>JAESUZ010003089.1:0-604509 GCA_017311185.1 Proteles cristata cristata
ACACCCTCACTCCGGAGGCGCTAGGTCTTCCCCCCGCCCTCGCGCCCCCTCCCCCCCCACGGAAGCGCGCGGAGCTGGACTGGGCGGGTGGGAGGCCGGCTTCTCCGGCAGGAGGGGGCTGAGCGGGACCACTGGGCGTGGGCACGTGTTCTCCGGGCGCCTATCGCATCCTTGACGTCTGCCTAGCGCATCTGGACACCTGAGCGGGGCAGGTGCTGCCCCGGGGCCAGGCTGCCAGCTGCCTGCCCGGCCCAGAGTCTCGGGCGGCCCCTCCCACCCCAGCCACCATCTTCCAGCCCCGTCCCTCCCATCGGCCTGCCCTCGGGCCAGGGCTCCGGGATGCCGGGTAGCTGCCCTGCTGGCACAGCTCTCCACAGCTCCATCCGGGACTTGACGCTGTCGGGCTAGCCAGCAGCTGGGCTAAAGGGGCCCCTGGAGGCCGGCCCCCCAAGTGAGCCTCCAGAGGAACGGGCGGATCGGTCTGGGCCTCTCTGGAGATCCACCCGGCCAAGGGCCTGTCCGGTAGGCGGCCTGGGTGATGGAGAGGTGCGGCCAATGCCCTTTCCTCCTCCCACGGCGGGGCGGGCAGTGCAGAGGCTGGAGGCCGGCCCAGCATGGGGCCCTCCTCCGCCCCCGCCCCCTGCATCCCTAGCGGCCCGCACCCGCTTCCCGCAGGGCCAGCCAGCTCGTGGAGGAGCCGCGCCCGGGGAACGAACCCCTTCAACCTTTATGCTCGTATCACAGCCTGGGTTGACAAGTGTGCTCCGGTGTGCACACGCATGCACGCACGCTCACCGGCGCCCCCAGGGCACGCCCGTGCCTCACTCCCCCAGGCTGTGAGCAGATGCTCCCTGAGCGCTGCTGTACCTGGGACCAGCCTCCACCTCTCTGGCCTCAGGTGTCCCGCCTGTGCAATGGGGTGATGTGCTTCGCACCTCACGGGGCCGCTGTGAGGACGGCAGTTGAGGTCCTTCGGGAGGCCCATTGCACTGGCACTTAACCAGCCACTCTCTCTGGCAGTTTCTCCTGCACCTCAGGACATCCCTGACCCTGACCCACAAAATAGGAACACGGTGGCCGGGCTGACCAGCCGCCCAAGCCGCCCTCCCACAGCCTTTTGCCGGCACCCTGCTGGCCCTCCCAGCACCCAAAGTATGCACCCATTTTCTTGACCAGCACGGCACGAACACGGGGTGGGGTCGGCACGCGAGGTTCCACAGCCACGCCCCAGGACCAGGCCCGTTCTCCATCTGGGCAGAGACTTCCCCATGGATCAAGAAAGGGTAATGCGGCCTCTGCCGGGGAGGGGCTGGATGGCTGCCTCAGGCTTGGGTGAGGGAAGCCCCCTGCAGGAGCTGACTGCAGCCCAGAACAGCCCCAGCCCGGGGGCCTGGCCCCAGGACCCGCACACCTCGCCCCTGTGCCTGCAGCTCCGCAGGCCCCAGCCCCAGGATGGCCCCACCGGCAGCCCGGAGACCAGACTGCCACCCCGCGTCCCCCACATCCCGGGTGCCATACAGCAGGCTCAGAGGAGTGGGGCCACCCCCACAGTCCCGATGGAGCAGGGCTGTGGCGGTGCGGGCCGAGAACTCAGGCCTGTGGCATCTGAAGCTGCGCTGAGTGCCAAGGACAGAGCGGCAGGTGGGTGGGGGCTGAGTCAGGTGCAGGGGTCTTGCCGGGAGCTCCTCTCCGGGACAGAGTACCTGGCCGCTTCAGGCCGATGCAGGTCGGAGAGCACCCCTCCTCGCTCTGGGAACCCTCCTCCCCGCCCTCCACCCCAGCCCCGCCCTCCGCCCTGCAGGTGGTGGGGGGCCTGCAGCTCTGGTCCCCGGCTGCTGCGCGCAGGGCATTTATTAAACACCGAGCAGGTTGATTTAAATCTTCGCCAAGGGTTACTTTTCTGCACGGCGCTCACTCAGAGCAGGGTGGGTGGGGCTCCGCGCAGCCGCTGCAGAGGGAAAAGGGCAAGGCTCCGGGCCCCAGTGCACACAGGGTCACCCCTGCCTGCCCCCGTGTCCCCACCAGCTAGCTGTCCCCCACGGCGGCCGGAACACAATTCGCATTTACATTTCTCAGCAGATGGAGGAGAGAATCTATAACAATCTGATCACGAAAATGAGATTGTCCTGTGTTCTCTGCACCCAGGGACACGGCACACACTCGGGCCCCAACAAAATCAAATTGCTGCTTATTTAACCTGCTCGGTCTCCAGATGAAAAGGCTCCCCCCCACCCCCCCCAACACACACTGCCCTCCCCCCCCAGCAGGCACCAATAGGCCTGGCCAGGGGCAGCGGTCCTGAAGACACCCCGTCACAAAGAATGCCAGGAAGAGAGTGGCCAAGGCCTCCTCCGGGCGCCTGCCCAGTGGCCAGGAAGCCGGTGGGCCTACAGGGGCGGGGGCGGGCTCCAGGCTGGCCTTCGGAGTGGGGCAGGGGCTCCAGCCCCCCCGCCCCCACCCAGGCCCAGGGATGACCCCCTCCTCGGGCCCGGACAGCTTGAGCCCAGAACCCGATGGCTGGCAGGCACCCAGCACGAGTATGTGAGATGCTGACCAGATCCAAACTTCTAATTTTACAGACAGGAAAATGGAAAAGGTCAAGTCATGATCAGGGGACAGCCAGCCTGAGCGCCAGGAAAGGCCAACTGACTCTAGAAGGAAGGAAGGAGGGAGGAGAGGAGTGGAGGGGAGAGAGGATGAGGGGAAGGAGGGGGAGGAAGGGGGAGAAAGGAACAGGGGAGAGAAGGGAGTAGGGAGAGGAGAGAGGAAGGGAGTAGGGAGAGGGAGAGGGAGGAGGGAGGGGAGGGAGGAGGGGGAGAGGGAGGGAGGAGGGAGGAGGGAGGGAGGGAGGGGAGGGAGGGGAGGGAGGGAGGAGAGGGGAGGGGGTAGGAGGAGGAGGGAGAGGGAGGAGGGAGGGAGGGGGAGGGAGGCAGGGAGGAGGGGAGAAGGGAGAGGGAGGAGGGGAGAAGGGAGAGGGAGGAGGGGGGAGGGAGGAGAGAAGGGAGAGGGAGGGGGAAAACATTAAGGAGCAGCCGAGCCAGCGGGAGTCAGCTGGGCCCTCAACTCTCCTCTGCCCTTGTCCCCCGCCCCCCCGCCCCCCTGCAGGGGCCAGGCCCGGGCCAGCTTCAGGGTCCCCAGCTAGCCCTGCCTTCTGCTGGACGAGGATGAGCTGAGAAGCTCAAGTTCCTTTGCCCCCCCACCCCCTCCTCCCCAGACTCCAGGCCGGAGCCCACAGGTCCTCCATGTGTCTCCTCGTCTCACCGCCCAACGGTCCAGGCTCCCACCCTGCCTCCCGGGGGGGGGGCTGCGAGGCTCCACCCCCACGAGCTCCTGCACCATGTGCTTTTCCTGAGCACCCGCTGCACGCTGAGCCTGTCCCAGGTGCCAGGCAGGGACGCAGCCAGAGGCCGGTGCCACACTTGGAAGGGACAAGTCAGCAGGGGGCGTCGGCCGCAGGGGATGAAGGGGGGAGGGCGGGGAGGAAAGGGGGTCCACACTGGACCTGGGCCAGGACAGGCACTCGCCGCTTTCTGCTGCCACTTGGGGCTGGCTCTGCATGTGCACACGCGCCCCAGGCGTGAGTGTCCACGCACGCGTGTGTCCCGGGTGTGTGTGTGTGCACACAAGGGTGTGTGTCCCGCTGCACCCCAAGCTCTGGGAAGGCTGGTCACGGACACAGTGTCCTTTGCCGTGCCGCCGTCTCTGACCCTGTATCATGGATTTGGGAATTCCCCTCTTTACACTCTCTAGAAAAGTCTGTAGAGGTCAGACCTGTTCGCTGAAGGTCAGGGGAAGCACACCTGAGAGGCCGCGTGGGCGGAGTGCTCGAGGCGGCTGCGGGGGCCCCCTGCCGGGTCCGTGGCGGGTCCGCGCCCCGTTTGATTCCTAAGTTTCCAGCGACAGAGACCTAAGGTCGTTCATAGAGTCCTCATGTGGGGATTTCTGCTCTTCCTCCTGCGTCGGCCTTATCGGTGGCTTGTCCATGTGCACGGTCTTCCCAAACCACCCACTCGGGGCCTCGTGGAGACTCTAGTAAGACTCCCTGGATGCACCTGCCTCTACTCTGTTCTCCCTTGGAACTCTCTGGATTTTCTCTGCTTCTGTTACTTTTACTCAATCTCTTTGGTGTCTTCATACAGTAATTTTCAGCCTCTCCGGGTTTGCGGTAGAAGCATCTCAGGCCAGCAATCTCCTCTGAAGCGTCCCACAGATGAGGACATGCCGCACGTCATTGTCATCCGATTCCGTCTTTCTCACACACCCCGTGACGATTTCTTCCTGACAGGAGTTATTTGGAACCCTTCTCAAATTTCCAAACGTTACCAAGGACTTTTTAATTGCTCACATCAAAAGACTGCATCTCTCTAACTGCATTTTCTAAACACCACCGCGTTCGCCGCAGCACCGACTCGGCAGTCTGCGCCCCTTTCCATGCGGCCGTGGTCGAAGCGTGCGCACGTCGGGGCGTGCCGGGTGTCCCCCCCGGAGCACGCCGGGTGTCCCCCCCCGGGTGTCCCCCCCGGGTGTCCCCTCGGTGTCCCCTGGTGTCCCTCTGGGTGTCCTCGAGCACGCGGGTGTCTCCCCCGGTGTCCCCTCGGGTGTGGTGTTCCCCCGGAGTACGCCGGGTGTCCCCGAGCACGCGGGTGACCCCTCGAGCACGCCGGGGTGCGAGCATGGGTGTCCCCGAGCACGCCGGGTGTCCCCCGAGCACGCCGGGTGACCCCAGCACGGGGTGACCTCGAGCACGCTGTGTCCTCGCCGCTGGTGTCGAGCACGCTGGGTGAGCGCCGGGTGTCTCGTACGGAGCACGCGGGTGTGGTGCCGGTGTCCGCCCGGGTGCCTCGGTGTCGGGTGTCTCCCGAGCACGCGGGGTGTGGTGCCCCGGAGCACGCCGTGTCTGGTACGTGTCTCAGACCCGGGTGTCCCCCGAGCACGCCGGGTGTCTCGGGTGTCCTCCGGGTGTCCCCCGGTGAGCACGCTCGGGTGTCCCCGAGCACGCCGGGTGTCCCCCCGAGCACGCCGGGTGTCCCCGAGCGCCGGGTGTCCCCGCCCCGGTGTCCGGAGCACGCCGGGTGCTCCCCGCCTTCGGTGTCCCCTCGAGTACGCTGTGTGTTCCCCAGCAGCGGGTGTCTCCTCGAGCACTGTGTCTGGTGTCCCCCTCCCCGAGCACGCCGCCGGGTGTCTCCCTGGTGTCCGAGCACGGGTGTCTCGCACGCGGGTGTCAGCCGGGTGTCCTCGATGGGTGTACGCGCCGGGTGTCTCGAGCACGCCGGGTGTCCTCCCCCGGGTGTCCGAGCACGCCGGGTGTCCCCAGCACGCCGGGTGTGCCCCGGGTGTCTCCTCAGTACGCTGGTGTTCTTGTCCTCGAGCACGCGGGTGTCTCCCCGAGCACGTCCCCCGGGTCCCCCCCGGGTGTCCGGAGCACGCCGGTGTCCCCCCCCCGAGCGAGCACGCTGGTGTCTCCTGAGCACTCGGTGTTCCCCGGTGCACGCTGGTGTCCCCGTGCCTCAGCACGCTGGTGTCCCCGGTGTCCGAGCACGCTGGTGTCCTCCGGTGTCCCAGCACGCTGGTGGTGTCCCCCGGTCCCCTGGTGTCTCCGAGCACGCTGGGTGTCCCGAGTACGGGTGTCTCGGGTGTCTCGAATTCGGTGCCCCGAGCACCCCGGGTGTCCCGACACGCGGGTGTCCCCCGGTGTCCTCGTGCGGTGGTCCGGGAGGCGGGGCGCCCTTCCTGAGCGGGAGCCCCGCCCGCGGCTGGGACAGGACTCGGGGCTCCCCCTGGGGAGGGAAGGCCGTGATTCAGGTCACTTTGAGCTATTTTATTAGGTGTATCCAGGTGTGGGGTCTCCATTTCCCTGATGGGTGGAAACTGTTAGAGGTTAATTGTCTTCATCACATTTGATTCAGTTACTCGTTCCCTGGATTTCCGAGCACGTGTGTGTCCTGCTGTCCACTCTGACCCCCGCACTGTTGCTCTGGGAGCCACGACGTCTCCGCCTTGACCTTGTTCTCTGGTAAGTGGCAGAGACCCTTCTCCTCCGTCGGCCGGTCCTGGACGCCCCACGGGCTCTGTGAACCCACCTGCAGAAACTTTCCCGGACAGGACTGCTCACTTCCCTGTTGCTGTATTTTTTTCCCTTCCATATTGTTTTTGTTTCCTCTTTGCCTTTTCTGTTCAAAGGGAAGCTTTGTTTGCCTGTGTTCTTACTCCATTCTTACTGGTTTGGAAGTTAGATACGCGAACACTCCTCTCTCAGAGGTGACCCTTGACTCAAATCTTGCACTTTTTACTAGCTCGTCCTGCGCGTGTCCAGCCTGTATGATCCTGCCACGCGCACCGACCAGGGCCGGCACCGTGGTGACCCACGCACCTCTGCCCGAGGCGCTCGGGCTCCCTCGGGTGGCACCCTGCAGCCGCACCCGGCCACCGCGGCTCCCCTCCCTCCACCCATCGCCACAGGGCGGCTGCTTCGAGATTGTTCTGTACACAGACTTGGGCAGCACGTGACCCCAGGACTGGCCGGTGGGCTCGGAGCCTGCAAGCTGCCCCTCCTCCCTCACCGCTGAGCAGCCCCGCACGGCGTGGACACACGGCGGTTTGCGTTTACCACGGAAGGACATCCTGGCTGTGCCCGGCCTGGGACTCTTACACACACAGATGCTCTGAGCATCTGTGTGAACGTGAGTCCACTTCTCTGGGATAAATGCCCAGGAGCGCAACTGTTGGGCAGTGTATTTACCTTCTTAAGGAACTCCCAAGCTGGCTCTCAGGGTGGCCTTCCAGCCGGTGACGCACAGACAGCCTGGGCTCCCCGCACTCGGGCAGCCTCACGGCAGGAGCTCCTGCCGGTTCCAATCTGCATTTCTCTAGCAGCTAGTGACGCTCACGTGCCCTCTGTAAATCTTCTTTGGCAAATCTCTGCTCAAATCTTTTGCCCATTTTCTTATTGTTGAGTTCAGAGAACTCTTTATTTACACAGGATACAAGTCCTCTGTCAAGTGTGTGATTTGCAAATATTTTCTCTCCATGGGTAGCTTGTCTGAACAGGGTTTTTTGCAGAGGCTGTTTTTAATTTTGATGAAGGAACCCTTGAGTTTTTACCATGTATAACTATTAACAGAAGCTAAGATTAACCAATATTTAACTTCCCTGCAAGTAACAGGAGATGAGATTAACAACCCTTCCCATCTTTGTCCGACTGTTGGCCTGTGCTTTCTAAAAACGTAACCCCACGAATCAGACGCTACAGTTGCAATTATTACTTTATTACAGAATAACTATGATTTCACACGCCCATCTGTTGGACCCGCCTACGTATTTACCTGCATTACAGACCTTCCAGCTTCGTTTCCTCCGTCCCGCGGTCCATCCTTCAGAAGCTCCTCCGGGGAAAGCCTCTTGGTAGTGAGCCCTCCAAGTGCCCACGTGATGGAAACGTCTGCATTTTGTCTTTGCTCCTGAAGGACGGACGGTGTTGCTGGAAACCCGATTCTACGTTGACGGTGTGCTCAAGGCTGTCGACCCCCCTCGCGATAGCAGTTGCCCTCGCTGCCGATGTCGGTGGGAAACAGGCAGCGAGCACTGTCTTTCCGCTGCAGATGAGACCCCTCCCTGTGGACCCGGCGTCCGCGCTTCTCCCGCGGGTCTGCTGCCCCTCCCCCGCCCCTGCCTCGCGCGCCCCCCCGGCCCCTGGCACCCTGCCTCGCCCGAGCCGGGCTCTCCTCCGGGACGCGCTGGTCCATCTCCGGCGGCCCCCCGCCCCCCAACGCCGTCGGGTCTTGGGGCTTCCCTCCATCTGACGTTTGTCACTTCCTCTGCGACCAGACACCCAGACACATGGCCATCTGTGAGCTTCTTCATGCCTTAAAAGTTACACTCGGTCTTTTTCCAGACACACTTGGTCGCTTCTGATAATCTCTTATTAGTGTTCATTTTTGTGATTTCATCTTCTTTTAAAATTTCTTCAGAACTGTCCATGTTACATGCCTCATTCACTCCAGCAGCTGACGCCTCTCCGGGACCCGTGTGGCCGGCTCGGTGCCGCAACCAGCGCCACAGGCCGGCACCTGAGACCACGGATATGGGCCCCTGCGGCCACGGCGGCTGCGGGCCCGAGACCCAGGCGCGGGCAGGGCGGGCCCTCCCGAGGCTCTTCCAGGCGCTGTCCCCTCCCCGTGTCCTCACGCGGTCACCCCCCCCATGCGTGTCTGCGTCCTGCTCTCCCCTTCCTGTGAGGACACCCGTCAGCCTGGACCAGGGCCCCCGGTGCCCCCCGTGACCCCAGTCACCTCCGCAAGCCCCACCTCCGAGCACAGTCACGCTGCGGCCTGGGGAGGGGCTCAGCTGTGGCCTTGGGGACGCGGCTCAGCTCCTCACGGGAAGTTCTGTTATTCCTGCAATTTCTGCCGCGTCCTCAGCTTTCGGCTCGGTGTCCCCGTCACTCTCGGGGTGACCTCCCACCGTGGGCTCCCGTGGGCCTCTCGGTCTGTGTGCAGCCTTCCGTGAAGGGCCGCGGCAGACCTGGGGTCTCTGATCAGCCCCCACTTGTTTCCTACACCAGTGGGCAGGACCGTCACTTTGCTCTTTGTCACATGGCAGCGAAGCTTTTTTTTTTTTTTGAGGGAGACACAGCGAGAGAGCACGCTGGAGCAGGGGAGGGGCAGAGGGCGAGGGAGAGAGGGAATCTTGAGTAGGCTCCGTGCTCAGCAGCCGGGCGTTTTAAATTGTGGTTTCCCACATGGAACTGACTGCTCTACAGCAGGAGAGCCGTCCGGCGGGCTGTGCTCTTCCTCCAAGAGCAGATGCCCGCGTGTCCCCAGCGGCTCCAGGCCGGGGCCGGGTCTTGCTGTCTGCAGGGAGAGGCTCACTCACCTCCTACGGCAGCACCGCGAGGGACGGCCCGGGCCTGGCGTCCTGAAGCCAGTGCAGGCCTGTCCCTGGGCAGCACCCCTGCACCCCCGGTGCACCCAGCCTCTCGGGCTTCCCATCTGTACAGGGGTGTGGGGCGACCCGCAGCCGCTCCGGCCTTCTGGAACACACAGCGGGAGGCCCTGTGGTCAAGCCACAGACAGAAATGCCTCCTGTCACAGCCACGGCCACCTGGATGCCCCAAATCGGGACCGTTTCTTCTCTACCCCGTCGGGTCTCCTTGGACTCGCCCCTGGCAGCCCCCCGGGCCCCCCTCCTCCCCAGGACTGCTCTTCCTTCTCTCGGCTGCCCGGCGTCCATCCTCCCGTGCAGGGCCCTCAGAGCCCCCCTTCCTTCCTCAGCCCCCCTGGCCCGAGCGCCCCGGTGCCGGGAGAGGCTGTTCACCCACCTGCTCCAGAGCACCCCCTCGTCCCCGCCGGGCCCACAGAACCCTGGTCCGGGACGCCAAGCCAGCCTCACCACCCATCCCCTCGCTGGGGTTCAGGATGCACACCGCCTGGGGGGAGCATCCCAGCTGGGAAGCTCCAGGGCTGACCCCGGCCACACTCCCATCTGGGAGGCTGGCGTCTCCCCGACTCCTTTGCACGCTCTCCCAGACTTCCCTTCCCGGGCGCTGACGCCAACCGGCCATGGCTTCCCTCCTCGAGGCTCCTCAGGCTCCCCCAGGGCCCCGGGTGCGGGGACGGCATGCAGGACCCGCACTCCGGGCGGCCAGGGCCCCTGCTCTCCCCACGTCGTTGCCCCGCCTCCTCGCACCTCCCCGGCCCTTCCCCTCCGTGTCCGCAGCACAGGCTCCAGCGCAGAGGCCAGAGGGCGCACGGGGGTGGGGGAGCTCAGGACCTGAGTGCACCACCTCTCGGGCCCCAGCAGGGTGGGGTCGCTCCTCCCCAACCTCACCCCGGATTCCCTGCCGGCCCCCCCCTCCCCCGCTCCCCGGCCTGATGTCCGCCCGCGTGCCTTCATCAGCATGCCCACCCCGTCTTCAGGGCCGCCAGGTCCTCCGCCCCCGGTGGGGCCACCGGTCGCCTGTTCGTCTCCCTGCCTTCAGTAACAGAACCTCCGCTCTGGGGTAAGGCCATACAGATGCTTCCCGGCCTCCAGTGCACCTCGGTATGAGCACCTGATTCGCTGCCAGCCCGCGGGACGGAGCTGCTGTGCCACCGTCTCCCTTCCCTTCCTCCTGCTACGTGGAGCGTGACGCAATGGTGGGAGGCCTGCAGTCACCCTGCACCACGAGCACCGCCATAGAGCAGGGAGCTGCAGGCCACTGGGTCCCTGAGGACCCCAGAGCCACCCTGCTGTGCTGGATCACCAACCACAGGCCTCTCTGAAAACTCGTAACGCCAGTTCTCTCTAAAACATGCCACCTGGGGTCTTCTGTAGATCAAATACAACCAGATCTAGCTTTAACTTGTACCCAGAAAACATTTACCCCGATATGTATGCACCTGCTTAGTTCTGTTTCCTGCAGCAGAGCGTGAGCTCCAGGAGAGGCCTCTGGTCGGCCCTGGCCCCTTGCACGTCTCTGGCACTTAGTACAGGGCCAAGCCCCAAGGGGGCTCTAATAGATGTTATGGAAATGACTGGGGTCAGGGTTCAGGGTGACCAGGGTCAGGGCCCAGAGTGTGACCAGGCTCAGGGCTCAGTCTAGACTGGAGGTAGTGCGAGCAAGGGCATGGGGCGGCAGGGCTCAGGGACAGCAGGGACGTGAATGTCAAACAGGCATGTGTCACTGGCCAAGGGCGGCCTGTCCCTTCCACCCACAGGGAGGATTCACAGAGGCTCAGAGGCCATATGGAGACGGATGCGGTTTGCGGAGCAGACGGAGGGCGGCCCAGGGCGGGCATCTGAGCAAGGCTGCAGAGGGCCAAGGGCACCACCTGCGCCCAGAGGGAGGGGCGGCGGCGAGGGCGGCCAGGCCGAGCCACAGGGAGCAGCTGGACAGATCAATAAAGAGCTTCGTCGTTCTGCAGACAAAGTCACCGACACGCTGCCGGCTCATGGTGAAAATGGAAAACCAGAAGAGCGTCCGGCCCGACGTGCCAGTGACACGGGCCGCGGCCCTCCTCCGTGCCGGGGCGTCCCCTGGAACCAGCCCACCGTCCAGCCCGTGCCAGCACTGCAGGCTTCTGCTTGAAGGCTTTTATCCACAAGGGTCGGAAGGAGTAAAGGGGAAGCGGGCAGAGGACTCGAGGCCCAGGACCAGTGAGGCCCTGGGGTCAGGGGACCCCTGCCCTCCCCTCCTAGCCCCCAAGAGCCTCCCTGCTGTGTGGCTGCAGCCTGAGCCCGGTGTGAGAGGGCCAGAGATTGGCACCAGCTCCCCGAGGGCCCCCCCCCAGGGGCAGATCTGAAAACCCAGCAAGCGCTCAGGGCTCCCCGTGGGGCTGAACACACGGGCACAGCCCATCTCAGAGAACAGGACTGGGCTCCATCTTGTTGGTTTGCAAGCATCGTTACCGGGTAGCCTTTCTCGTTGTTATTTTATGCTTATGTAGGAAAAATAATTCTTTTTGCAAGAAAAATCAGTAGGTACAAAATGGTATCCCGCCCCGTACAGTACTAGGTGGCACATATGCCCACAAGTGTCCACAGACCTGGTCTAACGCTGGGCGGAGGTGACTGCCGGCTGCAAGACGTGGGTGCCTTGGGCAGAACCAAGAAAAGCGCAGGAGCCCAGCCCACCGAGTCCACACATCCAGGGGGAGGGGCTTCCGGCGGGCCCTCCAGGTCACACCCTGGGGGCCTGCCTGACACCCCGCTGAACCAGCCCTCCAGGTCTGGGACACTGGGCCTGCTACAGCCCCTGTGGCGGCAGGGGGGTGCTGGCTCCGTCCTCCAAGGCGCTCGGCAAGCGGGTGAGAGCGCGGGCTGGGAGCGAGGCCGGGCTCTGCCAGCGCCCCTTGGCCCCTTCCAGCCACAAGGTCCCTGAGTAGACTCCTGTCCAGGACCCGCCGACTGGCTCCGGAGCCTTTCCCTGCGCGAGTGTGTCCTGTGTCCTCGCTGGCTCCACCGAGGCCCCAACTCTGCCCTGCTGTCCCCCGGCCTGCCTCTCAGGAGGGCTGGGGCCCCTGCTCTGCATGCAGCTCTCTGGGGGCCCGACCCTAGACCTCCTCCTCCACCTTCAGGATCATCCCTGAGAAGTCCTCCAGGCCCGGGTGGGAGCCCTGCGGGCTGCCCTGGGTGCCTCTGCTGGGCCCAGAGGCCACCCCGCCAGCAGGGGTGCCATCCAGGACCGTGGGTGAGGCTCCCCGGGCGGCGCAGGCCTCCACCAGCTTCCCGAGGGTCCGGTTGAGGGCCTCGACGCCGTCGGCCAGCCGCTGGCTCTGCTCGGCCAGGCGCTGCAGCAGCAGGTTCTGCTGGGCCATCAGCGCACTCTGCTGCTGCGACCAGTGGGACAGCAGGGCGCCCTGTCGCCGATGGGAGTCCAGCAGCCGCTGCTCAAACTCGGACGCCTCTGCTGCGGGCCGC
Organism: Proteles cristata cristata; assembly: GCA_017311185.1. NCBI lineage: Eukaryota > Metazoa > Chordata > Mammalia > Carnivora > Hyaenidae > Proteles > Proteles cristata. The sequence continues at coordinate 12,397 of JAESUZ010003089.1, forward strand.
CCAGGGGGTGGGGGTGGCGCAGTGGAGGGTGGGGAGGGTCCAAGGGCCCCTGGGATTGCAGCTGCAGGGGGCGCCGCGGCTGGGGAGGCCGGGGAGGTCGGTGGGGAGGGTGAGGAGGCAGGTGCAGGGACAGCTCCTCGTAGGTCCAGGGGGTCAGGTTCGGGCAGGCTTGGCCCATCCAGTGTCCGCAAGGGTAGCCACAGGCAGCTGGGGGCCTCTTCTTCCTCGTCCGCTGGTAGGGGGAGACAGGAAATGTCAGCCTCCAGCAGCTATGACTGGGGCAATACCTCAGAGGGGCGGGGAGGTGACAGGTGGGGGGTGCTCTGCACATGGAGCCCCTTTGGTCTCCCGATGCCCCTCTGTGGGAGGCAGCAGCACCCATATGAGGAAACTGGGACTCAGAGGACGAGACTTCCTCTAGTAACACTTAAGTCCAAACCTCAGCCTGGCAAAGCCTCGGTGCTCAGCCCCCATGCTGCCATTTGTCTACACTCCACCCAGCTGGCTGCCCTCTACCATCTAGTCGTCCAGCTGTTCATCTACGCTTACCACCCACCGATCTATCTGCCCATCAATTTTTTCATCCATCATCCATCTCCTTCCTTCATCTTCTTTCCTTATACTCATCCATCGTCCATCCATCCATCCATTTACCCACACCTCTGTTCACCCACCCACCCACCCTCCATCTACTCATCCATCTACCCATGCCTGTCACTCATCCATCCATCCATCCATCCACCCACCCATTTACCCACACCTCTGTCCATGCGTTCATGCATCCATCCACTCATCCATCTACCCATGCTTATCCACTCCATCCACCCATCCATCCCCCATCCACCCGTCCATCTGCGCATGCCCCTGTCCACCTAACCAGCTAGCCATCCATTTACCCACGTCTCCGTCCATCCATCCTTCCATTCACCTTCCATCCACCCACCCATTTCCCCTCACCTCTGTTTACCCATCCATCCATCCTCCAGCTACTCATCCATCTACCCATGCCTGTCTACACATTCATCATCCATCCATCCATCCTCTATTGACCCATCAATTTACCCACCCCCCCGTCTACCCATCCATCATTCATCCTCCATCCACCTATCCATTTACCCTCACCTCTGTCCAACTATCCATCCATCAATCTTCCTTCATTCACCCATCCATCATCCATTCACTCATCCATCTATCCACAGCTCTGTGCACCCATCCATCATCCATCCATCCTCCTTCTACCCATCTATCCATCCACGCCTCTGTCCATCCATCCATATTCATCCTCCACCCACGCATTCATTTACCTATCTCTCTGTCCATCCATCAAGCTATGCCTCTGTTTATCCACCCATCACCAATCTATCTTCCATCCACCCATCCATTTACCCATGCCTCCATCCATCCATCCATCCATCCATCCATCCATCCATCCATCCATCCACCTATCCATTTACCTATGGCTATTCACCTATCCATCCATCCACGCCTCCATCCATCCACCCTCCATCATCTACCCATCCATCCAGGCACCCGCCCAACCTGTGGGTGCACTCCTCCAGCAAGTGGCTGTCCCAGGAGGGTGGGAGGGTGGACTTGAAGCAAGGCTTCCCCAGCACAGCACGAAAGCCCTGGACACGAGATCCTACAGCCTGGGCTCCAAAACCAGCTTTTCCTCCTGATACCTATGTGGCTTTGGGAAACACTTTTCTCTGGACCTTTAATCCTCAATCTGCATGTGAAGGGCCTGGCTGTGGGGATGACTAATCTTCCCTCGTCTGGATGTGGATGTTACACTGGCCAGCGCCCCTGGGAAACCCTGGACCTGAAACATGGGGCTGTGCCATGCCCTGTCTTGGTGGACGCTCCCATCCATCTGTCCAGTGGAGGTGAGTGGACAGACATTCCTACGTGGCAGCAGCCTTGGGCTGCATCGCCTCAGTCCGAGCCCCACTCACCTCCCCTAGAGCCCAGGGGCTCCTGCGTGGCCATGGCAATGGGGTGGTGGCAGCATCACCCCAGAGGACAGGGTCCAGTGAGCAACATGGGCAGGGGTAGGGAGTCTGAGCCTGATGAGGGTCCACGGACACGGGCGGCCACCAGGCCACCTCCACCTCCTCCTGCAGCTCCTCCTCCTCACGTCACACCTTCCTTCCGTGTCCGTGGTCCTGGCTTCGGCAGGTCCTTCTGATCAGACAGCGCAGGGCGTTCAGGGCGGAAGCCGGTGGGCTGGCTTGCTGTAGCCCCAGGAAGCCTCGGCAGGAGCTGCTGCTTGGAGTCGTTCCCACCACGAGGTCCCGAGCTCCTGGCCAAGTCTGTTTTGCTTCATTTGCAGCCTGGACCTTCTACTCCGGGAGGTCCTGAGGACCCAGCCGGGGGGAGAGGTCCCAGTCGAGGGCCTGGCTGTCCTCAGTGTCCCAACTGGCAAGGGCGGTGGGCCGGGCGGTGAGCACCGAGTCGGGGCCGGCTCGCCTCTGCTCCTGCCTTGCAGACGAGCCCTTGGCACAGCCCGTTTCTTCTCCTGGCGCGGCAGTCACCAGCTCTCACGCGCGGCCAACTCTCAGGCGCCCTGACTTCAAGTCTGACAGGCGCTGACGGAGACTTCCCGGAGACCCCAGGGAACAAGAGCATCATCTGGCCACCTCTCCCGGGAGCCCTCGGCCCCACCCCTGCCCGCCATGGCCCCGCACAGGGGTCGTGCTCCAGCCTGTGTGTGGCGTCCCGAGCTTATGGGCAGCTCCTCCTTTGGCCTCTGAGCACAGTCTCATTTCTACCAAGACAATCCTACTTGGCCTTCAGGTCGGAGCTCAAGCCCCTGCAGCCCAGGGTCCTCCTCTCACCAGACTGGACCATCCACCCCTCCCTGCCCCTCCCTCAGGATGCCCGAGATGGCTGAGCGACTGAGCGACGAGTGGAGGGCGGTTCCCCAGCCCTCCCCCACCCCCAGCCAGACCTAGGCCCACGCCCGCCTGGCCTGATCAGGTGCTCACGGGGTGGTCCCGTGTCAGCGTGCAGGCCCAGTGGCCGGTCCCCGAGGCTGTCCAAGCCCTGTCTCCAGCAAAGAAAGGCCTGATCTTTGTTCTCACTCCCTCTGAGCCAGCCAGCCAGTCCCAAGCCAAGTTCCGATGGCCCCAAGAAGGGAGGCTCCCTCCCAGCCTCCAGCCCAGGCCAAAGGCAGAGCAGAGACACACAGGCACCTAGACTGCAGATGCCAGAGCGGGAGGGCCAGAGGAGCCCTCTCCATGGCCGGTGCCCTCTAGGAAGGTGGCAGACACTGCCAGACACACCTTGCCCTTATGGGAAAGAGGCCACAGAGCTTTCCGTCGGGCTCCTTGGCCAGCGTACTCCTGGGAAGTGCCCACAGCAGTGAACCTCCTGGGCAGGCCCTGCTCACACTCTCGACCAATCCCCTGCCCTCCAGCTTCCACAGGGCCAGCTGGGCAAAGGCCCTGGCCGCCTGCCTTTGCAGGGGTGCAGACAGTGGCTAGTGGTGCGCAGTGCCCTGGGGCAGGGGTGCAGACAGCGGGTGGTGGTGCGCGGCGCCCTGGGTGCAGACCCCGCCGTCCTGCCTCTCCCCTCCCGGACACCAGTCCGCCTTGACGCAGAGAAGACCCCGTGGGCGTGCTCCTCCCAGGAACAGGGCTGGGCCTGGGCTTCCCAGGGAGACAGGGGACCGAGGGGGCCACGAGCCAGCAGGGCCGTCCCCTCGAGCTGACTTACTTGGTGCCGGCTGGCTCCAGCCAGGAGCTCGCTGGCCGCCTCTGTGTGCGAGGACGCAGCCTCAAGGCTGGCTTCAATACTATCTGCAAATCAAGACAACAGAAGCAATTACAGAGTGGAGACCCTGAGGGCGCGCTGAGGGGGAGCCCGGGGAGCCCAGGCCCAGGGGCTGGGAGGGGGCCTGCCCCCTGTGGTCACCAGAGGCCAGGCGAGGAGTCCAGCCTCCAGAGAAGCAGAGGCTGCAGGGCGCCACCCGAAGGTGCCCTGGGGGCAGGGGCAGCCCAAGCAGGAAAGGCCTGGCCCCGCTACTTCTCTGCGCCCCGGGCAGTCCTTCAACACTGAGCACAGACCCTGCCTCTAAGAAGGGGCCAGAGCTTTCTGAGAACTGCGGGGTCCGGGCCCACTAACACAGACGCAGGGGGCTGGGCAGAGGCTCACGCGGGCCCCCGGCCTCCGGGCACTTCAGTGTGGGGCCGTGGACACGGTGGGGGCAGTGGGGGGGGTCGACACGGCCCCGACAGGGCGCACCAGCAGCACACCTAAGCCACCCTCCCGAGGCCCGGAGCAGCCCCAGGAGACCAGAAAATTCCCCTCAGCAATGCTGGCAGGGAAAAGGCAGCATCATGGGAACATGTGCCGAATTCATAACCAGAGGCACTGGGAACACGCGGCCAGGCGGCCCGGGCGACTGGTGAGTTGAGGCGTGACATTCACCCCCGGGGGAACTGGGTTTGATTCAGGGTGAAGGACACGGTTCCTCCTCTACCACCAGGGATCCTGGTAGTGGAGGCAGAGCGAGCGTGTGGCCTGGCAGGAGGCGCTCTCCCCACAGACCGGCGGCCCTCACCACTGCCACCAACACCCAGACTTCCCTGTCCGAGGAGCAGGACACAGGCTTTCAAACTCACGGACTTTGGTTGGGACTTCAGAGGCAGAAATAGGTAAATTCAAATCGTACATCTCCCCTGGGGCACCCTGGGCGCCACCTGAGCCGGGATACGAGGGAGGCCCAAGGCGGTGGGGGGCGGTGGGAGAAGGTCCAGGTGAGTGCAAAGGGCCGCCGGGCACAGCGCCCTCTGCCCAGGGGATTGCTTGGGGGGAGAGGTCTTCCCTGGGGTTCCCGCCCCTCTGCTTAAGTGCAGCCCCTCTATGCGAGGTCCCCCCAGAAGGAGAGCTTGATCCCTCCTTGCGCCGGGTCAGCCCTGCTCCCCCCGCAAATGCAGCACCGGCCCCCCGCGTCCATTCAGGCCCCTGCCCGGCTCCTGCGTCAACAAGCCGCCTTGCACCCCCAGGCCGTGGGCAGCGGCCCCACCTCGCTCCTGTTGAGGAAAGAGGCAGGTACACGGGGCGAGAACAGCGGCCACCACGCGCAGGACAGCAGGGTCACGGCCGTGCGGGCGCTGGAGGCTACGCCCTAGCTGGTCTTTCCTGTGCCCGGTCACCACAGGGCTGCCCCAGGACCCTGCGCTCAGGCTCCAACACGCCCCGGGCCGGTCTGCACCGAGCACAGGCCCTGGGGACGCCGTGAGCCAGCTCTGCCAGTAACACTGACCGGGGATGCGAGCGGTCCCCACAGGCTCATACCAGGAATAAGCGCGCTCAGCACTCAGCCAGCAAAGCCCTCCCAGACCCCAGCTCTGCCTCCGGCCACTCACTCACGGCCAGCCCCCCCGTCCTGAGCCCCAGGGGCGGCCAGGCGGCACCCCACTGGTCCCGAAGCACGGTCTCTGCCTCACCCTGAAGATCCCCGGCCGGTGGAGGGCAGACATGCAGGAGGCCTCCACTTCCCCCAGGACCCCAGTTCCCCGAGGGAACTGCCCTGCGGGGCCTCTGCTCTGGAGAGCTCCAGGGCCTCCAGGGCCCAGCCCGAGTCCCCGTTAGCACCGCTCCCCCAAACCCTCACAGACAGCAGGGCAAGCACCTCAAGGTGCAGCCAGAGAGCTCCCTACAGCACCTCGGGCCACAGGCACCTTGTGGAGGCCCCACAGCCTGTCAGCTGGCTACCCTCACCCCTGCGCCTGGATGGGCCCCTGCAGGTCTGCCCATCCCAGCCCTGGGGCCAGTGCTGACCCAGACGGAGGGGGCCTTTGGTGGCAGTCTCCGCCTGCCCCGACCCCCCGCTGCCGTCAGGCTTGGTAGCCACCCCTACGCACACCCGTTGGGTGACAATCAGCACTGTCCCAGGAGGGACACTCACAGGAGGAGCCCACCACACTAAGAAAGCAGACAGTGGCTGTCCCCACAGGGGCAGCTGGGCCAGCAGGGCAGGCGGGGTCTTCTGGGCTGGACTGGGCCCCACCATGAGCCCATTCGCTGAGCCGGCACAGGGGACCTTCAGGAGCAACAGAGCCACCGAGTTCCTGCCCTGCTCCAGGGCTGGGGCCTCAAGGGGTGGGTCCGGGCACAATGCCACCCACTGCCAACACCCCTCCAGCGTGCACACCCTGCCCTCCACACCAGGTCTGGCCCTGCCTGTACGGAAGGTAGGGTGCCCCCCGCCCCAGGCCCGGCCGTGACCAAGGCCCCCAGGCACATCCGCACGTCCACATGCAGCTCCCGAAGGGCCCCCAGAAGCTCCGATCGGTCACCAGGCGTCTGTGGCCCTGACTGTCCACTCCAGGGCCTTCAAGCAGGAGCTGGTCCCGCCCCAGGCTTCATCCCCGACGTGCGTGCAGCAGCCGCCCGGGAAGCAAAAGGTCCATCTCGGCCGTGAGGAGGGGTGCAGCCCCCTTGCGGACTGACCAGGACGTTGAGGCGTCTTGAGGAGGAGGAGCGGCAGGAGGGAGCGCGGCGGAGGCGGCACGGGGGTCCAGGCCGGCACCGCTCTGGAGCCAGAGGCATCTGGGAGCAGCAGGAAGGCCCTGCTGGGCGCCCCGCGCTTTCCTCATCAGGCACAGAAACTTCCAGCAAAGGGGGCCTCTCTAGGCGGGCGCATGGGCTCAGAGTGGGGGTCAGTGTACCCTGGACTGCTCTGGGGGCTGAGGGACCCCAGGGAGAAGGGTCCCCACAATGAGTGCACAGGAAGGGGCCAGAGGTCAGGGGCAGTCTCCCCAGCTCCACTCCAGGGGACAGCGAGAGGAGCGTGGCCCCTCATCTTCGGTCCCCTGCGCCCCCAGAGGCACCTGGCTATGCTGTCGTGGTGGGGACACCCCCAGAAGGGTCCCGGCTTGGGGCCAGGATGAGTGCCTTCCAGCCCCAGCTCCTTTGCTCCACAGGTGGGCCGGCCCCTCCCTGAACCCAGGCTCAGTTTCCCATCTGGAAGCAGAGAGGCTCCGCGTGGGAGGCGGTCGTCCCCACAGGCCCGCAGCCCTCCCTGGCGCGTCACGGCGGGGAGGCCCGGTGGGGGGGGTGGACACTTACTTGGCAGGGGCTCAGTGGCCTGGCCCTCGCCTAGCGGGGCCGGGGCCGAGAAGGTCTCGGCCACCATGCGCTCGACAGGGGTGAGGACGAGGCCGGGGGCCGGCGGGTGCTCCGCCAGCTTCTTGCGCACGGCCCCACGCAGGTCCCGCCACTTGTGCTTGAGGTCGCCCAGGTCCCTCCGGCAGTAGCCCAGGGCGTTGACTGCCTGCAGGATCTTGCTCCACACGCGGTGCTTCCGGGAGGGCGTGGCCCGCAGCGCCCCGAACAGCAGCGGGTAGTGGCGGGCCACCCTCTGCACCAGCACCTCCGTCTCCTGGGGGCTGAAGTTGGGCTTCCGCGTCTTGGTGCGGGAGTGAGGGCCCTGCCGCAGGGGTGCACGCCCCTGCCCAGACCGGGGGGCCACCACAGCTGGCTCTGGGCTGCAGCTCTGCCGGCACTCGGCCCTGCCGCTGCTGGACCCTGGAAAGGCACCCGAGGCTGAGGGGGCAGACAGGCCGGGCAGCAGAGTGCCCCCAGGCTCGCGGCCCCAGGCGTCCACTGTCTCCACAGAAGTGCACGCGGGCCCCTGGCCGCCACCCACCACGGCAGGCTCGCCTCCACCGGCACACGGTGGGATGCCGAAGTCCCAGCTACCTTGGTCCCCAGGCCCTGGCCCCGGTCGCCACCAGTCGGCTCTTGCCCATCCATCTCCCCTTCCCCACCTGAAGACGGCCCTCCCGATCAGCCCGTCACTGGGACCGAGTGACCATCTGGGTGACATGTGGGTGTCCGTCTGCAGTGGACACACCCTGCGCACCCAGGACAGCGAGGCAGAGGTGGAGACAGAGGCGGCGGCAGTGCTGATGTGGACAGGCGGGAGGGGTGAGGAGGAGGGGCCCCCAGGCAGGCGCCTGTGGAGAGCGAGCCTCGAGGGCCTGCTGGAGCAAAGCCTTCCTGCAGCCCAGCCTCCAGGAAGGAGGGAAGGACAAGCCTGCTGGGTGGCGGCCCCACCCTCCCCTGGGAGTGCAGCACAGCCACAGCCATGGGGACTCGACCCAGAACCTTGGAACGGGGGTGCAGAGGCTGCCTGGGGGCTGACTGTGCTGGCCAGCAGCTCCGGGTACCCCACGCCTCTGGGCCAGAGAGCCACGGTCCCTCCCCCACGCACTGGGGGGCCCAGGCACACAAGCAGTAGCAGGCCGAGGGGGACCAATGTCCTCATGTGGAAGGAACAGAACCAGAAGGGATGCCAGCCTGCCCCTGGCACAGCCCTGCCCCCACCACGCCCATCTCCCAAGAAGCGGCCCCTCTAGGGCGACCCTGGGCTCCAATGGGCTCTCTGCTGGGGCACCTGCCACAGCCTCGACCCCTCCCACACCCAGGACAGTTGGTCCTCGCCCTGGGGAGTCCTGGGGTGGGAGGAAGGCCCAGGGCGGGAAGCATGGAAGCTCTTCAATGAGCAGAATGGGTGGGCTGCCCTCTTGCATGAGGCTCCCCAGCCCCGGCCTTCCTGAGGGGCTGGGGAGGCCTGGGGACACAGGGAGGGAGGGCGGCAGATACTCAGACCCCTGGAACTGCTCTGGGTCCCATTCACCCAGGAGGCAGCCCCGCCCACACCTAGGGGGGAGGGCAATGGGCTGAATGGCAGGTGGCCCAGATACCTACCAATGGCATCTCCTTGCTCTGACACCACGGAAGCCAAATCTTTGATGATCTGATTTACATCCAACAAGTCACTCTGTGGAAACAAGGAGGCAGGTGTTAGGTGCAGTGAGCAAGCACATGGACATCAGGGCGCTGAGTGAAAGCCAAGAAAGCCCAAGGTCCCCCCCCCACCAAGTCAGAGACAGGGCTGGGATCTCAATACTGTTTCCTGACTCCAAGGCCAAACCCCAAGGTCTCTGAGAGTCCCAGGGCTGTAAGCCCCTCACGGGGACAGAGGACCCCGGCTGGCTCTTGGAGGGCTGTAGTCGAGCACAGTCCGCACCTCCTACAGGCCCATCAGTGCTGTAGACGCCTTGTTGCCCAGACCTGCTTTGGGCTCCCTGACAGAAGGATGGTCCCTTTCCCTCTGCACAGCCGCCACCCGGCACAAGCCAGCACGCAGGTGCTACTCAGTAAGTCCTGAAGCAGCAGGATGGATGGATGGATGGTTAGATGGATACACAGACGGATGAGTGGATGGCAGATGAATAATGGATAGACAGACAGATGGTAGATAGATGGATGCATGGATAGACAGTGGATGAGTGGGTAGGTGGATGGACAGTGGATGGGCGAATGAACAGATGGTGGATGGGATGGTGGATGGATGGTAGATGGATAGATGGATGGATGGATGGATGGGCGGATGGATGGTAGATGGATGGATGGTAGATGGATGGATGGCAGATGGATGGTAGAGGGATGGCAGATAGATGGATGATGGATGTTGGATAGATAGGTAATGGATGGATAGAGAGTGGGTGGGTGGATGGATGGATGATGGGTGGATGGAGGTAGGTTGTGGATGGATGAATGGTAGATGGATGGATGGATGGATGGGTGGGTGGGTGGTGGATGGGTGGGTGGGTAGGTGGTGGATGGATGGAGGTGTAGAGTGGTGGATGGGTGGGTGGGTAGGTGGTGGATGGGTGGGTGGGTGGTGGATGGATGGATGCATGGGTGGGTGGTGGATGGATGGATGGATGGGTGGATGGATGGGTGGGTTGTGGATGGATGAATGGTAGATGGATGGATGGATGGATGGATCGGTGGGTGGTGGATGGATGGGTGGATGGGCGAATGGATATGGGTGGGTGTATGGGTGGTGGATGGGTGGGTGGTGGATGGATGGGTGGTGGATGGATGGATGGATGCGTGGGTGGTGGATGGATGGGTGAGTGGGTGGGTGGTGGATGGATGGATGGGTGGTGGATGGATGGATGGATGGGTGGGTGGTGGATGGATGGGTGGATGGATGGATGGATGGGTAGATGGATGGGTGGGTGGGTGGTGGATGGATGGGTGGGTGGGTGGTGGATGGATGGGTGGGTGGGGATGGTGGATGGATGGATGGATGGGTGGATGGATGGGTGGGTTGTGGATGGATGAATGGTGGATGGATGGATGGATGGATGGATGGATGGGTGGGTGGTGGGTGGATGGATGGATGGATGGGTGGGTGGTGGATGGATGGATGGATGGGTGGGTGGTGGATGGATGGGTGGGTGGTGGATGGATGGATAGATGGGTGGCAGATGGACGGCAGTCCGACTGCTGCGGAAAGACTGAGTGACTTCATGAAGCTAGTGAACAAGATGAGGAGTAGCAATCTGGACGAGGAGGATGTGGGGTGCCCCGCTCAGCCATGCCTTGCATCCTCCATGCTCCCCAACTGTCTTAGCTCCATTTGCCAGGAAAGAAACAATGATGCTTGTGAAGGACACGGCCACACCACTCACGAGCCACATGCTGGAGGCATGTCACACATCATCACTGTCATACCTGGCAGCACCCCAAGACCAGGTCACAACACTCATCTGACAGTAAACGCTGTGGGCACTCAAGAGGGTCCATGGCCTCCAGGGTCTCTCAGAGAGGACGGGCCTGGGACTGGCACCCATGCCCACTGGCTCCAAGGCCACGCTTTTTCTGAATGCCGTCCTGAAGGGAACAGCTCTTCCTCCAGGCAGCCAGGTGCCCCGGGCACGACCGTTCACCTCGGAGCCGGGCTTCCTCACCTATCACGTGAGCAAAACCAAAGCTTCCTCCTTGGGTGCCTGGCGTGAGGTCAGGATTGAGCCCCAGGCAGGGAAGGCTCCTCCAGGCCAGTGAGGGGGGGCGGGGGTGAGAACCCTGCCCAGGCCCACCCACTCTACTGCTCATCCCGGAATCCAGATCGATTTCCACAGGGATCATTTCACCCACTGCAAAATATTACAGGGAAATTCACTTTCTTTTTAGGAGTGTTCTGGGAAGTGAAGCAATTAGCATGATCTCAAAGCCACGTGTGCTCTCAGCTACAACTCGGGTACAGGTCTCACCATAGTGCGGGCAGACGGCCACCCTGCGGGAACGCGGCCTGTGGCCGGGAGGGTGGCAGCCAGTGTGGAGTCTGTGGGTCTTGGCGCTGGGGACTGCAGCAGGTGGGTGGATGCTGGGTGGCCTGGGTGAATGGGCCTGGGCCCATTTCTGGGGTCTCGGTCACACAGCCTCCCCTGAGAGAGGCCACTGGCTGGGGGTTGGGGCAACCTAGGCTCCATCCTAACGTGGAGATGTCAAGGTCACAAGATAAAGGCTGTAGGCCCAGTGGGACCTCAGTCTGACTGCCTGCCGCTCAGATTCCCCGGTTCCCACCCCAACCCTGTCAGAGGCTGGGCACAGACCAGCCACACCCAACCCTGACCTTGCCACTGAGGCCTCTCACATGAGCCTGGCCCTGGATGCACTTGGACTTGGACTCTTGGGGGCCTCTCTAAGCTAACTCGGTCTCCCTTATTGGGTGTGAGCACGCCTTCTGGTACTCCCACTCTGCAGACAGGTCAGACAGGGAAACCAAGTCGCCAGCAGGTGGGGGGACTCTCCGGAGGGCGTGTGGCTGATAAATGCTGGAGCAGCAACACCTGACGCAGGTTAGCACCCACCTAGACGGCACCGTGGCAGTGACACAGGGAGGTCACCTGGTGCGGCCGCCTGCACAGCTGGGATCACTGTGCACGTATGGGGTCTCTTCCCACTGGCAGGGGCCACTGAGGGCCACCCCAGCCCTGCCTGGCCCACAGGGACACGGCCTTGGCAAAGGAGAGGGCGAAGAGGGACGCTGTGGAGCAGGGAACGGAGCCCGGGGCCCCCGCGGGGTCTGGCGGGGTAGCGGTGGCCGCAGTACTGTTGCTAGCACAGCGCCGACCCCAGTAACCTGGGACAGGCCCGGATGGAGCAGAGTCCCCAGTGCGGCCCACATCCTGGACGTCGGGGGAGACCTGCCTTGAAGATGTGGCGGTCAAGGCCGTCTTCCCAAGTGCTGCAAACACACTTGTGCCATGGCTGCCGACAGGCCTTACCCACCTTCCCTGCCGCACCCCACTCCTCCCAGGCCGGGGCTCCTGCCACAAGGAGCCCTCCCGGCCCGGCATCTCAGGTGGGGGTGCCCACCCGGGTCCCTGCCCTCGCCCCCAGCCACGGCCGGGCCCACAGGTGGGGCTCTGACCGAGCGGCAGACAGAGCCACCTGGGCCTGCTGCCCGCTCCCGGCTGGCCCGGCGGACAGGCAACCCGCAGAGGCGGCATGTCTGCTGGCACGAGCGGAAGTCCTGGAGCCCTCGGTGCCCGGTGCGGCAGCATGGAGGAGGTGGCCTTATGTAGGTGACCCAGGCTGCACCATGCATCAAGGGCGCCGGCACCTCAGGGCTGCATGCCTGGGAGGTTCCCACTCACTGGCCCCTTGGTCGTCAAGGTCACCTGTCACACACACCCTTTTTTCCAAATGCCCAGCACTCAGACTTCTGCCCCCCGCCTGCCCCCGAGCGCACAGCTCAGTTAACGCTGCAGGAGCAAGGCCGGCCCTTGTCCCCAGCAGACCGTCCTGAGGCTCTGCTTCACCCCCCAGACCCGTGACACATGATGCTCAAAGTGACGCACTCGGTGACGCGTAAACAGAACGTTATCCGTCCTGAGCAGCCGCTCAGCCTGGGCCCCGGGCAACAGTGACGCTGAGAACTGCGCCTTCCCCTCCCCTTCTGCGCTCTGGAAAATGCCCTCTGCAGAGAACCCCTCCCGTGTGACTTAGACCCATTCCCCACATGGGACAGACTCAAGGACACCCCCTCGTTCACCTGCGACCAGGCCAGACCCACCCTGTGCAGAACACTCACGCCCCCGGCCTGTCAGGACGAAAGGCCTGGGAACCGAGCCCAGTTTGTCTCCCACCCAGGCCTGGACACCTGCTGACCCAGAACCCCCTCACCAGCCTCCACCAGACACAAGGGGACCCCCGCACCCCTGCTCTGGGGGTGTCTGCACATCCGAAGGCCCGTGTTCTCCTGACTGGAGAGAGCCCCTCATGACGATCCTTTGGACTAAAAACACTCCGTGCTCAACAAAGTAAGCGAGTCCTGTTGGGAAGGGACAAGGGGTGTGAGGGTGCCCCGAGGCCCCACGTGCTGCCGCCGGCCTCTGCCAGGGCTGAGGGCTGCGGGCACGGACGCGGGAGGGCAGGGACGCCATGAGGGGGCCGGGCTGACTGCCGGGCACCTGCGCAGGGCCAGCCTCAGGAGGTAAGCGGGACGCAGGCACCCACCCTGAGCAGCCGACAACACTACAGGGAGGGGCTGCGTCCTGATGGCTTCCCTGCAGGGCCCCCCAAACACACGCCGTCCCCCTGCAGGGCCCCCCAACATATGCTGTCCCCCTGCAGGGCCCCCCATAGGCCGTCTCCCTGCAGAGTCCCCCCCACAGGCCAACCCCCTACAGGGCCCCCCCCACATGCCATCCCCCTGCAGGGACCCCCCCAACAGGCCATCCCCCTGCAGGGTCCCCACAGGCTGTCCCCCTGGAGAGCCTCCACACACACAGGCTGTCCCCCTGCAGGGTCCCCCACAGGCCAACCCCTGCAGGGACCCCCAACAGGCCATCCCCTGCAGGGTCCCCACAGGCTGTCCCCTGGAGAGCCCCACACACACAGGCTGTCCCCTGCAGGGCCCCCATAGGCCGTCCCCCTGCAGAGCCCCCACACACAGGCCGAGCCCCTGCAGAGCCCCCACTACACAGGCCGACCCCCTGCAGGGCCCCCGCCACACCAGTCGTCCCCCCGTGCGCCTGGATCCGTGGCTCCTGCACAATGGCCCACAGGCGCTGGGACGTCCCAGCAGGGCAGGGCTTGTGTCCCATTCACCCCAGCGTCCAGAGGCTGTTTGCAGAATGGATGGGGTCACAGGACCAGGGGGGCTCTGGGGACAGAGCCCCCATGTGCTAGGAGAGGGGGGCCCACGAGAGGAAGCAAAGACGGGCAGCCCCGGCGGCGGCGGGAGGCAGCACGCAGAAAGGGAACATCTGGGCGCAGGCAAGTGACACCGACAAGTGTCCCTCCAGTCCCTGTACGGGGCGCCCGGGCAGGCCTCACTCAGCTCCCGGAGGAGGACGCCAAGGGCAGGTGGGCCCAGCTCCCAGGCAGGCCCAGGGGGCACGCCGGGGACTGGATCCCACCAGGAGGGGGTGGGGGCCGCAGGCAGGCCCAGCTCGGGGCCCAGCTGCTCACGGCCTGAAGGAAGGTGGGCTTGCACCGTGGGGGGCCCGGAAGCCCCCAGAGCCGCCTGGGGCCAGCGCCCGCCAGGGACGTCAGGCGGCAGCGGTGCAGTGCGCGAGGGCGGCAGGCGCTGGGAGCCGTGCGCCTGGCGTGGGCACCCGAAAGCGGGAGAGTGGGCGACGGAGAGACTCGAAACACCTCAACTTAGTAAATGTTTAAATCATGCCGTTATTTTCCTGATTGCTTCTAAAACTAGAGCTCATTAAAAGCTCTCACGGAATCTTCTTTTTTGCTGGCGCCACGGAATAACAACCTTGCACGGGATGTAACAAAACCTTGATAAGTGTGTGCGTGCGTGCGCACGCACCTGTGTGTTCCCTTCACTTTTAAGAGCGAAAAGAAAGAAAATACCCCTGTGCTTTTTCTATTACACGATCTCTTATAATTAGATTCTTGGCAACCATCCGCCTATGAACACAACTGTTCCGGTTAATGGAACAGCCAAACTTTACTGATTTATTCCCATATTTATAGGTATCAGCCACGTCACCCCTCCCCGCCCCCCGCCTTCTGGCTGCACAGTGCCACCTTCGGGGGGTGGGGCCCACGCTCTGCCTCACGCCCGGCCCCCTCCCTCCCAGCCCTTCCAGGCAGCCATGGCAACAGAGCAGCTGGTTGCTGGGTCAGGTGACGGGCGGCTCCAGAGGGGGCGGGAGCGCCGGTCCTCACAGGGGAGACTGGGTAAGGTGGGCATGCATGGTGGGGGGCCAAGACGGCTGCCCGGCCCGGCGGGCTGCCCAGGCCAGGAGCAGACAGACCCCAGGGCTCCAGCTCAGTCAGCCAAACCAGCGCCTGGCAAGCCTGCCACATGCTGGCGACGGCTAGGGGCACGTGCCCGTCTCCTTGACCTCCCGCCACCCCGGAGACGAGGTACTGCCCTCCCTCGAGACGGGAAGAGCCAGCCTCAACCAGGATTCGGTGGCTGTGGGCAGGCAGAGCTGGGGCTCACGGGCTGGCTCCTTCCACTCCTGGCACCTGGGCCCTCACCCCCTGCCCCCCGGTGACCGCCTGCATCCTTCCCATCTGGGAGAGAGGCCGAGAGGCAGGGGGCACACGCTGCAGCCAGCCAGCACAGCCCCACTCCTGAGTCAGGCAGCTTGGGCTCGAAGCCCTGCTCTGCCACACACGAGCTGCATGGCCAGGCCAAGTGACGTGGCTTCTCTAAGCCTCCGCTCCGTCTCTGGTAAAACTGGATCACTCTCACGGAGCTCTTGTGGGGGCTGATAAAATGATGCATATAAATAAAGACAACAGAGCCCTCTTATTAAGTCACAGATACGCTGTGGAGTCCCAACATTTAAAACTTACTCATCCATCCACCTCCCATCCATCCATCTACGCATTCCCCCAACGACCCATCCATCCACCTACACACCATCCATCTGTCCGTCCATCTATCCATCCATCTCTCCATTCACCCCCCATCCATCTATCTACCCGTTCTTCCAACACCCCCGACAACCCATCCATCCATCTACCCCCTATCCATCCGTCCGTCCATCCGTCCGTCCGTCCATCCACTCACCCGTCCACCCACTATCCATCCGTCCGTCCCTCCACCCCTCATCCATCCCTCATCTATTTGTTGGTTTGAGGAACAGGCATCAGGTGTACAGATAGCATCTTCTGTCCTTCGTGGAGCTGGGACTGCCCCGTAATGACTAAACAGACAAGGATCCTTGCCTCTGTGGGGCCTCATTCTCACGAAGCAAGATAAATAATGAAATAGCCCATTGAACAGTACGTTAGACAAAGAAGAGGGTGACCGCAATTCTAGGTGGGCAACGTTTGAGTCCAGACCTAAAGGTAAAAAGGAGTAAGTTGCTCTGGAGAAGCAGGTCCCGGGTCAGAAAGTGCCAGCGCGTGGAAAGAGCCAGGGCAGCCGGTGGACAAGGGCTGTGCACGGAAACTGTGGCAGAAAGTGTGGTCCACGAAATGGTGCCGGGGGCGGGGCATGCAAGGAGCTGCACCTCTCAGATGGCCACCCCCTCAAGCCTGCTGTCCTCCTACAGAGGGGCCCTGGCCTCCACCGAGGGGTGGGCCCGGACAGGCCCTTGTAACTGCCATAACCAACAGCACAGAGACGAGGCTGCATGCTCCCAAGGCGAAGTCACAAAGCACCACAGACTCTTCACGTTAAGCAGCCGGGAGCACCCCGGCCCCCGGAGACAGCAGAACCCTCCGCCCCGGGGAAAACGCCGGCACCTGGAAGGCCCACCTGGCCATCACCGCCTTGGCACCTAGGCTCTCGGCCGACCTCACACCTCAGTGACGGAGGGGCCTCCCCCTGGGGGGAACCCCTCCCCCAATCAGCAGCAGGCCACACAGGCTGGACAGGGTCTGAACTGGGGCAGGGGCCTCAGAGGAGCTCCTCAGGGTGGGCCGGGAGGGGCCGCATCTGCTCTGGCTCTGCCCGGATGGACGTCCCTGCCGGGCAGCTCAGCGCTGCAACACACTGTCACCTGTGGGCTGACAAAGATCCTTCATGTCCCCTTAACCCTTTCAGGGAGAGACTGGTGGCACTGTCCCATCTTACAGATAAACTAAAGCTTCCAGAAGACCTCAGGGCTCCTGTGGCCAGGCAGTGGGATGGCTGGGACCAGACTTCTACTTCCCCTCTGTGACCACGAGATGCCCAAGGCCAGCCATCCCCTCCCACAAGGGAATGAGGAAGCTTCCAGCATGTCCACAGCAGCCTCTCCTGCCTGCACCCCTCTCCCGGCTCTGGCCTCGCGCTGCCTGCGGTGAGGGGCTGTTCTTCCCGCCATAGGCCGCCGCTCTGGCGGTGACAGGCCATGCTGGACCACAGGGGGTCCTGGCTGCACTGTGAGGACAGTGGGAGCCCCGTTGCCAGGAGAAGGGAGGGAGGGGCGTCCTCGCCCGGCCCTGCAGCGCAGCGTCCTGGACACCCCCCCCCACATGCCTCCCAGGGAGGGAGCTCACCGACGGCTTGAGAGGCACCTTCCTGCTACTGACCCTGAGCTCCACCTGAGGCCAGCAAGGTGCCCCCAGGGGTCCCCACAGCCCGTTAACTGAGGTTCCCCATTTCTCACAGTCCCATAGGACCAGGAGAGGGGTTCAGAGAAGGGACCTGAGGCTCGAAGGGGCGGGAGAGGTTGTGGCTCGGAGTGCCAGCTCTGCCCAGGCCAGCCCTGCTGTATGTGCTCTGCTGCCGAGGACACGGCGTCAGTGGGCACAGGAAGCAGGGACTCACCCCTGGGGGCCAGAATCGCCGGAGAGGAGGGTGGGAGGGGAGGGGCTGGTCGGCAGCGCGGCACTGGCTCTGGCGTAGGCACAGCTGTGGTGGACAAGGCCTGGGGCAGAGCGGTCCACCACGGGTCACCCACCAACCCACAGTGGGGAGGGGCAGCAGCTCCTGGACGGTGTGCCTCGTGGCTCGTGGCTCGTGGCTCCTGCTTCTGCCCCCCCGGCCCCCACTGGGAGCCCGGCTGGAGTCAGAGACCCGCCCTGAAACGCCTGAACTCCCACTGGGACAGACGCAGTCCTTCAGGCTTCTCTACTGGCAGGGCCGCTGGCCTGGACACTGCCCGGCACCAACACGGGCCCCAGCGGCCCTGACTCCCTGGCCCCTGGAGCCCTGGGAGGTTTGGGGTCACCTAGGGCCTGGCCCATCTGGGACCAGTGTCAGGAAGGAGCCTTAGGCTCGGAGGCCAGAGACCACCTGCCTCCAAACCAGGGGCAAGAATGTGCCCCAGGGAGACAGAGAGAGAGATCTGTGCAAAGGGGGCCACGCCCCAGCCGCCTCCATCCCGTCGGAGGGACCCGCCTGCCGACCGGGCTCTTGCAAATGTGCTGCTCACCTCCCCCAGGAGGGGACCCAGCAGCGTGGCCTCCTCCCTCAGGAAGGGGGGAAAAGTCCTGACTCCGCGAGGACTGTGCCCGGGCTGGCAGGCGCCCTCTGCGGGTGCCGGGCTCCTACCCTGCGCCTCCTGCTGGGAAGGGCCATCCCCAGGGCAGTGAGGCTCCTGGCACAGCCAGGCACAGCTCTCTGTGGGTGGGTGTCCCCAGGGCTCTCCCTCTTGACCCTAGTCTCCCCATGGGGAGCAAAAGGGACGGCCCCCAGCCAGCCTCCGGGCTGTGGGCGAGAGGGTCTGGGGCAGGGGTGTCCCAGGCTAGCCCTACGGTGCGGCCCTGCGGCCCTCCTCTCACACTGCCCGACTCCAGCAGCCCTGAGGACAGCGGGCCGGCGCTCCCCACAGGGGGGCTCTGAGGCCCAGGGAAGGCGGGGGGCTGCCACAGGCCTGCCAGCACTTGGTGGCAGGAGGACGGAGTCCAGGCTCATAAGACCAGCGGTCAGGACAGAGGACAGCTGAGTCCAAGCCCGGGGACAGCGGTGCTAAGGTCACTGTGAGCAGGAAGAAGCAGGGCTGAGCAGGACAGGAAACAAGCAGGGAACAAGGGGCAGAGCTGAGCTGGGCGGGGTGGAGCGGGGCCACCCTGTTCAGGCCCAAGCACTTCTGCAGAGGTGGAAGCTGCAGAGATGGATGGAAGCTAAGGGTCGAGGGACAGGGCATCCAGCTGCCTGGGCCAGCGGTCTGGGCACGGACACAGGGACGCTGTCGGGGGGCCGGGCAGGGAAACGACACGGGTGATGGCACTAAATCAGTGGGGCTCCAGGCCCCCATCCCCCTCCTGGACAGCAACATTGCCAAAAAACAGGTCCAGGGTTGGGCAAGCAGGCAGGGACCCGCCGGGACAGTGAGCCGAAAGCCAGCAGCTGACGGCCCTGGTGGACAGGAGCAACTTCCCACGTGGGAGCCACTAAAGGGTGACAGGCTGATTACAGGGGTCCTTACCCAGCCTGGAGGAGAGCGGCCTGGACATGGGTGTGGGACACAGGCCTCTATGGCTCGGAGGAATGACCACTGTGGTGTGTGGTGTCGGGGGCGGGGGGGTGGGGCCTGGCCACTTGCCTGGATTCATGCAACAACTGTCAAGCAAGCTGCTGAGGGCCCTGGGGATTGGGCCGGACAGCCAGCAGCTGAGGCTGGACAGGCTGGCAAGCAGAGGAGGGGCAGAGGGGAGACGAGGCTGGAGGGGAGCAGCTTGTGGGGGTGGTCAGGAGCCTGCCCAGCCCCACAGGGGAGCCGCCAGCAGCTGAAGTGTGAGCCACCCCTGTACCTCCCAGGCTGCTCCCCAAACCTGCCCCCACCATGGTCCACTGTCCTCCGCAGCTCTGGACAGACAACGCTCATCAGTCTGGGAGCAGCTGGGCTCCAGGCCGGCCCCGTGGGCGCCTGGGGACGCCCGCCTGTCCCCAGGACTCCAGCCTGGCCTCTGCCCTTGGCTCACTCATCACGTGGAGAGGCTGTCGCCAGGACCAGCTAGCTGCAGCACTGGGGGAGGGCGAGGGGACGCCGCACGTGTCCCTGGCACGCAGCCTTGGGAGCGCCACGGCAAGTCCCTGCTGTTCCAAGGAGGGAGTGAGGCTCAGCACTTGGCTGGCTGACCCCCACCAGGCTCTGAGGTCCGCAGCCCCAGGCCCCTCCATCTCGGCTGCCCTGCACAGGCCTCCACGTGGGACCCATCACCCCTGGCAAAGCCCAGCCCTCCGCCCATGCTCACCACGCAGAGAAGGGCAACAGGGCCCAGGCCTGGGCTGCCCAAGGAGCCCCACAGCCCACGTCGGAGGGGGACCCTCACCCTTGTCCTCACGCCCGGGCCGTGCACCTGGTGGGCAGCTCCCCGGGTGCCAGGACAAGGCCCGGGGTGGAGGGGGCACCTTCCCGCCTGGCGTCTGCCCCTGCCCCCACCACCCGTGGCGCCAGCGGGGCTGCAGGCCCTTCCCGCGGGATCTCAATTCCCAACCCAGAGAGCGCAGATCTCTCCCCTTCCAGGGACCCCAGCGCCCCATGTCTTTAGGGGCGACCGTGCTTGGATCCCCTTCTCAGCTTCTCGCAGAAAGTCGGCCCCGCTGTGCTGACAGGAACGCACAGCCGTGTGTGTCTGGTCCTTTCCTGTCTCAGGGACAGCAGGGGCCCGTGTGTGCTGCTGCCTCCTGCGGGGGCCCCAGGCGGGTGCACCTCCCCCTTTGGGGAGCACGGCAGTGTGAGAGGGCGGGGGCTCTGCTGCGGCAGCGGCTGCCGTGGGGAGGGGGCCCTAGAAGTAAGGGGCCTCCCTGGGGGGGTATCCACCTCCTTCAGGGAGGAACAACAAACGCGGCAACATTTCCTGAGCTGGTGACTCAGTTTACCTACTTGCCCAGGTTCCCGTTTCTCTAGATGAAGCTGCTTTCAGAGATCGTGTGTCCAGAGCCCGGGCTCCGGCCTCCCCTGCAGGCCCGGCAGGGGAGCAGAGGGAGGCCCAGGGGAGAAGAGGGTGGGGCTCACAGGGCTTCAGGCCCCCGCAGTCCAGCGAAGGGGCCACTGGTGCTGGGACACACCCGGCCACGCCCCCACGCCCACGCACACCATGCACACACAGCAGGCCCAGGCCTCACCTCCATCTGCAGGATGGCCTCCCTGCGCAGCTGGACGGCCTCCACGTCGTCCTCGGTGATCTCCGGGAGCGGCGCCTGCTCCTGGCCCTGCCACATGCCGTCACGCCCGTTAAAGATCTTTCCATCGTCAGGCAGCTCAGCAAAAGGGGCCCCGGGGCTGTGCTGGCAACAGAGATGGGCCAGTCAGCCCTGCGTGGCCCAGGCCACAGCCTCGCCCCAGGCTCGCGGCGGCAGCTCCCTGTCGGGGCTAAGCCTCGGCTGCGGGAACCCTGTGCTGCTGGGAGGGGAGAGGCCCCATGGCCTGCGTCCTGCAGCCCTGACAGGGCCTGTGGCTGTCCCAGGTCAGCTGCGGGGCACACTCGGCAGACCCCAGTCCCGCCACAATGAGGACTCCGGGCGTCCTCAGCTCTCCGTGAAACCCAACCGATGCCCGTTCACCCACAAACAGGAACGGCGGCTTCTCACAGGGGGCCATGTGCCACCGGCTCTGGAGGTGGCTGTGGGTCCCCGCCGGGTCGAGCAGCCAGACAGGCAGGGGCTGCGGACACCGAGGCGCGGGCTCCCACCCGGCGGCGGGGCGCACACGACACCAGGGACTGCATGTCGTCCTGCAAACCCCTTAGCTGAGACCAGGCCGCGGGGAAGGGAAGCCACAGGGGCTTTATGTGGTTTCATTATTTACTCACATCTCAGTTTCCAAATCTGGGGATTCAATAAAATGGCCACTTTTCCCTACAATTAACCATCTGCTCTCTGAGGGGACACTCTGAGCACAAGTGAGTCAGGTGTCAGGTCCTGAGCAGGGGTGCTGGGGTGCCTGTGGGGGTGCCTGTCTCCAGCCTGGGTACCCCACAGGGGCGAGGAGAGTGGGAGGTGCGGCTGAGCCTCCTCCCCGGCTGCACCCCAGGCGCTGACTCGGACCATGGCACCCCGACTGCAGGACAGCACGGGCACACAGACCGAGGGCAGGGCACAGCCACCCCCAGCCACCCAACGCAAGCACACAACTCCTGTGGAGCCCCCTCCTTCGTGAGTGCGGGCGACGGGCCCAGAGCGGACATGCAGGGTGGGACTGTCACTCTGCCACCTCTCCAGGGCATTCTGTGGGGAGTCAGCCCACGGGAGGTGGGGGAAGACCACCTTCCTGCTCTCCTGTGCCGCTCGGCCACACGGCAGGGTGCTGGCCATGCCACAGCCCCCGAGGGCCCGCCAGGCAGTCTTCGGATGGCCCGGGCAGAGGGGAGAACACAGTCTGTCCGGCACACCCTCAGGGCCTGTGACTGCCCACCCAGCGCCAGGCCCAGGGACACAGTGGATGGACGCCAGGAGCCCCGTGCACCAAGGACTTGGCCGGTCACACACAGAGTTCTGAGCAACGCCAGCGCACGCGGGCCAGGACAGCGGGACAGCCACGTGTGCGTGGGCCACTACACTGGGGAGATGCAGGGATGGCTGCATGGCCCAGTGACCCGCGGGCAGGAGGTCCTGGGGACCACGGGACCACTGTGAGTCACTGGAGGGACAAGACGGGGCTCTCTCTCCGGTGCCGCCCCCGACCCGTGAGGTGGGCACACTCATCCACGGCAGGGAAGGAAGCGTGAGGCCCGCACTCACCCAGCTCCCCTTCCAGAGCCAGCGTCCTCCCCCGACTCCACACAGCCACAGCCACGGGTGGAGCCCCTTCCCCCAGCCACAAGAGGCCTTTACGTAAATAAATACGTGGATACAGAAATATAAAATAAAAGATCTAAAAAATCTGGTGACAAGCGCTACTGGTCCAAGGTGGCAATTACCACCTCCCCTTCCTGGTGTGGGCGGGAGGAAGCGAGCAGTGCCAGGAGGGGCTGGCACGCAGCCGAGCCAGTGTCTGGCCCAGCGCCCGCCGCACACTCTCCGGGCCTCGGCGTCCTCATCTGCAGAACGGGATGACAGCCCCGCACCCACAGGTGCCCGCCACACAGCCACGCGCCCAGGACGGACCACGTGGGAACCCCCGTGCCGACTGCTGTCCCTCAGCCCAGGCAGCAAGGCCAGGACACAACTTTGCAGGCTGTGCGGCCCTGGCGAGTTCCCCGGCTTCCGTAATCCAGTGTCCACGCCCACGGAAGGGGGCTGACCCCCCCCCCCGGAGTCACTGCCGTCAGCAGGTGCACAAGGAAATGACGGGAGCACAGGAGAGCTTCAGGACAGACGCGGGTCCTTGTGTGGAGGCAAGGGTGCCATCCCCAGAGGAGCGTGTGCACCGCCTCCTCCCCCTGCGCCCCTCCCAGGCCGTCCCAGAGCAGCAGCAGAGGCCCCACAGGTCCTGGCGCTTCCCAGGTACACGTGACGGCTGCCCCAAGGCCCCTCACCTGCGCACGCAGGGGCAGAAACACAGAACACTCACTGCATCTGCCCCGGGAGAAGGCACTGGAAAACCACAGCACATCTACACAAGGGTCCCCACGGACCCACCAGCCGAGCAGTCAGAGCCGCCGGTGAGAGGTGTCACGGGAC
Source organism: Proteles cristata cristata (assembly GCA_017311185.1). Classification (NCBI taxonomy): domain Eukaryota; kingdom Metazoa; phylum Chordata; class Mammalia; order Carnivora; family Hyaenidae; genus Proteles; species Proteles cristata. Next base: position 35,690 of record JAESUZ010003089.1, read on the forward strand.
ACTTCACGTAACCTCCCCTGGAGTCTGGGGCTCCACAGAAGCAGCGCGAAAGCTGGGAGCAAAGGGCGTCTGCGTGCCCTCACCTACCCAGGCAGGGCCCAGCCTCACCTCACCTCCCCAGGTACAGGCCGCCCTCCCTGAGCGGCTCATGACAAGCCAGGGCAGCAAGAAATGGCTTGGACGCCTGATCTTGTGCAAGGATCAGAAAGCGCCCCTTTATTCTCCTCACAAAGGCCCAATTTGGGGATTTGGGATTTGCTGGCAAGACGCTGGGGCCGGCGTGGAGGGGACAGCCCTGTGATGGCTTTCCAGCTCAAGAGGCCGCCAACAAAGAGGGCTTTCTCCTCCATCCAAGGCCGCCAGTTTGGGTCCCGCCCGTACGGAAGAAACCCACAGACCAACGTGACCGCGGGACCTCGGGGCTGTGAGCGGTTTCCCGTGAGAAGAGCCGCGGCCTGGGGCGCCCTCGGGGAGGCGGGGAGAACGCGCGCCTGGCGCCCAGGGCTCTCAGAGGTCTGGGAAACGGACCACTTACTTGCACACTCCGACCCCGGGCTCCGCGCAGGAACACGGTGACCCGTGGGGGGTCAGGGCGCAGGGTGTGAGCCGGTCACAGGCTTGGGGAAACTGCTTCGGTTTCGCAGCCCGAGGCTAGTCATCGATTTCTCCAGAGTAAGTGACTGTTAGCTAACGGAAGTTTCTGGAGACTTGTGAAAGCCCAGGATGTCAGAACTGGCAGAAGTGCAGCAACCCTTCCCCCGACACCGACATGAAAGAACAGAACTGGGGCCTTTGTGCCCGTGCCCAGAGGGACTTCCAGGAAACCGTGGAAGGGGAGGCGTGCCTTTCCCGCCGCGGCCATGGCCACGCGGGGCTCTGGCGGAATGGATGCCGAGCTGGCCGATGGCAGCCCAGACTGTGGACTGTCCCCCACGAAGGGCAGGAGCCAGCCCAGACACACCGCCGGGCCTCACCCGGTCTGAGACTGACCCACGTGGCCACCAGCCACGGCCCAGAGGGCAGAGCAGCTCACGGCCACAGCCACTGCCGGGCTCAGATGGGAGCAGGGGCCGTGGGCACCCCTCACCCCTGCTGGGACCTCCAGCCTGCACACGGCAGCCCCGGGGTCTGTGGTGCCGATGCAGCATCACGCCTGTGCTGCACAGGGTAAGACGTCATCTCACGGCTTCCAGCCTGCAGAACTCCTGGAAATAACCTTTCACAACTTCTCAGAAGCACTGCTGACCGTCCCCTTCCTCGCTAAAAAACTCTGCTGAACTACAACACAGCCACAGTCCAATGCCCAGATCAGAAGCATCAGGTCTGAATTCCGACACGGGAGAGAGCGCGAACGCCGCCGGCTCCCAGCACGGCCCCGCCAGGCCCGGCTGCCACGCTGCTCCCGCCGAGGAAAACCCCGCCTCTCCTAACACTGCCATCGCTTTGGCCTGGTGTCAACCTCTGTCCCCGGGTCTCAGGCTTCTGCGCCTCGCCATTCGGTCCGAGGTCACCCCGGTGGGCCTTGCTGGCAACAGGCTTCTGTGCACGAATTCCGCGCGAGTGACCTAACCGTGCCGCCGAAGGCCGGCTCCCTTCCCAGGGATCTGCTACTGCGTGTCCGGCTGCCACGCGCATTCTTCAGTGTGCCTTCTGCTGAGCACACGTGGGCATCCACACTGGCTCTGTGCTTGGGGGGACCTGCAAGGTCCCAGGAGAGTGCGCGTGACTCAGGTAAATCTTCCGGTGTTCCGGGCTGGCGGTGCTGCTCTCCTATCAGGAGCACACAGGCTGGGCCGCCCACATCCTCACGCACGTGGCGTTTCCTTGCACGTCTGTCCTTAGCTACTCTGGCGGGTACAGGCGGTATGCAGGGACAGCGCTGAGCGGTCACTTTCCTTCTGATGGCAGATGCTGAGCACATGTGTCCCGCTGGCCACTTAGATGTCCCCTTCTGTGACGTGCCTACGGCTTTTGTCCTTCTAGGTTTTGAAACCAGTTGTCCGCCTTTTTCTTATTGATTTGCTAGAGACCTTTATGTATTATGGACATGAATCCTTTCCAGATATGCATTATGTAAATACCTTCTCTCACGCCATAGGCAGCCTTTTTGCTCCTTCAGGGTGCATTAACTTAACAAAGTTGAGTCTCTTCTTCATACTTCGTATGTTTTCATCTGCGTAAGAAATGTTAGCTCATCGTAAAGATGTGAAGACAGACCCCTAAGGTATCTTCTAGAAGCTTCACTGCTTTCTCCTTCGCATGTATGTCTGTGATCCAGCTGAAGTGCTCTTTGTGCACAGGGTGGGTTACGGTAAAGGGCCTGAGATGCACGCAGCCTCCCGGCCCCTCTCAGCCACAGAAGAACGGGCCGTGGCCTGGGGCACTTTCTCACCAAGAGACGGAGCCTTCACAGCTGTGCCGGGCTTGGCGCCTTGTACAACAACGTCCTTCGCTGTTTCAGACTCAGCGCATCCTCCGTTATTTGGCCAAAGCACCTGCATCACGTGGCACCCGGCCAAGCCCACTGTGGCGGGGGGAGGGGAGGGGTGGAAGGGGGAGGCACACGTTCCCTCTGCCGCAGCACAAGAGGGGTGCGTGCAAGCCAATGACCCCGCATCAGCCACCGGGAAGGACCCACTGGCCACAGGGGACGTGCCCACCGGGGGGGCTGGTCTTGCTAGCTCTTCTCAATGTGAGCAGGACACCGCCCCACCGGTGACAGGCTGCACTGGCTCCCTGGCGACTCCCACATGCAGACGCAGGGCCCGGGGTGTCCGGACTTGGACTGGTCATCTGCTCAACAGGCCCCTTTTCCCAGTTCAACTCCCGGCCAGTCCAGCACCAGGCCGAGTGGCCCCTCAAACTTCCTAGTTTTGCTGCTTCCTAGTTTTGATGCTAACGGCATCACTTTTTAAATTTCACTTTCAAGCTGTCTTTTGCCGGCGTGAGGTCTTCTTGTCTACTGGCCCTGTCACAACCACTTCCGAATTCTAAGTTTATCTGCAGATTCAACCACCTTTGCCAGCAATACAGTCATGTGGTCTCTGAAGTGGTTTCCTCCTCCCCAGTTCTTCTCCCTTTCACTCATTTCCGTGCGTTGGTGCACTGGACACACCCTCCCGCGCAGCAGGGTGTAGAAGGCATAGAACTAGACACCACGCTTGTCCTCGGCCTCAGGAGAAAGACGTGAACAGCTCGCCAGCGTGATGCTCACTATGGGACTTTTGAAGACGCCCGTAGTCAGGTGGGAGGCATCCCTCTCTACCCGTCCGCCCGGAGTTTCACCCCCTGCCCTGAGTGGGTGTGAAGTGCTCTTCTCTACTGAGATGATCAAGGAGATTTTCTTCGTCCACTAACATGGCGGCTTCCGTGGGTTATTTCTGCCTGTAAACCAACCTTGCACTCCCAGACTAAACCCACTTCATGACAACATACTGGCCTTTCACATATTGTCAGATTTCGGTCTATTCGTGATTCGGCTGGGGGTTTTTATCCCATGCTCACGAGAGAATGTGTTACTTTCCGTTTTGTGATACGCTAGGAAGCACTGGAATCGGGGTTTGCTGGCCTCCTAAAGCAAGGTGGGATGTGTTCCCTCATTTGAGATTTAAGATACTGAAGAGTTTCTATAAACTGGTTAATATTTATTCCTCAAACATTTGGAAGAATTCACCAATAAAACCATCTAGGTCTACAGTTTTCTTGGTGTGGTTTTCACTATGGAAACTATTTAATTATTGATTTCATTTCTTTAATAAATACTGGACTTTTCAGACTCTCTCTGTCTTGATAACTCACATTTTTCTAAAGCAATTTATATTTTACCGAAGTTGTCAAATTTACTGGCATAAAGTTGTATCCTAATATCTTCATACTTCTGTCATTTCTAATTGGTAGAATCCATGCTATGGTCACTGTCATTCACGACACTAGTAATTTGTACTTTCTCTCTGTATTGTGATTAATCTTGTAGGATTTCCTTATTTTCACTAGTCCTTCTAAAAAGGCAAATTTTAGCTTTGTTGAATTTGTCTATTATGTATCTATTTTACATTTCATTGATTCCTGTTTTTTCCTCTATATTTCCTTAGGATTCAGTTTGTTGGTGCTTTTTTAGCTTCTTGAGATGGAGACTCAGATCTGTGATTTTCACCTTCCTTCTTTCCTAATGGAAGAATTTAATGCTATGAGTTTCCCTCTGGGCACTGTCTTGGCAGCACCCACAGACTTTGAGTTGGTGCAATCTCATTTTTGTTCAAGATGGTTTCTGATTTCTGCTATGATTGCCTCTCTGAGTTATGGGTTCCTTCAAACTGTATTCTTTTAATTCTCAAACTTGGCAATTTCTTTTTTGTTATCCAATGTGAGTTTAATTGTGCCAGTTTGAAGGCATACTCAGGGTCATGTCAACCCTCTGGAATCTGTTGAGACTGGATTCAGCATGCGCTGAGCACCTGCAGGGAATGCTCGCTCCCCTGTGGTCAGCTGACGTGATGTCCATTTGGTAGGAGTGAACTCATTAATCGTACTGGCTGAGTCTTCAAGATCCTCGCTGAAATTTTCTGTTTACTTCATCAGTCCTTTGGATAGGTGTGTTAAAATTTCCAACTATGATTGTGGATTTACTATTTTTCCTTTTATCACTGTCAGTTCTGTCTTACGTGTTTTGAGGCTATGTTATCAGGCGCCTATACAGAACTACATCTCACATCTGAATTTCTGTGTCGTCCCTGTGAAGCATGCTTCTGTCTGCACTGACACTTCACACGGACTTCGCTCACTGAGAAACTAGCACGTGGCACAAGTCTTCTTTGGTTTCACAGTTATCTTCAACCATCCTTTTACTTGTAACATTTGTCTGGATTAAAGGGTGTTGCTTACAAGCACTACACAGTTTTGTATTTTAACCAAGTCTGACAATCTGTACCTTTTCACCAAAGGAGTCAGGCCATTCTAATGTAGTCATAAATGAATTTAGTATCAATCTACCACCTTACAACTTGTGTCCTGCTTTCCTTCCTATTTTTTGATTTATTTTTCTTTTTGCTTTCTTTCTTTCTAAATTTTTATTTTGAGATCTCGAGAGAGAAAAAACATGAGGGAGGTACAGGCATAAAGAGAGAGAGAGACAGAATCCCAAGCAGACTCTGTGCTGTCAGTGCAGAGCCTGATGCAGGCCTTGAACTCAGGAACTGTTAAGATCATGACAGGAGTCAAAACCAAAAGAAGGACACTTAACCGACCGACCCACTCAGGCACCCCTGTTTTCTTTTAAATTAATCATTTATTATTCCATATATTCCTCTCTATTATAATTCATATTCTTGTGTTATCTTTTAGTGTCACCTGCCGAAGGCAACAGGCAGCCACCTTAGGGCAGGGTTCCCGTCACTTCTCGAAGGACCAGACACGGCACACACACTCCCACACGGCCGCTCCTTCCCCTGTGCTGCTGCCAGCCAGGCGCTTCCACCTGCCCCACGTCGAGGCTCCATGGCTGCAGACCATGATTCAAAAGCAGCTGTAAGTCACAGCGCGTTGTCTGGGACCACTGTCCTCTGCTGTCAGAGTTCTGTCGATGATAAATTCCCGCAGTTTGTGTTTCGCTAAAAATCTTTTAATCAACCTTCATTTCTGAAAACTACTTTCACCAGATGCAAAATTTCATGTGGGCCACTACTTTCTCCCCGCTGTCTCTGGCTTCTACTGATTCGCCTCAGAAGCCAGGTGTGAGTCTTGGCGCTCCTTTATTTTTTTAATATTTATTTTTTTATTATTTTTTTAAATGTTTTATTTATTTCTGAGAGAGAGAGAGACAGCGCGAGCAGGGGAGGGTCAGAGAGAGAGGGAGTCACAGACTGAAACAGGCTCCAGGCTCTGAGCTGGCAGTCAGCACAGAGCCCGACGCGGGGCCCGAACCCACGACCCGCAAGATCATCACCTGAGCCTCAGTCGGACACTGAACCACCTGAGCCCCCGGGCGCCCCAACTTGTTGCTTCTTTAAAAATAACATGACTTCTTCCCTCAGGCTTTAATCCCCTGTTAGAATTTTATTTTTGTTTTAAGTTTTCAAAATCTTATTATGATACGAGTAAGGGTGCTTTTTAAGGAACAGGATAAATTTATCCTGTTCGTGATAGAGGCTCTTCACCCCGTAGCTTGAGATATTCGCACAGTTTTGGAGAATTCTCAGCCACCGCACCTCAAACACGGTTTCTGTCCTCTCTGCCCTGTTCGCACAGGACTCACTTTCTGTCCTCTCCCCTCCCGGGGAGCTGGTGGGACACAGCCCCTCCCGCAGGGCAAGCACACGGCCGGCCCTCAGTCCTCCGTCTCGGCCCGAGCCAGAGGATGTACACGCCAGCTTTCTAAAAGATTCTTAGCCAATGAGAAACAATGAAATCTGGCCATGTGTAGCAACATGGATGGACCTTGAGGGTGTTATGCTGAGCAAAATAAGTCAGGCAGAGAAGGACAAATATCATATGTGTGCACGTATAGGAGGATTAGGAGGAACTTAACAGAGGACCAAGGGGGAGAAGAAGGGCGGAAATGGTGGGGGAAAGGGAGAGAGGCAAACCATGAGAGACTCTTGAATGCTGACAAAAACTGAGGACTGTGGATGTGGGGGGAGGGGGGATGGGCATGGAGGAGGACACTTGTGGGGATGAGCACTGGGTGTTATGTGGAAACTAATTTGACAATAAACTATTTGTAAAAAAAAAAAAAAAAAAAAAAGATTCTTAGCCAAGTCAGGAGCCCCCCCCGCCCCGGGGTGGGGCCTCTGCCCTCGGTGCCCCCTGCGCCTCCCTGAGCACAGAGGGCAGTGGACTGTGCCGTCACCTAGCGCCCCCGGCCCGGCGGTCCCTCAGCACGCACCTGCTGTTTGGCACCCCTCTGCACCGTGGGAAGCAGAACTCTGGACTTTTCCGCAATTTTCTGTTGAAGAACAGAGGAGACAGGAGGGACAGGGCGGTGGGGAGGAGAGAAGACGGGCGGCTGCACGCCCAGCACCGGACAGGGACCGACGGCGCCGCACAGCTTCGGCTCCGGGACCGGATGCAGATGTCCGGGGTCTCGGGAAAGTCGAGTGCTCAGCTGGGCGCCCGGCCAGGCTCTGCTGACACCCCGGGGGGCACCCCCGCCCACACACCTGAGCTCGGGGTCTCCGTGTCCTTCCGTCAGGACGAACGATGCCCGCTCTTCCCACCCCCGAGCCGAGGGTCGGGACCACCCCTCTGCTCCAGGATCAGGACCACCCAGGCCACCCTGGGGACAGGCCCGCCAGAGCGGGTGCTCGGGGGACCAAGGCCCACCCCACCCGGCCTGCCGCCTCTGCCGGTGCCTCACCTGCTGCGCGGCGCCGTAGCGCTTAAGGCCGTCTGACAGCTGAGTCCTGAGCCGCTCCAGCTGGAGGCGCTCCTGCTGCAGAGACAGCGTGGCCTCAACGGGCAGCCGCCACACACCCGCCAGCCGCCTCCAGCTCCTCACACCCCCCCCATCCCCTAGGGCGCCACTGCACTAGGCCCCCCACCGACCCCCAGGGCGCCACCACACCAGCCCCCCCACCGAACCCCAGGGCGCCACCACCAGCCCCCCACCGACCCCAGGGCGCCACCACACCAGCCCCCACCCCAACCCCCAGGGCGCCACCGCGCCAGCCCCCACCCAGCCCCACATGCCAGCAGCCCTCTGCCCTTGGAGTGGGGCTCTTCCCGTCCACATGGCCCCCCGCTGTCTCCTCATGCCGTCAAACACCAGTGTAGGCTCCAGAGGTCAGCCTGTGCCCCTGCAGACACCCCCCGCCGGGCCCCACACTCCCACCCTCAGCACGGGCCGCAGAGCCAGGCGCTACGCTAACACGATATGCATGTCTGGTCCCCACAACTCGCCACCTGAGAGTCCAAGTTCCACGTGGCCTGTTCAAGGCCACACGGGTGCTGGAGCCAGGCCACTGACCCCAGAGTCCTGAGCCCAATCACACACAAGGCTGCAGCTGACACCTCACTGTCAGACCGTGCCTCTCACCACCGAGCTTGGCACCGCACACAGCCTCACCCCTCCACCAGAACGGGACTTGGTGTCCTGTGCGCCTGCTGCCCAGAACGATGGCTGGCAGAAAACTGGCTCTCAAGATGCGCTCCAGAGCGGGGGACACACAAGTAAGCCCTGGAAGCTGGCACTGCCTGCGGGGTCTGTGTGAGCCCCACGGGCCCTAGGAGCCCCGACCCTCCCTTCTCCCCGCATCACACAGCACAAAGTGACACCAGTGCCCCATGACCTTGCACCAGGATGGGACAGTGACAAAAAGTCCTGGCCCCTCCTGCACCTCTCGTCATGTCCCAAGGGGTCCCATCTGTACCTCCAACCTGCACTTGGCCCCTGGGCCTGGTGCCCACCCCTCCCCCGCGCCACCACGCGAGCCACAAAGGACCCACTGCAGCTGCACGGCCAGGCCGTTCACTCACTGACACCAGCTCTCCACCGGGCACCTCTCAGAGACCCCAGCAGGCGCGGGTCTGCCGGGCCCGAGTGTCCGGCTGAGGCTCTTGTGAGGGACCCACACGTGTGCCTCAGGACGGAGCTAAGAGCCTGGGGACCGTTCAGTGCTTCTGTGTGAACCCCTCCGCTCCCCGGTCCGCCAGGGCCAGCATCAGCCCAGCGTGACGGCACAGCCTTTCTCTGATGGCGCAGAGGCCACTGCGGCCCCGCCGGCCAGGCTGTCTACCAGGCAACCGCGAGCGCCTCAAAGGGGACCTCACTTGCGTCCTTCTCCCAGGGGCAGAGTAGGTGTTCATGCGTGCCATGTTCTTAGGTGGGGGGAGGGAGGAAAGAAGGACACGTTAGGCTAAGAGCGACCTCTCTGACCCCCAAGGAACTCAAGCTCCGATCCCCGGCCCCCAGGGCGCACACCGGTGACACGGACTCTGGCCCCAGGAAGCCCAGAGCTGCAATCTAGCCGAGGCTCCTCCCTGTGTCCGGGATGCTCTGGGCAGGACCCTCTCTGAGCCTCAGCGTCCTTCCCCGTAAACGGGGGTGGGAACAGCAATGCACGGACGGCAGGAGCACCCAATGAGGACACGCTGCGCAGAGCCACGCACAGGAGATCCCGGAAACGTGCTCCTGGACGAACGAGGCAACACGGAGCCCACGGAGCCCACAAGCAAAGAGCCACGCCACGGGTGAGGAGGCCACGCACATGCGCCAACACCACAAAAGCACCATGGACACAGTGCTGGACCACAGGGCTCCTCCCACGGAGAGCCACAGCCACGGCCCCGACTCTAGGCTGGGCACCCACGTGCACGCGGCACACTGTGTCCGCACCTTCCTGGACAGTGGACTCCCGCTTCTGGGTCGCTTCCTTAGGGGAATTTCAGCTTTCAAAGCACAACTCGGCCTGTGAGCCAGGCTACATTTTGCTACAATGTAACTGAACTTTATTAAGTAGAGCCACGCACACGTGACCTCTACGGCTTGTGTGGCCAGCCGGTTTCAGAGCGTCTCCCTGTTTCCCCCAGGGAGCTCCTCAGCCTGCAGGCCGGCCCAGCTCCCCTCCCAGCCACGTACCCCCCACCCCTGCTGGCTGTGCAGGTCTGTGGCTTGCGGACCCTTCGTGAGAGCGGGGCCACACGGCACGTGGCTTGTGCACCGGCCTCCGTCACCGAGCGGGCCTCAGGCAGCGCACTGGCTTCTCGGTGCACCTTCCCCTGCAGCGCCCCCAGGAAGCCGCGCCTGAGGCAGCGTGAGGGGCCCTGGCACCACGTGACGAGTGGGTACGTCCTGGCCCCAGCTCAGGCCGCCCCGCCCCCCCACGGCCCCCAGGGCCACATACCCAGGAGCAGCCCTGACGGAGCTCCGCCATCTGCTTCACGGCGCAGGCACTGGCCTCGATGCTCCGGTTGGTCTCCTGCTGCACTACGTGCCTGAGGCAGGGCAGGGTGGGGGCGGGAGATGGGGGGGCAGGGGCAGCAGACGGAGGCAGAGACGACAGGAAGTGGAGGCAGAAGCAGGGGGAGGGGAGGGCAGGAGACACGCGCGGTGAGTGTGGGGAGCGAGCAAACAGGAGGGAGAAGCCCAGGAGGAAAGAGCCAGAGGCACAAGAGGCAGCAGCCGTGGGAGGGACGAGGATTGGAGCCCAGAGAGGGACGGACACACCGCAGATGGAGAAGGGGCAGAGAAGTAGGGCGGAGACAGAGGTGAGGAAGGGGAGAGAATGACAGGCGTGAGGCCTGGATCGGGGTGGACCCCCTCCGCGCACGGCGGCCCCACACTCGCAAGCGAGGAGGCCGCGCCACGAACCCCCAGGGGAAATGCCCGCCAGGGGATCCCAGTGGGGAAGCTGGGTGAGCGGGGTGGCTCCGTGCAAGCCCTGCCCGGGGCCTCTGCGGCCACACGCAGGCCGAGGAAAGGACCCTGGCCCGGCTCTTGGCCTAACACACGGCAGGGAAGAGCCCTCCTGCCCCTCCAAGCTGCAGCCTGACGCCCCTGTGCTCCCCGCAGGACCCCCGCGTGGCCGAGGTGGGGGTGCGGGCACCGTTTGACGAGGTGGACGCCTGGCAGACGTGGGCCTGGGCCCCCGACACCTGCCCGTGGGCCATACGGAGCACGCAGCAGAGGGGGCGGTCACCCAGGCGGGAAGGTGGGGGGGCAGTGGGATGGGAAGGAGACCCCGGGTGGCCTGGGCGGGGGCCGTGTGAGCGCCCCTGCAGCCGAGGAATGCGGTTCTTCCCGCTCAGGGCTCGCTCGCGCCGCCGCCTGCGCCACTGAACCCTCCGTTCACCTTGCCACGCCTCCTCCCGTGGCCCCCACGCCCCCCCACCCCCGCACCCTCCCAGCCGGGGGCCGTCCTGCGCAGGGGCCCTGCCGGCTCCGCGTCCCTCTGACCTCCTTGTGTCTGGGCCTCCACACCTCCCAAGCCCAGAGCTCCCCGACGTAGCCACGTGCGTGCCTGCAGAAGCGCAGTCCCCACCTGTGTACCCCAGTCCCACGGTCCCGGTTCTCAACACGCCGGGCAGACGCCTGCCTCACTGCCACCTCCACAGACACCCGGACGGAGGACACTGGGGACGGGGGGTGGGAGGCACTGGGACAAGGGCCTCCACCAACTGGGAGGGGCAGGCACGCCCCGTCCCCCACTCACCCCTGCCCCCACCGTTCTCCCCACTTCTGCCCTGAGGCCACCAAACTCCTGGCAGGGACCGAGTCACAGAGCACTCTCACTCTGCGCGGCCTCTAGCGAGAACACAGCAGCAGTGTGAGGAGTCGGCCCAGTTCCTGCGCTGGGGGCGGCGGGCTGTCCACCCCAGAGCAGTGGCCACAGGTGCAGACCACGGCGAGCGAGGCCTCCCTGCCCAACCCGACCCCCCACCAGGCGCCACGCCACCCTGAGGCCATCTGTGAACGGCGGGACAGCAGCCCACACACCTGAGAAGGGACTGGGAGCTCCAAGGAGCCAGCCGGCCAGTCCCAAGGGAAGTAGAAAGAGAAACACTACAGAAACCATACAGCTCAGTGACTAACAAAACACAGCAGACCAGTAACAGAAACAATCAATAGAATCAAAAGAGATTCTCTGAAAGTATCAAAAAACTGCACAGCTCTTGACATACTGTGTCAACTACACTAAATAAAATAAATTACACAACTCCGTCCAGACAAGTTAAGGAAAACACAAATTACCAAAATCAAGAATGAGAGACAGACCAGGACTCCAGGTGCGACGTGGAAAACCTTATTAGGAGATATTATGAAACTATTATAATACTATGTTGATTTCATAACTACGACAAAACACAAAAACATCTCAAAAGGCAGGAATCCTCAAAACTGACTCAAAAAGAAAGGGAGACCTACATAGGTCTGTGTCTATGGGTCGCAGGACTTAAACCTGTTCCTATTAACAGTCCCACAAACACCAGGACAGACGGCCTCCCCTCACGTGCTCAGGGCAGAGGCTGCACCAACACCACATGCTCCCCGCGTAAGACGGACCACTCGGCTCTCCCCAGGCCAGCACGAGGCCCACGCCAGGGCCAAAGCGGAGGCTCTGGGAGACGAGACACCGCACATGACTCAGAAACACGGGAGCAGAAGCCCTGAGCAGAACATCAGAGCCGCTGACCCAGCAGCACGTGAGAGGGATGAGACTTCACCACCAAGAGCTCGTCCAAGGAGCGCGAGGCTGGCCCACCATTCAAAGAGCAATTCACGCGGGGCACCTGGGGGCTCGGTCAGTTATGCATCCGACTTCGGCTCAGGTCCTGATCTCACGGTTCATGGGTTCAAGTCCCGCGTCGGGCTCTGCGCTGACAGCTCAGAGCCTGGAGCCTGTTTCAGATTCTGTGTCTCCCTCTCTCTCTGCCCCTCCCTGACTTGTGCACGCACACGCACGTGCTCACGCGCTCTCTCTCTTTCTCCCTCTCAAAAATAAACATCAAAAAAATGTTTTAAAAAGCAATTAATGAAATTCTCATTTGTGACACAGGATAAATTTTAAAAGGAGAAAACCATCTCAATACGTTGTACAGAAAAAGTAGTGGTCAAAGTTCAACACCTATTCATTATGAAAACTCTGAGAAAACTAGCAAAAAAGAAGGGAGCTTGTTCAATCGGATAAAGAGAATCTGACAAAATCCCAGGACACAAGGAGAGACATAGTCAGGGGTATTTCTGTGTACGTCTAGCCAACAGCTGGAAAGTGAAATTTAAACAGTAATAATTTGTGTAAAGCATAAAAAATATGAAATTGCTGGCAAACTGGACAAAACACAGGCAAGACCTGTACACTAACCTGCAAGGAACAGCTAAAACGGGAGAATATAGGAATGAAGGAAAGTCCGACCACACTCACGGCTGGGAAACTCAGGATTGTAAAGGCGGCGATTCTCCTTGCATTGGTCTACAGATTCAATGTAATCTTAATTAAAATTAGAGCAGGACTGAAAAATCACAGAAACTGACAGGCCGCTGAAACATTTACATTGAAATGCCAAGGACCGGAAGTACCCGAAACAATCTGAAGCACAGATAAGCGAAGCTGTGGGCGCCCACAGCTGGCATTGGAACTTCCTGTGAAGCTTCCATGAGGAAGACAGCAAGGTGCCGTCGAAAAGACAGACATCCAGATGCAACAGAATAACCCAAAACGCAGCCATACAGAGCCCAGTAACTTTGAAAATGGTGCAAAAGTATTCAGCAGGGAAAGGATAATCCTTCCAACAAATGGTGCTGGAACTGGATAATCATTAAAAACAAATTAGCCACGACCCCTAGCCCATGCTGCACCCCAGGGGCTTAACCTCAGGGGCTCACTGGCCGGGAAGCACAGCAGGCATCCCAGAAGCCCCAGGCGCCCCCCAGCCTGAGGGACCCAGACAAGTGTGTGGAGGAAGGGGAGCTGCCTGGTGGGGGGTAGGGTCAGGGGACCGGGCGGGGGGGGGCGCATCGCACACAAAGGGTGGCCAAGGTAGGCAAGGAGCAGGGGAAGAAGGGCCTGGAGGCTCAGGCCCAGTAGCTAATCTGGAAAAGCATGGAGGGGAGGAGACATGTTTGTGCAGGACGCCCGGGGTGGCAAAGGCAAGGGCGCCCACAGCCACCGGCCGGGTCTCTGCAGCGGACAGTGGGCCACAGGAGCCCCACGGACGTGTGCACCCCCTACATGGACAGAAGCAGGTTGGAATGAGAAGCCAGCAAAGGAGAGGGATGCATGACCCGCACCTGGGAAGGGAAAAGCCCAGGAAAGCAAGGGCTGCACAGGGTGGAAGAAGCTTCTAGAAGAAGGGAGTATCTCAACCACAGAAAGACAAAAAACCCAACTCAAAAATGGAAAGAGTCTGAAAGGACATGTCTTCAAAGGTCAATAAACCTGTGAAAAGATGCTCCACATGCTTAGTTATCAAGAAATACAAATAGGGACGCCTGGGGAGCTCAGTCGGTTAAATGTCTGACTTTGGGTCAGGTCATGATCTCACGGTTCGAGGGTTTGAGCCCCGCGTCAGGCTCTGTGCTGACAGCTCAGGGCTTAGAACCTGCTTCGGCTTCTGTGTGTGTGTGTGTGTGTGTCTCTCTCTCTCTGACCCTCCCCTGCTCACGGTGTCTCTCTCTCTCTTAAATAAAAAACATTAAAAAAGAAAAAAAGAAAAAAAAAAGAAAGAAATACAAATCAAATTCCCAAGGAGGCGGCACGTCACCCGGCACATGGCCGCAGGGCCCTCACGCCTGCTGCTGGCAACGCAGAAGCACAGCCACTTAGGGAAACAGGCTGTCAGGCCCTCAACCTTGAACAGTTACCGCCAGCAGCTCCGCGCCCAGTGCTCAGGCGGGAGGACTCAGCACGCACGGCCACACACACACGTGCACAGCAGCGCCTCAGAATCGCCACGAAGAAACAATCCAGTGCCCGTCAGCCGAAGACGGGTGCGCCCTCCCCGCTGGGGCCCCTATGACAGAAGCCCGCGGGCTGGACGGCTCGGAAAGACAGCAGACGACGACCGCCTCCCCGCTGTGTCCCCACGTGGCCAGAGGGGCTCTCTGGGTCCTTTCCCCAGGGCACTAAGCCCACCCATGAGGGGCCCCCAGGCCTCCGCGCCTCCCCAGGCCCTGCCTGCCGACACTATCCCCCTGGGCTTAGCTCCAGCCTCAGGACTCCAGGGACACGAGCAACCCGACCACAGCAGGGTGTGTCCACGCAGGGGAAGGTCACGCAGGAGGGGTCGGGTCTGTGCCGCGACAAATCCCTTCTGCCAAATCCGACAGTCGGTCCCCGTCCACCTTCCCCAGTCCTTCCGGACACGTTCAGAAGCCCCTTCCCCTTCCACCCCCTCCTGTCCCCTTCCTGAGGAAACCCTGAGCCTTCGAAGGCCAGGGCAGAAGGGGCTCTGCCACCCTGGGGTGGGTTCTGGGAGACCAGGAGGCAACAGCCCGCGTGTCGGCACGTGCTTCCCAACCCCTGGCAGCCCCTGAGGCAAGCACCCAGGCCCGCCCTTACCCAGCCCTGCAGGCAGGGGCAGGCCATCCCAAGGCGCTGCAGGAACGCACAGCCGCCTGGCCATCGGGGGTGGGAGGGGTCTGTGCACTCGATGCCACCAGGCAAGACGGAGCACAGCCCCTGACCTGCCAGGCCGAGGGGACAGCTCTCCAGGCCCCACCCAGGGGTCCCTCCACCCACAGTGACGGCCTGCACCCATCATGTCACTGCCTTCCAGAACCTTCCATTGGCTTTCCACTGCTTTGGAAATAAAGCCCAAGCCACCTGCCGGGCCTGCAAGGCCCTGAGCCCACCTCGAGGACCCCTCACTGGGCTGCAGGCCTCTCCTTGGGGCTCCTACAACGAGCCAAGTCCACTGCTATGCTACAGGCGTTGGGAGCCGAAGAGAGGGTGTCCCTCACAGGGGTGGAGCAGGTCCCTGCTCCCGGGTCCAGCCGGCCTCCGCCATCCCTGCAGGTGCGTCTGCCCAGAGCCCACACCGAACCAGCGCCTGGCAGGCCACTGCGCCATGAGAGACCACGTGCGGCCGCTGCAGGTGGCGCCCAGCTGAGTTCAGCAGCAGTCTCTGCCCATCGTGAGCAAAGAAGCTTCCAGATGCCATGGCTCTGAGAGCTCCCGGCAGACCCCAGACATCCGGAGCCACCACAGGCCTCCACGCAGCCCCCGCCGACCTGTGGTTCACCCGCTCTGTGGTTGAACTGGCCTCGGTTTCCCCTGGAGATGGAGCCCAACATCATGTCTTAGTCCCCATGGTGTCCCCAGGCCCACGAGGCCAGGTGCATGCCACGTTCACTTCCCGGAACAGTCCTCCATAGCTCTGCTCTCGTTCTGTGGCCCTGGGAAAGCTCCCCCTCCCCGGCCTCAGTTTCCTCGTGTCTTAAAAAAAAAAAAGAAGACCTGGCCAGTTAGGCTCTGACCCCAGAGGAGCTCCGAGGAGTCAGGGGCAGGTGTCAGGTCAGCCCAGGCGATGAGGGTCAATCACAGATCAGTGATAAGACAGCAGGCTGCAGAGGGCGCCCCCCACCCTGCTTCTTGAGTGACAACCAGCTGGGCATCTATAGCCGCGGTGTAACAGGAAGAAGAGGAGGGACAGAGCCTGTCCAGTGTCCCTGCAGCAGCCCAGGGCCGTCGGCACAAAGCCCTTCCAAGAGCTGCAGCCCCATACAGCGCGGATCACCCTGATCCAGGCCCCCCCACACCCGTCCCCTCGGTGCCGATCCTGACACACAAATCCTTGCCGTGGGGAGGAGAGCGCTGTGGCTCGGGGCCAGGACCTCCCCCGGGGCCCCTCCCTGAACGCCCCCCAGGGCCTCGGCCCTGCACCCCGTGGAGCAGCTGGGTGGACACCTGTCACCCACACCCCCACTAGGCCACCTGACACGCACAGGGTGAAGCAGCAGCCCCACAGCCCCGAGGCGGCCCGTCAGAAGCCCCAGGGAGATGGTCCCCTCTGTCACCCGTTTGGAGCGGAACAACAGCAAGCTCGGCAAACCAGGGAGGCAGGGGGTGGCTGCCGGGGCTGGGACGGTAACACAGGCCGGCTCCAGGGCCGGGGCCAGGCCACGCGTGGCCTCCGTGACCCAGTGTGCACCGGTGCACCCAGGACACAGGTGGGGCGGCCCGGCGACTGAGAGGAGGGGGCACCGCTGTGGCCCCCGAGGACGGGTCAGGGCCCCACACCACCCAGCCCGTCCCCACACACAGCTGCCCCATTCGGGCCAGTCTCCGAGCAGAGACCCCACAAAACACCCGGCGGATGGGTGAGCCTCCCCCACAGGCCCCAGATGCCACCGTCTCCAGCAACGGGGTGGGAGGGGCTCGGAGCTTCGGCTCCTGAGCTGGGGCCCAGCGGCCCCACACCCTCCAGGAGCACTGCCCCCTCCCCACGCCACCCTCTGCACCCACTGTGCGCCCGCCCCCTGCTCTGGGCCGACGTCCCGCCTGACTGGATCTCTGCGGGGTCAGGCCCACCACCAGGCGCAGACCCACCATTGCTTCCTCCCGACAGGTCGCCACCCAGAAGGGTCTGGGTCCACCCAGGTTACACACCCATCACACAGCCGGAAGGGGACAGGCCGGCCCTCCCCAGGCCCCACTGCCGCAGCCGGTCAGCACACAGGCCTAGGGCCAAGCCGGCCCCAGCACCAGGCTACAGAGGCGGTGGGGTGCTGGGGGTGTGGTGGGGAATGGGGGGAGGGTGCCATGGTGTTGGGGGGGTGCTGAGGGAGGGGTTCCGGAATAGAAGAGGCAGGCGGCGCTGGAGGGCAGGAACCCTGCAGCCCTAGGGCCCTGGCGCATGGGCTCCAGCCAGTACCCGAGCGACGGCCCAGGCTGTCTGCGGTCACGGGGGCAGGACAGGGAGCCTCTGGAGGAGGAAGTGGAGGCCCAGCCTCTGCAGGGGTGGTGCTGGGCAGGCTCCAGGGGAAGGGACGCCCCACACAAAGGTGGAGTGGTGGGAGGTGGGGGGTGGTGCGCCACCCACGCACCCCAGGCAAGGCCACCCACCTGCGTCTGCTTCCTGCCCCTCAGGGTACACTCGTCCTCGTCCGGAGCCCAGCTCACTGCGGCCTGCTGTGCCCCACCGTCCCCGGGGGTCCGCGGCACCCCAGCCCTGTGCAGGCAACCCTCGCAGCGTGAGAACCAGAGGGGAAGGCCGGCCTGGGCTTCCGCCGCCCTGGAACTCGGCCGTGCAGCCCAGCCCCCACACCTGCCCCGAGGAGCCGGGGCCACCCTGCCTGCTGCGGACTCAGGCTAACGACAGCCAGGCCATCCTGACGCCGTGCCCGGGGCCCTGCAGACCGGAGCCAGGCCACCCGCTGTGTGGTTACGAGGCTGAGGGTGTGACGGGCAGACCGGCCGTCAGGGCTCCTTGGACGAGCATCCCATGCTCAGCAGCACTCTGGGCGACGCCCCCAAAACACAGACAAACCAGGTCCCACTGTCACCGAGTCTCACGCCACGGGCAAAAGGTCTCCAACCTGGCACCTCGGCCAATCCGGGAGCCTAGTGGAGTGCTGGCTCCTGCACCTTTCCGGCCCGACTCAGGGCCTGCCCGCCGTCGCCGAGAGCTGCCGCAGCCCCCGTCCCGCTGGCTTCCACCCTCAGAAGGAAGGTGAGCCCGAGGCAGGGTCCTTCACGGTCCCGACAGAGATGGCAAAGCCCAGGCCTGTCTCGTGCGAGGTGAGAAACTCGGGCTCAGCAGCACGAGGTCCTTCGTCACTAGCTTTACTCATCTTGAAGGAACGTCCTCTCGTGAGATCAGATCCCATCTATCTCTGCCGTACTGAATCGTCTTGTCCTTCATAAAACGATAGTAATAACAGATGCCATAAGGGATGTTTTTTAATGTCCTTATCTGGCAAAATAAAAAAGCCAGCGGCTGTCAACGTGGAGAAAGAAAACAGAGCTGGTCCCTACGCTGCGGTCAGTCATTTAAAAACACTAACAGTCCTGATGTGCGCGAATTCCACCACGAACAGCCCTGGAAGGTTCCGGGCCTGCAGCCTGGTGAGGAGCTGTCCCTCAGGGGAGGCGCTCTGGTCGGGGGAGGCAGGAAGCTGCCAAAGCCGGACCGCCTACATCTGAGGGTGGAAGCCAGCGGGACGGGGGCCGCGGCAGCTCTCGGCGACGGCGGGCAGGCCCTGAGTCGGGCCGGAAAGGTGCAGGAGCCAGCACTCCACGCCACCCCCACGTTGGTGACATCGGCCTGTGGCCAGCTGGGCGAGACAGCCCAGGAAATGTGCTCGAGGGCCAGGGGCCCTGAAGATGCCACCGCCTGACCCACGGCCACCACTGCAGAGACGCACACCGGCGCAGACAAACAAGACCCAACCACACTCCCCGCGGCCTGGTCACGAGGCAGGAGGCGGGAAGGTCCGGAGATCCAGCTCTAGGCCTCAGCTCGGCCGTGACGCAGCGTCAACAGTGTCCCCGGCAGCCCTGAAGGGCATTTCTGGCGTGTGTTGAGGGCACACGCACCCCAGAATCCCAAGAGTAAAAAGCAAGATCCGGAACATCATTCACTGAAATCCAATTCTGCAAAACGCGTACGGATCTGAGGAGAGGCTGGCAGGAAATACCAAATCGCTTACAGCGCCTCCTCAGATATCCTGTGTGGCCAAATTTCCTATCGTGAGCATATGCTACTTCCACAATCAGAAAACAATACGTTATTTTAAAAAAGAAATAAAAAGAATAATTAAAAACAGAATTGCACATAAAATCTGCAAAGGGCCCTCAGTTCCCTCAAGCTCTGGACCCCCAAATGTGGCAGCGCTGGCCCCCGGTGCCCGTGTGGACGGCCGGAGGACAGACGCAGGGATGGGTGAGGCGGGTGGGAAGGTGGATGGGTGAACCAATGCATGGGCGGGTAGACGGACGGCAGGGTGGGTGTAGGGGTAAGGAATGAATGCATGGGGGGGTGGGGGGCTGGGTACACAGATGGACGGGTGATGGGTACACAGATGGAGGGGGCTGTGACCTCTCCAACAGACATCAATGGCAGGAAGAGACCTGAGGTCCTGGCCGCAGCCCACCCCCCAGAGCACGCCTGGTCCACCCCCCACACTACCGTCTTTCCCAGGCTGAAGGTTCAGGCTCACACAGGACCCACCCCACCCCCGAGCCCACGCCAGGCCAGGACCACATGGGGCCCTTAGGAAGCACCAGCGGGCCCAGGCTGGCAGGGCATAAGCAGAGCTGCCCCGCCCCCTGCCAGCCAGGCTGCCCCCTGCACAGGTCTCCTTTCTTCTCCCCCAGGGACCCAGCCCCTGGGGAGCCTTCCTGCCAGGAGAACCTCCCCTAGGCCCCTCCTCACCCAGTCCCGGCCAGGGCAGGCCTCCAGGCCACCCCGACACGGAAGCCCAACAGGACCCCCCGGGGGCAGAATCAAAACCACAGACCCCAGCCCAGCCTGCGTGTCCACTGGGTGCAAGCGGCCTCTGCAGATGACACACGTGTGCGCCCTCCCGCGGGTGACGCCGGGCATGAGCTCCAGGCTGGGAGCACAGCTGGGCTGGCCGTCGGATGTGTGGGGCAGGCATGGGGTGCAGGCAGCTGTTGGCTCGGTCCGTGGACACGCAGGGCAAACCCACGTCCACGCCACGAGCACACACTCACAGGCTCTCCCTCAGCTCCGGCGTGTCACTCGGCGTCCCCAGGGACCGGAGGCTCTGCTCCAAGGAGGTCACTGCCAGGAGAAAGGACAAGCGTAAGGAACAGGAAGGCCTCCCCCAGGAAGTCTCCAGGCTCCAGCAGAGGCGGGGGGGGGGAGGGGTGAGGATGGGGAGACCACCCAAAGGACCAGGGACAACCGCTGCCGCAGCCCAGCCCCACCCCCGGCAGGACCCCCCAGGCAGGGTCCTCCCCCCTTTAGGCACAGGCCCCTAGGCCCTTGTGGGCGCAAAGGCTCTTGGGAGCTGCCTCCAGCGGCCTCGGCCTGGGTCTGGGGGTGTCCTTCCCCTCGCCCGGGCACACTCTCCCTTGGGCCGGACGGAGCTCAGGGCTCCGGGCAAACAGCAACCTTGCCCACAGAGTGCGGTGAGCCCCCCGTGTCCCCGCTGCCGCCCTGCCCCGCCCTTGTTCCCCACCGTCTGCAGGAGCCAATAAGGACGAGGCCTGGCCTGGCCCCGTGAGACCTGACTGTCACTCCTGACCCCAGCACCCTTGGCCCACAAGCTGACCCGCACTGTCAGTGAGGGAGGCTCTGAGGGGACATGTCCAGAAGTACAAGGCACATGGGAGCGGCCGGGCCAGTGAGCAGTGACACGCACCCTGCCCTGAGGCCACAGGGCTCAGCCCTCCCTGTCCTGAGAGAGACGCCAGGGCCTGGGCTGCAGGTGGCCAAGTCAGCGGAAGGCCAAGGGCACGCCACCTCCTCGGTCACTGGAGCCGCCAAGCCAGGTAGGGGTGAGGCCGGGCTCGGCGTGCACTCACCGCTGGAGTTGATCCTGAAGATGCGGGCCGACGTCTGCTGGAACAGCTCCTGCAGGTCCCCTGGGGCCACCTGGGTGGCTGCAAGACAGCAGGGGGAGCACACAGATTCACGGAGCTGCCGGCGCAGCAACGCCCTCCCGCTGGCGCGCCCCCACGGCATCATGGGAGGATCAGCAAGCCCGCCCCGGGGCACTCGAAGCCCTTGGAAAAGGAGGAAAGTGAGGGTGGCCTCTCAGAGAGGCCTCCCCGGTACCAGCTGTCCCCTGCCCCCGTACGCGGGGTGCCCCTGACACAGGAGCCCAGGCCCCCACAACGGCGGGCACACCCGTGGTGCCTGCAGCTTTGTGTGAGTCTCAGAACGGAAACAAGCCAATGGAGGCGGGGTGGGGCGGGGGGGCAGAGGGGTGGGGAGGGCGCCCGGCTAAGCGTCTGTTAAGCATCTGACTCTTGGTTTCAGCTCCGGTCACAATCTCACGTGGCATCCAGCCCCACGTCCTGCCCTCTGCTGACAGAGCAGGGCCCACTTGAGTCTCTCTCTCCCTCTCGCTGCCCCTCCCCGGCTTGTACTCCAGTGACCTCACTCTCAAAACAAACAAACATTTTTGAAAGAAAGAAGAAACAACCCAACGGGCAGCATCTGGTGACGCAGGGTCCGAGCCGACAGCGAACGCCGCACGGCCGCGGGAAGGAGCAGTGCTGACAGCAGAGCCATGCCCAGCGCTGCGCCCGTGAACGCGGTCGGACACGGGCCTCCCGCCACGCGGTTCCATGCGGGAAGAGTCCAGGTCCGCGGGAACGGAAAGCAGAGCCGTGGTTGCCGGGGGGCTGAGCCGGGGGGGGATGCTTGCTAACGGCTGTGCTGGAGGGACAGAACGCTCTGGATCACTCATGGCGATGGGTGCGCACACTGCAGGATCTGCTACAAACCTCAGAAACGGCCGCGCTAAGGTGGGTAACGTGGAGACTCTTTATCTCAACCTAAAAACCACATGATCACTGTGTGCACGCCACCGAGTCTCAGGGATGCGAAGGTCCACTCCGCCGGGCGAGCATGAAACTCTTGTGGCCGCTACGGAAAAGTCCGCCTCCTTCACGGGACGAGGTCCTGCCTGGCCCAGCCACGGCCCCTTGGACAGCCCCGCACAGAAACACAAATGTGCCCGCACAAAGCTTGTGCAAGACACAAGTGGCTCACAGTGGCTTCTTTCTCAAAACCTGGACAGGGGCCACCAGCCAGCAACGGAACGCACGGGGCCCTTCACCTGACACAGCCTCGGACAGGAAGCACGCACATGTGTGTCTACACTGCCCGCTGCTACCGGCCCCCAGGGAGGCTGGCGCCTCCGCCTGAAAGGGCCCGACCTGGACAGGACCGGTGCAGGACGACGAGGTCAGGAGCGCACTCTGACGGTAACGCAGCGGTGGACAGGGTGGGGAGCGGTGGCCTCCGGGCCTCCCCGCGGGGAGGCCGGTGTGAGATTTCCTACAGGACAGACACAGGCAGGGGCCCAGCCCGGCCGCCTGCCTCACCCACTAAATGATAGGCTCCAAGAAGTATCCGGCTCCAAGAATTGTTCCTATCCTCCAGGTCTGTGTGCAGATGATTCCAGAAGTCATTTACACTGGGACAAAGCCACCCATTATCCCTTCTCAAAGCCACTTTCCTCTGGACATCTCTTCAAGTCCCATCCCCTGGGTCACACTGTGGCCTGGGCCCCGGGCCAAGCCCTGCCCCCGCCAGGGCCCTGTCTACTCCTGATCCCGTAGGGCGAGCGTCTTTCCGGGCGACACAGGCTTTGAGGCATTCTGTCTCCAAACCAGGGACGACAGAGCTGAGCTCCCAGAGGCAGAGAGAGCAGCCCCAGAAAGGGCAGAGGCAGGACTGGAACTGAAGCCTTTACAAAGGGGAAGGGGCCGCGGCCCACAGGGCAGGGCTGCTGGCGCCTCAGCAGGAGAGGCCAGACCTCAGATGCAGCTCTCCAGCCCCTGCTCCACCGGCCAGTCAGTGCAGAGCCCTCGGGGTGGGTGAGGGGGTGGGCAAGCGGGCAAGCGAGCCCCTTACTGGCTAGAGTGTGGGGTGAGGGGGCAGGGGTACGGGTGTGGGGGTAAGGGTGGAAGTGTGGGAGGCAGGGTGCAGGGAGCATGGGGCTGGGGTTGGGGGCAGGGGTGTGAGGGGCAGGGGTGCAGGTGCCAGGGACAGGGAGTATGGAGGGCAGGAGCAGGGTATGGGAGGCAGAGGTGTGGGGGGCAGGGGTAAGGAGGGCAGGGGGTGCAGGGTGTAGGGAGGCAGAGGTGCGGGGGAAGGGGGTATGGAGGGCAGGGGTGAGGGTGTGCAGGCAGAGGTGCGGGGGAAGGGGATATGGAGGGGCAGGGGCAGGGTGAGGGTGTAGGAGGCAGAGTTTGGGGGCCAGGGGTATGGAGGCGGGAGTGCAGGGTGTAGGAGGCAGAGGTGCGGGGGAAGGGGTATGGAGGGCAGGGGGCAGGGGTGAGGGTGTGGGAGGCAGGGTGCAGGGGCGGGGGCCCCAGGCCACCAGGCTCCACGTCAGGGCTGGCGTGGACTCTGGCTATTGGGCAGGTGGGGAGGCACCCTGCGGCAGAGTGGGCGTGCCAGCCTGGTCCACAGGCCGCCGCCGCCGTGGGGTCTGAGGCCGCAGGAGCCTCAGCCACCGCTGCTCCAGGGAGCTACTGCGACGCACAGGGCAGGGGTGGGTGGGGGAGGGTCCCAGCCAGCTGGGAGCAAGGACCAGCAAGCCCAGCACCTGGACGGCCTTCCCCCACCACGGAGGTCTGGGGCGTGGGGGGCTCCCACCTCAGCAGAGGGGACGCGGATGCCGGCTGAGGCTGTGGGCAGCCGGGCTGCTCCTCAGACCAGTGTCTCCTGGAGTCCCGACACAGTGCAGGGCCCCTGCGGGCGGGTGACTGCTTCTCACCCTGGAGCGAGTGCAGCCCGCCTTGTTCTTACAGGAGGCTGCTGGCCCTGGACCGCCCCCTCCCCCTCCCCGCTGGGCCGCCATGGCAGCCCCACAGGGACAGCACCGAGGCGGGGGCTACTGGGGCGCTGGGCGGGGGCTGCACGAGAGGCGAAGGCTCCGTGTTGCAGTGGGAGGCAGCGTAGCCTCACCTTAAGCCAGGGTGGGGCTGGAACCCCGAGAGAGGCCACGTCCGCATACAGGCGGCTGGGAGCTGCGGGCGGGCTACCGCCCGGGCCGTGTGCGCCAGACCCCACGTGCGAGGCGGCCGTCGGACGGGGCGGCAGGGCGGTGGCCGCACAGCGCGAGCAGTGCCTCTGCACGCGGCGCAGGGCAGTGACCCGGGGGTGCGGGGCTGGACTTGCAGGGCAGATGGAACGTCGCGCCCATGGGCACTACTGGGACGGAAGGGGGCTGCCACCGGCACTTAGGGAAACAGAGGAGGAACAGAGAGGCAGGGAGGACAGAGGTCACCGCGTCAGCTGCGGTCACAGGGCTGGCTCTCAGGTCAGGAAGTAAGTGCTGGCTGACGGAAGAGGATGTTAAACCCAAAACATAAGCCACTTCATCATGGATAATGACACAGGGCAGCAGATGCGGGCTTCTGTGTTGAGGCAGGCCCCGGCATCCCCTCCCCTGCATGAAAGCTGGGAAGAAGCCCTGCCCCGGACAGCCTCGGTGCACCCTGTGGTCCCACGGCTCGTCCTCTGGCGCCTCTTACAAGCAGGGGTGGTGGGGAGGCACCCGCCAGGTGCAGCAGCTGCCCTGGGGCAGGAGACGGGGGTGGCGATGAGGCACCGGGGCTCCTGGTCCCTCGTCGGTGGACAAACACGATGTGCTCGCACACGGAAAGATGCCCCTCAGCCGAGGAGACAGGGCACGAGGGAGGCCACCCTCCCCCACACAGGGAGGGAGAGGACATCCGCCAGCACCAGCACCGCAGTGTCTGGCAGTGACGCAAAGGGTCGCACCTGCTTGGCAGCGTGAAGCAGTCCAGGGGGCTGCAGCGACTGCCAGAAGTGCCCTGAGATCCCGTACACGGGCCCCAAAGAATCGCAGTGACCCTCAAGTAAGTTTACTGCGCCGAACAGAGCCCAGTCCTACCTTAAGGAAGACGACTGAGCCCGGGAGGAAGGACGCAGAATTCACACATCGGAACTCACGGGTCACACGAAGAAGCAGGAGCGTGTGACCCCAAACCAGGAGAAAGGTCAGTCAACTGGAAACCGGGCCCAGAAATGACAGACATGACGTGACGTGTGCAGAACAACACACGTAACGGTTGCAAAAGCACCTAGGGACACTGAGCAGCAGGGGAGACCGGGAGACACACAGAGCCCCTTCTCAAGGCCCCAGGGGACACCCGAGGTGACCCTGCACTGCAGGGGGTCGGCCGCAGATGCGGCGCTGCATGGCGAAGGGGGGTGTATTGGAGCTGACACGGTGATGAAGCCACAGAGACCTCAGAGTGACATCCAGGGACTCAGCACATGGAGCCACCTCATGGAGCTCCCATGGAGAAGGGGAGCAAAGAAATAGAATTTCAAGAAGAGCAAGCCAAAAGTACCCAAATTCCATGCAATTAAAAACCAAGCTCCAAAAATTTCATTAAATGCTGAGCAGAAGAAATATTAAAATTTAGGGGCTCCTGAGAGGCTCGGTCAGTTAAATGTCCAACTTCAACTCAGGTCATGATCCCACAGTTCCTGAGGTCAAGCCCCACGTCAGGCTCTGTGCTGTCCGCTCAGAGCCTGCTTCAGATCCGTCTTCCTCTCTCTGCCCCTCCCCTGCTCACTCTGTCTCTCAAAAATAAACATTTAAGAATATATATGTTAAGGGGCGCCTGGGTGGCTTAGTCGGTTAAGCGTCCGACTTTCGCTTAGGTCATAATCTCGCGGTTCGTGGGTTCGAGCCCCGCGTCGGGCTCTGTGCTGACTGCCGCCTCGGAGCCTGGAGCCTGTTTCAGTCTGTGACTCCCTCTCTCTCTGACCCTCCCCTGCTCACGCTGTCTCTCTCTCTCTCCTAGAAATAAATAAAACATTTAAAAAAAAAGAATATATATGTTAAAACTGAAAAGCCCAAGGCACGGCAGTCAAAACTGCAGAGAGCCTGTGGCGAAGAGGCCACTGAAGGGGCCAGACACAGGACACTTCGCCCTCCATCAGGGCCACGGGGACGTCTTCCATGTGCCAGGAGAAGGGAAAAACCCTTTCTACCAAAATTCTATACACAATGGAAGTATATTTCAAAACTGGAGGCAAAATGAAGATTTACTGTAGACAAAAGAGCCGAGAGGCTGTCTCAGCCAGATGCGCCACAGGAAACGCTGGACGTCTGTCAGGTCAAAAGAAAGCATAAACGGCAATGTGGATCCACACGAGAAGCAGAGTGCAGAGCGGGGTGCGGGTCTCATTTCAAACGCAGCTCAGACACCGTCGATTAGTAAAGCAAACTACTACTGCGGTGCTCCTAGCGATAACGGGGTGTGACGGGGCCGGCCGTGAGGCTCCCAGGCCACACGTGGCGCGGTGCCGTGGTACGCGAAGGCAGCAGGTGTGTGGACGGCCAGCACAACACAAAAGAGCCGCGGTCACTGATAAGCCAAGAGCAAACGTGAAATGGAATAGTCATCAACACGCAATTACTCCAAAACAACGCAGCAAATACCACAAATATCGAGATGGGAGATCTAAACCTGAACATATCGGCATTTCTGCCAAAAGTACGTGGCGTAAACTTGAGGCCCCCAAGCGGCCAGCGGTGGCCACGCCGTCATCACCGAGGCTCTAGCGGAGGGCACCACTGCCCCCGTTCTGGTCAAAGTGGAGACGGTCAGATGGTGCCAAGGGCAAACTGCATATACACAGACTATGAGGAAGGCACTTCCTATGGAAAATCAGACACACCTGTGGGGGAAGGGCCTGGAAGGTGCGCTGGGTGACAGTGGCCGTCTGAAAGCCCCTCCTCTAACATTAGAGAATTTAGAACAATACGTGAAGGTAGGGACAGAAGGAGGTTTTACAGCGACGAAGGGGGCAAGAGATGAAGACGACAGAAGTCCTCAGTGTCCAACGCGCCTAAGAGCACGGCTGGAAACCGCACGAAGCACGGACAGGCTCGGGAGGAGAAGCAGACAAATCCACGGTCACAGTCGTCAGCACCCAGTAAGCAGGGCGGCGGATGGAAGATCGGTGAGGGTACCAAGGCCTGACCAGCACCAGCCACCACCTGAGCCTGAGTGACAATTATAGGACACTCTTACCCAACAACACATGGACACACTCCTGTCAAACACACAGGGACACACACGGGACACACCACATCTCCGAGTGTGCGGCCGGTCCTGATGCACATGTAACAGCGGAAACCATACGGAACGCTCTCCGGCCACAACAGCCCTAAACCAGAAGTTAATAACAGAAAGATATCTGGAAACAAAGTGAATTATTTGAAAATCCAGCAACACTCTTCTAGGCAACCCTTAGTTAAAGAAAAAAACCACAAAGGAAATTGGAAAGTATTTTTAAATGAGTAAGATAAAAATACAACATATGTAAAATCGTGTAAGTAAAGCAACACACAGAGAAAAATTTATAGCAATAAACACCCGTTACTAGGGAAGAAGAAAGGTCTCAGGTCAATGATCTAACAAAAGCAAATTAACCCCAGAGCAAGGAAAAGAAAGGAAATAATAAAGACGGGCAAAAATCAATTAACTCAACATTGAATACATAGAGAAGATGAATGAAATCAAAATCTGGTTCTTTGAAACGATCAATAAAATTGATTATCCTCACGGTAGGACTAGTCAACCATGAAACGGAGAAAACACAAGTTAGCCATATCAGAAGTGAGAGGGAGTGTTACTACCGACCACACAGGTGTTCAAACAGGGAGGGAACGGTATTGACAACCTCATGTCAATAAACTCCACGACTCTGATGAAATGGGTAAGTTCCTCGAAAACACAAATGATCAAATTTGGCTCATGTGAGAAGCAGCAGAAACTGGGCAATTCTGTGACCTTCTGACACTGTGACATGTGACATGTGATGCTGTGATGTGACATGTGACACTGACGTGACACTGATGTGTGACACTATGACATGTGACAGTGACACTGACATGACACTGACGTGTGATGCTGCGACATGTGACACAACGTGATGCTGTGACATGACACTGATGTGTAACACTGACATGTGACATTGTGACGTGTGATGCTGTGATGTGTGACGCTGTGACGTGTGATGCTGTGACGTGTGACACTGCAGCACATAACGCTGTAACGTGTGACACATGTCATGGCAACATTAAAGAAATAGTAGTTTCAAATTTTCCCACCATGAAAATGCCAGCTTGGGGGGCACCTGGGTGGCTTAGTCGGTTAAGTGTCCGACTTTCGCTTAGGTCATGATCTCACGGTTCGTGGGTTCGAGCCCCGCGTCGGGCTGTGCTGACTGCCAGCTCAGAGCCTGGAGCCTGTTTCAGAGTCTGTGACTTCCTCTCTCTCTGACCCTCCCCTGCTCATGGTGTCTCTCTCTCTCTCTCCTAGAAATAAATAAAACATTAAAAAAAATTTTTTAAAAGAAAAAAGAAAGAAAGAAAATGCCAGCTCGGATGCTTCCTTGGTGAATTCTGCCACATATTTAAGGAAGAACAATACCAGTCCTACACACAAAACAGGAGAAGAAAATAATTCCCAACTCGATTTGAGATTTACTTTATGGGTATGCCGGGCACGGCAGTTGGGTATCACGTAAGGAGAGACCCAGATGAGTACAGACGAGTCAGCACCCAGGTGAACGGTCAGGGGCTTCCAGACAGGAGTGTCAATGTCAAGGTGACTCGACCATCTCAACCAACGGGGATGGACAACTGGACATCCACTGAGCCCGACCCCAAATTAGCAAAGCTCAGAACCAACTTGGCCTGGCCCACAGCCTCAGAGGCGAACGCCAGGGCTGGGCCCCTGGGTGAGGACTTTGCGGATGGGTACAGAGAACAGAAGTCCCAAAGGGAAACGCTGATAACGTCGAAATACTAAAAACTTTCAAAGTAGACACAGCTAAAGTAAAAGGCAGCCCAGGGGCACCTGGGGGGCTCAGGACATCATCTCATGGTTTTCGAGACTGAGCCCCATGTCGGGCTGGGTGCTGACGGAGAGATTCTCCCTCTACACCTCTCTCTTTCTCTCTCTTTCTCACAAATAAACTTAAAAAAAACTTCTTTAAAAGGCAGTCCAGAGCCCGGGGGGAAGAGGTCTGCAGTCCAGGTGTCAGACGGGCCCCTTGGACAGAGACGATAACAGCATGTGCAGCATGGGAAGAGGAGACACCAAAGGACACTCAGGGACCTGTGCGTGGACACTGCAGTGCAACCGCCTCTGCACAGCCCACCTCACCACCCCGCCCCGGCCCCGCCCATCCAGCCCCGCCCCGGCCCCGCCCACAGCCCCGCCCCATCCAGCCCGCCCCAGCCCCGCCCACAGCCCCGCCCACAGCCCCGCCCCATACAGCCCCGTACAAGATCAAAATCAGCCAGAGGGGTGGAATGAAGGGCAAGCGCAAGCAGGCTGGTGGCTGCGGGACCCGATGGTGGGACAGCCACTTTGGTAGTTTATTAGAAGTTTAATCTGACCCAACCCCAACAAGAGTGACCACACCTGTCAATGCAAAGATTTTATACGAGTGTTCCTAGTACCTCCACCTGGCCACAAGCTGGAAACCACCCAGCCGTCCATGGAGGGCGGGGGTCCCGCGACCTGGACACTGGGCGGCCCTCCAGCACCCCCGCCCTCTGCAGGGACAACGGCCGCTCCTGGGCAACCAGACCTGGGCAGGCAGCCCGGCAAGCGTCTCCACGCAGGCGCCCGGCAGCCTCTGCCCCCAGCAGCGCCCAGCTCCACGCCTGCTCCCGCCGCCCGCCCTTCATCTCGCGGGGTCCAGAGGCAGCTGCTGCGGCAGCCCAGCCAGCAGGGCTGCGGGACCCCACAGAAAACCCCGGGAGGGGGTGCTGGAGCCGGAGGGGCCGGAGGGCAGCGCTGCGAGGAAGTGAGGGAGGTGTGCGGAGGGTCCACTCTCAGCTGAATGCGCCAGCACCCCCTACGCTTGCAGGGATAAGTGCAGGCCCAGGAGGCAGAGGGAGGCCTGAGGGGCCAGGCAGCTCTGCGAGGCTGCGAGCGGGCTTCGGGCCGGAGGGACCAAGGACGGGGTGGTCCCGAGCTCCGGGTGGGGGCAGCGCTCTGCTCCTGGGGGAGGGAGGCAAGCGTGCGTCAGGGTCCATCCAGGAGGGACTCGGGGAGCCTGAGGGAGGCCCAGGCTTGCTGGGCACCCCCACTGACCACAGCAAGCCACGCGCAGGCGGCCCTCAGCCTCAGGGTCCTGCTGCTCGGTGGCCCAGCTGGCACACGGGCAGGGTACGCAGCTTCCGGGCCAACAGGTGCCACTGGGGACACCACGGTAGCGGCGCCCAGACCACCGCCTTGCCCGCCACCAATGGAGACGGTGTCCCGAAGCGTGGGGCTGGCGGGGGCGACATGAGGCAACGCCCGTCCTGTCTGCTGCAAACACGCGTTTGCTGCCGTTTTATTCCGAACGCTGTGTATTTTCTGCCAAACCCTAGGCGAGGACTTAGACACGGTCCTCAGGACCTAACACCAGCACCCTCGACGACCAAGGAGGCACGCAAACGACCCGCCTGCCCCCACGCCTCCCTCGTACCTCCTCCCCTCTCCCTCCCCGCAAAGCCCCACCCAGCAGCCCTGTGCCCCCCCGTGTGCTGCCCCTGCTGCTGCGTGCATCCCCAGGACCTGCGCCTGTCTGGGCCCCACCCACGGGGCTCCCCGACACCCCACTGACCTCCATGGGCCCCCTGTGCCCGACAGGGGCCTTCAGGCAGTGACCCCCACAGAGCAGCACACCCCGGAGAACGCCAGGTGCCCCCCACCTTCCCGTGCATCCCGACATGGGGCCGGCTCTGGACGTTACGCCAAACCCCAGCTCTGCCACCCGGGCCGTAAACCAGAAAGTGCGCAGGGGCGACTGATCTCACGCACAGGCTGAGAGCCCGGATGGGACAGGAGAGCAAAAGAGGGACAGACGGTGACGTGGGGGACACACGCAACCCGCGTATTTCAGGTGTGTGCGCGTACGCGGGAAACCTGTTTCCTCCCGTGGCCCGTGGCCCAGAGGCGGGAATCAGAGTCCTCAGAGATCTCCGCGTCTGGTGTGGCTCCCAGCTGTGCAGCCGGGCGGTCAGGGCCAACGCGCATTCAGCGGCTGCACCGGACATTCAGGAGGCTGTCCCCGCATGGGCAGGAGCCTCGGGAGGTGGGAGGCGGTGCAGGTGGGGAAGCAGGAAGAGGAGGAGGGGAGACGGGCGTGGCCACGGGCAGGCCGCCACGGGCCTGCGCTTCCGCTGGCCAGACGCCCAGGGGAGGCACTCACCTCTGAGCGGCTCCAGGCTGAAGCCGTCGGGGGGCGGGGCCTGGCAGGAGAAGGTCCTGGCCACCAGCTGCTCGACGGGCGTGAGGGCCGAGGCCCAGAGCCGGCCGGGACCGTGCACCACGTGGCGGAGGGTGCCCAACTTGCGCCGCACGACTGCGCGCAGGTCCCTCCACTTGTGCTTGAGGTCCACGATGTCCCGGCGGCAGTAGCCCAGGGCGTTGACGGCCTGCAAGATGCGGCTCCACACGCGGTACCTGCGCGTGGGCTCGGCCCTCAGCAGCCCCGGGCCAAACAGCAGCTGGTGGTGCTTGCTGACCTTGGACACCAGGACCTCCGTCTCCTGCGGGCAGAAGTTGGGCTTCCTCTTCTTGGCCCGCGTGGCACCGGGCCCCGCCAGCCGGCCGTGAGCCCCGCCGGCAGAGTCCTTCCTCCTCAGGCTGGTGGTGGGTGGTGAGGTGGGCTCCCCGCCTTCGCGGGCGGCCCCCGGCCCTGCAACGGCACCGAAAGGTGGGTGTGTCAGGCCCTGGGGCTGGCGGGGTGGCCCCCAGGGCGCCTCCTCTCCGCCTTTGGCGTCAGGACACTGCCGCCCCCTCCCCATGCGTGTCCACAGGTCTGACTGGGCGCCATGGCCAAGGGGCTTCACTTCCAGGCTACAGTGGGCGTCTCCAGAAAGGGCCTCTGGCGGCCATCGTCCGGAGCTGAGGAAGGAGACGCACAGGAGAGGCCACCTGTCCACGGGGAGAAGGCCTCTACCAGGTCATCCCTTCCCGAGGGACAGGACACACCCTGCCGCCCTGGCTGAGAGCCCGCGCCCTCCCCCCCGGCCGTGAGAACGCCAGTGAGCAGCTTCCGCCCCTCTGAGCCCACAGCCCCCGGTCCTCAGCACACAGGGGTCCTGGGGCCAGGCATGCAAACACTGCCAGGTCTCCGGACCTCTGCCCACCTGGGGGCTTTGTCACCAGCCAGCACATGCCTGCAAGGGGCAGTGGGGCCGGCGGGGGCATCTGTAAGGGCCAAGGAGGCAGCTCCCCATCAGGTCACGGGTTTCCCCTACGGGCAGAGGGACATCTGAGCCCCGGGAAGCACAGCCCCTGCCTCTCCCTCCGGGTCCCCATCAACCAGAAGGCGGCCTCCACAGAGGCCCACAGCCCTGCCCTCACTGCAGCGCTCGTCAGGGACCCTCTCTCCGTCACCAGCGCCCCCCGTGGGGAGAACCCAGGCTCTGGAGTGAGGGTGCCACGTGAACCAGCCCCACAGAGCTGAGCCTCATCCCTCATCCCACGGGGCCCTGACAAGCGCAAGTCATCCCACAACACCGCTGTGCCACCGGCTCGGCCCGGCCATGTCATCTCTTGTCCCTGGGGAAGGGAAAGGCTAGCAGGGGTGAGGGTACAGACCGAGCAGAACCCCGGGCAGCCTCAGGCCGCCTCGCCCAGCGCCCGCCTGCCGGCCCTCCCTCCTCGGCACCTGGCATCTCTGGGTGGCCTTCCCTGAACCCCCCGGGCCCAGCACCCGAGCGGAAGTACCTCGCTTCCTGGCGCCTGGGCCTCTGGGCGTGCCTGCTGGCCCCAGGTCGCCTTCCCCATCCTTGCCCACACAGGGGTCCTGCGGGCTGCTCCCTGGTGACGGGCAGGGGAAATGGCGGATTCCACACTCGGTCCAACACTTAGCGCACTCTACAGACAGCAAGGGACAGTCCGTTACACGCCGCCTGCCCACAGAGCAGCTCAGGTGCTGCTGCCAGAGCACGGCCCCCACACAGGGCAGCAACTGCCCGGAGCCCTCCAAGCACCCATGCCAAGAAGCTCCATTCAGCCCCACCTCCTCCAGGAAGCCCTCCCAGACTGCTGCACCCTCTGCTGGAGACCAGTACCGAGTTCAATACTTCAAATGTTCCAGATCTGTCTTTGAATCACAATTTCTCTAAGAGGTGACCCCAGGCAAAGACGACAGCCCCTAGAGAAGGGCCCTCAGGTGCAGCCTACAGACCAGGCCAGGCCTTCCGCAGTGTCACGCGTCTGCAGCAAACAACGTACAGAAATGGAGAGGAAGGCCTTAGGGACGTTTACGGCAGTTCAAAACCACGCTGGCACCCAAGCATGCGGCTGTTCTGGCATGAAAACGTTGGTCCGTGGGCAGCGAAAATAAATCTAAAACCCGGCTCCCGGCCGCAGCGTTGAGGGACAGTGGCTCCGGGCACCTGGGTGCCTCCTCCCGCTCCCCAGGCCCCCCAGGCTCCCTGCACGGGGCTGGCCCTCAGCAGAGATACTTCATTTCCTCCCTGGTCACCCTCATGGCTCAGACACACTTCCTGGCCGCGTTTTGCTGGAAACTGTCGGCCCGAAGACACGCCTTATAAAAACACTTTTACACCTCTGACAGACGTGCCCTTCAATCCGTGGCACCTTGAGTCAGTGAGGGGGTGCGTGCAGGCTGGGGCCACACATACCAGAGCCCGGGGCCATCTACGTGACCCTGTTCTCTCTGGGGCTCTCTCTGAAAAGACAGTTTCCAGGGAGCAACTCCAGAAGGCGCTGGCTGACCTCAGCACGCCGCCCGCCTCCCTGAGGCCCAGGGGACACGGCCTGTCCTGGGCCAGTTCCAGCTCGGATCTCCTGAAGGGGCGGCTCCTTCCCGGAAATGGCCTGGAACTTGCATCTCCCCAAAGGAGGGACAGCAAAGGACACCATGTCCTCGGGGAGGGGGGACACTGCAGCCCAGCGTGAGGGGGACAGCCATCCCCCTGGGACCCCACCTGAAGGGGAGAGGTCTCTAGGCAGCAAGGACCCAAAGCCTGCAGGCAGCGCGTGGGCCCCCCCAGCCAGCCTGGGGGGGGACACCTCTGGGGAGGAGCTCCCACCGCTCCAGGAAGGTGGCCCTGGCCTCAGCACCAGCGCCATCAGGGAAAGGATGGGGGACAGCAGGGTGGCAGCCAGCTCACTCGGGTGAGGCCCCCAGGCACAGAGCACCGCGGCACAGCCCGTTCCCGAGTCAGAGTGAGAGAACTCTCCTCCACGCCTGGGGAGGCGGACACGGCCCCGATGGTCACAACCCATGCGAGAGAGGCGGGGCCCAGGGCTCCCACGCAGGCGTCCCCGTGGGTCTGGCCACGAGCCGCCAGCACAGGGCCCGTCTCCCACGCCCCCTCCCTCTTCCTGAAGGGCGTCGTGGGAGCCTGGGGGGCGGGTCCTCTCCCTGGGCCCCAGCCAGGCGCCGCTACAGGTGCTCGTGCCACAGAGGTGTGTAAGGAGGAGGCACACACTGCCCAGAGACCGTCAGCTTCGGGCCCCGCAGAGCCCTGCTGTGGGTGGTGGGGAGACCCGAGGCCCAGCTGGCAGCCCCTATCACCAGCCGATGACCTCGCTACGCAGCCATCTGGTCACGGCAAGTCCAGGCCCTGCTGGCTCCGCGTGGTCCTCCAACCCCTGTGGAGGGGTCCGTGTAGTCTGCCCTCCGGAATCACAGAGCCCTTGAACTTGAGGGGTCTGGAGAACACACACAGTTACGGGGAGAAGCTCGA
This sequence comes from Proteles cristata cristata, assembly GCA_017311185.1. NCBI lineage: Eukaryota > Metazoa > Chordata > Mammalia > Carnivora > Hyaenidae > Proteles > Proteles cristata. The sequence goes on from JAESUZ010003089.1 coordinate 70,551, forward strand.
AGCAGCCGACTGTGAGGCAACGGCAAGGGTCATCCGTAACGACGACATCCGCTGGTGAGCGCCATCGCTGGGGGCGGGGCGGGGGGGGGCGTGCACAGCTAGAAGGCTCCGGACACGTCTCTGCCTCCGCAGTCAGCACACCCGTCCCCATGTGTGGACATGCACAGAGGCCTCCCAGCGACCTTCAGCCGATGCTACGACCCCACCACGGCCGACGTGGGCTACGCCCCCACCCAGTCCCCCTCGGCGGGTCCTCCACCCGCCAGCGCTGACTTAGCTGACTGAGCCTCCCAGGCGCCTCCTGCTTTTTTAAAAAACCACTTACCACGTATGTGAACGAGCAACAAAGATTTGGAACACATACTATTCACATTCGTACCACTGCCACTGCAGCAAAAATATGTTTTTGTTAAAACGAACTTCGTAAAAGATACACAAGATCTTCACAGTAAAAGTCATAAGATTTCACTGAATGATACGAAAGAAGATCCCAGAAAGAGGACGGCGCACACATTCGCGGCCTGCAAGCCCACGGGCCACGAAAGCCCAGGCCTCACCTGCACCCTGAGTCAGCGCAGCACGCACACGGCGGCCCCGCCACTGCTCTGCACCCGGGGAGCGGTCTAAAGTTTATGTTTAAGAACAAAGGGGCAGATGGGGCGCCTGGGTGGCTTAGTCGGTTAAGCGTCCGACTTTCACTCAGGTCATGATCTCGCGGTTCGTGGGCTCGAGCCCCGCGTCGGGCTCTGTGCTGACTGCCAGCTCAGAGCCTGGAGCCTGTTTCAGTCTGTGACTCCCTCTCTCTGACCCTCCCTGCTCACGCTGTCTCTCTCTCTCCTAGAAGTAAATAAAAATATTAAAAAAAAAAAAAAAAGAACAAAGGGCCAGAAACACCGGAACAATGTCTGAGGAAAAGCAAGTCGAGCAACTTATGTAAAAAGCAGCAAAAACTGTAACTGTCAAAACTAAGGCAGAATTATGTCCAGAAAGAGGAAACCTGACCAAGGGAACCCACGCGGGACCGGGCACAGGGCCTGGCTCCGCGGGTCCGCGGGAAAGGGCGGCATCTTCGGTGACTGGTCCCAGGAGGAGAGAGACCGCATCACGGCCCCACCCCCTCCCCCGCCCATCGCTGGGGGCACAAGTTCAGGGGCGTGAAAGACTCACCCAGGAAAACCAGTCTCATCAGCTTCAGGGGAAAGGAAGTCGTAGTGGCTGGAGCTGGGATTTGTCCCACTGAACGAAGATGCACAGGTGACAGTGACCCCCGGCAGGCTCAGGCGCCCCGCCACCCACGCCCGCCCAGCAGGCGCCACAGCGAGAAGCCGGCCCGAGCCGGGCAGAGATGCGTAGGGCAAGCCGACGGCGGGTCCTGTCCAAACGCATATGGGGCCCTCCCAAATCAGCAAGAACACGACAAACCCAGGAGAAGAGTACACGGAAGGAGTGACCAGCTGGAGACAGAATGGGTCCCTCCCAGCGGCCACCAGAGTAAGGGAATTAAAGGGGCGCCTGGGTGGCTTAGTCGGTTAAGCATCCGACTTTCGCTTAGGTCATGATCTCGTGGTTCGTGGGTTCGAGCCCCGCGTCGGGCTCTGTGCTGCCTGCCTGTCAGAGCCTGAGCCTATTTCAGAGTCTGTACTCCTTCTCTCTCTGACCCTCCCCTGCTCACGCTGTCTCTCTCTCTCCAAGAAATAAATAAAAATATTAAAAAAAAAAAAGAGAGAAAGGGAATTAAAGCCGCAAGAGACTACTCCCCACCCACAGACTGCAAATAGTCACCGTCACCACCGGCCACTCAGGGTGACGAGGACGGGGTGCCAAGGGCATTGGGGTGGCACCGCGACAGCGCCCAAAACAGCCGGGCACAGCGGCCCTCACACGTGGGCACGCACAGGGACCACGCAGCCACGGAGAAGGACACGGCAAGGGGAAGCTACATCCGCCGTCAGGGACTCAGGAGCAGAGCCGGCGAACTGCAGAAAGATACAAACCGTACGGGTCCACGAACAAAGTTCTGGGCTGTGTGAAGGCAGCAGGGGCCCTGTGGGGACACACACACACACGGACACACACATGTGTCCGTGCATACGTGCATAAGCAAAACTCGGAAGAAGAGCAAGGAAGCCGGGAGCACAGCATCAGAGTGAGGGCGCTGGGCTGGCACGAGGGGGCTCGGGAGCCCGTGAAGCGGGCCCTGCTCTGCCCGCCACCTGCTGCATGGAGCACAGATCAGACTAGGTCATTCACCCGCGCGGCCGTTGGCCGGGTACCCCAGGGACCCCCTGACCAGCTCGGCGCACCTGCTGAGTGCCAGCCTGCGGCCACGATGGCCCAGGCACCAGGTCTGCCCCCGCAGCGGCTGCCTCTCCCAGTGCAGTCTCTCCTGGTGCCGAGCCCCCAGCCCCAGCCCCTGGCCACAGGCAGCGCCGCCCCCACAGCCCGCCACCCCGCCACCATCCCGACACAGCAGAGACCGCCCACTGCCAACCCCGCCACCTTCCCAGTGCCTAGAGCCACTGTCATTACCTAGGGGCTGACAGCCTTGTCTGGAGGGTCCCCCCAAAGGGCTCTGGCTCCCCAGGCCACTACTGCCAGCGATGGATCCGTAGGACATCTTTGCACAGAGAGCAGGGCCACTGCTTCCCACGGAGCTGGAGGAGACAAAGAGCAGGTCAGGAGGGAGGAGAGGAGTTAGCGCTCAGGGTCACTCGGGCCCTGCTGCCCAGCCCAGCAGCCTGGTTCCACACTGTCCCACTCCCCCCGCGCCTGCGTCTCAGCTCAGCTGGGCTCCGCCCAGCCCAGGGCGCGGGGGCCCACCGAGCCCCTTCCAGGTGCCTGTCTGTCCCCTGTCCTCAGAAGGAGGAAGCTGTCCCCTGCACAAGCCCAGCCCTGCCAGGCTGAGGACCCACGGGGCTTGTGTACCCGCCTCAGGCTCCAGCTCAGTCCTCCTGGGCCTCAGGGCACGGCGGGAGGGCTGCGGTGAGGGTGCCTGGGCCGGACCCACCTCAGCGCGTGCTATCTGGGACGGGACACTGACCCTCTGTGGGCTCAGCGTCCCCATCTGTAAGATCACGGTGATGCGAGGCCCTGGGCCCCAGGCCCGCAGTGAGCAATGAGGAACACACACACTGACACACGTTCACAGCTCTCTCAGAACACAATCGCCTATGCCTCCGCCCAGACACAACACCAGCCGTCCTGGACGCAGGGCCTTGACCCCTGCCCACCCAATCTGCTCCTCCGGTGACCCTCAACTCCAGGACGGCAGGGGACACACCTCCAGACATGCCCCCCCCCAGGAGGATGGCGGAGGGGACACCTCCAGATATGAGCCCCCCCCGGGACCCTGCAGTGGCATCAGCTTCCTGGGCGCCCTCACACACGCCGCGTGCACACAGAGACCCACTGTGACCCACGGAGCGCTCCCAGCAGGCCGGGCTGCCTGCACATCGCAGCCACTACTCCACGGCCCCGGACGAAAGCCCAGGCGACAGGGCAGGACCTGCGAGCTCACAGGCGGCAAGGGGCAGCGCCAAGCTCCCGGGGTCAGCAGGCACCCTCGGAGCAGCCGCTGAGCCGTCAGGCCAGCCAGGGCCCCTCCAGCCAGGAACCACCCCGCACCCCAGAGGGCCTGGTCTACGGGGAGGACATCTACCATACTATGTGTTAGAATTAAAAGAAAGTTTTAAAAATAATATTGATTCATTTTAGAACAATAGTAAATCCAGGACCTGTTAAATAAATACGTAACTTTATGAAACACAACTGCATTTGCCCGAACACAACAGCCTGGCGGGAAGAGAGGGCTGCCCGACTCCCGGCTGGTCTGCAGGTGGCTCGGCAAGCACGCTGGGTCTCACGGCTGCTTGTGGCTGCGACACGACACTGGTCACAGCGGGTGACGAAATCTGGCCCCACAGGGCAGCTGTCAGAGGGGCCTGGGGACCCCGCACTTGCTCGAAGAAGCCCCGGCCTCGGACCCCGGACGCCTGCCCAGGTCACCGCTGGCCTTCACTTCCTGGACGCCTCCAGAGGGGAGATGGGCCACGGCGGGGACGAGCCAGCAGCAAGAGAGAACGCAGGGGTGTCCACCAGCCTGGAGGAGAGGTCTTGGCGTGCTTGCTCGCCAGCACCCGACAGCCCAGGCCGCATGGGAACCCATCAGATGTGGATGCACGGGACACAGCCTGGAGGAGACTGCGCTGGGAAGAGCAGCGGATGGGGAAACGGCGCACTGGCGCCCGGAGCACCGAGGGCGCACACACGCCCCTGCGTGCCTCCGCGGGTTTGCACGCCATCCTCACGAGCAGCTGGGAGGACCCCCCACCACTGCTCAGGCTGCAGCCAAGGGTACTGAGGCACAGATGGTAAGGCGCCCAAGGCCACAAAGCTGGCAGAGAAGGGTTTCGGATCTCACAGGGCGACCCCGGTGCCCCTGATCTCCCCACGTGGCCTCCCCAAGAGCAAATCCAGGCCCCCATCCCTGCAGACAGGAGGCACCCCCCAAAGCCCCACAGGACACTGTCTCGGCACCCAGGGCACATCAAGGTGCTGAGGACACCAGGGCACCCAAGTGCGGTGCTCAGCAGAAAGGCGCTGGGGCGGCATGGGAGATGCCCGCCCAGGAAGCAGAAGAAAAGACAAACTGGGACTGGGGGCCAGGATGGGCCCTGCTCCTACATCTGAGGGACAGGAGTCGTGGGGACAGAGCAAACCAAGGGGAAGGGATGAGCGACTCAGAAACTCAAGGCAAAACTGAGTGGGGCGCCATGCAGTGTGGCTGGGCAGCCCGCCTGAGCCATGAGGACAGAACCCGAAACCACGGCGGCCCCGTGAGGACACAGAAGACACTTCCTGACATGGCGCAGGCCCTTCCCTGCCCTTCCTGGGAGAGGACAAGAGTCCACACTCCACCTAAGACAGAGAACCCAGGAAAACAGGCACGACTGCCTGCGGCACAAGCCAGGGTCCCGGGGCAACGGACAGAGGCCAGGTGCTCTAGCTCGGCCAGGGGCCAGGGGGACGACTGGCTGCGGGCAGAAGATTCCAGAGAGACTTCCCTGGGAAGGTGCAATCACGACCGTGGCATCTGGACACAGCCGAGCCCCAGGGAAACACGATGAGTGAGAAACAAGGGAGGTCCCGTGTCACGGAGCCTCAGCCCCGAGACGGCAGTTAGGAAAGGCCTCATCCGCCTGCCAGTGAGACTCAGCACAGAGCCGTGCTGGGGGAGGCACGGCTCGAGTGTGCGCACACAGGTGCGTGCGTGTCTGTGTGCTCAAGCCTGTGTGCACAGGTGTGTGCGTGTCTGCGTGTGAGTTCACACACGCGTGTGAAAGGACACTTCAATCCTCGTCTTGCGAGACGGTAAGTAAACCACCATCGAAAACGATGAAGTAGTGGACTCAGAGGGGAAAACGGAGCCACGTTTTTCTCAAATAATCACATGAGGCTTATTGTTTCCCCAAACCTTCTACACGTATAACCTAAAATATTAAAGCTTCATTTTTAAGGTTCCAACGAGATCATCGTCCAGAGAGAGGAGTTCGGAAACGGCGGCTGGGGGGTGTCTGCCTTGAGCAGGCGACCCAGGCAGGGCCGGCACTTCCTTCAGATGCCTGGACGGCGACCCGAGTCATCAGGCTGTCCTGGGGCTGCGAGGCCCAGGCAGGCACTGGGCACTGTGTCCAGTGAAGAGGGCGGGCCCAGCCGCGGGGACACGAGCATCTGTCGGGAGTCAGCCAGAATGTCCGCTGGAGAGGGCTCCCACGGGCAGGCTTGGGGACCTGGGGGCATGGCCCCCCAGAGGAAGCAGCTCAAGAGGGGTCCGAGCCGGCACAGGGAGGACCAGCCCGCACACAGGAGAGCCCAGGGCCCACCGGAGGAAGTGAAAGAGGCTGCGGGAGGGACCCCCAGCCCAAGCCCACAATGCGCCAGCACAGGGAGGGCAGCGAAAGGACAGAGGGGCAGAGCCCCCAGCACCACTGATGCGGGCCAGGGGTGCTGCCCTCGGCTGCATCCGGGCAAGTGAGGGCAACCAACGGCCCGTCCATGGAGGCAAGAAACAGAAAAGACCATCTGGCTCGTGAACTCATTTTGCTGGGCATCGCCTGGAACATGTGCCACCGGCGTATGCCTACCAGGTAGGGGTGAGGCTGCCTCACTGCTGGGGCCACCCGGGGGCGCCGCAGCCTGAGGACCAGGAACACCTAACACCAGTGCCCGTCCTTCGCCCACCGCTCCGGCCCCTGGGGGACCCGGAACCCAGTAGGCCCATCCCCCATGGCTGGGGGACAGCGAGGGGCTGTGGGCACACACTCAGGTCCCCCGGGCACCCTGCGCCCGGGCTGCGCCACCGGCTCCCCCATGCCGCTCCCACTCACCCTCACCCGCAGCCAGTTCAGCTCCGACTTTCAAGGGCCAAGGGCAGGCCGGGGCAGCGCTGGAGCCAGACGGGGAGGGGGAGCAGCTGGACAAAGGCCGTGGCGGCCACCGGTGTCCCCAGGAGGGCGGAAGTGGCAGACGGCCAACGGGAGGGCCAGGGAGGAGGGGGTGCTGACAGGCTGCAGTGCCCAGGACGGCCCCGGACGGCCTTGGAGCTGCCAGGGGCCACGGGGACACGGTCTCCTCCCAAGCAGGCCCCCCGCCAAGCGGCTTCCTTGAGCCACAGGCTCCTGGGGCCCCACGCGCCCGGGGCTGGCGCCAGGCTCCTCTCCAGCAGCCTTAGGAAGCCATCTGTCCTCGCGCTGCCCGGATCCTGCCTTTAGGGCAGCAGAGGAAGCGGGGGTGCCAGGGAACGCCCCGGGAACTCGGCCCTGCCCCCAACACAAAGCCCCCAGGCCCTGGGGGAGAGAACGGATGGACAGCGGGACGCCCTGGATCCTGGTCGGGAGATCACCGGACACAGCTCCAGGCTGGGCTCCAACGGCCTGGACTCAGGGCCAGGAAGGGCCGCCTCTGCCCTGGATGGGCTCCCGAACCAGACACGACCTCTGCCTGCAGTTTCCACCCATCGGCCTGGGGCGTCAGAGGCAGCGGATCCCCGAGATCACAGCCGACCTTGCTGGCAGCAGAGAAAGGACAGTATTTTCTAGATGGGGGGGGGCCCTCAAGCTGAAGGGGACCCTAAGGATGGAGAGCAGGGGTCCATTTTCTCAACGGTGAAATGGGCGGCTGTCCAGCCCTCAGTGGACTAAGTGAGGAGTGAGTTCATCCCTGGGTCTCCATTCGCTGGACCTCTGGCCACACTGTGCCGGGGACACGGTGCACTCAGCACCCACAGGGGCCCTGCCTGCGGGGCCTCGTGATCCAGCTGGGCACAGACAAGGAAGGAGGCCGGGGACCCTGCCTCAGCCCCACCCAGACCTCGCCCTGCTGACAGCCCTGGGGACCTGGCCCTCAGGCCTGCGCTCCGGGCCTGGGCGCTTCCTTCACCTGAGTCTCTGCTCCTCCCTACCCTGCATCGATCCCAGGGCCCACCCTTGGGAGCCCTCCCTTGCCCTTCTTCCCCACCCCCGCACAACCACAACCCTGGTTAATCCACCTTTCCCGGCAGGACTGCACCCACCCTCCCTGGGGGACCCAAGTGGGTGACAGGCCACAGCGGCACCAGGAACCCCGGCCCTTCCTGGACACGCGGCGAGCCCTTCTCTGGGCCCACTGCCGGGCTGAGGGACAGGACACAGACCACAACCAGAAACGTACCCAACACAGCAGCAAACAGGCACTGGCCGTCCTGCATGCCTGCCGGGCAAGGGGAGGCTTCCTGGAGGAGGCGGGGCTGGCGGAAGAAGAGCATGGTGCCAGGCCATCCATGAGGAGAGCCAGCCTGGGCCCCCCCCCCCCACTGCCCAGGTCATCCTACTGCCCACCACCTTCCGATCTCCCGGTGGCACCGCCCCGCGCTCCAGGGAGCCAGGAGCCCCAGGGTGGTGTTGCCTACAAACCACAGCACCGCCCCCGGGGAGGGCAAGGCGGGGGGCAACAGTGACGTGGGGCAGCCAGGCCGCGGACGGCCGCGGGGCCAGGAGGACACCGTGAGTCAGCCCAGGGGAGAGCGCCAGGCTGGACCGCCACCATCTGCACCAGCGCTTCCCTGACGGGCTGCTACCCACAGGCCCCCCAAAATGGTCCCGCCAGAGCAGTGTGCCCTCACGGGTGCTGTGAAAGCCCAACCAGCTCGAGGGCCCCAGACGGAGCCAGGACGTCACCAGGCCGGGCCACCAGCACACCCGGCCCGAGACAGGAATGTCACGCAGATGACATCTGAGATGCGTCTGGAGCCACAGGCGGCCTCGCCGGGGGACGGACATCTACCACAGGCTGGAGGGGACAGGGGGTCGCCTGGGCCAGGGACTTCCCGTCTATCGCAGACCCCAAGCTTTGAGATGAGAACACTGAACTCACGAAGAGAAAGTGACTTATCCCAAATCACAGAGACAGGCAGGACCTGGGGGCCGGCCGCGGATCCCGGCACTCTCTCCCGGCAGCGGGGCCCAGGGGCAGGAGGAGGTCACCTGCCCCTGGGCCTGTGTCACCTCTGCCCGGCCCCCTCCCCTCCCCAGGCAGCACGACTCGACCGGGAGTCACCCGCGCGGACTCGGATGCACAGACGAAACAGACACAGGGGTGTGCGGGTCGATGCCACCAGGCGCACGGACCTGTGAGAGACGCGCGTTACTCCCTCGCTTTCTCTCCGCACGGCGGGGGGCACGGCCAGCACCCTGACTGCGGTGCTAAACACACTCTTCCCCACAAGGAACCCAGAGCCCCCCGAGCCACGCTGACTCGGGCTGGCGCAGTGCAGGAGCCGACACGCCGGGAGGGGGGCGCTCCTCGACAGCGCGAAGGGCTCAGAGGCAGGTGGGGACGCCGCAAAAGGGCGTAGGAACCGCCGTGAAGGGCGTCACCGCCAGAACCGCGACGACCGGAGCCCCAGGACAGGGGACATAATGAAGGATTACAGTCGGGGAACAAAATGAAGATCCACGGGTCCACACGGTGACAAGTAAATGAGGGAAGAAAGGAGAGCCGATGACGCGGGGGGAGTGGTGGCGGGAGCGTGTCCAGGGTGGGGGCCGCGTCTGACAGCGAGGGTATTCACACAGGCGCCAGCACCCGCCCCGGAGCCTGGTACTTAAAAATGGAAAAGCCGTACCTTCTCAGAGGCAGCTGGCAGGCGTCCCCTTAACCAAATGACCTAAGCGAACACGGTCACCGCGCCTCCGGACCCCGGGCACAGGAGCACGCGACACTTCCGCCAGCCTCCCGCCGAGACCTAGGGCCGGGAGAAACGGGAGAAACGGAGAAAGGACCGGAGAGGCCACGTGCACGAGAGCTGACCTGCCGTCCGCACAGACGCGATCTGGGGACACGGAGACCGAGGGAGCGTCCCAGGGCACGGAGGCTGAGGCGCGTCACCGCTAACGCCCCGTGAGAAGGTGCTATCAGGACGAGTCACAAGCTCTGCCCTGACGGACACGAGCAAGTCCCTAGGAGGAGAGCCGCGTCCGTGCTACTTTCCCGACTGGGACGGCCGCGCGGCGGCTGCGTAAGAGACGGTGTGCCTGGGGGCCAGGAGCGTCGTGTGTGCGCCTCACCCATCACGCGGTCCAGAAGGAACACGTACGCGCGCGTGCACACACACACGCGCGCACACGCACACACACACGGAAGGACAAAGCCAACGTGGGGAAGGGCGCTGTGAGGCACACTGGGTGACTGTTCATCTGGCGACTTGTCTCTAACCTAGAATTACTGTGCCCCAAAACATGAAGTTACAAATAAAACCAGGGGCGCCTGGGGGGCCCAGTCCACTAAGCGTCCCACTTCAGCTCAGGTCACGATCTCACATTCTTGGGTTCGAGGCCTGTGTCAGGCTCTGTGCTGACAGCTCAGAGTCTGGAGCTGCTTCAGATTCTGTGTCGTCTTCTCTCTCTGCCCCTCCCCTGCTCTCTCTCTTTCTCTCTCTCTCAAAAATAAATAAATGTTAAAAACAGAAAGAAAATGAGAGAGAGAGAGAGAAAAAAAGAAGAAAGAAAGAGGAGCCCACCTGCATGAGCAAAGAAACACGCTGTGTCCAGTCAGGCACTTGAGGCTGTGGGAACCAAGGCACTGGCATCCACGCGACACACATTTTAAATGTTTCCTAAAACCAAGAAGCCCCTCCCATTTTAAGCACAATCCTTTTAACAACTCTTGGGGGGGGAAGGAAAAATACAAACAAAAATTAAGAAACTTCTAAAAAAGAACCAAACAGTGAAAACAAACTGAATTCTTAGTTTAAGAGTTTAGAAACAGCCACGCACTGGCCCACGTACGGCCACCTCAGGGACGATTACTGGATGCCCGCCGTGCACCGCGTCCTGAGGGCAGAGAAGATGCGCCAGGAATGACGCCGACTCCCGCGGTGCCCGTCCGTGTCCCTGCAGCTCGCAGCTGTCCTGTTACCACAGGCCCGGGACGCTCACACACAGGGGAGGCCACGGCAAGAGTCCCACGGAGACGTGCAGCCATCCCTGACAGCCGCCTGCGCCTGCATTTCCTTTCCCGTGAGCTTGGTGGACGCTTTCCACGTCACGTAAGCTAACGTCAGTCTGATTTCCTGTTATTTGCAGCCCCACATGTGTTAACTAATACATCTACTTTTTTTAAAAAAAAATAAGTTAAAAAAGCAATAAAATAATTAAAAAAAAAAACGAACAACATAAATAAAACCAATTTTAATGAGGTAAGAAATAGAAACATAGTAGATCTGACTTATAAATCAAAATCCTGTTTTCTAGAAAACACTGACAAAGACAACCATTAGCTAACACGCTCAAGAAAATGGGGAGGAAACAGATCTGTGATATGGGGAGGAAACACGTTACAAAGGAAAAGTAATCATGGAAACAGAAAAAAGGTTAAAGAATCATAAGGCTCTACTTTCAAACATCTACACAGTTGAGTTGTACGACACAGATGAAAGAGGTTATGTCTCAGGAAAGTGAGGTTCACCAAGAGCGACCCACGGGGGGTGGCCTGCACGGACGGATTTGCAGAGAAGAAATAGAAACCGTTACCATAAGCCACCCCCACAAAACAGCAGGGCCAGACGGCTGTGCAGGGGGTTCTGGCACAGCTCCAACGCTCCATAAACTATTCCAGGGCACAGACGATGAAGGGAACCTTCCAGATTCTCTCTAAGGAAGTGTCTACTGATAACTCAGTTTTGCACTGACGTGAAAATACTAAGTAGATGGGGCGCCTGGGGGCCTCAGTCGGTTAAGTGTCCAACTTCAGCTCAGGTCATGATCTCACGGCTCGTGGGTTCGAGCCCCACGTCGGGCTCTGTGCTGACAGCTCAGAGCCTGGAGCCTGTTTCGGATTCTGTGTCTCCCTCTCTCTCCGACCCTCGCCTGTTCACGCTCTCTCTCTCTCTCTCAGAAATAAATAAAACATTAAAAAAAATTTTTTTTAATTAAAAAAAAAAAGAAAATACTAGGTAGATGACTAAGGACATAAGATTCAAACCCCAGTTTCCTTTTCCAGGAACGCAGAGCATACAAACACCAGGAGGCCCAGCACCGCAGTGGACCAGAGGGAGAGCTCACAAGCTGCCCACAGACGCCAACCAAACCCCTGACGAAACACAGGAGAACCTTCTGGAGATTGGTGAAGTCAACACCCCTTGGATAAAAGGTCCGGGAGGCCCCGCCCCGCCCAGCACCCCCCAGCACCCCCCCCCAAGGGACCAAGGACCCGTCCAGGCCAGGCAGCCTGACAGCAGAGGCCATCGACAGTCGACACAGACATGGAATGACTGGTCTCTTTGCCACTGACATGACAGCGTGTGTGCAAAACCCAAAGCGAATGTCAAAAGTCAAAGACGTGGGTGGAGTAGGAGGGTGTGAAGTTCATGCTCAGAAAGCAAGAGCCCCCCCACACAGACACCGGGCAGAGGACCGCATGGGAAAGAGGTCCCACTGACAACGAAGAGGAAGGACACCCGGGAACAGATGCTACAGGAAGGGCCAGGGGAACAGATGCGCAGGAAGGGGGCCAGGAAGGGGGGCAGGAAGCAGGGGCCAGGAAGGGGCAGGAAGGGGGCAGGAAGGGGGCCAGGGCAGGAAGGGGGCCAGGAAGGGGCCCAGGAAGGGGGGCAGGAAGGGGGGCAGGAAGGGGGCCAGGAAGGCCAGGAAGGCGGTGGAAGGGGGCCAGAAGGGGGGCCAGGAAGGGGGCAGGAAGGGGGCAGAAGGGGGGCAGGAAGGGGCCAGGAAGGGGGCAGGAAGGGGCAAAGGTTGTGGCGGGGCAGGAAGGGGGCCAGGAAGGGGACCAGGAAAGGGGGCAGGGCAGGGGCCAGGCAGGAGGCCAGGAAGGGGGCAGGAAGGGGGCAGGAAGGGGGCCAGAAGGGGGACAGGAAGGGGGCAGGGGGCCAGGCAGGGGGCCAGGAAGGGGGGCAGGAAGGGGGCCAGGAAGGGGGGCAGGAAGGGGCCAGGAAGGGGGGCAGGAAGGGGGCCAGGAAGGGGGGCAGGAAGGGGGCCAGGAAGGGGGACAGGAAGCGAGAAGCACTGGAAAACACTCCGGGGACACAGAGGGGCAGAAGGGCTCCAGCAGAGACCCCGCCCCCGCTCCTGGCTGGGACGAGCCGGTCTCGGTCTCGGTCTCGGTCTCGGGAAGAGGTGGGCTGTCCCACCCGATCAGAACCCCAGCGAGCCTTCTTACGGTCAGAGGCCGAGGGCAAGTCTGCAGGGAAGGTGAGGGGACGGTACCCAGGAAAACAGCAAACTCTCAGGAAGGAGCGCGATCCCCAGACTCCGTCCAACACCCTGAGAACGAGGGGCGGGTCTGGAGAACGTTCTGTAGGCAGAGAGGACCCGACACAGAAACAACACATGTGCGATTCCACTTAGGAGACACGTCAGGAAAGAGCAAATCCATCGGAACAGAAAGCAGTCGGGGGACCAGGGGGGCTGGAGGCAGAGCAGCTCCTGGGTGTCCTGGGTGTGTGCTTTCTTTTAGGCCCACAAGAATGTTCTGGAATGCGAGTGCTGACGGATACACAGCTCTATGAACACACCAAAAACCGCTGGGTCACACGTTTCGAAAGGGTGAACTTTGGGGTGTGTGAATTACGTCTCCGTGAAGCTATCACAGTAAAGGCCGGACGCTTCCCTACCTGAAACTCTGTGCGTGGAAACAACCAACCAACGGGAGAGAAAGGGTGGACACAGGCCCCCGCACAGACCCGCAGCGGTGCCGCGGGTGCAGCTGGCCTCCCGACAGAACAGAGCCCAGCGGTCGCCACTCCGTCCGAGGAAGGCCAGCGCCCGAGGCAACAGCGAGGTGAGCTCCTGCCGCCCGATGCAGGGGACACGACAGTCCCCGCGCGGCGAAAGGGAAGACGGTGTGTGGGACGCCCCCCCCCGGGCGTGGTGGCGCAAGGAGCCCACACAGGGACCACACAACGCTAACTAGTGAGCCCGCCTGCCACCTCCCTGCCTCCCCTGTAGGGCACACTCAGCGAGGCCACCCAGCAGGTCCAGGTGGGCCTGAGGCTCTGAGCCCCCACCCCCTGCTTCTGCTCCCTCCCTGTTCTCTCCCCCAGCCTCTTCCCAGAACTTTTGTCCGTAACCTGTCCGCGGAGATGCCCGGGCATCTGTCTGGTGGCCCAGGAAGGAGAAACGGGGTGGGGGGAGGCCCCCGGGACCAGCTCCCTGGGAAGAGCCCCCTCTGGTCTTTGAAGCGCCTGTAAGTCAGACCCGGGCCTCACCACGCCCTTCAGAGGACCCTGGGAGCCAGCACCGGCCCAGCCTCAAACCAGCGGGCAGCAGGGAGATGGCAGGGACGTGGACCCTCCCCCCACACCCCACACTTGACCCCAGTACAATCCGGGGACCGCCGCCCGCCAGGAGGAGGCCAGGGTGGGCCTCAGAGCTCCCGCCAGGACTGTCCATTGGCCACGGTCCCCAGGGCCTGCCCCAGGCTGCTGCAGGAGCCTGGGTCGGTGACAGGTGGGGATCCGGACATCAGGGACCCTGAGATGGCCAGCAGAGGGGTGCTGGCCCTGGAGCTCTGCGAGGCAAGCCCGCCAACAGGCCGTCCTGCCACGGGGGACCTGCTCCCCCCGCCCCGGCTGACACTCCAGAGACCGACGACTGGGCTGAGCCCAGCAGGCACTGGGACCCCTGCAGACAGACAGACAGACGACGGTGGGGAAGGAGGGAGGACTCAGCACATGGGGTACAGAACACAGCCCCGTAAGAGGAAGCAACAGGAAGAGAAGGTGAAGCTGGTGCGGATTGCGGTCTGGTCCCGGGGTCACGGCTTCTCAGCACAGCCCCTCAGGAGTGCAAGTCCAGTGAAAACACAGAGAAACAGGAAAGAGGCCCCGGGGGAGGGGGCGGGGGGAGGCCAGATGGCAGAGGGGGACCCTGCCCCCTGGCGCCCCGCCCACGGGGAGCACCCCCCAGCAGACTGTCGCCACCACCAAGTGCACGCAGGACACCACCCCCAGGGCAGGCGCCTGGCATGCAGAGCCGCCCGGGAGGCACCAAGCCGGCTAGTTCCTCCTCTCAAACCTGAACAAGACAATCCAGACGGACTAAAGGGTGAGGATTTTAAAAAATATATTAAATACAGAACATTTGGGGCACCTGCATGGCTCGGCTGGTTGAGCATCTATCTGACTCTTGGTTTCGGCTCAGGTCATGATGCCAGGGTATTGGGATCAGGCCCCACGCTGGACTCTGCGCTAAGGGTGGAACCTCCTTGAGATGCTCTGTCTCTCCCTCTGCCCCTCCCCCACACTGGCTCACTCTTTCTCTAAAATAATAAAAAAACAAAACATTTAAGCAATCCAAAAGACAACGTCTCAGAAATACAAAAGTAATGTTAAACACACACACACACACACACACACACACGCACAGGAAAATAGACTTGGCAGCAATATTAAATTAAAAAAAGATTTCGTAAATCCAAACACAACAGAGGCAAGATTAAAAGGCAACAGCACTAGAAACACGCACCACACGGGACGGAGGCTGCTCTCGTTCCCATGGAAGGCGCCCCTACACACTGCCCTTGGAACACGTTCGAGGGTAATGAAAGCCAGCACGGACGTGAGCAGAGAACCCAAGGAGAAATGTGCACGCCCCACCCACGCGAAAAGCCACAGGCAGGAGGGTCGGTGCTGGCGCACAGCGGGGCACACAGGTGACCCCTCGCGCCACCCCCTGCACGGAGAAAACCCGGCTGAAGGACCCTGCCCAGCACCCGCTTATACTCCAGCAGCCAGACAGGAAATACTCAGAAACGTTACAAAATAAAAAATGAAAACCAGAAACAACCAAACTAACCAATGGTGAGAATTAAGTACATCAGCTTCGATACCCGAGACAGAATATCACACGGTGATTCTCAATGGCGTTAAAAGTACACGTTTAGTTCGGGGGAAACACCCAGAAGTTACGCGAAAGAGGAGGAGGCTAGAAATGCCTGCGTGTCGCAGAGCCGCCCCGGGAGCTGCCACCAGGGAGAGAACTGTTGGGGGGTTTTGTGGAAAGACACCCTCCCCCGCTTCCGGTTGTCACCTCCCAACATGAAACCTGCCCAGACACGCCCCAGCGGGAGAAGGGACAAACCCGCCAGAAGACGGTGGGGTCGCGGAGGCGGGACTCCCAGGGACGTGGAGTCAGACGCGGGACGCCAGACCATGGAGAGTTCACGGGGTACAACGCCACGTATGTGAAATTCCAGAGCTGACAACGCCCGCATCTGGTGTGGTGGCGCGAGGGACCTGCCGGCGGGTGGGGCTGCTGGGTGGTGGCTTCACGGGTGAGCGCAGCCCTCGAAGCACACCGCACCCCACGCAGGAGATCTGGGTGCCTCGTGTCCGCCAGCTCTGTTGCAGTCCAGACAGCCCTCGTGGAAGAGTCGGGGGGACCCGGCGGGCCGGCCTCGGACAGATGCGCCGGGACAGCCGTGAGCACCATGGAGAGCCGCGTGCGGGTAGATTCCATGTCTACAAAATGTCCAGAACAAATCTACGCAGACAGGATGCAAACCGCGGGCTGGCAGGTGGATAAGGGGCAGGAAGGGCGGGGGGGACTTCTGTGGGCCGGGGTCTCTCTCTGCAGAGATGAAATCGTCCGGCAACCACAGCGCAGCAATGGCTGCACCCCTGTGAGTGCGCTATGGCCGCTGAAGGGTGCCCTGCAGGGGGAATATCATATGTCAAAGTGTCACAGAACTGCCCGGAACGCCATGGCTGAGTGGCAGGGAAGGGGAGGCCGTGGGCACATGGGCGCACTCAGGGCCCAGCACGCGGGATGTGAGCCGCTGGGGCCTTGAGCTCTGCTGGGCACACGCCACTTCTTAGAATCCAGAGAAATGAAATGAACGCCCTCACTTAACCCAGCAGACATTAGCGCTCCTGGGCCTGACAACAGGGTCGGGTGATCAGGAGGACAGGACAGATTCAGGGCTGGGGGGGGTGGGGAGGGGGCCGTGCAGGCATCCAGGCCACAGCATGTGGCGGCCTCGGTCACGGATGTGTCCCCAGGGCTGGAGCAGCAGGCACGCCGTGAGTGCTCGGGGCCCTGTGCTGGCCGAGGGGCCCCCGTGCTGGCCGATCACCGTGCTGGCCGGGGCCCCCGTGCTGGCCAAGGGATCACCGTGCTGGCCGAGGGGCCCCCGTGCTGGCCGATCACCGTGCTGGCCGAGGGCCCCGTGCCGAGGGCCCCGTGGCCGAGGATCACTGTGCTGGCCGGGCCCCCGTGCTGGCGAGGATCACCGTGCTGGCCGAGGGCCCCGATGCTGGCCGGGCCCCCGTGCTGGCCGAGGATCACCGTGCTGGCGAGGGCCCCCGTGCTGGCCGAGGGATCACCATGCTGGCCGAGGGGCCTCCGTGCTGGCCAAGGGAGGCTGTACTGGCTGAGGGGCCCCCGTGCTGACCGAGGGACCCTATACTCGCCAAGGGACCCCCGTGCTGGCCGAGGGGCCTCCGGTGCCCCAGCACTGTGCACAGGCTGCCAGGTGGCCCGGACAGCAGGGACCCGGAGCAGCCTGTATGTGACAGACACACCTGGCCCCTGCTCCTGTCCAAGAGCCTCTCTGCTCCTTGAGAGAGGGGTTCACTGGGTACACATGGTCCCCAGCCAGCCACGGTCTGGCCCAGTAGGAGCCCAGGCTGAGCCCCGATTTGGTCACCAGCCACAACTGACTGGGCCACATGGTGAGTGGCCCACGGCTGGCGCCCCATCTCAGCCACCTCCATGTCACCAGCACGTGGCCCACTCAGCAAACATCTGCAGACGGGTGACTAACTCCCACAGCCGGGTGCCAGGGCCATGAGGCACCGAGCGAGCCGACTGGTGGTCAGGCCCAGGTCCCTGAGTCTTCCCCTTCCCACAGCCACACCCTCCGAGGGGCCACAGTGGAGGTCAGGGTGTACGCAGGGCTCAGGGCAGGTGGCAGTGTTAGGAGCGGCTCCCACAGGCGGGGGTGGGGGGATGCAGAGGAAGGGACACCGAGGGCAGGCGCTTTGTTTCTTTTCCTCCGTGTGGTTTTCCCACAGTAACAACATGGACACGACCACCTCGATGGGACCGGCCCGGCCAGTTATAACCCGACTCATTCTCACGAGGCAGGCACAGCCATCTCCCAGGTCCTGGCCACAGGCGACCCTCTGTGGAGGCCCAGGGGGTGGAATGTGCCTAAGATCACCAGGCACCTGGGCAGAAGCGGGTCCCCCAGCTGTCTGTCTGCCAGGATGGCCCACGTGTGCGGCTGGGGGTGCAGGCTGGGGACAGCTGCTGGGGGACCTTCTTCCCGTGGATGCTGCCGCCTCGGGCCGGCTGGCTGGGACTCAGGACCCCTGCCCGAGGGGAGGACACAGCAAAAGGGACGTTGGTGAATCGTGACTGCGGACACCATTTCCTTCCACGGGGTAGCGGCTGCAGGTTGGGGCAAGTCCCCTCCCACGGGTGACCTGGGCACACAGCCTCACCTCTAAGGTGCATCTGGGTGCAGAGACCCTGAGTCACGGAGCCCCGGTTCATGCCCACACCCACCCTCAGGCCTCCACGCCCTGGCTGACTGTTGCCTCTCTCCCCACGCACGCCCAGGCCAGATGCTCGGCCCACATGCACCTCGCCGCCCGAGGCAGAGGGCGCCAGCTGGGGGAGCGGCAGTGGCGCGCCTCGGAGTGTTGTTATAGCAACGTGGACTGCGCGTCACACGGAACGCCAGCCAGGCACCCCAGGCACCTTGCGGAACAGCGCCCAGAAAGGGCCACAGAGAAACAGAACCGCTGAGGGCACCAAGGGGCGGTCAGGACGCCAGTGGATCTCGCCCTTCTCTCTCTCCACCTGCTGCACGGCCCCCGCCCCAGCCCCCGCTCCCCCGCCCCCCGGGAAGGCTACGGGAGGCCAGCCCACCGCCCAGCTGCCTGTTCCAGCGGCAGAGCCCTCTCCCAGGACGGTGGCAGCAAAGGAGCAAGAAGACAGCCTGAGTCACAGGGGTGGGGGCGCGCCCACCGGCACAGCTGCATGGGCCCAGAGGCACACCCCCCTCAGACCCAGAGACTTCTGATGGGCGGGGGGCGGGCAGTGCGGGCAAGGTTGGCTGGGGTCGTGAGCTCCATCTGCTCGGGCACAGCCGGACCGGTCACCAGCTAACCCTCGGACCCGCAGGAAAGGAATCTCAGCTGCCATACTTCACAGGTGGGAAACTGAGGCTCAGAGAGATGGGAACTCGCCCAGGAAGCCCAGTCAGAGGCTGAGGCAGGATCCAGACCCAGGTCCCCGTCCTGCCCAGGTCTGTGCCGGCCCCACCCCCCAGGGCCCCAGCCACTGGACCAGGCTGCAAGGCTGAAGTTCGGGCCGTTCCGGGCTGTCACATCCCAGCTCTCCACACAGCGGCCGGTGACAGCAGGACAGCCAGGGCAGCCCAGCCCTGGGACCCCTCAGTGAGGCCCAGGCCCAGAAGGGCTGGCCCACAGGTCACAGGGTTGGGTAAAGGCACACAGGTAAAACCTCTATCACGAGGAAGCCCCATGTAGGGGCAGGGGGGACCTGGGACGGGGCACAGCGACAGGCCAGCGTCTTCCCAGCAGGCACCGTCACCACCACCAGTGCCACCAGCCCTGTAAGTGTCTGGGGTGCGGCTTCACCTCCAACCCCACCGTCCCCTCACACGGTCCCAGCGGGAGCACCCCACGGCAGCAGGACCCGAGCAGGGCTGCACTGTCCCACCACCAGGAAACCGCCACGGGCACTGCCACCTGCCATCACCCCCAGGGGCATGTCCCGTCCTTCCAGAAGCCAGCGGCCCCGGGGCCACCGCCCAGGCCGTCAACACCCCGCCTCCACTGCAGCTGCGATGTAGGAACTTGAGCAGGGTGCCAGTTGGGGCGGGGGGGAGACCGTGCCACTGGAGGAGGTGATGGCTGCGGCAAGGCCTCAGGGAATATGGCGGAGGAAGTGGGGTTCCCCTCATTACAGATGGCAGACTTAAATCACAGAGGGCTGCCACCACCTGCCAGGGTGGCAGGCAGCAGGCACGGGCCAGGGCCCCCAAGCCCACGCTCTTCACGAGACCACTGAACACGCAGACCCACCTCAGAGGGGCCGCACGGTGAAAGGAGGACTTTCCCTCACCCCCAACCCACAGCAATACCCCACAGCCCTCCCCTGACTGCACACCCCCGCTGCTGGTACCGAGTGCCAGGCCGGTGGCTCAGACACCAGGGCAGCCCTGCACCTCCAGCCACTTGCCCCTGGGGTCTGGGGTCTGCAGGGAGGTGGCATCCCTGTGGGCAGGCCGGGCTGCCCTGGGTGGAGGCCCCCTCAAGTCAGAGGCTCCTGCAGGGACACCCTGGAGCTGGCCACACCCTGGAGCTGTCTGTGGTGCTGAGTGTGACACCCTGGAGCTGTCCGTGGTGCTGAGTGTGACAGGCCCGCTCAGCTGCTGGTCCGCAGGGCCAGCCTCTCCAGTCTGGAGCTCAGCCCTGCACGGCTGGTGGCCCTTCTGTCATGGCAGAAGGGGGCAAGGGTGTGGATGAGTCCTACATGCCAGCACCGGTACGGGCACAGGAACCACACCATCCTGTTTTCCTTCCCACAGTCCGGATTATTGAATACAAGGAAACGAACTGAGCATAGCTTTTCCTATTTCCTTCTAGAAATCACATTAAGAAGGTGAGAATGACCCTCCCCCCAAAAAATAATCAAATAGAAAACTTAACAGTAACTGAATGCTTCGTATTCAGAGAAGTAAGAACTACAATTTGCAGCCCTACAGCACAGGTGAGGCCTGCGGAGATCAGGGAGCTGGGCGGAGTCCTCACAGGAGGAAGGGCAGGGATCAGAGTGGGGAGGGGAGCAGTGTGAGGCAGGTCTCAGAGGGACCTCAGGTTCCCTGAGCTCCACAGATGGGCCCTGAGTCACTGAGAACAGAGCTGGGCAAGGAGGGGTGTCAGAGGCAGCCCTAGAAGCCAGGCTGTGCCAGAACAGGAGTCATGACTACGGGGTGAAATGCCCAGATGGGCGGCCTGCGGGCACAGGCTGATCCCCTCTAGCCCTGACCCCCGGAAGGGGGCAGGGAGAACTCTCACAAAGACTGATCCAGAAAAGAAACAGTTTGTTCCAAAATGAATGATGAAGTCTCAAAAGACAAAACAATACTGAAAAAGAACAAAATTGGAGGCATCACACTTCTTGACTTTAAAATTTACTACAAAGCTGCCATCATTGAAACTGTGGTTTCGGCATAAATGCTGGCGTGAAGACAAACACACAGACCGGCGGCAGAGAATAGAGCCCAGAAACAGACCCTCCAGTAAGTAGCCCAGTGATTCCAACGAGGGTCCAGGACCCCTCAACGGGGAAGGCCAGTCCCCTCTTTAACACACAGTGCTGGGAAACTGGGCAGCTACACTCAGCAAAATGAAGCTGGATGCTTACCTAACCCCATACACAAAATTGGTGCAAAAAAAGATCAAAGACCTAGACGCGGGAGCAAGAAGTCTGAAACTCAAGAGCGAAACACAGAGCAGCAGCTTCGTGGTGCTGGAGATGGCCATGGCTGTTCACGTCTGGCACCAATCGCTTAGGCAAAAAGAAGGAAAAGAAAGATGAATCAGACGCCACCAAAATTAAAGACTGTTGTGCATCAAAGCACACCATCAGGGGAGTGGAAGGTAACCCACGGGCCAGGAAGCATCTCTGATAAGGGATTAACACTGAGCACATAAAGAAAGTTCCTAAAACTCAACAACGGAAGGAACAGTCCTCTTTACAAACGGGCCAAGGGCCCCACAGAGACAGGCCCTCAGAGAAGATGCGCAACACGGACACATACTCGACATCACCCATGTCGGAGAAACACAGACCACGGCCACCACGAGGTGCCACCTCACCCCCAGAAGGACGGCTACTGTCGGAACCACCCAGAAAATAATAAGAGCTGGGGAGGACGTGCCGAAAGGAAACCGTGTGCCCTGCTGGTGGGTGTGCAGCCACAGCGTTCCCAGGGGCCCAGGAGACCCACGTGTCGAAGGAATGGAAGGGACAGGAACCAGGTTCACAGCGGCCAGGACACGAAGAAACTCAAGTGTCCGTGGACGGCTGGGTGACAGACGTGGCCCCTCCACCGCTCTCCTGCTCAGCCAAAGGAGGAAATCCAGACACCACAACACAGGCGAACCCTGAAGACGCGGTGTTGGATGGAAACAGACATCAAAGCGCGAATGCTGCGTGACGTCACCAACAGGAGGGCCCGGGAGGTGTCGGTTCTGAGACAGAAAGCAGAATGATGGCGGCAAGGGCGGTGGGAGCACCGGGAGCCGGTGCGTAACAGGGAAAGAGCTTCAGTTTGGGAAGATGAGAGTTCTAGAGGCGGATGGTGGTGGTGGCCACACAACCTTATAAATTACACACTTAAAACTGGTTAGAGTGGAGATGCCTAGAGGGCTCTTGATCTCAGGGTCATGAGTTCAAGCCCTACACTGGGTGCAGAGTTCACTTTTTAAAAAATGATTATAATGATCAACTTTATGTTATGTATACTTCACTACCAAAAATTAAAAAAAAAAACATTTTAAAACTTTCTTAAAAAGCACAATGAAAGAAAAATTGCCCAGCACTGATACAGATACTACGAGGTGGGGGCGAGGGACAGAGAAAAGAGCAGGGACACCTACCAAGAGGTGAGCAACACCCACACACCCCACGGGAAGCAGAGCAAAGCCCTGAAATGCGAGGCCACGAGCACTCGTCCCTGCGTGGGAAGTCTTCGAGCAGCACTGCAAGACCAGACTCAGAGACAGAGAGTCTCCAGCCTGCAAAGCCCAGAAAACAAAGAAAAGTGTCACAAAGGACAGAAACAAGAGAGGTGACCTCCTGAAGAGAAAAGAAAGACGTGGAAGCCTCGGGAAGAGAACAATCGGACGGGGGGGGGGGGGCCTGGGTGCTCTCCAAAGTGACCCTCCCAGGGAGGAGACAACGGAGGGGCCGCTGCAGGCCGACCAGAGGATGGAGGGTCCCCACAACACGCAAGCGGCCCCCCCATCCCAGAAGCCCCATTCTGAACACACAGGCCCCCGCCCACCAGCCATTCTGAGAATGCATCTGCAGGGCAAAGCTCAGCCCACCAGTGGCCGACCCGGGAACTCGATGGAAAGGGCTGGGAGCGCTGAGCCCACTTCCCTGTAGACGCAAGACAGACAGACGTGGGGCTGGAGGGACAGAAGGCAAACCACACACCTGACTATGGAGAGGCGATCCGCACGTAAAAATGGAGAGGGAAGGGGCAGTTAGGAGAGCCGGACGATCCAGCCCGCCAGCCCGTCAGGGGGAGGTCGGAGACCAAGGACGGAAGGGACCACCGACCAACGCTTCCGTGACAAGACACGAGCAGTAAGGGCACGAAGGTGAAAGGTGGGAAAGAGAATAAACCGTACTGACTACACCCGCCCAAGGGGAAGAGACAGACAACAAGGCACGTGAATGTCACCACCACTCACGGAAGGGGTGTTTGCCCCTTGCTGCTGCCCAAGCCGATGACCATGGACTTGGCAGCAGGCCACGAGATCTGCTGTCTCTCAGTTTCCGCAGGTCAGGAGTTCGCCGGGCTGCCCGTGGCTCCGGGAGGCGGCTCAGACCCCTGGCCGGACACGGGTCGGCGCGTCCACGGGGCTGCGGCCACACTCTCCGAGCTGGTGGCCAGCAGGTCAGCCCCAGGCCAGGGGCCCCCTCCAGGCCCTATGGGGGGCCGCACCCCAACTCCTCCTCCTCACTCTCAGAATCTCTCACTTCTCCCCGGACAAGGTGTTCTGCTTCTATGGGCTCAAGTAACCACGCTGAGCCCACCTGGATAAAGCGAGGCGAACTCTTTATCTTACGGACCACAGCCTGAGTTACACCCACAGCGCCCTGCTGCCGTGCACCACACACTCCCGGCTCCAAGGCGCAGAGTGGCTCCCTGGGGGTGAAGGGTCGGGGGGATGAGGACAGGAGGAGATAATATTCCACTCGACACAGAAGGTGCTTAAGAGCTGGTCCCCACGCAGAGTGCTCACGGCATCACGTGAAGAAGCGTAACAAGGGGAACCCTTATGGCAGATACAGACTCTGCTAAATGTCAGAAACATATAGACTCAAAACATACACAGAGAAGAAAACACCCCAGGGAGTAAAAGATGCTGAACACACACACACACACACACACACACACACACACACACGACAGAACTTAAATCAAATCTACTTGACCTATACCAACTATCGTACAGTAGTTTACCTTCTCCAGTGAAATTGAAAAAAAAAAATCCTCAGATTGGATCACAGAGCTAAATCCAACTTCACGCGGCACAGGAGACACACGTGTGAGGTCACGCAGAAGGGTCAGGGATAAAAGGATGGGCAAAGGCCCACCAACAAATGCAAACTAGTCGTGACCCTAACGCAGGCAGCGTACAAATGGGACAAAGAAGGGCACTTCATGATACGAACAGGTGCAAATGAGAATAAAAATAAAATAGTTCTAAGTAGCTGTGTGCCAAGCCACACAGCAGCCAACAGTCACAGGAGAACGAGGAAAACAAGACAGAAATGTGCCAATGGCAGAGACCGAGGTCCACTCGCCTCCGTCGCCAGCAGAGCAAGCGCACAGAAACCGAGGTACACGCGACCCCAGGACACGGCCGACGCTGTGTAACTGACTGATACACATCCGCCTCCATACATCCCGGTTCAAAAACAGATCCTCTTTCCAAGCACCTGTGACACCGTGACCAAAACGGACTCCATATTAGGACCACAAGGAAAACTGCATAAAACGCAGAAGGTTCGTATTCTCCGATCAAAACGCAACTGAAACTATTGCTAATAAAAAACCAATGAATCAAAAGACATGTCACTTGGAAATTTTAAACCTTGTTCCTCAGCAACTCATGGACCAAACAAGATAATATAAACCAAAATTACAGACCTTCTGAAGGCAGCAATGATGTGGAAAAATATCAGAACTTAAGAACTTTGTTTTTTATATATATATTTTTTTTTTTTAATATTTTTATTTATTTCTAGGAGAGAGAGAGACAGCGTGAGCAGGGGAGGGTCAGAGAGAGAGGGAGTCACAGACTGAAACAGGCTCCAGGCTCCGAGCTGGCAGTCAGCACAGAGCCCGACGCGGGGCTCGAACCCACAAACCGCGAGATCATGACCTAAGCGAAAGTCAGACGCTTAACCGACTAAGCCACTCAGGCACCCCAGAACTTAAGAACTTTGATCAGAACTTAAGAAAAAGCTCTTGGGGCGCCTGGGGGGCTTAGTCAATTAAGCATCCAATTTCGGATCAGGTCACGATTTCACAGTTCATGGGTTCAAGCACCGTGTCGGGCTCTGTGCTGACAGCTTGGAGCCTGGAGCTGCTTCGGATTCTGTGTCTCCCTCTCTCTCTGCTCTTCCCCTGCTCATGCTGTCTCTCTCTCCTTCAAAAATAAATAAACATTAAAAATTTTTTAAATAAAAAAAACATGAAACACTTTTTGGAAAAGAAAATAAGCAAATGAACCAAGCATACAAATCAAACACCTAAGAAAAAGGATAACCTGAGAAAAAGCAAAGGAAGTTAACTGTAAGCAAAAAGTGGTGCGTTAAAAAGCAGAAAAAAAGAAAACTGAACTTAATAAACACATCTAAAAGCTGGGGCGCTTGGGTGGCTCAGTCAGTTAAGCGTCTGACTTTGGCTCAGGTCATGATTTAGCAGTTTGTGGGTTCCAGCCCCACGTCGGGCTCTGTGCTGACAGCCAGCTCAGAGTCTGTCTGTCTGGAGTCTGTCTTCAGATTCTATGTCTCCCTCTCTCTCTGGCCTTCCCCTGCTCATGCTCTCTCTCTCTCAAAAATAAATAAAACATTTTTAAAAAATCAAAAAGAAATACCTAAAAGCTGAATCTTTGAAGACAAATAAAAAACAATAAAAGAATCACTACAGTCGGCCCTTGAACAACGGGAGTCTGAACTTCGTGGACCCACTTGTAGGCGGCATTTTTGTAGGAGGTACTATAAATATATTTTCCCTTCCTCGTGGTTTTTCTAAGAACACTTTCTTTCCTCTAGATTACGGTGTTGTATGCATACAGTACCACCATACACAGAAGACACAAAATACGTGCCGATCCTCTGTTTCTCTTACCAGCAGGAGGCCAGCACTAGGTGAGCTTCTGCGGGGTCGCAAGCTAACACAGATTCTGGCCGTGCAGGGCGACAGTGAGCCTAATCCCCACTTCACTCAACGATCAAGTGTACCAGCTAACCCAGCCACGCACAGATGGGAGCAAACAGGAAGGAAATAAACACAGAAACCAAGAAAATTAAAAGAATCACAAGAGGCCATTTTACTCCAGTCTCTGTGAATAAATCTAATACTTCGGATGAGACTGGTATTTCTCTAGGAAAATGTGTGATTTATAAAACTGACCCCAAAAAAGAAAACTTAAAAAAGAACTCTCTTCCTTAAAACAAAACAAAACAAACAAAAAAGCACCAGGCCCCCATAGTTTCACAGGGGAACTCTACTTGCCCTCTAAAGATCACATAATTCAGGGGCGCCTGGGGGGCTCAGTCGATTAAACCTCTGACTTTGGCTCAAGTCATGATCTTTCAGTCCGTGAGTTTGAGCCCCACATCAGGCTCTGTGCTGACAGCTCAGAGCCTGGAACTGCTTCAGATTCTGTGTCTCCCTCTTTCTCTGCCCCTCCCCTGTTCACACTCTATCTGTCTCTCAAAAATAAATAAACATTTTAAAACAATGTTTTTAAGAGAAAAGTACAGATCAACCTTGCCTGTGAAGAGCGGGACACAGATGCTAAACTAACCACGAGCAGAAGAAGGCACCCGGCAGCCCCGCCGCTCACATGCGTTACACCTCAGGCCACGTGAGGTGCGTCCACGGAGAGCACTGCGCCTCAGCCACCCCACTGGTGTCAGCTCTCACGTTCACATATCCGGGGAGAGACGTCCGTGATCACTGACTGAAATGGGAACTAACCTCGACAGTGATTTTTGCTTTAAAAAAATAAAAGAGGAAGGACAGGCTCTTCCTTGGCACACAAAACACCTATATCTCAGTCCAAAAGGCACACCTGCTTGATGGAAAAACACCCAGGGCAATGCCCACCAGGCCCCCACAACAACCGCGGTCAGTCACCCGGACACGGTGGAACCAGCCCCCACGACGGGTCACAGGCCGACCCCAGGCTACGAGGCTGGGAGGGAAGGGTGCGCGGCACTGCCCGCTGCGCCTGGACACCCGAAGACCCACAGTAACCACACGAGACAGGAGAGTCCAGTGAGGACGGGACTGAGTTCAAGCAGAAGCCAGCAGTCTTCACACACGCTCGTGCTCACAGCACAGCACGGAAAAGACTCCTCACGGACAGAAGGCGTGACAGCACTGAAGAGGAACGCAAAGGGACCAAAATGGGGGGGAACGATAAACCACAGCTTGCGCGGAAGCCTCGGGATCACAAAGGTGTCGCTCTCCCCGGCTAACTCACGGTTCCAACACAAGCCCAACCCCAACCCAGTCTGGTTTGGGGGTCTGAGTGTGCGCATGTCTGGGGGAGGGACCGGTCTGGTTTGGGGTCTGAGTGCGCGCCTGTCGCGGGAGGGACCGGTCAGGTTTGGGGGTCTGAGTGCGCGCCTGTCTGGGGAGGGACCGGTCAGGTTTGGGGTCTGAGTGCGCGCCTGTCTGGGAGGGACCGGTCAGGTTTGGGGGTCTGAGTGCGCGCCTGTCTGGGGGAGGGACCGGTCTGGTTTGGGGTCTGAGTGCGCGGCTGTCTGGGGGAGGGACCGGTCAGGTTTGGGGGTCTGAGTGCGCGCCTGTCTGGGGGAGGGACCGGTCAGGTTTGGGGTCTGAGTGCGCGCCTGTCTGGGGGAGGGACCGGTCAGGTTTGGGGGTCTGAGTGCGCGCCTGTCTGGGGAGGGACCGGTCAGGTTTGGGGGGTCTGAGTGCGCGCCTGTCTGGGGGAGGGACCGGTCTGGTTTGGGGGTCTGAGTGCGCGCATGTCTGGGGAGGGACCGGTCTGGTTTGGGGGTCTGAGTCGCCTGTCTGGGGGAGGGACCGGTCTGGTTTGGGGGTCTGAGTGCGTGGCTGTCTGGGGAGGGAACCGGTCTGGTTTGGGGGTCTGAGTGCGCGCCTGTCGCGGGGAGGGACCGGTCTGGTTTGGGGGTCTGAGTGCGCGCCTGTCTGGGGGAGGGACCGGGTAAAGAACAGACAGGGTGATTCACATGTAAAGACAATCGTGAATCAACCCCCGAAATTATGACACAGAAGCAGTCCGTTCTGAGAGATGTGAAGACACAGTACAAGGGTCGCGAAGCAGCGTCTACACGGACCATGGACCAGCTCACAGAAAACAAGAATCTCACCTCAGAAGAGAACAAACAGCTGGGAGGCATCACACACATCCTGACTTCAAACTACGCTACAAACCACAGACACTAGAACAGTACAGAAGGCAGACCCGGACAGCAGCACAACAGAACAGAGAGGCCCGGGAGTCCAGCACACACACAGCCGACCTTCGGCAGGGGCGCCAAGGACGCGCAGCGGGGAAAGGGCAGCCTCTCCGACAAACGGGGCTGGGAACGCTGACGCTGCACGTGCAAAAATGCAATGGACCCTCGCTCACACCGCGCACAAAATCCACTCAAAATTAAAAACTCAGATGCGTGTAGGACCCAAGCCGCAAAGCTTCGGGGAGGAGCTTCCTGACACTGGTGTTGGCAGCGAGCACCTGGAGCACAGGCAACAGAAACCGAGACAGAGAAGTGGCCCCGCATCAAACGAGGAGGCGTCTGCAGAGCCACGCCAACCGTGGACGGAGCGAGAAGGCAGCCAGGCAGCAGCAGAGAACGTGTGCAAGCCAGACATCTGGCGGGGCTCGTCTCCAAAACGCGCGAGGGGCCGCGGCAGCACAGGGCTGAAAGATCAGCATGTGAGTCAATTATAAAACGGGCTGAGGACTTGAACAAGCATCTCTCCAAAAAAAGACATACAAATGGCCAACAAGGATATGAAAAAATGCTCAACATCACTAATCAGGGAAACGTAAGTCAAAACCAATACGAGATATTACTTCACATCCGTCAAAAACAACAGAAACGCTAACAAGCACCGGGGAAGATGTAGTGAACCAGAACGTGTAGACGCTGCTAACGCGGACGGCACGGCCGCTACGCAAACCAGCACGGAGGTTCCCCAGAAAACTAAGAACAGGACTACCGAACGATCCAGCAATCTCACGCCTCGGTATTTATCCAAAGGAAGTGAAATGACGATCTTGTGAAGCGATGGCAGCGTTGCCGTGTTCACTGCGGCGCCGTACGCAGGAGCCAAGGTACAGAAGCAAGCTGTGCAGTCTGTTTACCAACAGGTAAACTGGTAAGAACAACGTGGCACCTGCACGCCGTGGAGTAACAGCCTCTTAGAAGGAGGAGACTGGGGCGCCTGGGTGGCTCAGTCAGTTAAGCGTCCGACGTTCGCTTAGGTCATGATCTCGCGGTTCATGGGTTCGGGCCCCGCGTCGGGCTCTGTGCTGACTGCCAGCTCAGAGCCTGGAGCCTGTTTCAGTCTGTGACTTCTCTCTCTCTGACCCTCCCCTGCTCATGCTGTCTCTCTCTCTCTCCTAGAAATTAAAAAAAAAAAAAAAATTTTTTTAAAAATAGAAGGAGGAGAGTCCGTAACCTGCGCCAGCAGATGCCCCTTGGGGACACGGTGCGGCGCAATGAGCCAGTCACAGGGCACACACCGCATGACTCCACTAACCTGTCGCATCCAAACCAGCCAAATTCATCGAGTCCGAGGGGCAGGGCGGCCTGGACTAAGGGCACGGGGGGACGGGGAACTGCTGATCGAGGGACATAAAGCTTCAGCTGAGCGAGACAAGGACGCCCACAAGACGCACCTTAGACCACCTCCCTCCCGCCGGCAACCCCGCTTCCCACGCCCACGTAAGACCTCGCCTTGTGCTGAGTGCTCACCGCGAAGAGAACCACATCTATTTAAAAAAACCTAAACGTAAATGGGAATTCAGGGCGTGAGGAAGCCAGAACCTAAGACCAGGGGAGACAATCTGGATGGAGCTCCTGCTAAAGCATCTGGAAAAGCCTCGTCACACCTGGACCTCACACCACACACCGCAAAAAACAAACGGACGGAAACTTTAAAGCCGTGAACACCAGGAGAAGGCCGAGTCTCTGTAAACACGAAAAGTAGCCCTTGTTAACCAGAACTCAAAATCCGAAGCCACAACGATGAATTCGTAACAAAATTTCAAAATCCAAATTCATAAACACTGATGAATTCAACCACGGAAGAGCTTCTAGATGGTGAAACAGAAACAGTAACCAGAGAAGGCAAATGACCCCATTCAGCTGACGCTCCCAGAGCTGATTTCCATAATCTATAGGAAAAAGATCAACTAGCACAGGTTGTAGAAAATGAACAAAGGAACAGAAAGGGCACAAGGGAAATACAAATGACTCTTTGATACATACAAAGATGCAAACTTATTCCCCCAAAGGGAACCCGGACGTGTCCCTGTGTGAAGCCTGTTCACGGCTGGCGTGGGGAGCATGGGGGAGCCGGGTGCCTCGCAGCCTCCCCGGGGCGCCCACTGTGCTGCCCTCGGGAAGGCAGGTTGTGTGCGTGTCTCCTCGGGCCAGGATCTACACTGCAGGGCGCCTACCCCACACACATGCCGTGCTTAACCATGGATGAAGGTTGTTCCTTCCGTAACAGCCGAGGCCCGAAAGTCACCTACGCTGCCACCAGCAAAGGACCACTGAGTTGATTCCGGCACATTCCATGCTGGAAACACCACGCAGCTGTCAGAAAGAAAAAGAGAAGCCTTTGTACCAATATAGAAAGATCTCCAGGATTTTCTGTTTAGCAGGGGCAGGGCTGGGGGGGGCTAACGACCAAGGTGCACAAACTTGTCAGCATACGACTTGTGAGACACGAAGGAAAACGTACAAGTTTGTAGCTGTGTTGGGCCAGTAAAGATACTCGTAGCCCCGGCCGCGTACACCAGAAACCAGGGGCGGTGTCACCCGTGGGGTGAGGAAGGGCCGCTGCGACGTCGGGCCGTGTGGGCTTCCCTACACGCTTTCACATAAACTGTTCCAAGCACAGAAATGTGAGTGCACTGAGGGAGCTCACCGTGGTCCGTCCACACCGCAGAACAGGGCTCGGTAATGAAAGAAAACAAACTACTGACATGTGTGGCAGCCTTGGGGCGTCTCAGGGAGCCATGCCAGAGACAAAGCCGGTCCCCGGAGGTGACATGCTTTTGGCCTCCACATATATGACATCCTTGAAATGGAGCAAGAAGGACGGACTGGCAGGTCACAGGCGTTGGGGGCAGGGCAGCAGGAACCGGGTGGCTGCAAAGGGCAACTCAGGAGGGGTCCTCTCCGCGCTGGAAACCAGCAGCCTGTACCCGAGCTGCATCCACACCGCGGCCCTGGCTGCGACAGCACACTACAGCTCTGCAGGACGCGCCACTGGGGAACCGGGGAAGGGTCCACGGCGTGGCTCAGAAGTACGCCTTTCAGCTACATGTGAACGTGTTGCTGTCACGAAATTAAACACTTAATGATAGAAAAAGACACCAGGCCGTTCATCTCCAAGCCCGAAGCCACTAGGTGCACAGAGCAGGGGTGATACTCAGCCTGACCGGGTTTCCCGAGCACCTGCCCCCTGGGACGTGGGGCTAGCAGGGAGGGGAGGCCAGGTCCAATGTCTCTGTGCACAGCGGACCCCCAGGGACCCCCAGGAGGAAACAGGGGCCCCAGGAGCAAAGGCCCGTCTTCCAAAGGCACAACGCTGCCCGGCCCAGCGGTGTGAGCATCAGCAGAGCCGGCCACCAAGTCGGGTCCCCTCCCTCGGGAAGCCGGGGGGCACCATCGTCCCCGGCCCCTGAGGCACAGCCGCGGGACTCCTTCCGGATGACGAGTTGTGAAGAAAAGCAACGCAGCTCCCTTCTGAGCCAAGCGTTGAGTTCCCAGGACCGGAGCCCAGAGTCCTCTCCCCGGGACGGGACGCCTACATTCCCGGCGCCAGCGGCCCCGTCAGCCTGGCCCCTGCACTGAGCCGCTCCTGGCCATCCCAGGGGTGCCCGTCACCTGCGGCAGCAAGGGCGAGCCTGCACCCTCGGACCCCCACCCGCCCAAGCACGTCGGTGCCTACACCTGTCTGCTGCAGGCTGCCCGCAGGCCCCTCCCCTGCGAGGGCCCCCCAGCCCCTCCCGCCAGGGGGCAGAGGCCCAGAAAGGTAGCAGGTGCTCCTCTCCGGGGGCCGGAGCAGGGAGGGGGCAGGGCTGGAAGGCGCAGTGCGTCCCCCGCACCGAATCCCTCCCTCAGACGCACGGTTCTCAGAAAGTACAGGTGAAACATGACCAAGGAGCTGTTCTGGGTGACGGGAGGGGCGCACACGGCAGTGACTAGAGCCCGGTCCCCATCCCCCAGGGACGACGCCACGCCTGCTGGCCCAGCAGCCCTCCACGCCCCAGGCTCCACAGCGCCACAGGGCGGCAGGGCAGAGGCAGGGCCCAGATGCCATGGCCCACGCGGGCCTCCACGCCCAGCTCGCCTCCAGCCTTGGAAAACGAGGTCACCTCTCGCAGTCCAAGGGAAGGGACCCACCCACTACCCTGCTCCCATCAGTGACACTGAGACCCCCTACCACCCACGCAGCTCGGAGTCTCGGAGACACTCCTCAGGGGCCTGCGGCACCGTGCACACGTCACCCACCTGCCAGCACCTCCCTCAACCCCGTGTCCTGGAAGCCGTGAGCTGCAGGATCTGGAAGGCTCCACCCGCAGCTGTGAGTCACCCCTCCCCCAGCCCCGGCTCCAGCCCTAAGCAGCCCGTCTCCTGTTGCTGCCAGGACTGCACACGGCACACGTGAGGAACCTGCTCACGGCTGGCCCACCCATGCTCTCACCGCCCTTCACGGCTTCCCACCTGCTGGAGATGGGGGGTGGGGGGTGACCCCAGGTGCACAAGAGGCCCAGCAGATGGTAACAGCCCCTTCCAACCACTAGCCGGTGCTCACACAAGTGTTTACTGAGCATCTACTATGTGCGTTTTCCTTCCCAGGACCACGGGTGACCCCAAGGGAGCCCACAGGGAGCCCAAGACCACGGGCAGAGAGGAACCAGCCAGGCGAGACTCTATGTGCCCTGCGCCCCGAAGGGCTCGAGCAGGCCAGAGTGGCAGGCCCCACACACGGGGCAGGCTTCCGACAGCAGTACTCGACCCAGCTGGAGGGGGTCACCCGGCAGGGCTGGCCGTCCCAGACAGACAGACAGACAGACAGAGGAGCAGACACCCGAGGGCAGGCTCGGGAGGCCAAGAAGTGGGCCCGGCAGGCTTCCCAGGGGCTGGAAAGGTGATCGGGAGCTGCAAAGCCAAGGGAGGCAGCACAGCCACGCGAGCACCAGCACCCCCAAGTGCTGTCGGCGGGAGGGCGGCCCAGCCCCACGCCCCCAGGCAAGGAGGGCCGCACGGGAGTGAGCGGGGACCCAGGCCGGAATGGCCGCCCCTGCGGCTGCGGGCTCTCTGGACCAGGGACCGGGAGGGAGGGAATGGGACACTCCCCCCGGCCCCCCACACTCATCGGCACCCTCAGTGAGGGTGGTGCATCAGGGGAG
This sequence comes from Proteles cristata cristata, assembly GCA_017311185.1. NCBI lineage: Eukaryota > Metazoa > Chordata > Mammalia > Carnivora > Hyaenidae > Proteles > Proteles cristata. Next base: position 103,759 of record JAESUZ010003089.1, read on the forward strand.
GGGCCGGGCTCCGCATCGGCACAGCTGGAAAAGCCTAGGCAGAGCCGGGAGCCCAGCCCAGGAAGGGGGCTGCTGTGCCCTGTGGTTCCCCTGCGGGGGACACGGGTCCTGGACTGCTGCTTTAAAAACACATCCCTTTCCAAATACATGGCAGAATGGACTCTGGCTCCCAGTGGAGGGCAGCCGAAGGTGGCCAGGGCCGTGGCCGGCGGGGGGGGGGGAGGGGCGGGGAAGGAGGCCGGGGCTGGGGGGGCACCCATCCCCTGCGCACTGGCTCTGCCCAGCACATTAATGCCCCCACTGCCCCTCAGGGTGCCTCCCCCCCGTCTTTTGCAGGGGCCATCCCCCCTCCTCCTTCACAGCCACCCTGCAGCCCAAAGTCCCGCACAGGCTCAGTGTGCACCCCTCAGCCCACACCCAGGGTCTGGCACGGGGGACAGAAGGACAGATGTGAACAGGTGGAGGCCCAAGCACGGCCCTGGGACCCACAGCCATGAGGATCCTGACTCAGTGACAGGGCATCTTTCCACGGGTGGGGACGGGTGGGGACGGGTGGGGGACAGCCAGCCACCAGCCAACTAGTGAGCTCGTTCCACCCCCTCACCCAGCCTCACCGTCTGCCCAGTCTCTGGTCCCCAGGCGCTATTTTGCACTTTGATACCTGGATTCCCTAAAGCCCTCAGACCCTTGCCGAGCTCTCCTTCAGAACGAGCTTGACGGCAGCTCCGTACAAGAGAGCGGCGCGGGGTCAGGTCTTTATCAACACAGTCACGGCACAGCTACCGCGGCCGGCCGCCAACTCGCAGGGCCTCCTTCAGGGCGGAGGCGCCTCCAGTCCCGAAGCAGCGGGAGGGGAACGTGGGGCAGACGGGGCAGCTCAGGGGTGACCGGACGGGTCCCTTCGGGGCCTGGGCCTGTGGATGGGGGGCCCTGGGGGTGGAGGGGTCTCCGATCTGAGGAACACAAGGAGCCCAGCAGGGGCTGGGCAGACACCAGAGGTCGGTAATCGGGGTGACTGCTCTGCTCCCGCCGCTCTCCTGCTTCGCCAAGTCCGAGCAGCCCCACCTCACCCTCACCGTCCAGCAGGGCCAGTCCGCCGTCACTCAGAAGGGGGCGCACACAGCCGCTCGGGCGCTCCCTCACCCCCACAGCACCCCTTCCCTGCACCCCAGGAACCCTCCCCCGCCCCAGGGCTTCAGTGTCTGCCCCTGCAGCTCCCGCCGCCCCCGGATGGCTGCAGGGCCAGAAGGGGCCAGCTTGGGGACACTAATGAGGGACACCAGTCAGCAGGCCACAGCTGAGACCCTGCGCTGCTGCGTCTGCGGGGCCTCACTGTTTCCATAGCAGGGCACTAACTCAGTCAGGGCTGGTCCCAGTCCCCTCTCAGGGGATGCCAGAGGCAGAAAACAAGACCATTTCCCATCAATCCGTTAAAGAAAACAGTGAAGGTTTACTAGCGCAGAGCTCCAGGCTGGGGGCTCACAGGGTCAGCGTGATGACCTGGCCCTGCTCTCCCAAAGGGGGAGCCCCGTGAGGACCAGCCACATGATACTGAGCCACAGGGCCCACAGGCCTGCCTGGACCTCCCACTGCCCACAGCAGCCTCCCACCGCCGGCCCTGAGTGCCTTCAGGCCCAGACCCCTGCCCCGCCCCCCAGCCTGTCTCCCCCAGAGGTCCTCAGCCAGACTGGGCTGTGGGAGACCCGCACCCCTCTAGGCCTTCCCTCCTGTCTCCCACTGCCTGCAACCGCCTTCCCACCCCCAGCCCAGGTGAAGCTCAGCTTTCAAGATTCAGCTGGGGCCTCACCAGCATCGAGGACTCATTCCCAAATATATACCCAGACCCTCCAGCCTCACCCAGAGCCACACACAGAGTGAGGGGAGCCTCCTCTCTACACCCTTGCTGACCACTCGCTGTGACCCCACCCCGTAACATGTGCACAGCAGCATCCCTGACGACCCAGGAAAGCCTCCAGGATGGCTTTCACAAACCAGACTCTAACAAACGGAATCGCTTGTTAGAAGCACACACCAAATTCCGCTTGTAGCACGGCGGCGGTCAGAACGGACCCAGCAACCACAGATGCACAGTGTGCAAATAGGTAAGTGAATGACATCAGCCTTGACCAGCGGCTCACACCCCAAACAGGAGTAATAAGAACAAGATGCGCAAACCCTGGAAGCAGGCGTGTCCGGCCGAATGGGCGGTATCTGAGAACTTCACAGTTGAGGGACTCGGGGCAAATTCCCTTTTCTGTGCCTCAGTTTCTTCATCTGTACTATGAGAATAGGACAGGCCCTGTCCTGGGCTCACTGTGAGAATGAACTGAGCTACGGAGCCTAAAGTGCCAAGGGCCAGAGCCTGGACCCCAGAGCCCCAAGTGAGCGCAGCAGGTATAACTAGTGTTAACTACCCATAATGCCACCCGCCCTTTCTAGCCAACCAAATGTCACCGTGCTGCCTGGCCCGGCTCAGAGCCCACGACCCGGGAAGGCCCCCTTCCCTGGGACCCTGCAGCACACATCCACCCTTGTCGTTAGGGCTCAGAACATGCTTGGTCAGAGTGCAAGTCTTTCCTGCCCAGCGGGAAGGTAACCAGAGGGTAAGCCCATCCCCCTGCCTCGAGCTTCCCCATGTCTTGAACACGCGTCCAGCCACGACTGCACTTCTCACCACGCACTCTTTGCTGCCCTGTGTTGACCCACGCGCTCATTGCAGTCTGCAGGGTGCCCACACCCCACTGGGCTGAGCACCCAAGATGCAAGGGTGACCAAGATGGAGGTCCCCGGGCTCTCAGCCACGCGTGACCACACACAGATCACTTTGGTGCAGCAAAGAAGGCAAGCTGAGCACCGGGGACCTGGGCCACGAGCCTGTGGGTGAACCTCATCTGGGGGGGCAGGGGACAGGAAGGTTCCAAAGGGGACATCAGGAACACAAGGCCATTCCAAGCAGAGGACCTAGCCATCATGCCGGTGAAAAAAAGACATGAATGCAGGAGACAAAGCCTCCAACGTGGCTGAGGTGCCTGATGCAGGTTGTAGAAGATGTGGCTGGAGGAACAGGCAGGAGCCAGACCCCGACCTTCACCCTGCAGCTGCAGGGAGCTGGAGAAGGGGCTCAGAGATGCCTGCCTGCCTGGGAGCCTGGAAGCCAGCAGACAGCAGCTCCTGTGCCCGGGCACCCGGCTCACCCGCACAGAAAGTCGCATGGACACAGTGAAGCCAGGCCAACAGAGGATGGATGTGGAGGTGGCACTGCTAAGGCTCCCCTCTTCCAGGAAGCCTTCTTGGATCCGCCCATCTCCCACAGCCATCGGCACTGGCGACTTGGCTCCGGACCCCGAGCTGTCCTGGGCAGGCACTTGCCGCACCACATTTCTACGCAGGACCCAGCACAAGAGAGGCGCGACCTCACCAGAGTACGCTCTCAGCAGACGGGACACTGCAAGACTGGACATCTGTGTCTTCCACCCAAACACGGTGTCCCTGCGGGGGCCACAGTGGAGAAGCCCCTCTGGCCCCCAGGGACTGCAGACACGACAGCACACACGTGGCAGTGGCAGTGCCGGAACAGGAGGAGCTGGAGAGGAAGGGAGGCAAACACTGGTGGGAGACGCTATTCGGGAGAGCGGCCCAGCCCCCAGCACTAGCAGAAGGGCGGGAGGCCGGCCGCGCAGGGCGGGGGCCAGGTGAGGCGGCGACGGCAGAGGCCCATCCCGTCCAGCGGCCAGGCCCGCAGAACTTTCTGCGATGGGGCGGCGATCCATACCTGTGACACGCATGGCTGACGCTACCACGCCGGATGGCGCAAACAGAGCCCCGCGCCCCGGAGCAGTGAGTGAGCCCCCCACCCCCGACAGGAGCCCCCGCCGGGCTCCCCCGGGGCCAGCACACACCTGGTCACCTGCAGGCTGCTGGGGCGGGAGGACCCGCACTCAGAACGGGGAGGCACCTCGTAAGTCAGGAAGGCGCGGACGGGACGCCCCCGAGGCCGCCCCTTGCGTCCCACAAGTGGGAACTGAGACCACAGGGAGACCCGCGCATGCGCCCTCAGGTGGATCCAGCACACGCGCCCTGGGGGGCGGAGCCGGACCGCCCCCGGCCCTCCCGTGCGCCCCGCCCCCGTCCACCCAGCCCTCCCACCGAGACCACGCCCCGATGGCCACGCCCCCTCCCGGCAGCCAGCCCCTCCCGCGGAGGCCCCACCCCCTCGCCCCGCCCCCGCCCCCGCAGGCCCCGCGCGCCCCGCCCGACTCCCGACCCCCGCATTCCCACGCCTCGGGCCGCGCGCCGTCCCGGTGGGGCCCTCCTGGCCCTGCCTCGCTCCGCCGGCCCGAACCCGCCACCTCACCTGGGCCGGGGTGGATCGCGGGCGCGCTCCGCTTGCTCTCGGCGGGAGGGGCGGTGCAAGGGGCGGAGCCGGGACCCAAACATCACGTGACGACCTCTCCGGCTCCGAGCGAACGCCGCGAGACCGCCCCCCGCCCGTCCCATCGGCCCCGGCGCCTCGCTCCAGCCAATGGCCACCCGAGCTGCGCCACGCCGCGGATGGCGTGCGCCTGAGGACTACAAGTCCCAGACGGCCCCGCGCAGGCGACCGGAAATGGCCAGGGACGGCGGCCGGCTGGGCCTCAAAGCCTTCTCTTAATCGCTCTCCGGCTGGCGTCGAGGGCCATCGGCGTCGAGGGCCATCGCCCTCGAGGGCCGCACGAGGCTCCCCGGGAACGCTCGGTCCCTTGCCCCGCCCTGTGAGGCGGCAGTCTCGCCATCTCCCCCGAGCCTCAGTCTCCCCGTCTGTGGAACCGAGGCGGGCGAGGGTGAGGAGTGTGAGGATGAACGCTGAGCTTGGACAAGGCGCGCCCGGGGCCCGCGGGGCCTGTTCCCAGGAGCGGCACGTGCCCCTCCGGAGACCTTGGCGGGGCCGGGCTCCCTCCCGCACGCTGCCTGCCCCCCCAGAAGAGCTGGGCCCGCTGGCAACGGGCTGGGCAGTGGCTGGGCGCCCTCGGCCACGTGCCCTGTGTCTGAGCCCGCCTCCCCGCGGCGAGCCAGGGCTGGGTCCTTCCCGCCCCCGGCCTGTCCGTCTCCCCCGCCCAGGTCCCAGGCGGCGTTCTAACAACTGCTGGTGGTCAGGCCTGGAGGGGTGCGGACGGAGTTGTCCCCACACAGCCAAGCGCCCATGCAGGGCTGGGCGCGGGCAGCCTCGGGTCCGCCAGGACTCCGGGGACAGGCCCTGCTCCCTGATGCCTGTGACCTTACGGGATCTTCAGTTTGGCCACACAGGTGTGTGTGAACAAGTCCTGGGTGTGCGTGGACACTGGGCAAAGGTGTGTGCGTGACGCAAGTGTGTGAGCACAAAGGTGTGCATGCGTGTAAGCTCGGATGAGCGCGCAGGATGATTGCGTGTGGTACGTGTGTGTGTCCCGTGCACAGGCGGCACGAGCAGAGGCGGCACACGTGTGCTCAGATCAGCCTGTGCCACGGTGGGCTTTCACGTGATCACCACAGCCTCGGGGCCAATGGCATGTACCCATTTCACAGGCACGCGGTGCCTCGGACAGGGCTCGACACCCGGCCCCCAGGACAGCTGGGATGTACAGGAAGCCGGTCCCTGGTCCTGCAGGGACCGCGGTGGTGACTGCCGGCCACAGCCTAGGAGCTTCCAGGGAGGGGTCTCCCACCAGAGGCGCCTGCCTGAGAGCTGGACACTGGCTCCGCCGGAGCATGAGGCACACGCCGCGCTGTCTCCACGCTCCACAGGATGAGTGACGGGCAGGGAGGGCTCCTGCCTGAGAGCAGGGGTTGGCTCGTCCTTAGCTCAAGGTCCCCCAACTTGGATCTTCCCGTTAGGCCTCAGCAGGGGTGTGAGCAGCGAGGTCAGGGATGGGTGGAGGGTCCTCAGAAGGAACCTCAGTGCAGCTCCCACACAAAGCCGCCCCCAGGACCACTTGCTATGACCTGAGAAGCGGCACGGGCTTCTCCCTGGTAAGGCTGGATCTGGGGGTCAGTCACTGTCAGCGCGGGGTCTGCAGTGAGCCGCCCCCCGCCCCCCGCCCTTGCTCTCACTCTCTGGAGCCTGGCTCCCTCACCCCTGCCCGGACAGCAAGGCTTCACGTCCACACTGCCCGCATCACCCTCATTTGCTCATCCATCAAGCTTCGTGAGCACCTGACTCACTGTGACCCAGTCTCCAGCTGCCCCTTGGCCACAGAACTCCAGTTTTGCTCAGGGCAGGAAGGTGGCCAGCCTCGCTGGCAGCTAGAGCTGGCGTGTGACCGTCCTGGCGGGGGTAGATGGGGGAAGGCACAGTAGTCTTCGGGCCCCTGCAGAAGGGACAGAAGAGCCTGGACAGCTCATGGACTGTCTGCTCTCTCCTTGTTCCGGCCCAGAATGTGGGCCATGCATGGAGGAAGAGTGGGTCCCAAGCAGAGGACACAGAACCTCTGCCCCAACTGTGCCCTGAGACTCGCCATCACAGGGGAAGCAGCCCCCCGCTTCCTTCACGCTGCTGTTGACACCATTCCCGGCAGGTCCCACCCCTGGGCGCTCCCGGAGGTGTCAGTCTGTTAGGCATTGTCCTGCCCCCAGCAGGAGGGGTTCCTTGAGAGGAGGCTCACACGACAGCTCGGGGCGGAGGGCCTGCTGCGTGGCGCGGCCTCAGGGAGCAGCGCGGGGGCGTGAGGGAGCACGTGAGCTGTACCCGCAGGGCTCACTTCTCACACGACACTCTCCCCACCTAACTGGCGAGGCTGGACCAAGCGCGAGATCCAGGAGCTCAGAGTGCCGAGCGAGGCCCCTGTGCGGGGGACATGTGGAGAGGGGCGCATGCGGGCAAGATCTGCCAGGAGCCCAGCACGTGGCGAGCATGTGAGACCGTCTCGTCGCAGCCCTGGGCTCCTAGGATATCAACGCCGACATGAGACTTGTAACAGCCTCCCAAGGTATTTGACGCCGAGCAGGAGTGGCAAAAAAAAAAAAAAAAAAAATGCAAAAGCAAATCCCTGACTGTTGCCTCCGCTAATGACATCTCCCGTGAAGGACGAGTTGCCACCCCTCCTGGGAAATGGCAGAGCCGGCTCGCTCTCCATCCCCGAGGGAGGAGGCACCTCCACACCCCGCACACGCCACCTGGCAGCGCTCCCCTTCTCCCTCGCCAGATCTTAGCCTGCTCCCCATCACTCATTCATTCAACAATCTTTGCTTCCAAGGTCGAGGCAACACGCCAGGCCCTGGGGACACCATACAATTAGATTCGGTTGCTAAGGACAGAAAGCCCCGATGACATTGGCTGAGACAAGATTGGTGTTTACTCCTAATGTTGTACACTCAAGTCCAGGCAGACAATAGGGCTACGGAGGTGACCTCATGGTCACCAGGACTGCAGGTTCCTTGAATCTGGTGGCTCCCGGGACCCTCAGATAGGTCTTCGGCCTCGTGGCCATCATGTCCGCGCTCCGACCCTCAGGAAAGGGAACTAGACCCCAGAGAGGCGGACAGGCACGCTATCAGCCCAGCCCTGCCCCTGTAAGGCCATCTCCTAGACCCTCACCCCCCTGGCCAGAGCTGCGTCCCTCGTAGCGGCACAAGAGGCTGAGAAGTGCCTTCATCCCGGGGCCTCGGATCGCAGCTGCCTTCTGAGCCCTTGAGCCTAATAGAGGCGGGCGGCGGGCCAGCAGCAGGCATCGGGACGCGGCCTCTGTCACGGTGCCCACAGCCTGGCGGGCAGGCCACAAATGTGCGCTGGGAACCTCAGTGGTGGCCGTGCTGGAGCAGAACGGGGGTGTTGGGGACCCAGAGGGGACTGGGGTGAGCGAAGGCCCCCCACACCCCAGCAGAGAGACTGGCGCAGGGGGCCTTGAGGGGCAGCGTTTCCAGGAGGCGATCGTGGGTGTCCTGAGTAGGGGAGGAGGCTGTGGACGCAGGGCGGTCACACGCATCTCTGCGGACACGGCCTGACCCCTGCAGCCACCACTGACTCTGGAGCCCCGGCCCCCCACCTCCTCTGCTCCTCACCGCAGGAGCAGGAAAGCGGGCCCCAGCGGGAGGGGCACTGGGGCCGCGTCACCCCGGCCACAGCACACACGCAGACTGTGGACACGGTCCTGCCACTCCCTCTCTTCACGGTCGGTGGCACGCAGCTCGGCCTCCTCACGCCAGCACCTGTTTGTGCGGTAGACCCCGGCCCCCAAAGGGTGGCAGAAGGGACCCTGGCCCGGCACCCAGACAGCCAGAGACAGCTCTGGTGAGAGGGCGTGAGCGGGAAGGTAAGCGTGGGAGAGACTAGGAGACGCTCACCTCTGTCCCCCTGGGCGCAGCCACAGCCCCCGGCCTCCCTGGCGGCGCAGCGGCCCCCAGTGGCCCTGGACACGGGGCTCAGCCTCTCCAGGCCTCCTGCTGACGCACTGGCCACAGAAGGGAGGGGACAGGCAAGTGGCTTTCTTGGGGGGTGACTGAGTTCAAGGGGACAAAGGTTGGGTCACAGGAAGCAGACAGAGGCAAAGGCGTTGCCGTCTGCAGGACCCGGGCTTCTGTCTTGAACTCCACGCTGCACCTGGGGGTTGGGGACAGGTGCGCCAGCATCTCCGAGGGGCTGGGGGAGAACAGCGCTTCCATCACGGTGAGTGGGGGTGAGGGCTTGAAAATCGGGGGCAAGGGGGGTAGGCAGCAGGGTGTGTGAAAGGCTCAGAGGAAGAGGGGGTCCCCTCCACCTTGAATGGAGGGCCTCCCCCAGACTGGGCTTGAAGTCCTGTGGGGGGACCATGGGGAGCTCTCTCAGGGCAAGGCTGGAAAGGCAGGCCCGGCTGCAGAGCTTCCTGTGGGCGAGGAGCGGAGCCAGGGCCCCACAGGGGGCAGGGCCCGGGGACCCTCTCGCCAGAATGAACCCACCTACCGCCTGTGGCCCGCTGTGGCTTCTTCCGAAGTGCTCTGCAAACACGGCACGTTGTTCCTCTGGTAACGAGTATCCGTTTGGGGGCAGACGGGGTCCCTCCTCCTCCCCTGCCCTCCTTCTCCCTCCCGCCGAGAGGCCAGGCAGCAGCCCCCGCCTCCTGCCCGCTCAGTGGCGACTCCCCCGGGCTGTGCCTTGACCCCTGGTTCCACCACGAGCCTGCCCGGTGGTCCGGCCGTCACACAGCTGCCCTGAGCCTCAGCTTCCTCGCACGCGCCGGCGGCACAGACCGGGGCCCCCAGCCCTGTGGAGCTAACGGAAGGCTTGAGCGGGAAAGCCCTTGGGGCCCCCTCCCAGGACCTGGCCCCTGGCCTCTGGCACATGGGAGCGCGTGGGTGTCTGATTTGTCCCCGAGACCTTGGGAGGGTGCCAAGCACTGATCCAGGAACTGTGCTGCGAACACGTGGACGGCGCCCTCGGAGCCCCTCAGAGGAGCAGAGGGGACGGACAGGACCAGAGCCTCACCTGCCGAGCCGCAAGCTCATCGGAGGAGGTTGTATGAGGAAACAGAACATTATTCCCAGGGTGTTGGAAAGGGTTCCCAGAGAAGGGACGCTTGGGCTGGGTGCTGAGGGATGAGTAGGAGTTCGTCAGGCAGGAACAGCATGAATCTAACGTGGATGCTGAAGAAAGATGCGACGTCTACGGCCTGTGCCAGCTTCTGCCCCAACCCCTATTTCAAACGTACCTCTTGGGGGTTTGCCCAGCCCCCCATCCCTTCCCCCTTCCGGCCTCACAGACGCACAAACACGGCCCCACCCACGCTCGGTCCTCACGCTCACAGAGCAAAGGACTGACTGCAGCGCGCCCCCCCACCCCACCCCCGGAGCCCAAGCCCCCAGCCCCCACTGCTGCTGCAAGTCAGCACGGTAATGAGATGCTAATGAGTGAAGGTAAAAATCAGAGGACAGCATTTTGCAAAATCACAACACTTTGTACTTCCAGAGGCTGCGTCCCTGCAAACAGCCGCCGAGCCTCACGAAGCTGTGCGGGGGCGGAGAGCACCGCGAGCCCCACTTCCTGGGGCTGCTGACGGGGCCCAGAGAGGGCAGGGAGGGGGGCACCGGCCCCAGGCCCTGCCGGGCAGGGCTCCCGTTCCGCGCAGCCCCCGCACCTGGTCTAATGCAGGGGGGTGTGACCACCCGCCACACAGGGATCATATCCACGGGCTCTGCCTGGCGTTCCTGGCCTGCCCCAGGCTCACAGCCGCCAGCTCTGCAGGCGCCCCCCACCTCTGCCTGCACCCCTGCTGTCCGCCCCACCCCAGCTCCTCTGCCTGGAAGGTGACCTCCTCCACCCTGCGAGGCCACCTCCCCACACACCTGTGTCTGCCCCTACCCCTCAGCCTGGGTGAGGGGCCCCCTTCAAGCTTGCCTCTCCCACAGCGCCGATGGCACGGCGGCACCCCGCTCCCCAACCCGAGCCGTGAGCTACTTGTTGGCAGCAACTGGCACATGGCCGCTTTTCATGGTGTTTGTCGAATGAACGACTGAGTGAGGGAATTAACGATGGACTTAGCGTGGCTGAGCTGAAGGGGCCTTGGAGATGGTCTGGACTATTCCAGGGGAGGCTGAGGCCCGACGGACGGGTGCGGCCTCCCAAGGCCTCGGCCCTGAGCTCCGGCCCCCGGGCGGTGCTCATCCCCCTCGGCTGTGCTGGCGGAGCAGGTCCTCAGGGGCGGGAGCACTGCCCTGGCCGCACTGTCTGTCCCCCACCCCCGTGGCCTCACTGCTCCCCACTCTCCAGCAGCGCCCCCCTCCAGCTGGAGCCCCTAGCTGTCCCTGCTCTGCCTCGGACACCTGCCCCCCCACCAGGCTGCAGCTCTGACAAACAGCAGGTCACAGGGACTTGAGGCATCACCAGGGGCTTGTGCTCCGGGGCAGACGGGCTCCTCACTCCTTCACCTCTGTGGAGAATCGAGGAGGCTCTGTGAATCAGGAGACACCTTGCAAGTGGGGAGGCTGGGAGACTGAAGGGCCGCCAGGTGCACTGTGGGTACTGGACGTGGCCCAGGGCCGTGCGAGCCACGGGAGCTTGGAACCTAGCTGCTGTGCGCTGGAAGGTCATTTCCAGCCATCACAGCCACCACTGCTGGCTCCAGGGAGCAGTGCTGGGGTCTCTGTCCCCCGGGAAGGGGCAGGGGTGGCCCCTCTCTCGGCTGACCGGGCCCCACAGTGAGCCCCTGCACGAGGGGCCATGGCCACTGCAAGTCGGCTCCCCCCACCCCGAGTGGAGCAGGATCCCAGGGCACAGGGTCGGCTCACAGCAGAGGGCACAAGGCAGAGGGCAGCACCAGGCCCTGGGTGATCTGGGCAGTGCCCAGCCACCAGCACGTGAGCTCACCACGGAGGGGCCTCCTGTCCACCTCGCCCCCTGCAGCCCCCCAGCACTATGCCCGCCGTCTACCCCCAAAGCCGCTGGCCGACACAGACATCCCTCTGTTGGCAGAAATCAGGGTGCCCAGCAGCGGACCCCAAGATCTCCCCGCCTCAGCCCCGCCTGCCCCCTGCTCCCTTGTGGGCCAGCTGCTCTCTCTGCCTTGGGTCCCTGGGTGCCCCTTTGCCCAGCCACCCAGCAGAATCTTCTGGAACTTGCAGTCCATGAAGTGGGTATTAGACATGGGGAGACTGAGGCTCTGAGAAGGGGAGTGGCTAACAGTCCCTCTGATCAAGGGACGGGCCTGTCCGCTGCCCCATTGCTGGGGACCTGCCAGGACTCAGGCCACTGAGGGGCCTGGGCATGATGCCCTGGGCCAGGCCCCTGCCAGCCCTCGGGGTTCGGTGGCAGGGCACAGCAGGGGGCCGGTGGGGGGGCTGGTGAGGACGGCCTAGCCCGCCCGGGCTGTGTAGAGGTGTGCCCGCGGCTCCCAGTGGTGTGGCCACACTCGGGGGTGAGAACAAGCTGGGAGGTGCCGAGGGGCCAGGCCGCCTTGAAACGGGGTCAAGGAGGCGTGGGCGGTCGCGGGCGAGAGGGCAGCGAGGGCACAGCCGGTGCAGGGCGGGGGCTGGGGTGCCCAGGCAGGGAGGCTGCGCGGGCCTGGCCGTGCAGGTGTGGTGGGCTCCCCACCCTGCCCCTGCTCCAGGGGTTCGCTCACCCACTCCAGGAGCGACGTGGGGCCTCTTTGCGCCTCCGCTCTGGGGCTGGGAGCTCCCAGCAGTTCCCCCCCCACCCCAGCCCGCCCCTGCCACCCTCCCCAGGGCGCCCTGGGCCCCGCCCGCGCTACCACACTAGCCATCACAGGGGTCTCTTGTCCCGGAAAACACCTCAAAAAGCCCAGGGCTCTGCAGGGTGTCCTCGGGCTCCTGGACCTGGCCACCCTCCCAGGCCCTCCCCGACGACCCCTCCCAAACCTGGGGGGGAGTCTGGTGCCCTGACTGACGCCCCAGAGCTGACCGCCTGAAACTGCTGCTTCTGTCCTGAAATTCAAAGGTGCTCCCTCCCAGGGAACCGGAAACACAGGCGCGCACCTTGCACCCACCCCCGTCCTGGCTTGGGCTCGCCCTTCCTCCAAGCATGCCCTCCCCGCCCCCAACCCCCACCGCCAGGCCCCCCTCCAGGTCTTCCTTCTGTGACCCTAGACGTCCCCGCCCTCGCCTTCCTGCCCTCTCCACACACACCCCGGCTCACCTGCTGGGCTCCCTGGGAGGACCCAGGGCAGCCTGGCCTTCCTGGGACCTGTCACACTCATCCCTGCCCGCGCCCTGGACGGACCACACGGTCCCAGCCCTGCCACATGAGGCCCCTGGGCCGGGCGGCCTGTGTCCACTCCCCACGGCCGGGCCCCGGCCCAGGCTCTGCCCACACCTTGGCTTCTCCGGGGCTGTCCCTGAAACACACCTTCACGGACGACTGAGGGAGGGAAGGAATCAAAGCTACGGCCCCAAGCAGGGTGGCCCCGGGGGAGGACCCCGTGCTGGGACGTCAGCTACCTGCTGCCGTCTTCTGTCACCAGCCGTAGACAGCACAGGGGTCTCACCGGGGCCTGGGCCCTGGCGGGGTGGCCAGAGCCTGGAGGGGGCTCACCGTGGCAAGCGGACTGGAAAGCTAGCCCGGTGCCCGGTGCCTGCACCTCCCGCGGGCTCTAGGCTGGTCTCCCATCCAGTTCCTGCACGCCTGACTCGGCCACTGCCTGGTGTCCGCCATCCCGTGTCCGGATGGACTGGCAGCAGAAGGTGAGCGGTGCCGGTGGGCGTTCCTGTCCAAACACACACCAGCTTCGCGTCTCCGCCTGGCTGCGCCCCTGACCCCTGCCGTCACCGCGGGCTCACCAGCACCTCCATCGCCACCGCCCTCGGTGCCGTGGCGCCATGAGTGTCCCTTCGGCTGCTCCCCGTCGCCGTGCAGCCCGCCCTTCCCACGCCCGCTGGGGGCCGGCCGCCGTGCTGCCGAGGCTGCACTTGGTCTCACAGATGCTCGGCTTCCCCACCTGGCCGATGACGGAAAGGATGAGAAACTTTGGAACAAACATCTAATGGACCACAGGCCACATCCCGCGAGAAGATAAAGGTTTTTCTGAAGGGTCAGGGAGGGACATTTAGTCTTAGCTGTGCAGGGAGAGAAAATTTCACTTTACCAGCGAGTCAAAGAACCTTCAGAAGGCCAGACGAGGACCCGTCTGAGCTCAGGAACGACCGGGGAGCCCGGGAGTCGTGCTCAGGCTGCATGGCCTGCGACGGCTTCAGAGCACGCGGGTCCCCCCACCCTCCCTGCCGCCCACCTATCATTAGGCCTGGTTCGCTTCACCCCGACCTTCTGCACACGGGGTGGTGCCTAGGCTTGGCAGGTCAAGCTTAGACCTTCCAGTGTCCCAGAGGAGGGACAGACAGTGAATCAGGGTCCCCCCACCCCCTTGTGCCTTCCCCTCCCATTTGGAAATAGGTAGGCACCCCAGGGGTTGGGACCATGGGGAGGGGTGGTCTGTGCTCAGAGTACCTGGGGTTCGGGTTCTGGATAAGACAGAGCAGCTCGCCCACTGCCCCTCCCACTGAACGTGGACAGGGCGCAGGGCACAGCCGCGCCAGCACTCTGCTAAGTCGGTGTCAGCAGGCGACCGGGGAAGGTGCCACCCTCGGGCCCTGGGGCTCTCCTTCCCCTCCGGCGTCCTCGCGTCCGGGGCGAGTGCTGGTGCCACACAGAGCTCGGAGAAAACCCGTGTAGTCCTGCTACCAGGACAACAGGGCGCCCCCTATCACGGAGAGTGGGAGACATTCCGAGCTTGACTTCCGCCTCTGCTGGGCCCACGCCCGACCCCAGGAGCCCCTGCGGCAGCCAGCCCGGCCACAGTGGGCCTGCGGGCACCCAGCGTGAATGCAAGAGGAGGAAGGTCCCTCTCGGGTCAGGAGCCGTGCCCTCAGGAAGGTGAGATGGACCCGCATTTTTCCAACCCGTCCTCGCCCACCGTGGCCCCAGACGTTGCCACAGCGGCAGAAGGTGCACACAGAGCATCCGAATGAGACTCCCCACCTTTCGGCCAGAAGCCCAAAGGGAGGACCCCGGGAAACAGAAGGTATCGGAGAACACGGATCTGGGGAAAGTGACCCCGTACAGTCGTTTCTGATGGGTGAGGACAAACCCAAGCTGAACATGCGTCGACCCTGAATGGTGCACCGAACACTGAGAGACCGGCCGCAGGGCAGGCTGAGCCAGTCCCACGGGGCCGTGGAGGCCCACGCAGGGCAGATGGGAGCGCCACCAACAGCCTGTCCACGCTGACCGCAGTGGGCACCGCAGCCCCTGAAGACCAGTGGGAACTTGCAGCCTGGACCCAGCTGGCCTGTCGCCTCCACAAGTGAGAGTGTCCCCACCTTCGCAGGACTTAGAGCAGAGCCAGAGCCTTCTAAAATAATCTTCAGAGTTTCCAGGACACAATCCAAACGACTTGGCAAAAGTAGAAACAGGAGAATCACAGTTTGCGTTTTGTAAGGCACGAAACAACAAACAGGAGCGAACTCAAGATAACACAGATGTGAAGATGAGCAAACAAAGACTGAAAAGCAGCTACCGTAAAAGGTATTTCAACAGGTAAGAGCAAACACTCTTGAAACAAACAGAAATACAGAAAGGCTCAGCAAAAAAAAAAAAAAAAAAAAACAAAGAGAGAGAGAAAGAGAGCGGATATAAAGAGGAACCAGAAGGAAACACGAGAACTAAAGACGCAAACCAAAATACAAGTCCTCGTGCTATGAGTTCAAAAGCTGGACAGATGGGGGGCGCCTGGGGGCTCAGTCGGTTAAGCGTCCGACTTCGGCTCAGGTCATGATCTCACGGTTCGTGGGTTTGAGCCCCATGTCAGACTCTGTGCTGACAGCCCAGAGCCTGGAGCTGCTTCAGATTCCGTGTCTCCCTCTCTCTCTGCCCCTTCCCTGCTCACGCTGTCTCTCTCTCTCTCTCTCAGAAATAAATAAAAAAACATTAAAAAAAAAAAGCTGAACAGATGGGCAGAATGACCAGGGGCATGAACACGCATCAGCAGAGAGGGTCCGAGGCCCCCAGGAGGGCGGCAGCGCCAGCGTGGGAACAGAAGCAGAGCCCCTGGGATCTGGGAGATGATGCCGGAAGGTCTAATGCTCACAAACGTGGGGTCTCAGAGGCAGACAGAGAGGAGTGTGATGCAGAAAAACAATGTGACGAAAGAATGAAAGTTTCCCACACTTACTAAAATGCATAAACCTACAGATTCAAGATCAACAAACCAAAACATCCATCCTTGGGCGCATCAGAGTCAAATCGTTCAGAAGGAGAAAAGTCACCCAAAGGCCTTGGACGGCTCACTGGGAACCGCGGAGGCCGACGGTGAGCGGGGCAGTGTGCTGAGGGCTGGAGCCCAGGGTTCTGGGTCCGGCAAAAGTCCCCTTCAGGATCGGAGGAGAAAAACCGATGCTCCCAGAAGAAGAAGCCCCGAGGGACCTGCGACTGCCCACGAGCCTGTCATCGTTGTATAAAAAGTTAAGGAAAAGGGCACAAGAAGAGATATTCCAGCGACGAGGGTGTTGGACGAGAAGAAAGCAGGCGCTCATCGCTCGCCCCCAGGGAAAGGCAGACCCAGGCCGTAAGGGGGTCCACCTCACCCCCCTTATAGGAGCAAGAGCGGGCAGCAGGGGTTCTCCCTGTGGCTGAGCGCATGCGGACCACCACTCTGAAACACGTGCGTGCATGGGCCCAGCGGCCGGCTGGCAAGCCCTGGCCTCTGCCCAAGCTCAGCAGAACCGTCCAAGAGCACGCTGGTCTGTGCCAGCGCCGAATCGACAACCGACCAGTGTCCTTCCATGGAGGCTGGCGAAGCCCACGCCCGGGATAGTGCCCAGCCCAACGGGGGCAAGCAACATCGCAGCTGCATTTCGGGTCCGGGAAGCCAGCCGCGGGGACTGCGGGCATTGGGGTCCCACCCACAGGGTGATGTGACGGAGGTCACCAGAGTGGTGGCCGGGGGCCAGGCTTGGGGCAGATGTGACTGCGTACACCCTGCTCTTCTCCTGGAGCAGGCCTGAACCCGAGGTCAAATGTCTGAGGGGTTTGCAAGTGTGGAGCGAGCCAGCTCACGCTTGGGCGGGGGACCCCCTCCCCCCACGCAGCGGCCTCCGAGGCCGCCGTCCTCCCCTGCCCGGGCCCTCTCCCTCCGGCTTGGTACCCAGCACCGCGGCCCCTGCGTGCCCGGCGCTGGCGACTCTTTCCCCGCAAAGTGTGTGCGGCGACGGCGCTGTTCCCTACACTGACTGATGGCAGATTCACAAATACAAAAACATGATAAACTCCTAGGATTCCACATGTTTGCTTATTCTTCTTAATTGTCAGGGATAAAGCCTCAACCCCAGGGACGCAGGGCTTCGGGGCCGTTCCCCGTGGGGGCGTGTGGGGTGCAGGCAGCCGTGACCTGGCTGGGCCCCCACGCCCCAGGTGGCATCATGGCCCCAAGCAGCACCCTCCCCTCTTCTATGGCACCTGTGGCCTCCCAGCCTCTCCTTCCTGCCTCCTCTTTCTGGACGTTCTGACCCCATGGCCTCTCCAAGGGCAGGGGACCCCCCCTCACCGGACTGGCTGCTCTCTGAGCAGACTGGGGTTCCCTGGGCACCTCGAGTGTGCCGGCCTCTGCCCGTGGAGACGCTGGCCCCACGCGACAGGCGCCAGGCGCCAGAGGCCCCGCCCCAGGGCGGCCCAGGTGCAGGAAGGACCGGATTCGGAACCAGGAGGGGCTGAAGCCAGCAGCCACACCCCCCACGCAGCTGAGCTCTGCTGCTTCTGCCTCGGCCTCAGATCGGGTCCGCGCCACCTCTGCCCGCCATCAAAGGGCGCCGTGGAGCCTGGGCAGTGGACAGCGGCCGTGCAGCACGGGGGCGGGACACCATGCAGAAATCCTGCAAGGCGTCCGCATGGCCCCCAGCGTGGAGGGGGGTGCCGGGGGGGTGCCGAGACAGGGCCTCAGCACCTGAGGTCCTCCGGGGAGGGGGGGGGGACTTGGGCGCCTGTCTGCCAACCGCCCCCCGGGAAGCCATCACACTGGGCTGTGCTGAGAACCCCCTGCTGCAGGGAGGGTGGGGTAGCTAAGTGCCTGACACGCGGCTCCCCGGTGACGCTGCAGCCCCGCGGTCGGAGGACGCAGGTGAGGCAAGGAGGGCGGGAAGCAGGCAGCAGGGGCGGCAGGTCGGGCTCCGGGTGGGGGTGGGGGCCCGGGAGAGCACAGGCACTTGCTCCCCACTTCCTCAGCTGGACCGTCCAGCTCTGCGCGGCCTGCCCTGCCCTCTCCCTGCCCGACGCGTCGAAGGAAACCCGTCCTCAGCATCCGTCTCACCTCCTCCCGCACCCCTTGCTACCCCTGCCTTGGTCACCAGGGAGTGAGGGACCCACAGGGGGGCACAGTGCCAGCCACCCCTGCCCCCATCTCCCTCCCTTGGAGCCAGGAGCCCCTCTGCTTGCCCGTGGGCGCTGAGTGGCCGCCGGCTGAGCCTGGACTGCCAAGGCCTGTGCTGAGGTGTCCCGGGAGGGGACTCCCAGGAGGTGGTGTCTGTAGCCATTTGGCCCAGGCATCACTGCCTAGTGCCCCTTCTTCCTTGAGAACGGAAGCCTGGGTGTCTTGTGGGGGAAGAACTGCCCAGATAAATGCCACCCTTCCCAGCCTGCCTTGCAGCGTGGTCTAAGTTCTGACCAACAGAATATGTGGGAAGCTGGAGCCCTGATCTCACTTGACCTGAAACCCACAAAGTTCGGACTTCTCGTTTACGTGAGCCAATTCATCCCCTTTATGGTTTAAGCCAGCCTGGGTGGTATTTTCTGTCACAGGCCACGGCAGCTCCCACAAGGTACTGTGGGAACACGTGGCTGTGGGAGAGGCTGTGGCTCAGTCCTGTGCGCGGAGACGAGGGAGAGGAGCCTGGGGACACACAGAAGGCTTCCTGCAGGAGGAGGAGCACTGGAGGGCAGAGGGTGAGAACATTCCCTACCGTGGGGTGAGGGTTAGGGCACAGGGGCCGGCCACGCTGCTGCCACGCCACTGCCGGTCCCACAGACAGGGAGAAGCCACGGCCCCCAGACGCAGCCATTCTAGGACCACGAGCCTGGCTGCCCATGGCTGCCGAGCCCCGGACACTCTGCCAGGCTCCACTTGGCCCAATTTAAAATTCACAGGTAGTGCCTCACACCTTGCTCGGAGCTGTGAAAAGCACAGCACGACCTTTACACAATCTGGGAGGTTTATTTCACACACCACCCGGAGTTTTCAAGGCCAGAGGGATTTGCCGCTCCATTCTCCTCTGGCCACGCGCATGGGTCAGGCGTGCGCACACACGTGTGGCAAACACCGGTACCTGTGGCCTCATAGTGTGGGGCCTGCACGTCCCTCGTGTGTTTATACGTGTCTGGGTGTGCGAGCCAGCCGTGTTTGTGCTCTGCGCTCACATGTGCATCCACGGCCAAGCGTGAGTGTGGGGTGGGCAGTGCACACGTGTGCGGTCTGGGTGTGCACGTACATGTCTGTGTGCACTCCTGTGTGTGCATGATGTGCACGTATGCACATGTGTGTGCACACGCGTTGCACAGAGGCGCCAGCTAACACACGTACTCTCCCTCCAGATTCAGCACTGAGGCCCTGGGGTGGGGTAGGGCGGGTGAGCGGGGCCCCAGCACACCCGGGGGGCGCATCCGCCACCGACTCTGCGGCCCCCGCCGCGGCAGGGCTGAGGGTCTCTGAACACACAGGGACTCAGCCACGGCCGAGGGCGGAGGTCCGGGAGCCCAGCATCGTGTCAGCTGCCCCGTGCGATGTCAGGGTTCGGGCCGGAGCCCCACTTGCACGTAACCCGTCTGTAAAATGGGTGTCCGCTTCCCCCCTGGGGCTCCGAGGAAGGCAGGAAGAGGCGGGGATAGAGGGTACGCCAGAGAGCCTTGGGTCAGCAGGGGCCCGGCCCACCTTGCCTGATGCTGAGGAACTGACCGCCCCTGGATTTCTAAATCGAGGCTCTTTGGTGCCAAGGTTGGTGTGTCAGAGCCTCAGAGGCACCCCGATGTGGCCGCCTGGTCCTGACTCTGGTGGGGAACGGGCAGCTGCTCCCCAGGTCCTAGGGGACTTAGACAATCACAAGCAGGGGCTGGGGGTGGCCGTGAGCAGGGAACCCAGCCTCTGCTCCTGGCCAGGAGGGGTCCAGACCCTGGGGCTCCGCACGGCGGCGGGGGCATGGGGGGGCGGTGGCTAAGGATGAGGGAAGGTCTCCAGCACCGTCCCATCTGCTCTGGGCTCCCTGGGCCCGTTTGTCTGACTCCTGTTCCCACCCGGGGTGGGGGGGGAGGAAGGGGGAGCGAAGTCCCTGTGTCTTTACTCCTTTTATGTGTTGGGAAACAGCCTCCCCCTCCTTCTCGGGGTTTGGGGAACAGCTGTTCTTCACGCCCTCTAAATATGGGGCCAGCAGGGCGCCAACAGCCATGGGCACGAAGGAGGTCAGCCCAGGAGGGACAAGTCCCACAGCCATGGCCCCGTTTGTGACCCACATCGCCTGCCTGTCCCACCCTGGACCATGGAAGGCACGCTGGCATGCGATTCCGGGGGTGCGGGGGGCCCGGATGCACACCAAGGCCGTCACCTCCTGATGCACATGCACACGCGCACACACACCTTTGGGGGGCATGCACCAGGCCCCTCCCTGCCTGCTCCCCATCCCGGAAGTGGGACTCTGGGCCCACTGGGGTCCCGCGTTACCTCAGCCCCACCAGGGACACTGCCCCAGCCACGTTCCCGCCACCGCGGCCCTGGGGGCCTATTCTGTCGGCAGGACATGACCTCACGGAGTGCAGACAGCGCAGCAATGGGGAGACGACCCTTGGGCGCCCAGCCGCGCTCTGAGCTCGCCCCACCTGGCAGAAGGTACTGGGCACCCCCACCGCTGGCCCGGCAGCAGCACCAGCCTGGTCCCCAGAAGCCGCCGGGCCCTCAGCACCGCCCTCCTCCTCCCACCTGTGCTCCACCCCCCGCCCAGCGCCGCTGCCAAGTCCTCGGTCACGCACCGTAGCCGCGGGGGCACGGGGCACACGGCGCGGGTGTCCGGCCAGCCCTGCCTTCTCCAGGCTCTCCCCGCCTCACCCCGACAGCACGGTGGCCTGCCTTCCCCCCCACGCCCCACCACTCACCCTCCCTACACCACCGTGGGCTCTCCCTGGGCCAGCCGCCAGGTGACCCCACCACGGTGCCCCCGGGCCTGCTCGCCCCTGGCCCCGGGCCCCCCTTGCTGGCCGCCTCTCCCCTCTGCTAATCCCCCGAACCAGCCCTGAAGGAACCCCTTGGCTGGCTGTGTCTGGGTTTTGTTGCCTGTTTATTTTTTTCCTGCGCGCCTCACTCTTTTTTCTCCCCTAAATTGGCGCGTCGTGGGGAATTCGCGATTCACCCTCCTGGTTCCCATTCCGGCACGCTCCCTTCTCTGCTGCCTTAATTATCTAATTTGTAATATTTCATCTCCCCTCCCTTTCATCTCTCTCCGAACACCCCGACCGGTTAAAATAAATATGTATTTTTAATTTGGAGGCGCCTGATTTAATCTGGCAGGCGAGGCTCTGCCACTCACTGCGTGACGCTCCGGCTGAGTCACACTCCAGGCCACCGCGCGCCCCAGCCGCCCGCCGTCCCGTCTCCCGTGTGCAGGAGAGCCCGGGAGGAGGCCCCGGGCGGGCGGGCGGTGCCCCGGCCCCAGCGGCGTCCACTCCTGCAGACAGCACACCTGACACCACCTAGGAACCCGCAGGAGGCTCCTGGCTGCGAGCGTCGGGACCCAGACAGTCAGCGGAGCCGTGGGGCTCTCAGCGGGGGGGGAAGGGCGGTCAGGTGCGCAGGGAGGGCTCGCCCACAGGCGACGGGGTGGAGGCCCCCGGGCAGGTGACTCCTGCCCCTTCCCAGTCTGCGTGGTACCAATTCCCAAGCCTTCATCCCGTTTGCTGGGCTCCTCTCAGACCACCCAAGGGCCATTGTCGCCTCGCTGGAGACCCCATCCCCGACCTTGCAGCTGAACTGGGTCTGCTGTTTGGTTTTCTCCCCTCCCAGGCTGGGGGGGCGGGGGGCGGGGCGCCCCGCTTGTCACGGGGTCTCCTTGGGGCAAGGGTGCCAGAGCGCAGGAGCCCCGCCTGCGTCCCCCGGCCACACCCCAGGCGCCCTCACCCAGAGACCTCCTGCAGCCTGTCAACCGGAAACGGCGCCCCTGTGCCTAAATTACCTTGCGTCCTGCTCCCGAGGGAAGTCCGGGGGGCTCGGTCACTCATTCGTCCACTCGGCCGCTGGCTCACTCATTTACCAGAGTGTCTGTCTGTCTGGCCGGGAGGACATCCTGAGTCCAGGGATTCAGAAAGCAGGGGGGATGTTGGGGGATGGGCCTCTGGCTTCCGGAAGGCTGGAGACAGCGGGAGCGACACAGCCCCCACGCCCCAGGGTCTCTCGTCCGGCTTGGCTGCCACTCCCACCGGCGCTCACGGCCGAGACCTGAACCCGGCCCTCCTGGGCGGCCGTCCACCCAGGTTCTCTCCACTGTCCCCGTCCCAGCCCACCTGCCCCGTGTCCCTTTCCCCGTCCGTCTCCAAGGCCGGTGGGGACACGTGAGGGACGGGGACACACACCAGGAGGCCGCACGATGGTCATCCTCACCCCCCCCCCGCAGGGCCAGCACCCCGCCAAGCCTCCACGAGGGACAGCGAGCTGTGCCTGCCCCTCGACCTGCCGCCCTCCGTTTCCAGGCCCCGCGAGCCGCTAAGAGACCACAGGGAGGCGGTGCTGCGGCCGCATGTGAGGGAGCCCAGCGCCTCCCTGCAGCGCTGGCCAGGGCTCTGTGCCACACGGTGCCCGGGGCTCCAGGAGTGGCCTCGGGACAGAACGGCGGAAGCGCGGTGGCCCGTCCCTGACGCGGGGCCTCGCACAGAGGACAAGGACGCGTGGAGCGCACTGTCGGCGTGGCTCCGGGACACAGAGAAGGGCGCAGGCTCCTGGGGGCGGGTCCGAGTGACCTCCACGTGGGGCCCCTGCGCAGGCTCAGGCGGCCTTGAGGCCAAGTGTGGAGGGGCAGGTGAGCGGGACCCGAGGTCCCGGAGAGCAGGTGCGCGGACAGGCGCCACCCTGCCCGGCCGTGGTGCCGCCGGTGTGCACGTGGGAGGTGTGCGATGACGTGGGTGTTGGTGGTGGCTTTGGTGTCCGCACATTCTGGGTGTGCGCGCGCATGCACACGTGCCTGCACGCCCAGGACTGAGACCGCGTGGGATCCGCAGCCCAGCAGGGAACCCGGGCAGACAGGGCCCCAGGGCCCGTGCAGAGCCAGGTCCTAGCGCGAGGGCACAGAGGGGCAGTAGGTGCACGGGGCCCCGGGACGTGGTGGCGGCAGGGCTGGGGCAGAGGCTGCAGGGGGACGGAGGGCTCTTCCGGGTCCAGGGAACTCTCCCCTCACCCGTCGGCACCTCCACACCTGCCCCGCGTAGGCCTCCGACCGTCAGACAGTGGTCAGTAAGGAAGCCCCGCGGCCGCCCCTCGCCAGGTGTGGGGCACGGCAGGCCCAGGCCCAGCCAGGAAGGGGCTGCCCCGGAGAACAGGGTGCAGGGAGAGCACTGAGGGGGGCCCTCCGCCTCCCAGGGCTGCTGCCGGGAAACGGGGAAACGGACCAACCAGAGGCAGAGGCATTAAATGAGCCAGACCCTGGCTGTGAAGGAAAGGGCCACCCAGATTCTTGTTCTTGGTTCCCCGAGTCTCCAAACCAGGCAGACCCATGCTCTTCCATCACCTCCACCAGCACCACCACCATCACCACCACCATCACCACCACCATCACCACCACCATCACCACCATCACCTCCACCACCATCATCGCCTCCACCACCACCTCCACCATCACCTCCACCACCACCACCACCATCACCACCACCACCACCATCACCACCACCATCACCACCATCACCACCACCACCGCCACCTCCACCGCCACCGCCACCTCCACCGCCACCGCCACCGCCACCTCCACCGCCACCGCCACCTCCACCGCCACCGCCACCGCCATCGCCATCACCACCATCACCATCACCACCACCACCACCACCATCACCATCACCACCATCACCACCACCATTACCACCACCATCACCTCCACCACCATCACCATCACCACCACCTCCACCATCACCTCCCCACAGCCTCCACTGTCATTTCTGCCATCACCACCACCATGATGACCACTGTAACTATCATCATTGCCAACACCATCAGCACCATCACCACCACCACCACCACCACCACCATCACCACCAACACCACCACCATCACCACCACCATCACCATCACCACCAACACCACCACCATCACCTCTACCACCATCACCATCACCACCACCTCCACCATCACCTCCCCCACAGCCTCCACTGTCATTTCTGCCATCACCACCACCATGATGACCACTGTAACTATCATCATTGCCAACACCATCAGCACTATCACCACCACCATCACCACCACCACCTCCACCACCACTACTATCTTCCCCCATCAGGTTCTTGGTAGAGGACTATGTAAGTCAAATAGGGGCGGGTAGAGGGTAAAGAAGAGCAGAGAGGATTGGCCGTCTCAGACCCTTGCCATGTTACTTGCTTGTCATGTGACCTTGCACAACTGACTAGCTGCCTCTGAGCCTCCATTGCCCCAGCTGTAAGAAGGAAATTGTGCTCCCTGACCTCTCTACTTTTCAGTGTTGTCTTGACAGTGAAATAACGAGAAGTGGTTGAAGGCGCCATGTAAATTCTGAAGTATCACCAGGTGAAGTCCAGTCCCCATGGCGCCCCCCTCAGCCCGCCTGCCAGCCCCCACGCTGCCAGGTCTTGGGGCAACCAGGGCTCCGGATGCCAAGCCCAGGAGCGCCTTTGACAAGGTGCAAGCAACATACAAGCGAGCCCAGAACTCCCTCTGCTCCCTTGGGAGAGCCCAGCCTGGCACCCGGTGGGCTCCTGCCCACCTCTGTTCAGACTTTGGGGAAGGGGCGAGGCCATGGGAGGCAGAGGAAGGCAGGCCCACAGACGCCAGCTCTGGACTGGGCGCTCACTGGGCACCGTTCTTGCCAAGTGTCTGCTCCACAGAATACTAGCATGTGTTTGCAGGCTGCCCCTCGCGGTCTCCAGTGCCGGCACCCCCACCCCCCCGTGGGTCCGGGTCCCTCCTCTCCTCCCCTCCCTTCCTTCAACCCTCCCCAGCACCTGTGCAGACCCTGGATCCGGTCTCCGCCAATGACAGAGACAAAGAAGAGGTGACCCCACAGTCCCACTTATCCACAACAGTGACTCCATATGTAGAGGGATTTGGGAACACTGAGGCCGCAGGTCACCTTCACCTCGGAAAAAGGCAGGGTCCTCCTTGAGGGTGATATTCGCCAAAGGGAGAGAGTGTCCCAGACAGAGGACATATCAGGAAGGGACTTAGAGAGCAAGGAAGAGCCTGGCTCAGGGAGGGCAGGACAGGAGGGGTGGACGGGGACAGGCTCAGGGTGGGGCCGGGCTTGGCTTGCAGTTTTCTTGGCAGGAAGCGGAGCCCCTTCGGGCTTTGGCGCCCACGGCACACAGACAGCCTGATCCTTCAGAAGGACATCGGCGTAGCTCCAGGGTCTACCTTAACAGCCTTGATGTTTGACCCAACTGTCTTCCTTTTTTGGTTGAGAGAGAGAGCGTGTGAGTCAGGGAGAAGGGCAGAGGGAGAGAGAGGAGAATCTCAAGCAGGCTCCAGGCTCAGCGCAGAATCCGTGACCCTGGGATCATGACCTGAGCTGAAATTGAGTCAGATGCTCAACCGACTGAGCCACCCAGGCGCCCACAACCCAGTTTTCATTAAATCGATGGTAACAGTGAGGCCCAGGCAAGGAAGGGCCCGGCCCACAGCCATACTTCAGGGCTCTCACATCCCACTCGTATGCCCTTTGACCCCCCCAAGGTAGAGGATACCAGGGCCCTCCCACGCTGCCTGCAAGCTGGCCACCAGCCCTGTCCCCTGCTGCGGTAGTTTGGTGGGGACGCCCGAGGCCCAGGCCCCATACTGCACCCTGGTGCTCTCCCTGCTATGGCTGACACGGGAGTGAAGAAGCCAAAGCTGTCCCCACGTCGTCACCTGAGCCCTGAGTGGAGCTCCCCCGTCGCCGTGACAGCCCTGGCCAGCTGGAGGAGCCTGGGCCCCACCTGTGGGTGGGGAGGCCCCTGAGGCGGCCTCACCGGCCCTGAGCCCGTGCTGCCCATCTGCGGGGGTTTCCCATGGCCCGGGAAGCCTGCTCTCCCCTGTAGGTGGGGAGAGGTGCGGTGGGTCCGCAACCAATCCTATCTCGTTCTCCTTTTTTAAGCGTCGGTCTGCCTGAGGGGCCGGCTGTCCCGAGGCCGCCTGCCGTCTGGGTCCTTGCTGGCACCTGCCTTCGGGGCCAATGTCCACTCTGGGAGTGGGAGGGCGGACCTGGACTCAGGCGGCCGCCAGACCTGTGGCCACCACACATGTGCACGCACGCACTTGTAGACATGTGTGTGTGCACACACACATGCAGACACACACACGTGCATGCTTACATGCACACCAGCGCACACACCTGCAGACAGACACAAGCTGACAGGTGCATCCTGTGCTCCCTGCTCCTCTGTGCACGTGCCCCGGTCTCCTTCCCCCGCCCTGGGGCTGCGGCATCCCCTGGGGGCCCAAGCTGCTCTGAGAACCGGCACCACGGATTGGTGGCAGGAGGGCCTCCCTCATACGGTGACCTGGGACCTATGCCCCTCCGTCTGTGGCCTGCCAGCCCCGGATCTTGCTTGATGTCATCTTTATCAATCAGGGGGAGGGTCTGGGGTCTCTGAGAGCCCGACCTGCCAGCTGGCGCTCCGTAGGCTGGAACGAGTCATAGGTCACAGCTCAGGAAGAGGCGCTGGGAAGTGAGGCCCCATATGGGTGTTGCCTGCACGCAGTGAGGCACGTCAGTGTCACCATCGAGTGTACACTGAGGGACCCGTCCAGCACACAGGACCGCTCAGCAGAGGCCCTACTGGGACAGGGCAGACAGGGAGAGATGATCTCCGGGGGGGGCGGGCACTGGGAGGCTCAGGGCACAGAGCGGGGGGCAAGCTTCTGACCTAGGCCCAGCCCCTCTTCTCCCCGAGATGGACCTCAGAGCCTGGGCTATGAGGACTCACAGGCCCCAGCCCCAGTGGGTCTGTCCCCCCAAGTGTCCAAGGCCACCTTCCGAGAAACCTTGGTGTGGAGTTCTGCATTTACTGCCCTCTGTGCTCAGAGTCAAGGCCGCGCTCAGTCTGCAGTCAGGAATCATGATCAGTATGTCTGTCCACCCTCCTCCCAGGTTGGGCTGTGTCCTGGGGCACTCAGACCAGGCCCCACCCCCGGGGACAGCGGGAGAGGGTGAGACGTCCTGGTGCGGCCAGGGGTCTGGGACATTGGGGCCTGGGGTGCAGGGTGTGGGGAGGATCCGCGGGCAGAGGCTGTGACTGTGTGGGAGCACGTCATCTCAGAGGGGGCCGGGCGGGCACCGGGTGGCTGAGGGAGACCTCGGCTGCCCCCAGGAGGGGCGAGGGCCCATCTGCGGTCTGAGCCGCTGGGAGCCCGCCGTGTGCTGAGTGTGGCGAGTGCGGCACAGAGGCAGCAATGCCTCCAGTCCGTGCCCCTGCTGGCTCCGTGACCCCTCTGGCTGCCGTTCTGATTGTCCCCACACCGTTTGTTAAATGCTTCCTCTCCCGCCGCTGAGGGTGTCCCCATCCCCTGGGACCCGCTAAGCTCAGACAGAGGGCCTGGAGCGAAAGCTGTGTGCCCAGGCCCTGGAGTGTACCCAACCTCTGCTTTGAGAACCAGGGCTAGGGGCGGGGGCTGGTGTGGGCAGAGCACCAGGCCCACAACAGGGGCTTGGAGAAAAATGGCAATGACTGCAGGTGATGCTTGTCCCCAGGATGTGAGCAGGGTATTGGGGGATCAGGACTTAGTCTGTCATTACGGATCAATGATAAGTGTACGCCTGGGACCTGGGCTCAGCCAGTGATCAGAGCTCAGTATGCACTCTGAGTCAAGGCTCAATCTGTATCAGGGATCGGGGCCAGGGCCAGGGCTCAGACAGGCTGCTGTGAGGCCCCCTCCCTTCCTACTTGCCAACCTTGAAGACCCCCTTTGAAGAACAAGTCTTTGACTCTGGGCCCCACCCTGGTCAGAGTAAAAGCTTCGGGGCCAGTCCTTGTCCCTGGCTGTGTAACTTTGGGCAACTCACATCACCTCTCTGAGCTGTCATTTTTCCAGTTCTGGAATGGCACCCTGAGGGCAGACAGACGCGGGGAACATACCCGGGGGCTGCACTCCCAGTCTTCCCCATTTGCGGGGGCCTCGACGGCTCCGGGGCTCCCCAGCTGGCCTCCAGCCCCAGGCACCCCACAGGCGGCAGCAGAGGCAGCAGCGGGGGCGGCCGGTGCCACCACACCGGTCCCTGACCTGCATTTCCTCTGCCCAGCCCCCCGGGGGGTGTTAGGAAAACCCGCCAATTGCACCTGGTTCTCACTGAGAGTTGTGACAATCTGTGGTTGAAAATAGCCCGAAACTACCCGGCCTCCACCCCCAGCCCCAGGGAGGGCAGGGGCAGGCGGGGGTGCCCGAGGAGTGGGCAGGGCCACTCACATTACATAAGCCTGCTCACGGCACCCCACCCCCGCCCCTGCGCTCCTCCGGGAGCGCCTAGGACTCGGTCAGCACCATGGCCAGGGACACGGGCTGCCCGGCACCCGGGTGGGGGCCTTCCCAGCAGCCAGGCCCCGGGTCGAGGCCTGGACAGGCCTGCGAGAGGCAGTTGGCCCGGCGGGCTTTCCTGGGGCTGAGGGCTGAGTGCAGAAAGTCCTCAGGGCACGCGGTCCAGCGGGGACTCGCTGTGTGGCCTTGGCCAGAGCCTTCCCCTCTCTGAGCCTTCCCTGCCGGGCCCAGACAAGAGCAGACATGGCCACAGACATGAGCTCAGCAGAGTAGACAGGCCGCCCTCCCCGCTACCCGCACCCTGCTCTCCGCTAACCCTCTCCCAGCCTGTGGACCAGGTCTCAGGGCGCATGTTTCACTTCTGAGCGCCCCCCGCTCCCCCGCGGTGCCCTCCCAGGCCTGACACTGTCCACGGCAGCAAGCACGGCGCCTAGTGAGGGGTCGCAGTCTGCAGGCCCAGCGTCCCCCTGAGCGCCCCCTCAGCCTGTGAGGCGAGTCACCACCCTAGGATCTGTGTGCCGGGCAGGCCTGACCTTCTCCAGGGCCTCATGGGGACCGGACCGGGGGCCTGGCACCGGCTGCCACCCGAGGGCTGGAGCCCGACTGAGGGCAGAACTTCCGAGGGGCAGGCACTCTCCCTCCTGTGTTCCTGCTTTGCCAGCCCTGGGCTCCAGCATGTAGCTGGGCCCCCAGGGTGGGGGGTGGGGGCGCGCTGAGGGTGTGTCCACGGTGGGTCCCGAAGTGCCTCTGCGGTGCTGAGGTGGGGCGAGGCCGGGGGCGGGGGTGGGGGCTGCCACCCACTGCAGTCACACCTGCAGACCCTGAGGGGCTGGAAGAAGGGGGTCCTGTCCTGTGGGCTGGACTGAGTCTGTGCAGGGGAGGCAGGAGCCGGGCCAGAGGCAGGCCCTGGCAGGGAAGCTGAGGACGTCCCACTCTCGCCCGGAGCCCCAGTGTGGGGGTGGGGGGGTGCCGAGCGGCTCCAGGCTCCACTGCAGGGCCTGGAGCCATGGGGAGGGTGCTCACCAAAGAGGAGCTATGAGCCCGCCTGCAGGGAGCCTCAAGCCCAAGTGCGTCCACGTCCAGACCAGACAGGCCGGCACACAGGGGTGGTCAGCAGAGGGCTGTGGAATTTCCCAGAATGGTAGCTGGCGGCCATCTGCCCAGGACCCACGGACGGCTGCCTGTCAGCCCAGGTCTGGGCCAGCCCCGTGGTGGAGGGTTGGGTCCCTGTCCTCCTCTGGGCCCAGGCAAGAGGAGGGGCCAGGGAGGGTCCCAGGGTCCTATCTGTGCTGTTTCTGCAACACAGGAAGGGGCCTTGCCTGCTGACAGGGAGGGAGGGCTTCCAGGAGGAGGGTCCTTCTAAGCCTCATTCATTTTCTTTAATGTTCATTTATTTTTGAGAGAGAGGGAGGAGCGGGGAGAGGGGGTACAGAGGATATGAAGCGGGCTGCATGAAAGCCGGACGTGGGGCTCAAACGCTCAAACTGTGAGATCATGACCTGAGCCCAAGTCGGACCTTCAACCGACTGAGCCACCGGGCGCCCCCTGCGCCTCATTCTCCAGAACCTGGGCCTTCCCAGGGAGGTGGGAGCCTCCTCCTCTCCGCCTCCCTCCCCAGCTGCTCCACTACGTTGCCCTCACCTCCCAATTTGGTGCCCTGTAAGGACTGGGGCCCGAGCTGGGAGGGGGGGTGCCCGAGGGCACAGGGCTGGGCCTCGTTTCTGCTGAGCAGCGCCTGCAGGCTGGGTCTGTCCTGACTGGGAGGCTAATTGTGGCTTGTTGCATCCACAATTAATTATCGTGCATGTGAATCAACTAATTACTCACCATGCTCAGCCCCCACCCCGCGCCCTTCTGCCTCAGGCTCGCAAAGTTCACTGAGTAGTTGGAGAGGGACGTTGGCAGGGAAACCCCATGGCGCGTGTCCCCTCCTCCCCAGCATCTGGCAGCCCCTGGAGTCAGGCCACTGAGTGCTCTCGCTGCCCTTCGTCCCTGCAGGCAGGGTGGGGAGACCATAGACCGAGTGAGCTTGGGTCTAGACCACCCACCGGCAGGACCTCAAGTCACCCCCCTCCTGAGCCCTCACTCCTCCCTCTGAGACTGGGGTGGTCCCTGTGAACCTGGCTGGAGACGAACAACAGGCCCTGAAGCTGTGTTCCCACGGCCTCAGCCTGGCTCCACCCAGCACCCCCCCTCCCCCCGCTTTCCTGTCGTCCATCCGCAGGGACGCCCCGGAGCCTGTGCTCGGCCTGGCAGCCGAGCAGCCAGACGTGGACACCTGCTGAGGAAACAGGCCCAGCGTGTGACCAGGGTCAAGGCCAGTGTGTGACCGGGGTCAGGGCCAGTGTGTGACCAGGGTCAGGGCCTAGAGTGTGACCAGGGTCAGGGTTCAGTGTGAGATGAGGGTCAGTGTTCAGAGCTATTTAGGACGCTTGGCTGAGCCAATGGCTGTGGTCAGGGATTGGTTTATGACCACGAACAGGGCTTAAGGTGCCAAGTGGCACATCCCCCCAGGGCCATACAAGGAGGCCCTGAGCCCTGGCTTCCAGCTGGGCAGGGAATTCCAGCGGAGGGCCATCTGTTCCAACCTGCCCCACTGCGTCCACCTGGGCTTCTTCAAGCTGTGGCCGGGCCCCCACTTTTAGGTGCAAGTGGTGAGGGTCAAAGGTCAAGGAAGAGGGGTTGCTGGATGTAAACTGGAAGCAGATCTCTGAGAACGTGGCCATTCGTTCAGAGATCTGGAATCTGGGAGTGTCTGGGCCCTGAGAACCTGCAAGCTCATTCGGTGGAGACAGCCAAGACCCACAGGGAGACTGAGGCCTCCAGGCTGCGTGTGAGGCCCTCCTTACTTCATTCAGGTCATTGAGCTGAGAGCCGGTGCGGGGGGGGTGGGTGGTGATGGGCAGAATTAGCCACATCTGATCTTCAGGCTCCAGGCTGACTGCTCTCCCTCCTCAGGGAGGAGCATGAGGGGGTACAGGTCCTCTCTGCCTCCAGGTCGGGGAACGATCTGGATTCCAGATCAGAAACGGGAACGCGGGGTCAATTTTATACACGGGGCCGGTGGGGGAGGCATGGCCCTGCTGAGAAGCCCCGGTCGAAGGGGCCCCCACCTTGCCCAGGGAGCCCGAGCCAGGTCGCAAAGCAGAGGAGTGGGTCTGGCTGCCCCTCCCCCACCAGCAGGGAGCGGGGCTGGCGGTACAACAGCCTGAAATCCTGACTCAGAGCCGCCAGCACCCTTGGCGCTGCTTCATGGCCTAATATCAGAGGCCCCCTGGCGGCCGCGGGCTGCTAGTGCGTGAGGACGCGAAGGCCAGGCCTCTGCAGGGAAGACCCGGCCATGGAGGCTGGGCAGGTGCGGCTGGGGGGCCTCCGAGGCAGCCCCCCACCCCTGCATCACCTCCATCTCTTCCTCCAGTTCAAAGGCCTGGGGAGGAAGGTTCCTTCCCTCAGGAGGGGAGGGAAGAGTAAGCCTGCCTGGAGGTTGTCCTGGGAAGGGCCCGCCCCTGCCCCGGCGGGGTCTTTGTCTCTCGGCGGCCTCCCCCCACCACCCCCCCAGCCCCTCGGGACACCCCTCGAGGTGCAGGCCCCAGGCTGGCCTTGCAGGAGGGACTGAGGAGCTGAGCAGGTTGCCTGGGCGTCCAGGCCGACCTGAGTGGCCTTCCCCTCCCCCCCAACCCCACCAACAGCTGGTGCTTGTGATGAGGGTGCTGATGGCGACCAGCAATGGTGCTGACAGTGACGGTGCTAGTGGCACTGGTTGGGGGTCGTGGTGATGATCACGGGGAGAACAGCACAGGGCTGGATGCAAACCTACAGGTTGAGAATGGTGAGGATTGTGAATTAACCCCGACTCGGTGTCCTCCTGAGTCTGCCGAGAAAAGCAGACCATTGCACCAGATGTTGCGCTTGGACAGCAGAAGCACAAGTGGCCTGCTAAGATGGTTAAGCGTGTAAAGTATTGAATATTCAAGCAAAGCCAAAGAGGATCGTGCATTCAGAGTGGACCACAAGTTGTGCAAAAAGAGCAAGGGGCTGGGAGGCAGTAGCCTCCCAGCAGAGAAGAACCTGGAAGGAATGTCCCTGATTCCAGTCCTCCAAGGCTCTGGGTTCCATTCCAGAGAGGCCCCTGTGGGTAACTGGCGAAAGTCTCAGGAGAAGAGGAATTACAGATACTTTAAGATGGAAGATAAAGGGCCCATCTCCATCAGTTTATGAAAAACATGGAACCAGGATGTCCCCACAGTCACCAACTCAAAGGAGCCTGGATGGGGGGTGAGGATGGAGAGGGATGAGGGAAGACAGCTGCGCTGGCTGAACGGTGGGCTGCACCTCTGCTTTCAAGCCCACCTCCTTCCGGCTCTTCTCCAAGGCCCCTCGCTCGGCGTTTCTCAGTCCCCTGGGAAAGGACCGGACACACCCACCTGGACAGCACAAGTCAGCCTCCCCCACTCGCTCCTCTCCGACGGGGCCCAGAGTCTGTGCTTCCGACTGCACCTTCTGCCCCACAACTCATTTCTCCTTCCATTCAGCCCGCCATCCACTCCCGTCCGCCTCCCCTCACCCCTCCCCACCAGCCCTCACCGGCGCCCTGTCTCTTCAGCCCTGCGCGCACGTGCCAGTCACCTGTTTGTGTGCGCGTTCCTCCTGTCCATGCTCTCCCCCTCTTCCTTCCGTCCCTCCACCCGCCCCCCTTCCGTTCAACATCCCACCCACCTCCCCAGGCTTCAGGTCCATCCACCCCCACACACCTCCATCCCCTACACCACTTAGCTCACCCATCCTTCCCTGCGCCATACTGTCTACGCACAACCCCCATAACTTCCCTCACCTATCTGTCCTCTGTCCACCCACCCACCCAGCCTTCTACCCATCCATCCATCCACCACCCATCCATCCACCATCCACCCACCCATCCATCCACTGTCCATCCACCCATCCACCCACCCACCCTTCTGCCATCCATCCATCCACCATCCATCCATCCACCGTCCACCCACCCATCCATCCACTGTCCATCCATCCATCCATCCACCCATCCACCCATCCATCCACCCACCCATCCATCCATCCACCCACCCACCCATCCACCCATCCACCCATCCATCCACCACCCGCCATCCATCCACCACCCACCCACCCATCCACCCATCCATCCACTGTCCATCCATCCATCCATCCACCCATCCATCCACCACCCACCACCATCCATCCACCATCCACCCATCCACCCATCCACATCCACCCACCCACCCACCCATCCATCCACCATCCACCCATCCACCCCATCCATCCACCACCCACCCATCCATCCACCACCACTCACCCACCCATCCACCCATCCATCCACTGTCCATCCACCCATCCATCCACCCTGCCCTGCCCATCCATCCACCATCCACCCCATCCACCATCCAATCACCACCACCACCCATCCATCCACCACCCACCCACCCATCCATCACCACCCTGCTCCACCACCACCCACCGCCAACTGGTGGTAGCCACTCCTCGGCTCCTGGAAGAGACATAGAGCAGAGACCCAACTCTTGGCGTCCCTTCTGCCTGGGGCAGGAGCTGGGCTTTCCTCGGTGTGCGCGCGTGTGCGTTCTCTCCGCACCCCCTCATCTCCCTCTCCCCTCCCCCGCCCCCCGCCCCCCGCTCGCGCTCCCCTCTAATGTGTGATCTGGAAGCTCTATAAAGCCTGATGTAATCCGTAATGCAGTCTCTGGCTCCCGATTCGGGATCCAGTTTCAGAGAGCAAGAGATTGGGGAGCGCCGGCAGCCCGGTGGGGCGAAGCAGCTCGCCTCTCTCCTCCTCCTTCTCCCCGTCCTCGGCCTCCCCCTCCTCCTCCCCTCGCCGCCCCGCCCCCGGCTCGGCTCGGCTCGCCCCCCCCTCAGGAAGGGGAAAAAAGGCGAGAAGAGCGGGGCAGGCGAGAGGAGCGGAGCGGCGGCGGCCGGAGAGGGAGCGGCGGGCGCAGGCGGCGGCGGCGGCGGGCGCGGCGTTGGCGGCGGCCCCGGAGGAGCGAGCGCGGAGCCGGCGAGCCGGGAGCACAGGCGGCCGCGCCGCGTCCTGGCCGGGCCCGCGCGCCCCGCATCGCCCGCAGCCCGGGCCTCCGGACCCCGGCGCCCGGGGGCTCCAGCGGGCGGGGGAGGGGAGGGGGCCTGCGCCGGCAGGGCACCTGGGTGCGTCCGGCTGGGCCCAGGCCGGGGGCGGCGGCGGCGGGAGAGCCCCCGGGTCGGGCGCCCGTCTCGGCCGCCGGCGACGCGGGGCGCTCCGGGGGATTTGCAACTCGCCGGATCAAGTCTTCGGCGGCGGCGCCGCTGCTGCTGGGGAAGGTAAGGAAGACTCCGGCCGGGGCCGGGGCCGGGGCCGGGGGCCGGGGCCGGGGCCGGGGGCGCGGCGCGGGTGGGAGGGGGGCGGGGGAGGGGCGGGCGCCCGGACTTCCTAACTTCGCCGTTTGGGGCTTCGCAGCTCCGAGGTTTGCGCTCGGAGCTCGGGACTTTGGACGCCCCCCCCCAGTCCCCTGCCTCCGCCAGCGGCAGCCACGGCAGGGGTCTGCGTGCCCGCACCAGGAGGGCTGAGGAGGGGGCGACCCTGGACGTAGTAGAGGCTCCTTGGCTCTGCTCACCTCCCCCAGTCCGCACACGCAGCCTGGCCAGTCGGGCAGGCTGGGCTGGGGAGCCATCCGCTCCCCGTCACATGCACAGACCCAGGCAGGCTGGAGGAGGCGTTCAGCTGTGTCCCCAACACAGGCAGATGCTGGGAGGGGTCTTTGGGACCCAGATGTGACCCCTACAGCCACTCATAGACCTGGGCAGGTTGAGGAGAGACCCCCGGTGTGTCCCTCTTCCTTTCAGCACACCCAGAGCCCCCCACAGACAGTGTAGGGGCCCGAGCCGTCCTCCCCCACGCAGAGCCCCTGGGCGGCTCGAGAAGCCTCCAGGCACCCCCCCTTCGCCTTCACCCACAGACCCGCACTGGCTTTGGAGACCCCCGGAAATTCTCTTCCCCCAAAGCGCGGCGGCTGCCCTAGTGCCCCCCCTTAACCCCCCCCCAGCACACAAACCACCTGGCTGGTTCCGTTCTCGTCTTCTTTTCCACTCGCTCGGACAGGCCGCGCGGATAAGCCGCTCCGAACTTTGGGTCGGCCTGCGCCCTCTCGGTGCGAAGCGGCGAGGCGCCCGGCACTCCTCGGTCCCCAACCCCGGCGAGCAGAGGCCGCCGGCCTGCCGCCGCCGCCGCCCTCGCCCGGAGCCGCGCTAGCCGCCGCGAGGAATGAGCACTGTCCCCTCCGGGGGGCTGGGGGCTGCGGGCCCAGCCGGACCCCCTCTCCCTGGGTCCCCGCGGCCCCCTGGGCAGGCGGCGCGCGCCTCGGGCCTGCCTCGGATGGGGCGGCGAAGGCGAGAACGGCCGGCCGCGGAGCCGGGCGCGGGGAGGGCGAGTCCGAGGCTGCGGCTCCGAGCCCGGCCCCTCCGAGCCTCGGCGGCTCCTGCCGGGTCACTGCCCAGGCAGCGGCGGGAGGGCGCCCGGCCTGGCCGCCAGGCCCTGGCCCGCGGGCACCTTACCCTTCCCACTTTTATTTTGGGCTTCCAAGTTTCCTGGAGCGCGAGGACCCCGGCTGGGACCTGACGAGCCCTGACCCACCCCTGCCTAGCACCCTTCCGCTCGGCGCGCTCGCCGTCACTCCCGGCGCCCCCGGGTCTGGGCCAGGGATTCCTTAGCTGCAACTCGGGAGGAGTTGAAAGGCGTGAAGGCGCGTGGGAGGGCAGGGGGCGCGCACCCCCGCCCCAGAGGAGCCCCTTGGCGGACGTGTCGGGGAGAAGCCGAGAGGTCTGCGCTCCCACCCCACCCCCTCGGGACCCAAGGAGACCCTTCGTACCCTCCCCCACAGACACGAACACACGCCCCCTCTGAGCAGCGGCCGCGCAGGCGGTGGAAGTGGGGGAAATGGCAGCCTGGGGTCCCTTTTCGTATCCGGGAGGTGATATATGATTTTGGGGGGGGGTCTGGAGTAGCGGCCATGGCGTCTCCTAGAATCCTGAAGCCTTCCATTCCCCGGCGACCCCCGCAGCCGAGAAGGCAGCGGAGGAGGTCGAGGGAGGGAGCCGCTCGCTCCCCGACCGCAGGCGGTGGAGAAACTCTGCGCCCGGACGCCGGGTGCCGCCGGGTCCGGCTTTGAGTACCCGAGCAAGGTCACGCCGGCGAAGGAGGGGGCTGGGGCTCTCGGGCGCGCCCCCGCCCGCGCAGAGTCGCGGCTCAGGGAGGGGATGTGGGCCGCCCGCCGAGTCACCCGAGCACCCGCCACCCGCGCCCGGTCCCTGGAGGCGGACGTTGGGCGCGTTCGGGGATCCCGGAGGCGCCCTACTCCCGGGCTCGCTCGCCGCTCCTCCGCGCCGCTTTCAGACTTGTTGCGCGTGCATCCGGGGGCGGGGGGCGGCCCGGGAGCCCCGCGGCCCGAGCGGCTGGGGGCCGAGCCCCAGGCCGGCGGGAATGCGCCCCGGCGGCGCGCGGCTCCGCGGGCGGGCACGGCGCTGGGGGCTCGAGCGGGGAGTT
Organism: Proteles cristata cristata; assembly: GCA_017311185.1. Taxonomy (NCBI): domain Eukaryota; kingdom Metazoa; phylum Chordata; class Mammalia; order Carnivora; family Hyaenidae; genus Proteles; species Proteles cristata. The sequence continues at coordinate 140,452 of JAESUZ010003089.1, forward strand.
CGCTGCCTCGGATCCAGGAGCAGGGCGCTTGTGCCCGCCGCGCTCCCGCGCGGGGGCGGAGACACGGCGATTCGTTGCCCTGGGCCTTACGCCGCACTCCAGCGACCCCGGCGGGCAGGGGACACAGCTAAGTTGCCGAGCCCTCCAAGTCCCTTCTCTCGTCCGCGGGCTCCGGCCCCTCTCGGGCCTCGGTGGCCGCGTCCGTGCAATGGGAGCGCGGACTGTGCTCCCGGAGCCCCTCCAGCCCAGGCCCTTGGTGCTCGTTCCGCGATGCAACGTGCTGGGCCCGCATCGCGCTGGCTCTGCGGCGTCCGGACCGGCCAGGTCCCGAGGCAGCGGGGCGCCTGCGGACACTCGGTTGCGAGGCCCGGCCGGTAGGCGGCCCCGGCAGGCCCGGGCGAGCGGCCGAACGCGGGCCGGGGCGCTCGGCGCCTTCGCCCCCCGGCCGGCCCGCCTGGCCCGGCCCCGCCTCCCGGAGCGGGTCCGGGGACCGAGCCCGCCCCCTGGGGACAACTGCCGGCTGGGGCCGGGGCGGCCGGCGGGGGGCTGCGGCGGCGGCGGCAGAGGCGGCGCGCTGCCCGGGACGGCCGGGAGGCGCGCGCGGCCGCCCGCCGGCCTGCCCGCCCCTTCCGTCTCCTGCGCGCCCGCCCGCGCCGCCCCATCCTGGGCAGCCCCCGGCCGCCCCGCCCTCCCGCCCGGCGCCCTGCTGCCCGGCGGGGCCGCTCACTGGCGTCTCAGTCAAGCCCCGTCCCCCGGCTCTGCCCGGCTCGCGCGGCCCCCGCGCCCTTGCGCACTGTGCACAGGCCCGCGCGCGCGCGTTCGTGTGCATGCGTGCCGCGCACGGGCCGGCATGCGTGTGCAGGCGTGGAAACTGTCACATCTGTGTGCGCGGCGCGGCGCAGGTCCGCCGCGAGTGTGCGCCCGGGATGGCGGTGTTTCAGGGAGCCGCGTTTCACCCTGGGGCCGTCTCTGGGCCGGCCGCGTGTGCAGGAGGCCGGCCGGAGACTGAAGCTCGCTCTCCTGGAGGCCCGGCACCCGGGGGGGTCCAGGAGCCCCATGTGTGCCCGCAAACCCCCACGCCCCCATTGTCCTCTGGAACCTCCCACCTCCGGCCTCCCTGGCTGCAACTGCGCCATAGGGCAGAGCCGTGATTTCTGGGTAAACACACACGGCCCGGATACCCTCGTGCACACACACACAGAACGCGTGGCTGCCCCTGTGTGTACTGGGTGTGCAGTGAGGGCCGTGAGGAGGGCACGGTCCCTCCCCCCCAGTATGAGGGCTGCCGGGAATATGGGGGTAAGCAGGCTCTGACAAGCTCTGTGAATCAGCTCTAGGGGGTGGAGGGTGAGGCCAGCCTGCAGGCGTCCAGGTGTGGGGCTCCCACAGAGGCTTCTGCAAAAATGCACAGCTGACCGGGACCCACCAAAGGCGTGGGTGGGTGGTGGTGAAGGGGAGCGAGCAGCCACGCAAAGGCCCTGTGGCAGGCGATAGGGATGGACGAGGCTTGGAAAGGAAGGTGAAAGGCGGGTCAGGGCCCTCAGAGGGAGCTGGGCCAGACCTGAGCCCTGGAGGCTTTGGGCTGGGTCCCAGGAGCCGGGGGGGTTCAGAGGGGATCTTAAATAGGGGGGTGACGCGGCCTGACCAGTGGCGGGGGCCCCTGCGGGCAGCGGGCTTGCAGGAGGCAGAACACACCCTAGTCACATCAGGTGCCCACCCCCGACGGGCAGACCGCAGCTGCCACAACAAAACGCCCACCTCCCTGACCCACCCTAGACCCCGCACGTCCCCATCACGGTGCACGGAGCCCATAAAGAGAAGCGCACAGAACCCACCGGTCTGGAATTGGGGCCCCACTGTGTTGCTCCACTGCTGGGAAAAGGTCTCAGAGGGGAAAGTTTCAGTAGCACAGTCTCAAGGGACATGGGTCCCTCCCCGCACAGGGAGGATCTTGGGGACAAGCCCCTAAGACCTGCAAGTACAGCTGAATGCAGACCCCTGGGCTCAGATCCTCTGCTTCCAGGTCCCAGGGAGCCTCTCCCTGCCTCGGTGTCCTCAGCTGGGGGGTGGGTGGGTGCAGTCCCACTCACAGAGTGAGGCCAAGACCAGAGCTCAGGGACAAAGCACACTAGGGGGCACTCATGTCCTGCCCCCCACTTCCCTGCCCCCTTCTCCATAGGGACCCATGCCTCATAATTAAGGGAGCACCAAGGGCTGGGGAGCCAAGAGGGGTCTCGCCTCCAAATCCAGGTCCCCCTGCCCCGTGTGACCGTTAGTGACTCCATGTTGTCTTTCCGGAATGCTCTGTGCTTCTGCAGGACAACTGCAGCTGTCCCGTGTGGGCAGGTGCGAGAGTTCAGTGCACACCGGGGACACCTGGCTCTGCCACCGGCCCCCACGCCCCCCGCGCCCCCACTCCCACCATCACCATTGGCACCACCACCACCTGTCTTCCAGCCCGTGAATCTCTGTGGCCCCAGCAGCCCAGGCAGTTTGGGGGCGCTGGCTGCCAATTTTGGGGTGCTGTCTCTGGGCTGAGACATGGGCTGAGGGTTTCTAAGGTGGAGAGCTGAGGCCCGGTGGGCGGGGCCACCCGGGATGGCCTGGTCTCATCACTGACCTCCACCGGATAGGGGGGTGGACAGAGCACCAGGCCCCACCCCTGAAGTCCTGGCCTCCATCCTCCCCCCGCCACCCCCCTTCAAGGCCTGAGCCTGCAAGGGAGTTGATGGCCCCAACCTCCCTCCCGCCTGGCAAGGTGACTTTGGAGCAGCCGCTTCTCTGGGACTCGGTGACTCAGGGCCGGGAGCCTTGCCGCCCTGTGCCCCAGAGAGCCTAGACCCACAGAAGGCAGGGCAGCCTCGGGCGGCCCCGGGCAGGTCTGGGTACGGACCTGATCCGGCTGGGGGTGACATCTGGTGCCCTGGGAAATGCATGTGACCATGGCTACAAGACCTGAATGGGAAAGGAGAGGGAATCAGCAGGCGGGAGAGAGCCTCTGCCGCTGAACCTGCCCCGGCTCCCCCACCCCTGCCCCGGCTCCCAGCCTGGGCTGAAATGAGCCCTGGCCCGTCCCTGGGCTACGCCTCACACGTGGCACCTCCAGGAGTGTTCTGTGGACAAGCAGCATGTGCACCCGTGCACCCACACGTGCGCACGCACACACACGCACCTGCACACTGTCCACTCGCTCACGCCGCAAGCACGCGCTCTCCCACCCACGCAAAGCCCCCCCACTTGTCCTGGGACACGCACTCCCTCGCACGCTGCGTGCACGTGTGCGTGCATTCACACCCTGCACCCGCACATGCCTCTCAGCGCCCGGCCTGCCCGGCCCTGGGCCCCATGGTCCTGCTCGGGGGTCACCCTGTCTGCCTGTTCTTGTCCCCCTGCAGACCTGGGGAGGTTGTGACCTTGAGCCCCAGCCCCACCCTCTCTGTCTGCCCTTCTCCTCAGCTGCCCCCCACGGAGAGGAGAGGTCACCCAGTGGGTGCCAGTCTCTACTCACCCCCTCCACAAGCGGTCAGGCACTCTGCCAGCTGCAGCCAGCCAGCCCACCCCCCTGCCCCAGGACCTGGGCATGCCCGCAGGCCCCCTCCTGACCACCTCTTCCCACCTTCCTGCTGTCCCCTTACCCTCCCCCATGTGACCTTGGGCAGGTGACCTTGGACAAGCCCATCCCCTCAGAGACCTGGGGAGCACAGATCCTGGTGTGGGGCGTGGAGAGCGGCACCACTCACAAGCCGGCAGCTGGGTGGCCTCAGCAGCAGAGGCTCCGTCCATCTCAGGGCGCAGTGGCTCACCCTGGGTACCGAGCAGGCAGACACTGAGAGGAGGGCACAGTCATGAGGGTCCTCACCCCCATCTATGGGGGTGGCCCTTGACCCCTGGGACAGATGCTGTCACATTCCCACTTAGGACTGTCTCCAAGAGAGGCTATCTGTATGCACACACCTGCAAGTGCATGCTTGTGCATGGGTGCTGGGTGCACAGGTACATAGGTGCAGGGTGCATGGGTACATGGGTTCTGGGTGCATGAGTGCTGGGTGCATGGGTGCACGGGTACATGGGTGCATGGGTGCTGGGTGGATGGGTGCTGGGTGCTGGGTGCTGGGGAGGGCCTGGCAGGCTCGGGTGAAGCTTTCTAGGGCAGGCCGTTTCCCCACTCCGTGGAGGACAAGCACGTGGTCCCCAGGCAGGGGTGGGGCCCGTAGGAGGGCAGTGGGTCAGCCACGCCAGCAGCTAGGTCGCGTGGAACAGCTTCAAGGCCTGCAAGGGTTTTGGGGTGATGGGATTCTGGGCAGAAGGAGGTGTGGTGAGGCCCCGCAGGGAGCCTGCCCCCAGCTCTGGGCCCCGGGGTGGGATTCGGGGCCATAGTCTCTCAGTCCTGAGCTACCCGGGTGGGGGAGTCCGTCAGCCTCCCTTGTGAAATAGCGAGGAAGACGGCCTCGTCCCTGTGGGTCTGTGGGGGTGGGTGGCTGCGGCCGAGCCAGCACAGGGGGCCTTCCTCCCACCCCCAGCAGTGGCCCTTTGGGTCGCAGGGGGCCTTTGTCTCTTCTCTTGGGCAAGTCGTGCCTGCCTTCCAGCCAGACCTCCCCACAGCACCTGTGCGCGGGCAGCCGGGCAAGGAAAGGGGGGCTGCCCGAGGGGTCGGCGGCAGGCCTGGTGATGTGGTGGGGCCTCTTGGGGCCTGACCCCGCCCCCCGCAGCCCTGTGGTGGTGCCTCCCTGCTCTGCGCCTGCCTCCCTGCTGAGAGCAATGTGACCTGGGGGCTCCTGGGGCAGCCTCGGGATGCCCCCTGCAGATCGGCACAGGCTGGGAGCACGCGCAGCGGGGGGGGGGAGGCCCGTTCTCATGCCCCACCTGCTTCTGCGTCCACGGACGGAGGCCCCTCGTCCTGCGTTGTCCTGGATCTACAGCAGCCCCACCCCCACCCCAGAGTCAATGCCGTCCCCTGGGGGCCAGGCTGCCACGGCCCAGGAGGCGTCTGTGGGGGCCCCTGGGCACCCGGGGCGGGGAGGGCAGGCTGCGTGGGCAGGGGCGGCCGCGCGTCCCCGGACGGCCTCATCTGCTCGCTCTCCCGGCCCCTGCCCGCCAGCCGGCCCCAGGGCTGTCCTCGGTGCCGAGGGCGCCCACCCACCCCTCCCCCAGCGCAGCCTTTTCCCAGGACACACAGGCAGGCACTGTTCAGGGGGCCGGGCAGGACAACAGAGTGCCTTTTGTGGCCGGCATCTGGGGACGCCGTTGGCGGCCCGGGGTGGGTGGGGAGGGATGTGGAGGCAGGGCCGGGCTGCGTCTGCGTGTGCGCACCGGGCTGTGCGGGGGAGGCCGCTGAGAATGGGGACGAGGGTCGGACAGACTGAAGCGGGGCCGGAGGGTTGTGGCACCCCAGGGGGCGGTGTGCTGCCCTGGGGCAGCGGGGAAACCCAGGCACCCAGGGCCTCTGGTTCCAGGGCAGGGCCCCGCGGGCCTGCGCCTGCCGGGAGCCAGGGGAGCGCTGTGGCAGGTGGCACCGCAGCCGCAGCTCAGGCGACCCTGTGAGCCTCACGGTGGACGTCGTTCTGTTCCTGCCTCGAGACATGGCCGTGCCGCCCAACCAGCCCGTCCTGCGGGCAGCACACAGTAACGGAAGCCCTTCCTCCTGGGCCTGACCCCCGGCTTCCTGTCCCCGCCGGCACTCTCTCAGTCCCTCACCCGCACGGTCACCCGCCTCCCATCCCAGCGGCCCCCGCTCTGTGACCCTGCTCAGACACCCGCAGGGCTCCATGGCCCTCACCCCACGGCCAGCCCCCGGGCTCTGGGAGGCTGTCTGGGGGGCCGGGGCTGAGGCTGGCCCACGGCTGGCGCCTGGACACCGGGAGGAACTTGCTGGCAGCAAGGGCCATCTGGCCAGTTTCCCCCACATGGGAAACAGGGAGGCTTGGGCACGAGTTGTCGCTGTGTCTGGGAGCCCGAGGGGGCAACAAAGGCCAGGATCGGAGGATCCATGGCCTGTGTCTGGGGAGGGGACAGTCCCCTGGGAGAGGCTGTGAGCGTTCACGGAAAGGAGTGACCGGCGGCCACACGAGCGCCCAGCACTGGGGACAGTGGAGGCCTGGGTGCCGGGTGAGGCCGGGGGCGGGGGGGGCCCCTAAGCCAGCCCCGGGGCACGCGGTGCGGGTGCTCCCAGCGCCATCAGCCGCCCACTCGGCCTGGCCCTCCCTCTCGGAGGTCCTCGGGCCCCTTGGGGCTCTGGCCTGGCCACGGGCCCTCCCTGAATGGTCCCCTCCAGGCAAGCCCGCCTGTCCCCGCCCTGGCATGCCCGCCCTTCTGCCCCTCACGTCCCAGTGAGCACCCACCGAGCCCAGCACTCCTCTTGCCCTGTGTCCTTGCACCAGCACACTGCGCATGTGCAGACACACATGTGCACACCCAGAGACACACGTGCACACAGCCACACACATGCTCCCGCACACAGGCACGCATGCACACACATGCACACGCATCTGCCCACATCTCAGTGAGCTCCCCCACCGCCCGTCGCTCACTTGCAAAGCGGGAAGCCTGGTGGTCTCTGTGGCCCTGCCCCCCCGCCACCCCCCTGCCCAGATCCCATGCAGGCCACCTCCTCACTCTCCCTGCCTGCACCTGCCCCCAGCAGTCAGAGGGACCCCAGAATGAAGAGCAGTCCAGGCCCTGCCCCCACGCATCCTAGGACCCCTCCCAGGCTCTGTGCCCCCTAGGACCCCACCCCAGTGCCAGGTGGGTCAGGAGCACCCCTGTGTGCCCCCACCCTGTCTCAGCACCAATTGCCCTGGCCTGGGATAGACTTGCCCTCCCCTGCGGCCATGTGACCTGGGGCCTGCCCCCAGCCCGCCCCCCAGCCTGCCCCCAGCCTGCCCCGCTCTCTGCTGCCAGGCCTCCTTGGTGCAAGGAGCCTTGGAGGGGCCTCTGGGCCGTTGACCCAAGACCTCGACGGAGGGGTCAGGTAGGAAGCGGGTGAGGAAGGAGGAGGCTTCATCTGGCTTGCAAGGCCTTGTGAGCCTCTCGGGATGGGGTGTGGAGGGGTGGGAGGGGAGCGAGCGCTGGCAGGTGCGGGGGCATCCACAGCGACTGCCTGGGCCTCCTGCCCAGCTCTGCCCTGCGGCCCAGCCAGAAGCAAGGCCGGGCTGCTGTCCTTGTAGCTGGGACAGCCCTCTGGCCGGAGGGGGCCTTCCCAGTGCCCAGGGTGTGGGGCACTTCGAGTCAGGGATGTTCTGGAGGATGCCAGGGAGCGACCTGAGCCCTGCTGCTTCCCACCTGGCCCTGGCTCCCGGGTGGCCCTTGGGGTCCCCCCTGTGGAACCCCAGAGCACCATAGGAACCCTGTTTGAGAACCCTATGGGTGGGCACCTCCAGGCCATCTTCCAGGCCTAGTAATCTGTTGAAGGCTCACTCCGGGGCCTCGATCTTGGGGTGCAGCTGCTTGAAAGGGCTCCGAGCGCTGCTCTGCCCTGCCCTTACCGCACCCTTACCTACCCCTGCACTTCCCACCTCAGGCTGGAAATGTCCCCTCCACATCCCACACCCAGCTGGCCACGGGGCCTCTCTGTTCTATCTCCTGAGCACCCTCCCCTCCCTCCACACCACCACCCCCTGCCCCATCGTCCATGCCCCCCTTACCACCCCCTGAGGCCCATGCCCCCCACCATGCCCCTTACCTCCCCTGAGGCCCCGAGGGAGTGTACAGCGGGGAGAGGGGATGGAGGTGAGGTGGGCCCTCGCCTGGGTCATTTCAGACCGCGCAGGCCCCACGGGGGTAGTGACGGGGTGCGGCAGGGTGGGCGCTAGGCTGGGACCAGGGGGCTAAGTCCTGTGGGCCGTCTGGGCATGAGGCAGAGCCTGTCCCAGGACTGGGCGCCGGCTTCCGCATTAGGTCCCAGCCTGGGACTTGGGTGGGGGGTGCAGCGGGGCTCGGGTGAGGTTTTGGAACAGGGGCCACCCCTCTGCAACAACACAGCGGGGACCTCCCCAGTCTGGGATTGGCCGTAGGACCCTGGCCGTGGCTTCCCCGTCCCCACAACGTGAGGTGGGGGGGCAGGCTCTGCTATGCCCACATGCAGGGCCGCCCCAAGTGGTCTAGAGGTGAGGTGGGACGAGGGGCTTCCCAGAGGTAAAGGCCAAGTTCAGAGTCTGCTCAGCCCTGGCCACAGGTGTCACGATGAGAAGTCTCTAAATTCCCTTCTCAGGCCACTTGAATGTCTGCCGCTAAAGAGCCCCGGGGGCCGGGTTTGGCCTAGCTGCCCCTGGTGACCCGGAGCCCCCTCTCCGCTCCTCTCCCCTCCTCCTCCTCCCCTCCTGCCCCAAATAGGGGTAAACCCCTAGGTCTAGGTCTTCTCGACAGTGAGTCTTCTCCCCCCATTTTACAGATGAGGAAACTGAGGCTGGGGGGTAAGTACTGCCCGAGGCCACATAGCCACGAAGGGGCTGCCAATCCGCTCAGGGCCCAAGGCCGCCTGTCCAAGTCCTTGCTCTGCCAACAGCCCACGCAGGAAGGACACGGGCCAGCTGGGCCCGGGCAGCAGGGAGCAGTGAGTCCCCATGGGCAGGCGGCCGGCGTGTGCAAGGTCTGCGGAGGGGGGAGGGGGGCATGGCGCCCGGGGGAGGGGGGCGCTGCTGCTCTTCCTCACCCGCCGGCTCAGCGGCTGCGTGGGGCGGCCGGCTGGCCCAGTGAGGAGCCCGGGGGGTGGTTGGGGAAACTGAGGTCTGGAAGCAGAAGGAACCTGCCAGGGGCTCCCAGGGTGGCGGGTCCAGTAGGGGCATCGATCATCCTTTTCTGAGCCCTGGGTGGCCCCACTGTGTCCCTGCTCCAGTGGGCTGCCAGCTGCGCCCCGTCCCCCAGGACTGAGGGGACAGCACACAGCCAGCACCTTCTCTCCCAGAGCAGCAGAGGGGACCCCAGGGCGCAGGGCTGGGGCCATGAGGAGGTTCATATGTGTGTTTTCCCTCCCCTCCCTGTGACCTCCTGTGAGTCACTCACCCTCTTGGCCTCCTCATCATGAAGTGGGGGGGTCACAGTGCCGGCCTCACAAAGAAGGGGTGAGGGGAGGGGTTAGTGTAGGCCGAAGCCTGGATCTATGTGGCTCTGGCCCCAGCCAGAGGGGGGCGGCCTGCTGTGAGGAGGCCTGGGGGAGGGGTCTGCACTCCCACCCCTGGGGGGGCGGGAATGACCTCTCCACTTCCCCTCCTGTGAAAACTGTACTTTCCTCCCGAACAGCAGGGACTGGGGAGGAGGAAGGGCAGACGCAGAAGCCCCGTGAGGGAGAGGCCAGGAGAGACAGCCCAGCCCCCACCACAGGGCCAGAGAGACACAGAGGCCCGGGGGTCAAATGGCGGCTGCACCCGTGACGGGCAGGCATGCAGGCAGGCAGCCCCGGGACCCGCAGGCGCCACGCACGCCAGGCTGCCCAGCCGGACGGGCACCCAGCTCTGGCCGGGCACTGCCCACCAGTGCCTGCTCAGGCCCAGCGGGAGGAGGCGCCCCCGAACCAGCCCCCCTGCAGGCGGACACACTGGCAGGTCGCAGGCACAGGTGGACAGAGCAGGGGTCTGGGAGCAATGCCCGGGCCGACGCCAGCGCCCTGGTGGGCAGTGGGGCCCGGACCCTGGGTGCCGGTCTCCCCGGGCGGGAGGGGAGCTCACACCATCCCTCTTCTGCTCTTCTTACAGCCGCTGCTGAGGGCCACAGGCCGGTGTCGGGGCCCTGAAGGTCAGGTCGTCCGTCTTCCGGAGACTTCTCCTCCTGCCCCCGCTCGGAGCCCCCGCCCCGCTCCCCGCCAGCCCAGCCCAGCCGTCGCCGGACCCTGGCATGTCAAGGCCTGGCCCGCGCCTGCCTGGCCAGCCCGCGGAACCCCGGCGGCCCCGCGAGCTAGGATGAGGGGCCAGGCCGCCGCCCCGGGCCCCCTCCGGAGCCCGCGCCCGCCGCTGCCGCTGCTGCTGCTGGCGCTGCTGCTGGGGCCCCGGGCGCGGGCGGCCGCGGGTGCGGACGCGGGGCCCGGGGCCGAGCAGTGCGCCACGCTGGTGCAGGGCAAGTTCTTCGGGTACTTCTCGGCGGCCGCCGTGTTCCCCGCCAACGCCTCGCGCTGCTCCTGGACCCTGCGCAACCCCGACCCGCGGCGCTACACGCTCTACATGAAGGTGGCCAAGGCGGCCGCGCCGTGCAGCGGCCCCGGCCGCGTCCGCACCTACCAGTTCGACTCCTTCCTGGAGTCGACGCGCACCTACCTGGGCGTGGAGAGCTTCGACGAGGTGCTGCAGCTCTGTGACCCCTCGGCGCCCCTGGCCTTCCTGCAGGCCAGTAAGCAGTTCCTGCAGATGCTGCTCCGGCAGCCGGCCCTGGAGCAGGGCCCCCGGCTGCCGGCTGCGCCCCAGAGCCCCGGCCACGACTTCTCCGTGGAGTACCTGGTCGTGGGCAACCGCAACCCCAGCCGGGCCGCCTGCCAGATGCTGTGCCGCTGGCTGGACGCGTGCCTGGCGGGCAGCCGCAGCTCGCACCCCTGCGGCATCATGCAGACCCCCTGCGCCTGCCTGGGCGGGGACACGGGCGACCCCGCCTCTGGCTCCCTGGCGCCCCGTGGGGACGTCTGCCTGAGGGACGGCGTGCCGGGCGGCCCCGAGAACTGCCTCACCAGCCTGACCCAGGACCGGGGCGGGGACGGTGCGCCAGGTGAGTGACCGGCTGGGGGAGCGGGGCTCTGTGGGCAGAGGGCGTTGGGGTGGGTCACTTCTGCGGGGCTGCCGCGGCCACCTGCGGGCTCGCCCCCCCAGGAGCCAGCTGCTGAGGACCCGCGACCTGGTGTGTTCCACACTGGCCCCGAGGTGCCGAGTGACAGTGAGGGAATGAACCCGGGGTCTGGTTTCTCCCTGGACGAAGGAGTCTGAATTCCTGGCTGGGGGAGGGGCCTTCCATTTCTGCAGGCAGACGATGCTAATGGGCCAGTGGGCTGCCACCGCCCATGGCCCGGGCCTTCGGGGGCCTCTCGGGACCGGGCTGCACGGAGAAGAAGTGGGCAGAGTGGGCTGTTGGGAGATGTGGTCAGGAGACGCGATCAGGGGACCCCGTGCGGTCAGCGGTACGAATCGTTGATCTGGCAGCTGGTTCCTGAGCGCTCGCAAGGTGCTCCGGGCGCCAGGGACACGCGCTGAAAACAACACGGGGCGCTGTTGTGAGGCTGCTGTGGGGGGAGGGGAGGAGACACGCAGCTACATGGGAGAGCGTCCTGGGAAACAGCAGGGGAGGAAGGATCCCTGGGGGGGGCCTCTGGGTCACCTGGACCAGGGGACCGTGCTCGCGATTCCGGGAGGGGTGCACGTGAGCCCCACGGTGCGGAAGGGCAGTGAAGGCCTAGCGACGGGCAGGACAGAGGCGGGGGGTGGACGGTGCCAGGGCGTCCCGGGCGGCTGTCAGCCCTCGGAGAGACGGGAGGGCGTGGCGAGGGATGGGAGGTGGGTCCTGTACGCTCGGGGGTGGGGGCCCCTGGTGGGAGGTCCAGGGTGCATCTGGGAGGCTAGGGCTGTGGCTGGTAGGGGGAGCGACGGGGGGCAGCCCCTTCAGGCCGCCGGGCAGGCAGGGAATACAGGTGCTGGACATCCAGGGCCCAGGCCTGGCCGGCTGCTCCATGCTGGGTGGGTCACTGTGGGGCCGGGTGCCGTCGTCCAGGGCCCTTAGCCGATGAGGTCAGCACCCCGCTCAGAGCAAAGTCTTTAAAGGCAGAAAATAAGCCACAAGGGGCTACAGAGGAAGCCAGTTACCCTGAGCTCGGTTCCAGTCATGGTCCCAGCTGTGGATTCCAGAAACCTCTGTGAAGCAGTGAGCCTAAGCGGAGGGGAGCAAGGGAAGGGGTGCCGGCCAGCACCTCTGCAGTGGCCCCTGGGGGCAGGGGCACACGGGGTGGCCGGGAAACCAGCAGAAGTGCCCTGGGGGACATTGGGGGGGGGTGACCAGCCGTAGGGTGGGAGGCTGGCAGGGCTGACCCGTGGGCCGGGCAAATGCAGGTCACTGTGACCTTGCCCTGGGCAGCTTCCGAGGCGTGGCGGGACGGAGTGGCCCCGGGGGACATGGCTGCTTTGGGGGGTGGGGGGCCCAGGAGGGCCGGGCCTGTAGCTGCGCTCGGCCATCCGCCACGGCCGTTTACCCCCTGGGCTTTGGCTCCTTTGTCTGCAAAGGACAGTTGTGACCCACGGGGTACGGTGGCCCTGGGGCCCGGCCCATGGTGACACCACGTGCCCAGGCTGGTCTGTGCACATCGAGGGGCTTTAAGCTGAAGAGTGACTCGCGCTGACAATTGTGGGCTCAGTGCAGAAGGCACTGGAACTGAGCAGGGGGAGCCAGGGACAGGGAGGCGGCCTGGGCAGGCACCCAGCGGGGAGCCGACACCGCCCGGGGGGTCAGGCAGCCGCAGGGCAGGGGGCGGCGGGTCTGGGGAGCAGGGGCAGGACTTGGGAAGGAGGTGGCTAGACACCCCGCCCCCCAGGTTCCCAGTGCGGCGGGAGGTGGTCAGCCGAGCTGGGGGGGCGCTGGGAGGGGACGCAGTGGGCAAGACAATGGGGTCAGAGAGGGACTTCAGTGCGGGGTGCCCGGGGTCACCCAGGTGGGACTGCATCTGAGTGGGGCGCTCCGGGGCCCGGAGCACAGGACCGGGCCAGCCTGACCCACGCGCGTGTTGAGTCCTGGGCCAGTCCCAGCAGCTGTCAGCCCCTCAGGCCCCATGTCTTCAAAATGGAAAGAGCAAACTAATCTTTCCTTGACGGCACGAGGAATGAAAAGTAGGTGGAAGTGTTTCTCCGCACAAACACTGGCCACGGTGCAGTCCCCACGCCCCTGGCTCATCACTGGGTGGGGACAGAGGGCTCAGGGCAGAGGCAGAGCCGAGGAGGGGGCGCCGGGGGCCGGGGGCTTGCACACAGATTCCAAGAGAGGGAACGTCCGGAAGTGGAGCTCAGGCGACGGCAGGGAGGCGCGAGAGCACGTGCCTGTGTTCACGCATCCGTGTGCACGTGCGCAAGTGTGTGCGTCATGTCTGTGCCTCCGTGTCCACGAGGGTGTGCATACATGTGTGTCCTGCATCCGTCTGTGCATCGTGTGTGCCCGTGTGTGCGCAGCCTGCGGGGCATGACTGGTAGGTGCGTGTGCACATGTGTGTGTATACTGCGTCGTGTGTGTGCCGTGCTCGCGTGTGAGTGTGCGAGTGTGAGCACTTGGGGCACGCACGCATGTTCCTGCACGTGTGTGTTCTGAGCTGGGCTCTGCGCGGGGTCGATTTCGGTGCTTTTGAGGGAGCGCGGTGTGGAGGCCGGAGGCGCAGGCTGGCGGTCTTGCGGGGACGCGGGCTGGAGCGTGTGCGGGCTGGGACGGGCCGCCATGTGGAGGAGGGGGCTCCTCTGCCCTGGGCAAGGTGGGCTGGGCGGCGGTCACCCAGGCCCAGAGGGAGCTCAGACCCAGCGCCTGTCCCGGGATCCAGAAGGCCCTGACGCTTCTGGGACCTTGCGGGTGAAAAAACCGTCTTCACAGTGTTAACAGCAGTCATGTGTTGAGGGTTCCGTCTGTGCCGGAAGCATCCACATATTAACGAGTTTACTCCCTCTAGCAGCCTGCGAGATAGGCCCACCAAACAGCCTCCTGCCCCAGGGCCTTTGCACTGGCTGTCCCCTCCGCCTGGAGCGCTCTTCCCCAGATCCCCGCAGGGCTCCCTCCCTCAAGCCCTTGCTCAGACCTCACCTCCTCCACGACCCCTCCCTGTGCTGTGTAAATGGCAGCGGCCAGAGCCCCACTTTCCACCCCGTGCACTGTCTCTTTTTCTCCTTCCACAGCACATGTTACCTGTGCACACACTGATCATTTCCTGCATTGTTGGGTCCGTGCCCCACTCTCTGTCCGCACCAGGTTGTAAGCACCACCGGGCAGGCTTGCCCTGCTCACCGGTGTAGCCCCCAGCATGTGAGACCGTAGCGGGCACACCACACGGCGGCAACTGGCTGAGTGCTGGCGAATTAGAATAAGGCACAGAGATGTTAAGGCAGCAGCGGGGGTCGCACAACTTGTAAGGGGTAGGCTGAGGTCAGAGCCGGCTTGCGGCTTCCCGGTGGTCTGGGGGGGCGCTTCCCCCACATTAACCCCTGCTGGGAGGCTGCGCGCGCATGTGTGGCAGCACAGGACGGGGAGGTGCAGCGATCGCTCGGAAGACCAGCAGCCGAGCTGCACAGACGCCAGACCCCAGATCCCGGCCGCCGAGTCAGGTGCCCCGGGGGGGTCGCCCCCTCACACTGGCCAGGGGAGGCAGGGCCTGGCACGTCCCTCCATCTGCACCCCAAGAAGCCTGTGCATGGCTGACCCGCGAGCGAGCAGGCGGCCCGGCCAGCCCGTGGCCCATTTTCAGCCCTCCCCCAGCCGGGCCTGTCCAAACGCCACATGGCCACGTCACGCCTCCGACCCAGTGTGCCTTCCTCAGGCCAGAGCAACTGTCCCCTCTCCTCCCTGCTGCCGGCCGGCTGCCCGCCTGGCCACCCCTCTCCCGGGCCTCTCAGGGCCGGCTCCCGTGTCTCGTCTCTCTGTCTCTCCGTCTCTTTCCCACAGTCTCTCTGCGCTTTTCCACCTCTGGTGAGATGGGGCCATTTCTCTCAAGGGCTATTTTAAATATTCATGTTTTAATTAAAGAATTTTATTGCAGAAGCGACATGTAAGATAATGAAAAAGCAGCATCCTGGGGGCTGGGAGCAAGCGTGTGTGTGTGTGTGTGTGTGTGTGTGTGTGTGTGTCCATGTCCCTGTGTACGCATGCTCCCGGCGACTGTGCGCCTGCCTAGGGCGGGGGTGCAAGGCGGGAGTGGGAGTGGCGTCCAGGCGCGGAGGTCGGGGGCGGGGTGTGCGCCCCGGAAGGCTGAGGTGCTGTGCAGAGGAGCCAGACCCTCCCGAGACCCCGGGCCCTGCCTGCAGGCCTGTCGCGATCAGCCGGGGTGCCGCCTGCAGGGCTCGGGTCGGGTCCCAACCCTAAGTTCAGTTCCCCCAACTTCCCTTGGGAAGAAGCGTCTGGAGCCCCTCTCTGGGGTCCGCAGGCTGCGACAGAAGAGGCGCAAGGTGGCAGAGCCGTGGCTCTGGAGGCCGGGGGTGCCAGGGCACACGGGGGCCAGTGCACAGGGCCAGCGTATAGAACTCCGAGAACACAAGGGTTCAGGCCTGGTCGGAGACCGGGTTCCAGGTGGGACAGCGGGGTGAGGCCCCACGAGAATGATAAGCCCCCCCGCCCCCCCAAGCTCACCCCCCGCCAGAGCTCACCCCCCCTCACACACACACACACAGCCCCCCCAGAGCTCACCCCCTCACCCCCGACTCCACCTCACCCCCTGCCCCGTGCCTCCCCACCCCCTGAGCTCACTCCCCTCACCCCGCCAGGGCTCACCCCACACACTTTAGAGCTCACTCCCCTGCCCCCCCCGCCCAGAGCTCACCCCACACACACCCCGCCCCCAGAGCTCACTCCCCCTCACCCCGCCAGGCTCACCCCCACACCACACCCCACTTTGGGCTCCGCTCCCTCCTTTCCCCGCCAGGCTCACCCCCACACCCCGCCCCAGAGCTCACCCCCTCACCCCCTCACCCCCTCACCCCCGGAGTTCATCCCCACACCCCACACCCCCTCAGCCCCCACCAGGCTCACCCCACACACACCGCCCCCTAGGCTCACTCCCCTCCCCCCCCGCCAGAGCTCACCCCCCACACCCTCCCTGCCCCCAGGAGCTCCACCCCCTCACCCCTCCACCCTCACACCCCGGAGCTCACCCCACCCCCGCACCCCTCAGCCCCCAGCAGAGCTCACCCCCACACACACCCACGCCCCCAGCTCACCCCCAGAGCTCACCCTCACCCCGCACCCCCTGCCCCCTCTCCCTCCTGCCCCCGGGCTGCCCTCACTCCCCTCCACCACACCCCGCACCCCGCACCCCCCAGGCTCACCCCCCTCACCCCCCCACCCCGCCCACCCAGAGCGCACCCCGCACCCCCGGAGCTCACCCCCTCCACACACACACACACACACACACCCCGCCCACCCCAGAGCGCACCCCGCACCCCCGGAGCTCACCCCCTCACCCCCTCACACACACACCGCCCACCCCCAGAGCGCACCCCCCTCACCCCCCTCACCCCCCTCACACACACACACACACACCCCGCCCACCCCAGAGCGCACCCTCACCCCCCAGCCCAGGCTGCAGGGATGCCCCTGCTTGGGTCCCACTTCCCAGAAACATGGTGAGAGGGACGTCAGTCGGACGCAGGGGAGGACCGTGTCCAGGTCACCCAGCGCCAAAGGGCAGAGCTGGGGTGCGGCTCGGCCACCAGGCTTTTCACAGGACACCTTCCGGGGACAGGGAACATCTGACTGACTGACGAAGAGAAGCATCGAGAAAGCTTATAACCCTGCAGGTGCGTGCGGCCAAGCCAGCCGCCTGGGCCAGCCTCAGTTTTCTCCCTGTGAAATGGGGCCGAGACAAACCCGCCCTAGAGCCTGCGTGAGGCTAGAGGAGACGCACGCGCCTGGCGGGCGCGCCTGTCCTTGCCCGGGGCGTGGCCCGTGGGTCCCGGGGCCGGACGGCGGCTGCGGCGGCTGCGTGGGCTGCCGGCACCCCGGCCTTCACGGTGGGCGTCGCGGGCCCCAGGGAGGATCAGGAAGCGTCAGGACGCGTGCGCTGAGGGCATCAGGGAGCCCTCTTGTCCCCCGCGGTCCCCATTTACACACCCTGCGAGGGTCAGAGAGGAGGAGCCTGGGTGCCCCTGGATAGGCCCTAGCTTGGTGGGGGCAGAGGTCTCCGGGAGCTGCGCACCGCGTCCCTGGGGAGCCCTGCAGGCGGACCGGCAGGGGCTGATCCCACGCGCTGGACTGGGGAGCCCTCTGCTGGAGGGAGAGGGAAGTACACGGGCCGCCCGCCTGCCCAGGGAACCCGGAGGCCGGCGCGGCCCAGCTGGGGGAGCGCCCCCAGCCCCAGCCGAGGCTGGGGAGAGACCACAGCCTCCAGGCTGGGGCACCGGGGGTGGGAAGGAGGCCGGGAGCCCCCTCGCCGGCCCTCTCTCCTGGGTGGCCAGGCTGCCTGGCGGCCATTAATTGGCCCCATTCATCCTTTAATGAGATGGAAATGAGGCTTTCAGACAGAGGGGCATTGAGTGGGGGAAGAATGGCGGCTTCTTTCCGCGCCTGGGGGGGCAGCCCACCCCCCCAGCCTTGCCCACTCCTCCGCTACCCCTGGAAGCCCACTCAGCCCGGGAACCCCGTGGCCATCCAGCGCTGCAGGGCCCTTGCACGGGGGACTCCTGTCATGGACATGTTCGCTCAACATTGACCAAGTGTCAGCCGTGGGTGGGGACACACGTTAAAAATAAAAATGACAACCCAAATAGCAGCTCCCCTATCCTGAGTATTAATTAGTGGTGAGAGTATGGCCAAGGCTGGGGACCAGTGTGTGACTGGGACCAGGTCTCCTACGTGATGGGGAATCGGGGATCCCGGGCCCGGGATCACAAGTTAATCTGTCAAGAGGATCAAGGCTCAGTGCGTGATCAGGGCCAGGAATCAGTGTGGGACCAGGATCAGAGCTAGACCTGCAGCCAGTCTGTCCTCTGAGTCGGTGACCCGCCTCCCCAGCCTCTCCCTATGCACCCCCTCCTCTTCACCCCCTCACCCCCCATCCCCACCACCCGGGTCACCAAGGTAACCAGCCCTGAAATAGTGGGTGCTGTGGCAGCTGAGGCCTAGCCTGAGTCTATCCTGAAAGACTGAGCGCTGCAGCAGTTGCCATGGGAACCGAGTGGCATCCTCCAATTAGCCTGGCTTGGACACCCTCTCTCTCCCACCCACAGCCAGTTTCCACGTCATTCAGGCTTCCTTGTGGGGGCTGGGCTGGGGCAGCCAGGAGGGACAGCCAGGACACGCCCCCCAACCTATCACCAGGCCCGGCTCCCTGACCTCCAGCACCCTCGGGTCCTTTGGGTCTGCGGCATGGGACAGGATGGCTTCAGCAGGTGACTAAGGCCGGGAGCCTTGGGCAGGGGCTTGCGGTCAGTCCTGGCACATGGCCTTCATCTGGAGGCACAGGGGGGCTTCCGGAAGCTGATCGTGGGCTCAGTTCCCGCCCCTCTCCTGGTCAGCGGGAGGTAGCTTGGCCTCCCTGTCTGGGCCTGCCTGCCGGCGGCGGCATGAGCTGCTGAGACCCCCGTGTGCGGGACAGATGTCCGGGCCGCCTCTGCCGTCCTGCCTGAGCCGCTCACCTGCCCTGGGCCGCGTGCCCGCGGAGGCCGTGCTGGGGGCTCCCCACCCTCTCCCAGGGCGCCCGGCTGCCACATCTCTGCAGTCCTCACAGCAGATTTGCAGCGTGAGAGGAAGCGGCATTGAGGCAGCACCCTTTGTTTTTACTTGAGACCCTGGCTCTGCCCACCTCCCCGGGCGCAGGCTCCCTCTGGGCAGACCCTCAGGGCGGTGGCTTCGCCCTGGCCCCGGGCTGCCCAGACCAACCCTGTGAGCCTCTTTCCTCCACTGTAAATGGGCTGAAAGTTGCCTCTGGGGCGGGCTGGGATTCAAGGCTTCTTGTGCGGAGGCACCTGTCATAGGCAGGGCCCACGGGGCAGGGGGGGCGGGGGCAGGGTTCCTCTGCCCCAGAGGTGCCCTGGGGAAGCTGGCCACAGCGGCTGGGGGGAGGAGCCACCCGTCCTGGAGGGTCCAGCAGCCTGACCCCATTCCCATTTTGTCTCTTCCTCACCGGGGGACCTCTTCACTTCCTCTGGGCCTTGGTTTCGGCATATGAACAATGGGACCCACGAGGTGTCCTTTGTGGGAATTCAGTGGCCAATGAGGGCATCTGTCCCAGACCCAGGGAGGGGCTGCCCCCTAGGGCGAGGAACCACGAAAAACGCAGCCCTGCACCCACTGTGTGGCCCTGGCAAGCACCTTCCAGGCCCCCACAGCACACCTGGGAGCCCTGCGTTACTGTGTATGAGCCCCAGAGAGCAGGGCCCGCGCCCACCCGCTGAGGGGCAGTGGCTAAAGTCTGAGCCAGCCCCTCGGGCTAGGTCCCTGGAGTCTGCATGCACTAGCTGACCTGCCTTCCCCTTCCACCCAGCACCCGCATGCCCGCATACCCCGGAGGACTAGAGGCTTCACAGCTGTGTGCCTTTGGCCCACTCGAGCTGCCTCTCTGGGCCCAGGGGGAGGTGGCGCCCTCAGGCCTGTGCCTCCCGTGCCTTTGCCCCTGGCTCCCCCTGCTGGTCGGTGCCACACAATGAGGGGCCGGCAGCTTAAAAGCAGCCGTCTACAGAGCAGATTGGCACCTGACAAATTTGCTACAAATCAAAGTGGGTTCGAGAAGCCACTCAACTCTGACCCCAGTGACTGCCCACATCCTCCTGCTCCGAGCCCTTTGTTGGCCATTTACCTTCACATGCTCAGTTCTGGGAAGTAGCCCCCCACCATCCTCAGAGGAGATGCATGAGGCCAGGGCGGGATGGACTTGACCATCCCATGGCCAGTAGGTGGTGGGGCCGCCCCGTAAACCTGGTCTTTCCACCCCAGCCTCACCCTGAGCCCCTGTTCTGGAGCCCACCCTCCGGGGTCTCCCGCAGGCCTCATTCTCTCCCCACGTGGTGGGGCCTGCTCCCCCAGCCACAGATGAAAACCGGACTCCAAGAGGCACCCGGGGCCCTTCTGACAGGCCACGTGTGACCTGCCCTTGGCCAGCCCGCCTGCCCGCTCCAGCCTCAGGCAAGCAGGCAGCATGGGGAGCAGCCCAGCCTGAGCCCAGCGTCCTGAGCGCTGGACTCTGGCCCCCTCTCCCGCCACCTCGTAAGTGGGTGTGAGGCCAGGGTGCCCCGCCCATAGCAGGTGCCTGGGGAAGCTGCTTACCCTCATTGAGCGTGCTCTGACCCCACTTTGCTGAGAGTGGGGGCGCCCTGGCACCCCTGAGGGCAAAAGGGGCGGTGGCGGCCAGAGTCCAGTGCAGTGGGGGCGTCTGGGCCCCTTAAGCGTGGCCTCTGGACAGAAGCAGCCCCCTCCTCAGCCCATCAAGGCAGCGCCCACACTCCGCCTGCCCCTCAGGGGCCCCCAGTACTTGGAGGCTGTCCTGCCCAGTCCCCTTAGTGCCCTGGGGCCACCAGGAGACTCAGCACTGCTGCAGGGATATGAAGTCCTGGTTTCTGTGGGGGACGGGACCAAGATGAAGGAGACTCATGACAGGAGCTGAAAGGCAGTGGCTGGGGTCAGAGCGGGGGGCGGTGGGGGGGGCACGGATGCCTTTGTCCCCAGGCTCCCCCAGCAGCCAGGGGCCAGCTCGGTCAGGTCTGGGGGCAGCTTGTCCCAGTGCGGCCACCAGCTATGGGACCTTGGTGTCCTCTGGTGTCCCTACGGGGGGTGAGGGGAAAAGCACACAGGTCATGGCCACGGAGTGGGGGACTCAGGGAACGCTGGACTGGCCACCAGGGCTCGAGGGTTTGTGTCCAGGAAGGAGGCCCCCTCTGCCCTAGGGCATATCACCAGGAGCTTATAAGGCGGCCACTGGGGTGGGAGGGGGTGTCATTCATTCGTTCTTTCATTCGTTCATTCTTCAGACACCCCGGGGCTCCAGCTCTGTGTCCAGCCCCTACACTGGGGACCTGGGTTCAAAGCCCGTAGAGACGCGGGCACAGGTACCTGTACACAGAGCTGGAGGGCAGAAGCCTGGCACCCCAGAGGGACAGCAGGCCCCCATTTCCCTCTGCGCCTCCCTATCCCTGCCCCCCTCGACTTCACAGGCCCACGACGGCCTGTCCAGGCCCGCACTCGCCTCCCCAAATGCCCTCCACAGGCCGGCCCGTGCCTTCATACCCGCAGGTCTCCTGTGCCGCGGGGAGGGGAGACTCCACCCGCCCAGGAGACACTCCCGGAGGCCAGGCCGCTCCCTGAAACAGAGGCCCTGACCCCCGCCCTCCGATTCCTCCCAGGTGGCTGGAAGCTGTGGTCCCTTTGGGGCGAGTGCACGCGGGACTGCGGGGGAGGCCTACAGACGCGGACGCGCACCTGCCTGCCGGCTCCCGGCACCGAGGGCGGCGGCTGCGAGGGGGTGCTGGAGGAGGGCCGCCTGTGCAACCGCAAGGCCTGCGGCCGTGAGTGCGCGGACGCGCGGGCGGCGTGGGCTGGGTGGGCTGGGTGGAGGGAAGAGGCCCGCGGGGGAGCCAGGTGAGGAGGGGGCCAGGGCGGGGCCCGGGAGGGAGGGAGGGGTCAGGGCGGGGCCCGGGGAGGAGGGGGGGCGGGGCCAGGTGAGGAAGGGGAGGGCTAAGGGCGGAGCCGGGGAGGAGGAGGCCAGGGCAGGGCCAGGAGGGAAGGGAGGGGGGCCAGGGGCGGGGCCAGGGGAGAGGGAGGGCTGGGGGCGGGGTCAGATGAGGGGAGGGAGGGGCTATGGGCGGGGTCAGGGGAGGAGGGAGGGCTAGGAGGGGTCAGGGGAGGAGGAGGGCAGGCGGGGCCGGTGAGGGAAGGGAAGGGGCCAAGGCGGGGCCCTGTGGGGAGGAGGGGGCCTGGGGCGGAGCCAGCGGAGAGACGGGGGGGGGGCCTGGGGAGGACCCCGGGGAGGAGGGAGGAGCCAGGGGCGTGGCCAGTGGAGGGGAGGTCGAGGGGCCGGGACGGGGTGGGACCAGATAGAGGAAACCCCCAGGGCAAGGTCAGGTCGGGTGAGACCTTGTCCTGAAAGGGGCGGGGCGGGGGCAGAAGGGTGGAGCCTAGCCAGGGGCGGGGCCGAGGCCACGACCAGGCAAGGCCAGGACCAGAGGAGCTAAGGGGTGGGACCTGCCCCGCCCCGCCCCACCCCGCCCGGAGTTAGGCAGGAGCTGGGTGGAGATTTCTTCGGGTCTGCGGGATTGGGAATTTTGGGGTGTTCCGGGGGGGCTGACTGTGGGGTTGCTCCTTTCTCTCCGCCCTGAGGAGCCCTGGCCAGACTTGCCGGCCCCAGCCTGGTCCTGACTCCAGAATGAATTTCTCTAATAAGGCTCTAATGTCCTTATGCATATTTTAGCCGCTTCCATAACGTTAAATCAAGTTATAATGAGACTGTCATTCTTCGGGTGGTTTATTCCCTGACGAACCTTTCCGGGAGAGAGCTCATCTCGAGAACCTGGGGAGGGCTCTGGGTGTCGGGAGGCCAGGCCACGGCGCCTGTGAACAGGCAGGGGCGCCGGTGAACGCTGCGCAGAGGAGGGCGGCCGCCACTCAGACCAGCAGTCCTGCAGGAGGGCCCCTGGGGGAAGAGGGAAGGGGTGCAGAGCAGGCGAGAGGGGGCCACAGGAAGGGATCTCATGGTGACCAGACAGGGGCTGGTGTCAGGCTGGGGTGTCCTGGCTCCAGCTTTCCCGGCTGTCCAGTGGGGCCAGAGAGCCCTGGTGTGGCAAGCCTGGCCGGGAATTGAGCCGTAGGGCCCAGAGCGCGGCTCTTGCGCCCTGGGGTCGGTGCTGCAGGCCGTGGCCCGGACACTGACGGAGCCGCTCCTGCAGCGGCCGGTCGTACCAGCTCCCGGAGCCAGTCCCTGCGGTCCACGGATGCCCGGCGGCGCGAGGAGCTGGGGGATGAGATACAGCATTTCGGGTTCCCGTCCCCACAGACAGGTGAGCGTGGGGTGGGCAGGGCTGACATGCCCACAGCTGGACTAGAACAGTCCACAGGGAAAGATTGGTTCCAGGGCACTGCTCTTCGGGCAAATATTATACGTTACTAGTTGTCGCTAATTCTAAGTAATAACCTTAACAACCTTACCATTAACTTCTTGGGTGCCAGGCGCTTGTCGACTTTTGGAGATTGGTGTGAGACGGAGGGGTCTGTTTGGGGCTGGACCCCGGGACCGGGAGATGGCACACGCCTTCCTCCGGGGGCTTCCAGCCTTGTAGGGGGAATGGCAAGTCCCGAAGAGCAGCCCGGGTTGGAATCCCGGGACACGCCCGCTGCCCAGCACCGTGGCCCTGCTGCTGGGAGTGAGCGCAGCCTCGGCACAGAGGCAGCGGCAGGCCTGCGAGGATGTCGGTCTGCGCCCGCAGGTGACCCCGCGGCCGAGGAGTGGTCCCCGTGGAGCGTGTGCTCCAGCACCTGCGGCGAGGGCTGGCAGACCCGCACGCGCTTCTGCGTGTCTTCTTCCTACAGCACGCAGTGCAGCGGGCCTCTCAGGGAGCAGCGGCTCTGCAACAACTCGGCCGTGTGTCCAGGTGGGCCGGAGGGGCGGGGCGGCGGGGGAGCTGCAGGAGGTGGGGCCGCAGGGGAGGAGCAGCTGGGAGGGGCGGGGCGGCGGGGAGGAGCTACTGGAAGAGGGTGGGGCTTCAGGGGAGGAGCAGAGAGGGGCGGGGCGGTGGGAGGGAGCTACTGGAAGGGGGTGGGGCTGCAGGGGAGGAGCAGCTGGGAGGCGGGGCGGTGGGGAGGAGCGCTACTGGAAGAGGGTGGGGCTCCATGGGGGAGGAGCTACTGGGAGGGGGTTGGCGGGGGGAGGAGCAGCTGGGAGGGGGCGGGGCAGGGGAGGAGCAGCTGGGAGGGGGCGGGGCGCCGGGTCCTGGGCCACCGAGTCACAGCAAGGATTGCTGAGCCCACCGGTCCCCCCTCCTCCACAGTGCACGGCGCCTGGGATGAATGGTCACCTTGGAGCCTCTGCTCCAGCACCTGCGGCCGTGGCTTCCGGGACCGGACGCGCACCTGCAGGCCCCCCCAGTTTGGAGGCAACCCCTGTGAGGGCCCTGAGAAGCAAACTAAGTTCTGCAACATCGCCCTGTGTCCTGGTAGGTGAGAGAGAGGGAGCTGGGCTGGAGGGCGGGACAGCGGAGAAAAGGAAAGCGGGAAGGGCTCCTAGGACCATGGACCCAGGTCACAGGACCAGGTCACAGGAGTCCAAGGCCGGCTTGCTGGGGCGCTTTGAGGTTGGAGACCCTAGGGCATTCTCACTCGGTGTCATGGTGTTGGGCCGGTGGTTGCACCCATGCCCCAGGTTTCATGGCGGTGTGATGGGCCCCAGAGGTGTTCACACCTGACCCAGGAGGCATGATGGAGTGGTAGGCCCCTAGGCACGTTCACACTTGTGACCCAGACTTGGTGTTGGGTGAGACCATAGGGACATTCTCTCCTGGCGCCCGGGCTGTGGGTTACTCATACCTGCAGCCCAGGCTCAGTGTCGGGTGGGGAGTCCCCGGGGGTGTTCACACTGGGGCCCAGGCTGGGCGGGAGGCCCTGGGTATTCACGCTGGCTTCCTGTCCCCTCCCCCCCCCGGGCCGGGCAGTGGACGGAAACTGGAATGAGTGGTCAAGCTGGAGCACGTGCTCCGCCAGCTGTTCCCAGGGCCGCCAGCAGCGCACCCGGGAGTGCAACGGGCCTTCCTACGGCGGCGCCGAGTGCCAGGGCCACTGGGTGGAGACGCGGGACTGCTTCCTGCAGCAGTGCCCAGGTCAGCGCCCTGCCTCGGGGCCTGGGGGGGGTGGCGCTGACGGGCGTGAGCCCCGGGGGGTGTGGGGGTCCGGGGGCTGACGGGCAGAAGCCACGGGGCTGGTCGCGGGGGCTGGTGCGCGGGAGGCACTGGTCCTACTCTGGGCCAAGCTGAGCTCCGGCTCTGCTGCCCTGGTCTCAATTCCTTTGTCCTGGTGGCTTCCCGCTGCTGCACCCCGGTTCCCCGTGACTGCTGGACCTGTCCCTGCCCTGTCGCCGTCTGTGTGCCCCGTGCCTGGCCGTGGCCCGCAGTGGATGGGAAGTGGCAGGCCTGGGCGTCGTGGGGCGGCTGCAGCGTGACGTGCGGGGGCGGCACGCAGCGACGGGAACGCATCTGCTCCGGTCCCTTCTTCGGGGGGGCCGCCTGCCAGGGCCCGCAGGACGAGTATCGGCAGTGCAGTGCCCAGCGG
The DNA here is from genome assembly GCA_017311185.1 of Proteles cristata cristata. NCBI lineage: Eukaryota > Metazoa > Chordata > Mammalia > Carnivora > Hyaenidae > Proteles > Proteles cristata. Next base: position 165,334 of record JAESUZ010003089.1, read on the forward strand.
TGCCCCGGTGAGGGTCCTCCTGCCCGCCGCGGGGCTCTGGGGAGGGGCACCCGAGCGGTGGGTGGGTTTAGGGCTTCACTTTGTCAGGACAACCTCAAGACAGCACAGGTTCTGGGGGGTCGTGGCCTTCCCGAGCCTGCTGCCCGCTCACCGTGCCCTCCCCACGCCCTCCTGCACCCGCTGCCTGGGCGCCTGGCAGAGCCCCACGAGATCTGTGACGAGGACAACTTTGGCACCGTGATCTGGAAGGAGACTCCAGCTGGAGAGGTGGCTGCAGTCCGGTGTCCCCGCAATGCCACAGGTGAGGGACTCTGGCCCTACCCTCAGAGATGCGCACAAGGCCCTCAGCGGCCCCTGCAGGCCCGCCCCAGGGCGCTGCCAGCCGTGCCCAGGCAGCTCCGTCCACGCAGCAAAGCCAGGACCGCACCTGCACCCGCTGCGTGTCATGACCCCCGAAGTTACCCAGTTATGGGTGGGAAACTGAGCCACAAAGAAGTTAGTGCACTTGCCCTGGGCTTGCGGGGCCAGTAAGTGGGAAGCCAGCAGCTTTGACCCCGCTGCAGTCTTGTGGAAGGTTCTGGGGGTGTGGAAAGCGGGATGTGCTCCCAGGGGAAGGGGCTTAGCGCGCTGAGGGGCTGGGGGTCTTTCCCCTCTTGTCTGAAGGAGCACCAGCCTTTGTGTGCCCTCTTTTGCTGTGTAACGTTCAGGAAGCGATGTGACCTCTCTGAACCTCCCTTTTCTCTCAACAAAAGGAGGGTGTTTGGGGCTCTCCCGACAGGGCTGTCATAGCAAGCGGCGGGGAGGCCCACGCGGGGTGGGGACAGTGGTGGAGGCGACGGTGGGGTCGTGCACTCCTGACCCCACCCCTGTTTTGTCTGCGCGTTCCCGGTAGCATATTGCAAATCCACAGAAGCAAAGAAAATACAGGTCACAGGGGGGCGTGGCCTCTGGCCTGCCCGCGTGACCATGTCCCCCCTCGTTATGATCCTGCCCCACGTTGTGGGACAGTGTCCCTTCCCACTCAAGTGGCTCCTGCTGGTGACAGGGTCGTGGCGGTCCTTTGTGGCCATCAGTGTTGGGCACGCAGCCATGCCCAGGTCCCTGGGAATAAGTTCTGGGTCTCAACTGATGCCAGGTGCCCCCTCGGTGTCGATGGGACACCCAGGCCATCAGAGGCCCCTGCAGCTCTGTGGGTGGCACCAGGCGGGAACCCAGGCCGTTGGCTCTCCAGGGGCTCTGGGTCGAGAGGGGCTGCAGGAGAGGCCCCCTCCGCCTCCGCCCCCTTGCAGGTGGGGTCCTGGGTGCCTGGCTTCAGGAGCTGCTGCTGAAGGTGTAGAAGGACAGAAAGAAGGGAGGCGGGGTCCCCGGTGGCCCCGCTCTCAGCCCCTGCTTGGGGGGCGAGAGGGGCGCATGCCGAGGAGCCGCGGGTGGGATTCCCGGCCGGAGGCAGAGACGACCCTCTTCCCCGCCAGGCCTCATCCTGCGACGCTGTGAGCTGGACGAGGAAGGCATCGCCTACTGGGAGCCGCCCACCTACATCCGCTGCGTCTCCATCGACTATCGGAACATCCAGATGATGGTGAGAGTGGACTCCTGCCCCCACTGCCCTTTCACCTCAGACACGGCCCTGTGGTCCCCGCGGCACGCCCCCTGGACACCAGTCAGCCGTGGCCACTGGCCGGGGGCTGCAGAAGGCCCAGGTGTGGGGGTCGTCGGCCCGCCGGGACAGACCCTGCAGGATCACGGCCCCCACCCCCCTCCGTCTCCCCAGACCCGGGAGCATCTGGCGAAGGCTCAGCGCGGGCTGCCCGGGGAGGGGGTCTCCGAGGTCATCCAGACGCTGGTGGAGATCTCCCAGGACGGCACCAGCTACAGCGGGGACCTTCTGTCCACCATCGATGTCCTGAGGAACATGACGGAGATCTTCCGCAGGGCGTACTACAGCCCCACCCCCGGGGACGCGCAGGTGGGCCCCGGAGGGCGGCCCCGGGAGGGCACCCGGAGGGTGATGGAGGGTGCGTGGGGAGCAGGCGGCCTGGCCCCCTGCAGAGCCCTGGCCCCGCCCCCACACGGGGAGCTGTAATTCCGGCGCCTTCTCTGCTCACTGGCCCTTCTTCCCCTCCTTTCCAGAACTTCGTGCAGATCATCAGCAACCTGCTGGCCGAGGAGAACCGGGACAAGTGGGAGGAGGCCCAGCTGGTACGCTCGCCGGTCGAGGGCCCCGCGGCAGGGTGGGCACCGGCGGGTCTGCCTCCTCCCTGGGGCCCAGGCCAGCGCGGGGCTGGGGGGCCTGGGTTCCCATCCCAGCAGGGCCTCTGGGCTGGTGTGACTTTGAGGAAGCTGATTCCTGCCCAGCCCCTGTCTCCCCATCAACCGGAGGGCGGACGCCCACCCTGGGGGCTCAGGGGCGGGTGTGGGAAACGGGGTCCGGGTCACTGGGACGGGGCCAGCCTCCCTTCCTCCTGGACTGACCCCGGGACAGTAGTCAGCGCGGGGGCTGTGGGTGTCGGGACAGCGCTGCCATCTTCCCAGGCTGGAACCCTGCCCCCTCCCCCGGGCACAGCAGCCCCCCCCGCCCCCGCCGGGCTCAATGTTCTGCCCCCCGTGACTGATGCTCAGCTTCTTCCGGAGTTGGGTCCAGAGCCTCCTGGTGCCGGGGAAGGAGCCATAGGACCCGGATAGGGGGCGACTGATGCAGGAGAAGGGGAATGGAGGGTGTTTCCCAGGCGGGGTGCGGGGGCTTCGAGGACACTCTCATGTTGCTCTGGGGTCCCGGCCCCTGGCCCCACCCGGTCCCCAGATGGGTCCCAACGCCAAGGAGCTCTTCCGGCTGGTGGAGGACTTTGTGGACGTCATCGGCTTCCGCATGAAGGACTTGCGGGACGCCTACCAGGTCACAGACAACCTGGGTGAGCCCCGCCCGCTCCCCCGCTCCCCAGGCCCCGCCCTGCAGCCCCGGGTCCCCTGAGCACTGGTGGGGGGTGGGGGGGGGCAGATGGGAGCTGTGCTTTCAGACAGTGGCAGCAGCAGTGGTCCTCACCCCACGCGCCTCACACCTGCACTCCTTGCACCTGCACCCCACACACCTCATACTTACACACCCCACACATCCATTCCCACAGATACCCCACACCCCCATACCTATACACCCCTACACACCCCTCACACCTACACGCCTCACATCTGCACCCCACATGCCTCATACCTACATGCCTCACACATCCATTCCCACAGATACCCCACACCCACATACCTATACACCCCTACACACCCCTCACACCTCACACCTTCATACCCCTACACACCCCACACCCATACACCTTATGCACCCCAATCCCCATGCACCTCATATACCTACACACCCCGTACCCTGTATACTGGCACTCAGAGAGGTAGGCCCCAGGGCCCCATCTGTCCCCAGGTCCTCCCTGGCCCCCAGAGTTGACCACACAGGTGAAGCAGGGTGCAGCCAGATAGCCAGGTGTGGAGGACATAGGTGGTGGGCAGGGCCCCACGAAAACAAAGGTGCAGACGGAGGTGTGAGCGGCTGCACGTACTGGGTGTTTAGCGGAGGACAGGCCCTGGAGGTGGGCGAGGGCAGAGTGTCCGGACACCGTAGCTGAGGCTGTTGGCTCCCAAGCCCCACCCCCTTCACCCACACCTGACCCAAGCCACCAGCGCTGTGTCCACCTGACACGGGCGGGCCAGGGTGAAGGGGGCTTGGATACCCTGGGACCCCCACCTCTGGTCCTGACCCCCAGGATGCCCTGTGAGGCGGGCTCTCTTCCTACCCCTTTTAGAGAGCACATAGGGAGGGGGCCCAGGCTCCAGCACCCCAGGGAGGAAGGGAGACCCGAGGGGACACAGCTCCCCGGGGATGCCTTCTCGGCTACAGACCTGGCTGCAGAAGCCACCTTTGACCCCTCCCAGGGCCCTGGGGGCTGAGTCTGAGCCCAGGTTCTCACGGTGGCAGGGGGGCTCTCACTGGGGCAGGGGGTAGGGGTCATTGGGGGGCTCCGACAAGGCCGGACAGCCGCCGAGGTTGGTGTCCCCTGAGGCAGGAGCTCCCGAGGCCAAGGCTCCTGGTTGTGTAACTGCTCTCTGTCTCTCTCTGTCTGTCCCTGTGGTCCCGGGCCGTCCCCTCTGCCCCAGTCCTCAGCATCCATAAGCTCCCGGCCAGCGGGGCCACAGACATCAGCTTCCCCATGAAGGGCTGGCGAGCCACCGGCGACTGGGCCAAGGTGCCGGAGGACAGGGTCACCGTGTCCAAGAGTGTCTTCTCCACAGGGCTGGCAGGTGAGGGCCCCAAGCTGTGGGAGGGGCCCCCACGGGAGATGCAGGCCCTAGGGTCTGAGGGCCCACCCCCCCTGGGAGGTTCCTTCTGGAGTCCGCCCTGCTGCCTCAAGGGCCAGGGCAGCAATCGTTTCTTCTTAGTGTTCCTGAGGTCACCCCTCCTCCAGGAAGCCCTCCCTGCCCTTCCTGCATTTGGAGGCTCCTAGGCAATCTTTGCTGAACGGACCCATGGACGTACTCACCACAGGGAGGGAAGGGGTCCTCCAGAGGCGGGCAGCAGCCAACTCCGGGGCCTGGGAGGAGAAGCGCACCCTGCCTGCCCCCCAGCCCTCAGGGGTCAATTAGAGGGACCTAGGCAGCCACCCCAGCTCTCTGACTGCAGTGCTGTGCGCGTCCTGGGGGTAACGTGACCAAGGAGCCTGGCCTCTGCCTGGGGACACGCACTTCCCTCCCCGGAGCAAGGTCCTGACGGGGGTGGCCAGGAGAGAGTGACCCAGTGCCCTCTTCCAGAGGCTGACGACTCATCCGTGTTCGTGGTGGGCACCGTGCTCTACAGAAACCTGGGCAGCTTCCTGGCCCTGCAGAGGTGGGAGCCCCGGCCTGGGAGGGACGGGCCCGGCCAGGGGTGCGGGCCTGCGGGGCAGCCGGGAGGAGGCCTGGGCCTGGCGGAGGCTCACTGACACGGCCTGCTGGCCCCACCCCAGGAACACGACCGTGCTGAACTCCAAGGTCATCTCGGTGACCGTGAAGCCCCCGCCTCGCTCGCTGCTCACACCCTTGGAGATCGAGTTTGCGCACGTGTACAACGTGAGTGCCCTCGACGTGGACACATCTGTGCATGTGTGCCTGATTCCTCCCACCTGATCCCACGAGGGACCCGCGGCCTCCTGGGTCTCACGTTAGCCTTGGGGTCGGGGGGAGCCACCTTTGTCCCTGAATGATAGATGGGGAAGCTGCAGCTCAGAGATGGGTGGTAATTGTCCGAGGCTCACACAGCAGGGCTACATGGGAGACAGACTCCAGTCCTCTCCTGCAGCCCTGCTCCTTCACGCTGTACGGCCTTGGGCAAGTGGCTCAACCTCTCTGTGCCTGCACTCTCTCCCTGATCAAAAGTGAGCTATAGGCTCGGCCGAGAACTAATCACCAGCGGTGCTTAGAGCACACCACCCCTCACAAGGGCGCCCAGACCCTGCCGCTCTCACCCCCATGGTCCCAGCGCCAGCACCCCAGGCACCCCAGGCCTGCGGGACAGGCACGTTTGTGGATTCCTGCTCGCTTACCCCTCAGGGTCCCCGGGGAGGCGTCTTACACCACTTTTATTAAGCTGGACTGGCCGCCTGGGCGTCTCCGGATGGGCTGCTCAGAGAGAGCACGAGAGCTACTCAAGGCCATGCAGCCAGGCTTGGGGGCTGGGCTAGTCCCTTCCCCACTCTGGGCCTGTTTCCTCCTCCTCAAACTCCATCTCTTGGGCCGTCTCACAGTCTGAGTGGCCACCTAGCACACCTGTGGGTGGGTCCTGGCCGTGACCTTGGCCGGGCCAGTAGGGTGGGCACATGACCCTGACTCCTCGCTCTCCTCCAGGGCACCACCAACCAGACCTGTATCCTGTGGGATGAGACAGATGTGTAAGTTCATGTGGATGTTGTGGCTTGGGAGGGGGGTGGGGGCCTCCAAGGTGGGCACGGGGAGGGGGCTGCTGTTTCACGTTGGAGGCCGTGTCTTCGCATCTGTCTGTCTTGAATGACCCCCCACTGCCCAGGCCTGGCTCTGAGGCAGCTTGCAGCCCACTCATCCCACCTCCCAGCCCTCCTGCGGAGTTTGTGCAAAGGCCCCAGAGAGGGAGCAGCCTCCAGAGGAGGCTCAGAATTTGGGGGACAGGGGTGGGGGAAAGCTCGGCAGCTGGTCCTGGTGGGCCAGGTGAGCCTGGGGGCACCCTCTCCTGCTGGGAAGGGCATGGGCAGGAAGTTGGGTGACACCGTCCCCACCCACCTCTCTCAGCCCTGGCACCACCATCCCTTAGCTGCTCCTTGCACCCCTGCCCTGGGCCGGCCTGGTCCCCTGCGCCGGGGGGTATGTACAGCAATCCCTCGTGCCCTGGGCATTGCGGGGGTAAATGTGTGTCCTGGGAGGTCAGGAAGCCTCCCAGAGTGGCCGACTCTAAAATGAGACAGGTTTGCCTGGCAGAGAAGGGAAGCATGTGAGGTGTGGCTAGGAAGAGCCGGTGGCCAGAAAACAGGCAGGGAGGGGCTCATTTGTGGCAGCTGTTGTGTCAGGAACCATGGACTTGTTGAGGTGCTATCATTATCCACCCATCCACCCCCATCCATCACCCACCCATCCATCCATCCATCCATCCATCCATCCATCCACTCATGCATCCATCCACCCATCCACCCATGCATCCATCCACCCATCCATCCATCCATTCATCCACCCATGCATCCATCCACCCATCCACCCATGCATCCATCCACCATCCATCCATCCATTCATCCACCCATGCCATCCATCCATCCATCCATCCATCCATCCATCCATCCACCCACCCACCATCCATCCACCCATGCATCCATCCACCCATCCACCCATCCATCCATCCATCCATCCATCCAGCCACCCATCCATCCAGCCACCCATCCATCCATGCATCCACCTTTCATCCATCCATTCATCAATCCACCATCTATCCACCCACCCAGCTAGCCCCATCCATCCATCCAACCATCCATTCATCCATCTATCCCCATCTATCTATGCACCCATCCATCTATCCATTGACCCCCATCCATCCATTCATGCCTCCACCATCCATCCAACCATCCATCCACCTACCCATCCACCATCCATCCATTTATCCATCTATCTCCATCTATTTATCCATCTGTCCATCCATCTATCTATCCCCATCCATCCATCCACCATTCATCCATCCACCTATCCACCCATCCATTTATCCATTCATCATCCATCCATCCCAATCCATCCATCCGTCCATCCATCTATCCCCATCCATGCATCCATCCTCCAGCGATTACTGACCATGAACAGACACTGTCTATCAGGTCCTTGTCCTCAGCCTTGTCTTCTTGTCCTGTCTCCAATGAGGAGGGACCGCAAAGCAGGAATGTGCAGATTCCTATGAAAATGTCAGGTCATGCCACGTGCCAAGAAGAGAAGCCAGATGGATCTGGTGGCAGGTGGGGTGAAGTGCCTTTTAAAGCAGGGTCACGGAAGCCTCTCTGAGGAGATGATGTTTGAGCAGAGGTCTGACGCAGCACTGTGCACGTGGGTGTCTGGATTGAGGCATTTTGACAAAAGGGTCAGGCAGTGCAACGGCCGTGGCCTGGGGGCGTGCAAGGCCACTCAGCGGATGCCACTGGCCCCTCCTGCTCTGGGCCTGGGGGTTGAGTGGCACTCTGGCCTAGGTCCTGTCCCACTGCTTTTCTCTGGGTTTTACAGGACAGCACAGCTGTCCACAGGGGCGAGATTGTGCTGTGACTTCCAGTCCATGGCGCCTGGCCCTTCCCCACAGCTAGGAGCCTGCCCCCTCTCCCGGGGGCTATGCCCTTCCCTACGGCTAGGAGCCTGCCCCCCAGAGGCTGTTGAGCTGCTGCCTGCAGCCCCCAGGGCACCTGGCTGACCCCTGCTGGGGGGGCGTTACCCCCCCCCCCCCGCTTTCTCCTGACGACTGGACCCACAGCGCCCTCTCGGACAGCTCCACCCACGTTTCTGATTATTTCCTTGGCGTCCAGTCCCCCGGATAGTTTTAGGCTCTGAGAAGTAAATTGCTCTCCAGAGAGGCAGGATTCATCCCCTTGCCCTTCCTGGACAGCAGGCTGTGGGAGGTCTGGCCAGCCCAGAGTGTGTCCAGCTTACTGTCCTGGGGGCCCTGGCGGGGCAGAGGAGGACCCCAGTTGGGGAGAGGGGGCTGTGGCCTGGGGCAGACCCGCCCTCCGGGGGGGCCTCAGCTTCCCATCCTGTGGCCACAGTCCGCCCACTCATGGGAGGAGCTGGATGGGAGCAGGGAGAGGATTGTGGCCAGGTCCCCATGTCCTGTCTCTGGCCGTGAACTCCACTTGCCCTGCCCTCTGCCCCAGCGTGGCCCACCCATCCCTGGTCACCTCCGGATGCTTGGGATGCGTCTGTGCCTGGGGGCCCAGGGCCCCGAGGACAGAAGGAAGGTGCCGATGGCTGTGCCTCAGGTGGCATTTGTGCACCCTGTTTGGTCCCAGGCAGGGCCCTGGGAGCCGAGCTGCCTGGGACACCTGGGAGGTGTCTGTCACCTCTGAGGAAGTCAAGCCTCTGAGAGGCTGGTGACGCGGCTCAAAGCTCAGGGGTGGGGACGGGGCGTCGGATCCAGGACTGGGCAGCCTGGAGCCCATGGGGAAGTCAGAGGCTGGGGGGTGGGGTGGAGGGAGCTGGCTCTGCCCCCGGCCCCCGCTCCACTCTGCACTGGAAACTTCTCCTTCCGTGGCCAGGTGGGCAGCTCCTCACCCCATGAATGGGCTCGTAGGAGCCCCGGCTTTCCTCGGTGACCTTAAATACGGTCAAAGGCAGGGCCCTAAGTCTGCTTCCACCGTGTGCCCAGGAATTGAGTCTGTGCTGGTGTGGACCCGTATGTGGAGGCGAGATGAGAGAGGGCCACACGTGTGCAAGGTTGTGGGTGGGGACCTGGGGAGAGGAGCCAGTGGCCATCAGCTGAGACACACTGATTTCCTGATCCATGACTGAGCCCTGCCCTGATCACAGATGGACCCTTAACCCAGGTCACCTGCTGAGCCCTGACCCTGGTCACACCATTAAGCCCTGACCCTAGTTATACTCTGGGCCCTGACCCTGGTCACAGTGCGTCCTGACCTTGGTGTCACTCTGAGCCCTGATCCTGGTCACACTTGAGCCCTGCCCCTGGTCACACTTGAGCCATGACCCTGGTCACACTTGAGCCATGACCCTGGTCACCCTCTGAGCCCTGCCCCTGGTCACACTTGAGCCATGACCCTGGTCACACTTGAGCCATGACCCTGGTTACCCTCTGAGCCCTGCCCCTGGTCACACTTGAGCCATGACCCTGGTCACTCTCTGATCCCTGCCCCTGGTCACACTTGAGCCATGACCCAGGTCACCCACCGAGCCCTGCCCCTGGTCTTACGAGACCAGCTGTGAGTGCTCACAGATAATTGAACACGTGTCACATGCTCACAGGGCCACCTCCTCCTCTAGACAGATGCGACAGTTGACCACGTGACTCGCTCGTCTTAGAAAAATGAGTCAGAGGCTCCCACCCACAGCGCAGACCCTCCACCTGCCTCGCCCCCAGTCACACACACATCTCCACACAGAGGCTCGACACCCACACAACATCTCTGTAAACACTGGGTCCGGCAGCCCCCGGGGTCCCCCTTGCCCCAGGAGCCCAGGTTGTATGGTGGAATCCCACCCTCTCAGCCAAAGTCCCCCGTCCCCCGCTCTGGAACATTAGCAGCGGGGCTCGGGGCCCTCCCCCGCTGCCGCCCCCCACCCAGCCTGGCCCCGTGGCAGCAGCGAGGGCCTGCGGAGTGGGGGTGTTAGGGAGAGAAAGGGGTGCTTGCAGAGCTCCGTTCGGGAGGATGAGTGGAGGCTGGGTGCAGAGAGGACAGGTGGTGGGTGGTGGGGCTCACGACGCCCAGAGCGCATCCTGGCACTTGGGGGGGGGGAGCCTGTGCCCCTGGCGTTGGAGCAGGAAAGCCAGAGCTGGTAGGGTTCTCGGCGACGGGTGGCTTTGCCCCGAGCTGCGAGTGGCAGGCTGAGGCCCGGCATGCCAGCCGGGGCAGGGGCTCCCGCTGCGACGCCAGCATTCGGGGGTGTCCGCTGGGGACCTGCCGTGCGGGGGCCCCAGGAAGGGCAGGGTTCCACCCCCCCGCCCCCCGCGTGTCTCCGGCTCCAAGACCCACACGGCAGCCGTGGAGGCTCTGGGGGTCCTGCCAGGCTGGGGGGCCTCACATGGTGGCTCTTGGCCCCTGTGCCCTCTGCAGCCTGAGCCAGCAGGGAGGATGCCGGGACGGGCTGGCAGAGAGGCGGGCATCCTGCACGCTCTGCGGGGCTCCTGTCTTGAAGGCTGAGCCCACTCCAGCCTCCTCAGATGGGCCCTCAGTCTGCAGAGGCCCGGGGTGCTGAGGGGCCGGGCCGCCCTGGGGCCCTCGGGGTCTGTGCTGCGGCCCCCACGCCCTCCCTCCCGGCCTCCCACACAGGGCTGCTCAGGCCCGGGCCGGCCCCTTCCCTGGGGTCCCTGGTCCCTTTAAGAGCCTTGCCCCATCTTCGGTTTCCTTGGAGAGAGCGGTGAGGGGCAGGCGAGGGGGCGAGCGGAAGGGAGAGTTGGCAGGGCCCCCAGGTCGCTGTCAGCGGCTGGTTCCCAGATGGATTCCTCCCACAGCGCTGGATTCTGGTGGGAGCAGAGGAGGCAGGCGGAGGGAGGGGCGACGGGAGGGGATGGCGAGACCACTGCCCACCACCACCAGGGCCCTCCCCTTCTCTGATCTCCCCCTACGCTGTCCTTGCAGGGGGAGGGGCGACAGGCGGAGCCCCGCTGGGGGCCTCCTGAGTCTCCTTGCAGGGTAGGGAGCTGGAGGGCCAGACCGGCCGCAAGGTCATGGCCCACTGCCAGCTCCCGTGTTCTGAACCTGGGGTGGGGCGGTGGGTCACCCCCGCTGCGCCCTGGCTGACAGCCCGGCTCCTCCAGCCACTCCCCTGCACCCCACGGGCCCCCTCACCGCCACCCTCTCAGGGCAGCAGGGACACTGGGCCCGTTTATGCCCAAATCGGCTCCGGCCTCAACCATGACCTGCTCTGAGAGGCCTTCACGCCCAGTTTCCTACACGGTTTCCTGCACCTGACCGCTGTCCACCCCCTCCCAGCTCAGACCCCAGTTAGCGGGAAGTTCAGGCCCCCGAGCCCCTGGCTTCCTGCTTGCACCCCGCCCCCCTGCGTGTGGGCCCCGCCCCCGGGCAGGGCCTGGGTCTCTGCTGCCAGGGATGCAGTAAGCCCTCAGGAGGGAACAGAGGAGGCTGGAAGTGCCCCATTTGAAGAGGGTCCCTCATCCCTAGGGGACTGGAAATGTACCCATTCATTCATTCATTCATTCGTTCGTTCATTCCCTGAACATATCTTCCCTGCATCCAGTCTGCCCGGTGTGGTCTGACAGTGTCCTGCCGTCAAGGCACCCCCATAGCACCCACCTGACAGGATGTCCCCCTGGGGGAGCCCACCCCTCCCCACTCTCACGCGGGGGGCGAGAGGAGGGCCGGGTCAGAGGACCTGAGCTTGCTCTCCACGCGGCTGCGAGCTGTCCCCGCTGGCGCTCCTCTGGGCCTGCTTGTCCTGGGGGGTCTGCGGGAACCTGTAGCCACGGTCGGCGGGTCACGAGGGCCCCTCCCTGGCTGCTCACACGGGCCATGCAAGCCCTGGCCTGTTTCCTTGACTGTGCGATGGACGAGATGCGTACCCCCCCCCAGGTCTAAGGGGTGGTACCCAGCCCCCAACCCCCACCGGGCGCCTCCCAGACAAGGCCCGAGCTGGCCCCGGCCCCAGCTGCCCGCCCCCGCCCCTCCCCTGCCCTCCTCTCTTTCTCTGGGAGGAAAAGCCCGGCCAGCTGCTACTTGGCCCAGGACAAGCCCCCTGGAGTGGGGCTCCCCAGGGGAGGGGCAGAATCTTCCAGGGGTGCCGTGGGGGGGGGCAGACATGTGCTCGAGGACCCGGGTGCGTTGGTGGGGAGGAGGCATCTTGGAGGGGAGGCCTTTCCTGGACGAAGGGTCAGGGCACATGAGCTTCCTGCTGGGCTGTGTCCAGCTGTGACTGTCAGCTGTGACTGCGTCCCCTTCGTTGTCTGTCATCTAGCGTCCCCGCACCCGCAGCGGGTGGGGATGTGGCCCCGAGAGTGAGCGTAGCATCCACGGGGACACGAGGGGGAGGGGCCGGGGTGGCAAGTCGGGAGGGGAGGCTCCCAGGATCTGCCTGGTAGAGTGGGCTCAGCACTGCGTGGCATGCGGCTGCCCGGTAGGGCCTGTAGGGGTGCAGACTGAGTCACCCGCCTTGCCTGTCTCTGGAGGCCTTGGAAGAGGGGCTTGGGACCAGGCTGGGCCATGACCCTCAGCAGCCCCCCCCTCCCAACCGACCCCACAGGCCCTGCTCTGTGGGCCTGTGCTGGACCCTGGCCTGGGGCGGGTGGGGAGTGAGGAAAACAGTCCCAGAGTCGCCCTCGGGGAGAAGAGGGTGAGCCCACAGGAAGGACACTGGGCTGCAGGGGTGCCTCGGGGTGAAGGAGGAGCAGCTGCCTTGTGGGGCCGTGCTGGCGCAGGAAGGGGTGTGTGTGGGACAGAGCAGGGGCCCTGGGGGGGAGGGCCTGGGCCTGGCCGGCACACAGCTGCTTTGAGGGGCTCCTAGCGGGACTCCATCCGGCCGTCTGTGCCTCCACGTGCGCCGTGCCGGAACTGCGTGTACCCTGAGGCTCACCCCGCTGGCCCCGCGGCTCCCCCGCCCTCCCCGGAGGAGGGGTCAGTGTGGGGGCCGCCTGCTGCCCAGGGCTGTGCTCTGAGGACTGTTCCCGCAGGGACAAGCCCTCCTGCCCACCCCGCCCCCGCCCTGCGGCCTCCTCCCTCCTCCTGGAGCCTCGCCGTCCTCGGCGGCCCAGGCGCACCCGCACCACCGCCCACCGGGGCTCGGCCCACACCGCCCTGCATGGGCGTCGCCCCTGCTGCGCCCACACCCACATGTCTGGGGGCCCACTAGGGCCCCACCACGACACAGCAGCTAACAAGGGGCAGGGCACAGGGGTCTGACCCGCAGCAGGCCTGGGCTCAAATCCCAGCCCCACTCCTTACTAACAGGGTCATTGTGTCCTTGAGCCTCAGTTTCCACATCTGTAAACTGGGATTGCTACAGTTCTGGGGAGACGTGATGTGTGTCGAGTACAGGTTGTAGTGCAGGAAAATACCCAGTGAGTTGCCGCCGTCCTCACCCTACTCCAGGGGGCTTGTGGGAGAAGGCCCTCCCTAGCTGGCATTGTGCCCTCTGGGGACAGCATGTGTCCTGGGGGGAGAGGGTGAAGGCCGACCGCTGGGGGCAGGCTTCCTGGCAGGGGTGCCTGGGCCGGGCGGAACGCCCGGAGGCGGCGGCAGAGGCTCTCTGGGCCCCGGCGCGGCACGTGCATAGGAACCGAGGCAGGTGGCCGTGCCATGGGGCGGACTTGGGGGCGGTCTTCCTCCCTGAGACACCTGTTCCCCTCTGCCGGGTGCGCGGCTGCTCATTGTCCGAGGCAGAAAGGCCTTAGCCCCACTCCCCAGACAGCCAGGCCTGGCGCCCCTGCTTGTGGCCCGGGGGGGGTGGTGGCCCAGGGACAGGCCGGGGAAGGACTCGCGGGTGTCGGCCAGGGGCCGTGGCCCGCTGTCCTCCTTTCTAGGCCTCGCTGCAGAGGCCCCGGGAAGCCGTGAAGTGGTCTGTATCACAGGCCTCCAGGAGTGAGGGGAGCAGGGAGACGCCTGGAAGCTGGGCCCAGGTGCCGGCCACGCGACGGTGCGGCTGCCACGCGCGTCTCGCCCTCGCTGACGGGGATGAGGGGCCGCCCGCCGGACGGTTCCGCCTCCACGGCGTCCGGGACACGGTGGGTGGCGGGAAACGCTGTTGCGGGTGGAGACGGGGTCCCCTGATGGCCGCGGTGCTGGCTCTGCGGCGGTGGGGGCAGTGGTGGCCGTGACGCTAACGGGAGGGGACGCCGGGGGCCCTGCAGGCACGGTGGTGGCAGTGCCCGTGGTGGCGAGCAGCGTGCTCCTGGAGGTGCGGGCGGTGGTGGCGGTGAGGGGCCACGGCTGGTGGGCAGGGGTGTGGCGGGGGTGGCGGGGCTGCTGCTGCTGCTGAGAGATACGGGGGCATCTGGTGTCACTGGCGGTCAAGTGGTGACGTCATTCTCACGGTGGCGGTCGTGTGGTGCGAAGCGGGGGGGGCAGTGGCGGGGGGGCATCCCGGAGGTGACCAGTGGCCGGGGCTGGCTGTGACGGGGGCCGGGCGTGGGGTCTGTTGCCATCGGGGGACACTCGGCATGGGCCACCTGCACGGGCCGGGGAGACGCCTCCTGAATGAAGCAGTGACTGTGGCCGTGGCTGGGGCGTGCGCTGGGTGGGTGTCAGGGCAGCGGCCCCTCAGTGGGCAGGGGATGGGGACGGGGCGGGCGGAGCCTGGCTGGAGGAGCAGCTCGGAAGGTGTGAGGTGCTGGGCTCAGGCAGGGCCCGAGGGTGGGGCCTCCGAGCTGGGGGGGGGGGGCTCGGCAAGGGGAGGGGCCGGCAGGACCCCGGTCCCCCGGGCCCGCCTGGGTGGGTAGAGGGGTGAGGACAGGAGCCTGGACGGTGGGGACAGCCGGGTTTGCGGGGGAGGCGGGGCCCGCGGTGCCAGGAGGGAGCGAGGAGGCTGCACCAGGCGCCGTGAGGAACAAGCGCCCATGGGGGCTGCAGTCACGAGGCCCAGACAGGAGGCGCCAGGAGAGGCGGCCCCACGGCAGGAACACGGGCCGGAGGGGCGGGGGGTGCTCACCTGGCAGCTCACTCAGCAAACCCCGGGTCAGGCAGTTGTCCGTCCCCCGAGGTCCACGGGCCACAGACCCCAGGCCCTGAACCGAGGCAGCACGCAGCTGATCCGGGCCACCAGCTGGCGGCCAGATAGGGGCTGGGCATGGGGGGCGGGGAGGGGAGGGGGGGCTCGAGGAGACCTCCCAGAGGCGGCAGTGGCTCTGGGGAACCTGAAGGACCAGGTGAGTCAGCCAGGGGGCAGGAGGGCATGTGGCCAGAGGCTCTGGCCACAATCAAGGCCTGGAAGCAGGCGAGGGCGGCTGTGTTCTGGGCCAGCAAGCGGTTCCCGCAGGGCCAAGGGGGCTTGGGAGTCATGATGAGCTCTGGCTGCTGGGTGAGGTAGGACCCGGGAGGGGAGCGCCAGCACAGAAGCGGGGCAGCACCTGATGGAGGGGTCAGGTGCAATGCTCGGGAATTCACAGGCTGGCCCGGCAGGCTCCCTGGAGGAGGAGACTTAGCACAAGCCTTGATCTAGGGCCCAAAAATCAAACGGCAGAGGTGGGAGGTGGGCCTCCTGATAGGTGAAGCGTGCTTTAGCAGGGCCTGTGCCTCGGACGGTTGCTCTGGGGAGCTGGAGGGGAGGCCTGCCATCGAGGGTCTCCAAGGCCAGGCTGAGAAGCTTTGAGGAGCACCTAGGAGCCCCCACCTGCAGAGACGCTTCGCCTGCTCCCTGTGGCCCCAGCCGGCTGTGCTGTGCCCACTCCCGCTTCTTTCCTTCTTCCTGTCGTGTGGGAGGACACCCATGAGTCATTCACACTCTGGTGCGAATTAGCCCATCAAGCCCCAGGGGACCCTGATGGGCACAGTCCCGTAACAGACCTGCTTTGTGGGCTGGCAGGAGGCATCGTGAACCAGGTTCGATGGGTAGACGGGGGGAGGGGGAGGGGGGCGGAGGGGGGCTCTCAGCGCACCCTCTGCATTACCGTTCCCTGCTGTGCCATGAGAGGGCGGGCCCGTGGGCCGTGCCTCCCTGTGTCTCCCCGAACAGGGTGCTGGGTAAGGATCTGTGCCCACTTCACAGGAGGGGGAGCTCAGCTCCAAGTGGCCAGGATGCGGTCTGCCCAAGGGGGGAATGGGGCTTGGCTGCCCCGTTCCCCCCTCGTGGGCTGGGCACCGGCCAGGTGGCAGGGGGACAGGGGGCCACAGGCTGGTCTCCGAGGCACCTCGGCTCCCCCACCCTGGGCCCCGGGGGGCGCCTTGGCGGTGCTGTCAGAGGGTTGGGGAGCAGGCCCATGGTGGACGAGTGCCGGCTTGTCTTCTCTGAGCTGCTCTCGCGTGGGACGCAGGGACAAGGCAGTGGCCCCACACTGAACCAAGTGTGACATGAGGTGGGGGTCTGCACTGGGAGCCCTCGAGGGTCAGACTCGGGGAGGGTGGACAGGGGCCCTGGGGTCCTGGGGGGGCTAGAGCCGAGGACCACATGGGGCTGGCACTGTGGGGACGATGGGTGGAGGCCAGTGAGGCAAGCGGCCACAGTGGCTGGGAAATTCGGTGGGGGTCCCACCAGCGTGGTGCCACGGGGGGTGACCAGCAGCCATCAGACTGTTTGTGACTTCTGCAAGGAGGCCAGTTGGATCTGCTGAGTGGCCGGCGTGGGGAAGAGGCAGGGGGCACCCCCACTGCGCACCTGCGGCAAGGCGAGCCAGGACGGGACCCGAAGCCGTGAGCAGCGCCGAGTGTGTGATGGGGGAAGGTCCCCAAAGACGGAGGCTGTGGGTCAGGGACGGCCTGACTGCGGGAGCCGGGAGCTGGCCGTGTGGCCGTGGCCATGTGGCCGTGTGGCCGTGTGGCCGTGGAGGTGGAACCAGCCTTTCAGCACGTTGGGTGGTGGGATGAGGGAGGCGTGGCTCTGCCCTGGGAGCCCTGGTCTGATGGGGGGAGACAGCCGTTTTATGGGAGCCCTGATCTGAGAGGCCCAGTGGCCCCCTCAGCCCAAGCAGGGAGGGGCTCCCGCTCTAAGCCCTGGGCCCCCTGCCCCCCCTGGTCCTGGGAGGTGCCACTACCCCAGCTCCTCTGTCACCGTGGACCCGTGGGGTGGGGGGCAGGTGTCGCTGACCCAGATTCCCCAGGCCTGGGCTCAGGAAGGTGGGGGGTTGGCTCCATGACCCAGTTATTCCGAGTTTCTGAAGCTCAGACAAGAGGCGGCAAACGGTGTCCCCGTGTGGCCGCTGTGTAGAGGAGGCAGGGACCCGCCCGTGCTGCAGACACGGGACAGATGTCCCTGAGGCCGGAAGGGTGGCGGGCGGGTGGCTGTGGGAAGAACTCCCAGGTTTGAGGTATAAGAAGGTAAAGCCTCCAGGAGGGCTGAGAATTCCTGGCCTTTCCCAGGTCGGGGGGGCCTAAGATGTCAGTGGGGGCGCTCTGGTCAGGGGCCACCCGGCCAGCTGTCTTGCTCAATGTCAGCCCTTGGCTGGTGTCAAGGGCAGCGCAGCAGGCCTGGCTGACCATCTGAGTGACCTCTTCTCCTGGCCTGGGCCTGGGCCAGGTCCCCTCTGGAGCTGCTCTCCAGGGTCCAGGGGTTCAGAGGCTGTGTGTCCGGAGGGCTGTCGGCCAGATAAACCCTGCGGTCCCGCCCTCCTGCTGCCCTGCTGTGCCTCCCCGGACAACGGCGGCAGCTCTCTGTGCCTCGGCTTCTGTGTCTGCACAGTGGAGCTGAGGGTTGTTGCAAAGCTTAAGTAATGAAACGCACGGGGCGCGGCTACCGTCGGGGTGTGAGAGGCCAGAGGCCGGTCCCTGTCCCTGTGCTGCCTGTCAGGAGCCACGCCTGATACAGGCCGCAGGGGCCTGCGGGAGCCAGGGAGGCGCGCCGCCGAGGGAGCCTGCCCGCGGTCCTGCGGGGTCAGGAGGAGCCCCAGCCCCTGGCTCCAGGTCCAGGCACCTTCCAGGTCCCCCAGCAGCTGCCTGCCTCCCGGACCTGGGGCCGACCCGCTGTTCTCGGGAGCAGGGTGGGGGCTTTCTCGCGCCCTCCACGGCCTGCGGCTGCCGGGTGGGCAAAGTGGGCAGCAGTTCCTCGCCCCCTCCTCTGAGAGGCTGGCGAGCTGACTGACGTCCTTATCGGGAGCCTGCGGGGCCGCTCCCCCAGGAGGTGGCCTGCCCCTATCAGCCTGGCGCCCTTGCGGACTCGCGAACTGGCCGGGAACCTGCCAGGCTGCTGGCCCCAGCCAGCCCGGCTCCTCTCACCCTGGGCCTCAGGGAGCTGTCCCCGCCTTGTTCTCCCAGGCAGAGAGCTGGGGTCCAGGGCTCCCCCCACCCCCACCCCCGCCACCGCCACCCAGCTCTGCTCAGTGGATGAGAGCAGAGGCCATGTCTGTTGAATCTGGAGAAGCACGGCCGCGCCTTGAACCCAGGAGGCCGGTCACAGACCCCCACTCTCGAGAGCAGCTGCTGGGCTAACGTCGCGGACAAGCAGTTGGCTCTGCCTCCAGACAGTGCTCGGAGCGCGCGGCGCCTGTGCCATCGGCTGTCTCGGGGTCTGGTCAGTGGCTTCCACTTTCAAGGCTGGAGCTGCACTTGCAGCCCGGGGCACGCGGACAGGCCACTGCTGCTGGGGGCGGGGACAGACGGCAGGAGCCGGGGTCAGCCGGGGCCTCAGCCCTGCACCCCTGTCCTGCGTGGTGCTGGGGAAGCAGGGGGAGTGTGGGTGCGCCGGGCACCCCGGCCAGGCCCCAATAAACCTCTGGCCAACGGTGTGGGGAGGACCGGGCAGGACGCGGGCGGTCCCCAGGAGCTCCAGGACTCCCTTCGCGTTCCTTCCATCGTCCATCGTCGGTTCTGGTCTGTAGTTCGGGGTCTTTCCTTCTCCGGAGGAAAGGAGGGGAGAGGCCTCTGCCACAGCCTCAGTAGGCTTTGACTTCGGCCCCACCGCACGCTGCCCTGGGGCTAATGGCTACTCCGGCGGTCAGTTTATGGAAGGACGAGCTTTGAGCTCCGCGACCCTTGGGGGCGTTCTGTCTTCCCACTGAACGGCAGAGACAGAGCAGCCTGGCTGGATCGGGTTGCGGGGTACTCCCGGGGCCACAGGGCCCGATGCACCCCACGGAGCCTAGGGCTGGCCCCTGGGCCTTGCTGCTGCTGTGGACTCAGGCAGGCCCCTCTGGCCTCAGTTTTCCTCCTCCTTATAAAGGGGGTGGGTCCCTTCTGGAGGGAGGAGAACCGAGAAAGGCCGAGGCCCTGGCTTCCGGCCCAGCTCCGAGTATATCCCTTCTCCCCCGGGCCTGAAGCTCTGGAAGGCGATTGTGTAACATCTCCAATTGCACAGACTCTGGGGCTCTCTGGTACCTGCAGCTCATGAGCCTAAGCATTCCGGAAGACGCGAGCCCTGTGCTGGGCGCCTCGCGAGCGTCTGCCCACTTCATCCTCCGGAAAGTCCTGCCCCCCATTTTAGAGCCGAAGAAATGAGCTAGGGGTGAGGATGGGAGCCTTCCGAGGGGACACAGCTAGCAGAGGTGGCAGTCTCGGCTTGTGTGTGTTTGTGTGTGTGTGCAGGGTCAGGGCCCCTGTGGGGAGCAGGGGCAGGGAGCAGCTCAGCCCCCAGCCTGCCCGGCACACAGGAGGGCTGGCTGCTGGGGGGAGCCGGCCAGCAGAATGGTCTGGAGGCACCGGTATCTCCCTTGGGCTGCGAGCAAGTGGAGCTGCAGCAGGACTCGGGGGGAGGGGGCCCTGGGAAGACCCTTCTGCGGAGACCTCGAATGTTGCCCTAAAGTCCTGGGGGCAGGCACGTCCGAGTTACTTGGGGACAGGGCAAGCGTTTTGCGACCCGGCCTGAGAAGCAGAGCACTCCCAGCTGTGGGTCCTCGTGTGCAGAGTTTCTGTCCGGCCTCGGACCTCCTGGAGCCCCCTCCCCCGTCCGCAGCCGCAGGTCCCGGGGACCCAGGGCCGCACCCCACGGGTGACTCCTGCCGGCCAGGCTGCAGCCCGCTGAGAGAAGGCAGGCCCAGCCTCGCCCAGGTGCGCTGGCTGGACGCTCCTGAGTTCCCGGACCTGCGGGCCGGCCTCGAAGGGTGGGGGACTTGCGTCCACAGCGACCGGTGCACGACCGGTGCACAGAGCGCCCGAGTCCTTCAGTCCCTGTTTAAATGGAAAGGCGCAGTGAGGGGCCTCTAGACAGCGGGGAAGGCTGTGTGTCCCAGGCCTCGGGCTGCGGAGGGACGCCGGGGGCGACCGGCCCGGCGGAGGTGGATGCGGGAGCGGGGGCGGTCCCAAGGTCACCAGCGCGCTCCGGGCTCCGGGGCGGAGTAGCGGGGGCGGCCCCGGCACCCCTCCCAGCGCGCCCCCGCCCCGCCCGCCGCCCCCGGCTTGGCTCTGCTCCGGGCTCCGGTTCGCTCGCGCGCGGGCTCCGGTTCCGGCTCGGCTCGGGCCCCCGCTCGGCTCCGGCTCCGCGCCGCTCCGGCTCCGGCGCTGGGGGCGCGGCGGGCGGGGCGTTCCGGGCGCGGGGCCAGGGCCCGGCGCCCCGCGCTCCCCGCGACTCGCTCTCCCGTGGCTCGGCGGCGGCCATGGGGCGCGGGGCTCCGGGGCGGCGGCGGGGCGGGCGCGCGGCTGCGGGCGCAGGTGCGGGCGCGGGCCGGCGGGGACAGGGGGCCGGGCCGCCGGCCGCCCGCCGCTCACGCCGCCCCTGTCCCCCCTCCCCGTGTGTCCCGTCCTCCCCCCAGGCCCTCCTCCCCCGCCCCCCCGCAGCTCGGGCCCTGGTCGTGGCGCGGCTGCCGCACGGTGCCCCTCGACGCCCTCCGGACGCGCTGCCTCTGTGACCGGCTCTCCACCTTCGCCATCTTAGCCCAGCTCAGCGCCGACGCGGTGAGACCCCGGCAGGGCCGCGCGGGGGCGACGGGCGCGGGGGGCGCGGGGGGCGCGGGGGGAGGGGGTGGCGCGGGGCGGGCGCTTCCGGCTCAGGATGGGCGCGGGAGGGGCCGGATCCACCCCTGCCCGGGGGCCGTGCGCCTGGCTGCCCCCCGCCGCCCCCCCGCAGCCTGGCCTGGCCGGCCTCTGGAGAGGGTGGATGGGAGCTGGGTGGGTGGCGGTGTGGAGTTGGGGACTGGCCCCGGGAGGGGCTGAGCTCCCTTCCCCTGTCCAGTGACTGATGGGTGAGTCTCCCCCACTCTCCTTGGGGGCTTGGGACCTTGGAGGGAACGAACCCTCGGGGGAGCTAGGCAGGCTGTGCCCAGGCTTTTGGGGGACTGGGGAAGGCTCAGCCTGGCGGAGCTGGCACACCCCTTCACCTGGTGGGTGTCCCCCTCAGCTGGGGGGCAGGGTCCTGGCCTGCCTGGGAAAGGGCGGGCAAGGAGCTGCCGCCTAATTGGGAGACCTTCCCCAACCTCCCCAAGTAGTCCTGGGCTCTGGAGGCAGCTGTGTCCCCAGGTACAAGCCGTGGGGTGCCTGAGGGTGCTGGCTCTGGCCCAGGTCCCCAGCCCTCCTGGGGAAGGCCCCATCATCTCAGGGCCTCCTTTTTGTTCCCGTGATTCTTGTGGGGGCTGCTGGTTTCTATGGTGACGGCATCTGGGGCCAGCTCCCAGGCTGGAGCCCTGGGTGCTGGGCTCAGCCCGCCAGGGCTGATGGACTGTCTCGCCCAGGGCCGAGCTCCAATCACCGGGTCCCAGGAAGCCCCCCCAGCCATTGGGCCCCCTGAGGAGGGAAGGGGCTCCCAGAGACATGAGTCTGGGCCCAGTGGGGAAAGATCACTGAGTGGCAGACGAGGCGGACGGACTGTGCAGGGGACCCGGCTCTCCTGGAGTTTGGGGTTGCAGGCCCTCATCAAATGGGGGCATCACAGATCTGCCCTCTAGGAAACCCTGGGTTCAATGTGGAAAATAGCTCCAGGCCTTTCTGAGAATGTTCTGCCCACCACCCGTTTGTCCAGTGGGACGTGGGTACGGAGAGCCACGTTGTCAGCCAGAGTCCCTGATGGCAGTGGAACTGGACAGGACCTTCCACTAACAGGCAGGGGCCTGAGGCCGGGGAGGGTGCCCTCAAGGTCCACAGCCTTCCTGGGCCAGACCCCAGGTCTTGGGGCAAGTCTGGCTGGACAGGGGTCTCTGCTTTGGGGCCTGACCTAAGTGTGCCCTCCCCCATCCGGCTGTCCCTGGGACAGGGCTGTCGGCGTTACAGACTCTGGGCCGGGGTCCTGAAGGCAGGAGCCAGGGCCATCCCAGGGGCTCCCTGGAAGAGGTGGCTTTCTGCATAGGTAGTCATCAACGGTAAAGCAGCAGGCTTCTTCTGCAGCCAGTAGGGCTGGGGGCTTTCTGAGACCTCCGCGAGGCCAGAGCAAACAGGAGAGGCCCAGGCTTGAGCCCCCAGGTGACTCCTCATCCTTAGGAGTTTGAGGAGGAAGGCCCGGGGCAGGGGAGGTTCCGGAGTGCAACATGCGCATGGGGTTAGAGTTCAAACACCCACTGGCCCCCGACACACAGGGACTCTGGCCTGGCCTTCCCTCCCTCGGAGCCTCCGTTTCCTCTCCTATAGAGTGGAAGCAGCTGTGTGTTACTCAGGGCGGCTGTGAGGCGTGGCCCGGTTGATGGGGGGCCAGGGGAGCTCCTGAACCAGGCTCTGCAGTGCGGTGGGGGGGGTCGGGGGGGCTGCGTGCTGTGGATGGAGCCTTCCACAGACAGGTGGCGTCCGGGTCGGGGGCCGAGCTCCAGGTCAGCTCTGGCGTGGAGGTCGTGTCTGGTGAGGGGTGGGTGGCCGGTGCTGTGACACCAGGTGCAGAAGGCTTGGCCCCCCGGGCGTCTCCCAGGAGACTGACCCGCGCCGGGCGCAGCATCTGGGGGCCGCTGTGCCAGGGCGGGCAGACAGGAGTGCAGAGTCTTGGTCTGTGAAGGGTTTGAGCTTGTGTTTGGGGGGGAGGGGTGGGTGACATCCCCCCGTGTCCCTGCAGAGGAGCTGAGGCTGAAGGTACAGCAGCTCACGCTGGCCGGAGCCACCCGCCCGCCACGGGCCTGAGGGCAAGCTGCCTGGCCTCTGTGAGCCTCGGTTTCCTCATCTGTAAGACGGCACCGTAGTCGGCTCTGCCCGACTGTGTGACCCTTTGAAGGGCGCGTGGAGAGCTCAGAGCCCAGGTGCCAGAAGAGCCGGGGGCGGGGGGCTCCGCCTCCCACCTGTGCTCGCCTGCCGGCCTCTCCCTCTCCTTTCCCGGCCAGCCCTGGCCCCAGCGAAGGGTGACCCCGGAGGTGCTGAGTGGGGTGACCAAGCTGTTGTGCACCCCGTTGCCCCGTCTGGCCCCTGTGCCCACCCCCAGCCCTGCCCTGGAGGAGCACGGGGTCCGATGGGGGAGATGAATCTGTGTTCAGAGAGGCCGGGGACACAGCAGCAGCCTCCCTGCCTCCTGGGGGGTTGGGAGGGGCGCATGAGGAGGAGGTTTGGAGTGGGGCCCTGAGGGGTGAGCAGGAGTTCGGCAGCTGAGCTTAGAGGACAGGGGTGACAGTCGTCCTGGGGAAAGTGAGGATGGCAGAAAGCAAGCGGGGGGATGGGGCGGGGCTCAGGGCAGGGGTGCCAAGGTGCGGGCGCTGGGGCAAGGCCAGAGCTGCGGCGAGCTGGGCTGCATCCTGAAGGCGGCGGGGAGCCGGGTGGCTGGGGGGTGATGGAGAGTGGTGGGGGGTTGGGGTCTTGGAGGGATCCAGCAGGAGTGGCGGCGGAAGAGCCCGGCTGGCAGGTGGGGTGGTGGCAGAGGTGGGCTGGGCCGGGCCTGGGGCAGGATGGGGTGCACCTGCCTGTCCGCTGGCCGGGGTTGGATGGCCATGGGGATTCGGGTCTGAGCAGCTGGCTGCACCGGGAACCCTGCGGCGTCCCCACCAGGGACCGGAGAGAACAGGGGAAGAGGCGGGGTGCTGTGATCACCCCCCAGGAGCCGGGGACAGATGAGACCCCAGGCCAGGGCAAGGAGGGAGGGGAGGCGGGACCCAGGAGTCCCCCAGTCCCGCCCGAGCTCTGCGGGGAACCGGAAAGTCAGACCCCAGCTGTGCGGCTGACCGCTGGAAGGCTGAGTAACTGCTCTGAGTCACATCGGTGAGGGGGCGATGCTGTCTGCCTCCGAGCTGCCGCGGGGACGCCGCTCAGTGAGAGATTCACAGCGCGCAGCCTAGCCTGGCGCGTACGGCCGTCTGTAAAGCCCGGTTGTTGCCAGTGGTGTTTCTGAGACGTGCCTGAGACTGTGTCCCTAGCCTCACCGGGGGCAGGATTCAGCATGTGACGGGCGCCACGCCGCAGTGGGTCAGGGATGAGCCTGTGCTGGGGTCAGGGCTCAGTTACGTGGGAGCTGGGAGCCATGGGGGGTGTTAGCAGTGGCAGGACAGCCAAGATGGTGCTGGAAGAAGGAACCGTGTATTTAGGATGCATCAGATGTGTACTCGGTTGGGGAGGAGGTTGAAAGGAGCTGAAGTGGTAGAAACCAACGATAACCGTGCAGACAACAAAAGAGAGAGGCTGAGGGTAGGTGGAGGGCGGGGACCCTGCAAAGTCTGAAAACAGGATGAGGGAGCAGAGAGAGAAGGGTTGGTTCAGACCAAATGTTCAGTGAGGGCCTCTGCGAGGTGGTGACATCTAAGCCGAGGGAAGAGCCAGCCATGTGAAGGTCAGAGGAAGAGCACTGGGCAGTGAGAGGAGCATGTGCAAAGGCCCTGGGGTGGTACTGAACTTGGCTAGGGAACCGGTCTCCAGCAGGAGGCCGGCTGGCTTCTGCCTTTTCTCTCTATGTGTGGGTTGGAGCCCATCTCCTGCCCTGGAGATCCCTAACCCAGCGCCCCCAACAAGAGCTGGAGCTCCGCGGGACCCCGGCCCGCTCACTCCGTGTCCCCTCTCTTCCCCACGCTGTCTGGAACCTGCGGGGCCGGGGCTGTCAGGAGTGACGGATGAGCCAGGTGGAGGAGGAGGGAGTGGACAGGCAGGGGAGGGGGGATGGCAAGCACGTGGCTGCCAGGACTAATGAGGGCAGATGGGGGCAGATGGCCACAGAGGTGGGGGCCGCAGCCGGCCACGGGGCGGGTGCCAGCCACTTGCTCCACCACCCGTGACTTGTGTGGCCAGCCGGCCTTCAGGGTCACCTGGCAAGTTCAAGGGTACAGGCTGTGGCCTCGAGCCCCCCCTTCCCTGGGTTCTGTGCTCCCTGTGTGGACACGCACTTTGTGCGGGAGCTGCACCGGGTGGTGCCCCCAGGGACCGCTGACTGCTTGGCCGACCTTGGGTGACCCTTCTTCTTCCGGGAGCCTGGCTGCCCCGCCCCCAGCCAGCCGGCCGGCCGCATCGACGGGGCGTCCGTGCAGGGCCGGGCCCAGGGGCTCAGGAACGGGAGGACTCCGGCTGCAGGACTCCGGGCAGTGGGGCCCAGGCTGGAAGAGCAGGGCCGGGGGCGGGCGGCGGTGTTTCCAGTGTGTGGGGGGCAGAACGGCACGCGCTGGGGCGGACGCCGCTCTGTCGGGTGGTGTGGGCAGCGGTGCCGGTGGACGGGCTGTGGGGCGCCCTGTCCAGGGCGCTGGCGCTAGGCGCCCGGGGAAGGCGCAGGGCACCAGCTGAGGGCAGGCGCTGTGGGCTGGGCCTCGGAGCCGGCGGAGTGGGAGAGGCCCGCGGCAGCGAGCCCGGGTGAGCCGGCGCCTGGCAGCTGCCCTGGGGGCTGTCGGCCGAGTCAGACTTGGAGCAGGGCCAGGACTGTCCACTTTAGGGTGGGGGACCCCTAAGCAGCCCCTCGTCCCCCAGCCGTGCTTTCCTGTCACGCCCCCACCGCGCCCCCCCCCAGCCCAGAGGCGGCAGGCTGCGCTGGGCCGCGGTCACCCTCCTCCGCCCCTCCCGCGGTCTCTGGGCCCCTCCCGCGCAGGAGCCTCAGGCCGCGCTCAGCAAGTACGCGCCGTCCGCCTGCCACGTCCCAGCGTGCCACGTGCCTGCCTGCCTGCCGGGTTCAGGACGGCCCTCGACAGGGACCGCGCGGGCCGGCGGTCACACGGGGGGCGAGCACGGACCAGCCGGTGCTCGGGGCTGCACTGAGCTCCGTGGTGGGGAGAGGCCGGCCGGTCTGTCGTCCGGCGGAGAGCCACCACCACGTGACGTGCTGGGGAGGGCGCTCGGGGCAGGGGGACCGTCTGGTGCAAAAGCTCTGAGGTGGGAACGAGGAGGCAGCCAGGTGATGGGGGGGACAGTGTCGGGAGGCGGAGGTAGACGGTGGGCGGGGCCGGGCCCGGTGGCCTCCGGAGCATTCAGACAGCGTGGGGGTGGGGTGCAGGCAGGGAGCTCTGTGAGTGGGCAGGGGCACTCCGAGCGGGGCGGGGGTGTGGTCTCTAATGGCATTCTACAAAATTCTCTGGCAACCGCTTGGAGAAGAGCTGTGGGGGCCAGGCCAGGGCAGGGGTGGGGATGCAGATCAGCGGGCCGAGCACAGTAGGTGAAATGCAGGGACCTGGCGGAGCAGAAGGGAGGTCAAGGGGAGAGTGTAAAGCAGGGGCGCCTGGAGGGGCAGCGGGTGTTGGTGGTGGGGACGGGGCTCAAGGCAGCGGAGGCTGGAGGCGGCCGTCGGATGCTGGTTGGATGCAGTAGGGGCAGAGGGGCCGTGCAGGGAGCCCCGTGTTCCGCTGTCAGCTGCCTTCCGGAAGCATGCAGGCTGGGGGCGCTGTCCGCGAGGCGGGGCTGACGCCCCGTGGCCTGTGTGTGACATGGGGGGATCCCCCTCTGGGATCAGGTGGAGGTGGAGGTCTGTGAAGTGCAGGCAAACGCTTCATCGCCGGAGGGGGGGCGGGAGACCATAACTGTACCCGTGGGGCGCGGCGGCAAACGCCCCACCTCCAGCAAGAGAGGAGAACCCCTCAGGGGACTGCCCACTCCAGGGGTCCGGGGCAGCGCAGGAGTGGGGGGCGGGGGGGGGTGTGCCGAGGCAAGGCTCCCCCCGCATCAGCCCCCCAGCCTCAGGCCTCACTCTGCTTTCTCCCTGCCCCGAACCCTCAGAACATGGAGAAGGTGATCGTGCCGTCCGTGACACTCATCGTGGGCTGCGGCGTGTCGTCCCTCACCCTGCTCATGCTGATTATCATCTACGTCTCCGTGTGGAGGTGGTGCCTGAGCGTGCGCAGGGGGGTGGGGGGGAGCAGCGGGTCCCGGGAGCCCGGGTGGTGCCTGAGCATGCGCGGGCGGGGCTGGGGGTGGCCAGCAGGTCCCGGGAGCCGGGTGTCCGGGGTCAAGTCTTGTCCCTTCTGCTTCGAGGGCTGCCGCAGGGGTGGGCTGGTCCAGAGCCCCTTCCCAGTCAGCGGTACCGTCCCTCCGTGGTCACCACCCCGCCCCCCTCTCCCCCTGCCCACCGTCACCACAGATGGACCGCACCTCCACCCCACCTCTGCCACCACTCTCCTCCCTCTGTCCCCCTCCATCCCTGAGAGTCCCCACCCGCTGCTGCCTGGAAGCTGGGTGACACGGCTGAGGCGGGGCACAGGCGCCCGCGGGGGACAAACCGGTCACCCTTTCCTCCTGCCCCCTGCCGTGCCCACCCTCCTGCACAAGGTGGTGGCCACGCGTCCCCCTCCCCTGGATGCAGCCCTGGCAGATGCGGGCCGGCCTGCTCAGCCAAGCGCCTGCCCTGGGACCCCGCAGCCCCCACGTTCTGTGTCCTGCCATGTGGACGTGCAAGGCCCTCTCTGAGCCCAGGGTCAGGTCTCAGGGCGAGAACCTCCACAGGGATCCCCAGGCCACAGGGCCGCATCACAGACCCCTGGGCCCTCCCCCTGCCAGGCAGGGCGGGCGTGGGGCACAGTCCCCACAGTTCCCAGCCCTGGGGTGAGGGACGTGTGCAGAGGTGCGGGCGGACGGGCATGGGTGCGTGAGGGCGAGTGTGTGCCCATGGGTGGGTCTCACCTCCCTGCCCCCAGAGCCCCGCTGTGGGCCCCGCCGAGGTTTAGGACTGGCAGTGTGAGTCAAGGTCACCCGCCCCCTGGCCGGCATCTGCCTCTTCGTGTCTGGCATCACGGGCAGCAGAATCGATGTCGCACCCTGAGGCCAACAAGGAGACATCGATGTGCCCCTGTGTCCCCAGGGGAGGGGAGGGTCGGCCTGTGCTGCTCGCAGCCCCCATCCTGCCCTGGGGCAGAAGCTCTGAACCACCAAGCCCGGCACCCAGCCAGCACCCAGTGCTCCTCCCACTCAGCCCCTCCTCAGACAATCTGTCCCAGTCCCTGTGGGCGTGCTTGGCCCACTGGGCCAGCCCCTCCCTGAGGCCTTGGTTTCCAGAGACTTCTGGGAAAGGAGGCTCGGGATAGCTCCCGGCCTCCAGCCCAGCCTGCGGTGCTTCTGAGGGCTTTGCCGAAGATTCTCAAAGCGCCTCCTTTCTGAGCCCTGCTGGCTGAGACCCTGCTCTTGTGAGCGGCAGTCAGGACCCCAGCCCGAGGAAAAGTGCCCCCCCCCAAGGTCACACAGCACATCAGGCCACATCATGGCCCCTGAGGGGCAGCCCCATGCCCTCTGCTCACCACCAGTCTGGCTCTCGGCCCTCAAGGCCACCGGGAGGCCGCCCTGGAGAACAGGGAGGAGAAGTGATGGCGGCTACCCCTTGAATCTCGGTCACAGTCCTGAGCAGAAGGTGCCGTCCTCTCCTGCCAATGGAGAGACAGAGGCACAGAGGGGTTGGGCCACCTGCCCAGTGTTGCTCAGCTGGAGCGTAGCTGAGCCGCTGCAGGCATGGTCTCTGCAGCCCCCACTCGGAACCACTTTGTCTTCTTGCCTCCAAGTCAGGATCGAACGGGGTGGGAGGGGCTGGTGGGACAGGGGGACAGCTGGGGTGAAAGCCAGGAGCAGGCAGAGACCGGGACCCCAGAAACGAGCTGTGTCCCAGGGATCCAGTGACAGGGAGAGAAGGGGAAGCAATTCTAAGGATAAGCCCTCCCCAGTGGGAATGGTCAGCTGTGCTCAGAGGCTCCGCACGGCCCTCCCTGGCACCCGGCTGTGTGCTGGGATTGAGCACGTAGTAGTGAGAACGTGGCAGTGGCGGTGGCGGTGTGGTCATGGTGGTGGTTGATGGCAGAGATGACGGTGGAGGCATCGTGGATGGTGGAGATGGTGGTGGTGGTGGAGGCGGTGCTGATGGCGGTCATGACGGCAGTAGCAGCAACGTCTGCAGGGGGGAGGTGGTGCCGTGGTCTTGGTGTACCCACAGGACCCCGGCTCCCATGAAGACGCCGCCCTGTCGGGCACTGACACCTCTGTCCCCGCAGGTACATCCGCTCAGAGCGGTCCGTCATCCTCATCAACTTCTGCTTGTCCATCATCTCCTCCAACGCCCTCATCCTCATCGGGCAGACCCAGACCCGCAATAAGGCAGGTGGCTCCGCCCTGCGGTGCACACCCAGTGTGTCCAGGTGGGACGGGGTGGCGGTGATGAAGCCCACAGGGTCCCAAGGGAGCTCAGGGCGGAGAGCGCTAGGGCCGCAGAGTCCTCCGCTCTCCTCCGGCTGCAGCGGTCTCTGACCGGGACTCCGTGTCCGGCATCTCCAGCTGGACTGGCACTTTGAGATGAGCCAGTTCAGGCCCCTGGGCTGGCCCAGCACTGGGGCCCAGAGCGTCCCACCCCGTCTGTGCACTGCCGTGTGGCCCTGGGGGGACTTGCCCTCCCTGGGTGTTGGGTTCACCACCTGCTGAGCGGGTGTGCTCGACGGGTGGGTTTCTGCTGGCACTTGGTGGGTCTCTGAGTGGCCGGGGAAGATGAAAGGAGAGGGGACTCTGTCCCTGGCAGTTTATGGGACAAGCACTCTGGGAGAGGGGGAGCACCGATCAGCCCTCCTGGAGGCTGTGAACCAGGGGACCCCTCGGTGGCTTCCTGCCCGGAGAGTTGACCTCATGACCACTGCAGACGTGGATTTGGGCTGTGTCAGCCTTGCCGGGCCCCTCGTGGGGCGGGCATGGGGACAGGTGAGTGGGCACCTGCCCGGCCTAAGCTGCCTGCCGGCCCCGCGCAGGTGGTGTGCACGCTGGTGGCTGCCTTCCTGCACTTCTTCTTCCTGTCCTCCTTCTGCTGGGTGCTCACCGAGGCCTGGCAGTCCTACATGGCCGTGACCGGCCACCTCCGGAACCGCCTCATCCGCAAGCGATTCCTCTGCCTGGGCTGGGGTGAGTGGTGCCGGGCAGGCGGGCGGTGGGGCCGCCCCTCCCCGGGCCTGCCCTCCTCTGCCTGGGCTGGGGTGAGTGGTGCCGGGCAGGCAGGCGGTGGGGCCACCCACCCCTCCCCGGGCCTGCCCTCCTCTGCCTGGGCTGCAGCCCGCCCCCCTCACCCCTTGCTCTGCCCTTGCTCTCCTGGGCTTCTGTAAGGTCGCCAGATCAAATGTGACGCCGAGTTCTATTTGGATTTCAGATAATGACTGATTTTTAAAGTATATCCCATTCAATACTTGGGATGGGGTCATAATAAAAATGTTTTCTTTCTAGAATTTTTTTTGACTTTTTTAAAAAACATTTTTATTTATTTCTAGGAGAGAGAGAGAGAGAGAGAGCATGAGCAGGGGAGGGTCAGAGAGAGAGGGAGATACAGATTCCGAAACAGGCTCCAGGCTCTGAGCTGGCAGTCAGCACAGAGCCCGACGCGGGGCTCGAACCCACGAACCGCGAGATCATGACCTAAGCAAAAGTCGGACGCTTAACCGACTAAGCCACCCAGGCGCCCCTTAGAATTTTTTTAATGTTTATTAATTTATTTTGAGAAAGAGAGAGAGGGCACGCATGAATGGGGCGGGGGCAGAGAGAGAGGGAGAGAGAGAATCCCAGGCAGGCTTCACGCTGTCAGCACAGAGCCCGACATGGGACTCGATCCCCTGAACCATGAGATCATGACCTGAGCTGAAATCAAGAATCCAGCGCTTAACCAACGGAGCCCCCTGGTGCCCAAAAAATGTTTTCTTTTTTATCTGAAATTCAAGTGTGACTCGGCGTCCTGTGTCACTTGCTGACCTGCTGTCATGCCTCTGGTCCCACAAGCCCTCACCCCCGCCTGCCTCCTGTCCCCTTCTCTTCTACTAGGCGTCACTCTCTGCTCAGGGGCCTCAGAGGCACATTGTGCCCCCGCCTCACCCCACCCACGGGGCTGGAAGGAGGCAGAGGGCGACAGGGCTTGGATGGGGGAGGACCGACTCCCTTTCTTTCTGGTCCTTCCCCAGGGCTCCCTGCGCTGGTCGTGGCCATTTCTGTGGGATTCACCAAGGCCAAAGGGTACAGCACCATGAACTAGTGAGTCGGGGCAGGGTGGGGATGGGGTGGAGGCCGCTCGGCTCCCCCAGACCCTGCCACTGCCCTAGAAGGTGACAGCTGGCTGGGTGCCCGTCTCACAGAGGAGAGACCCAAGGCTGGGAGAGGGTGGGGGCCCCGGGGCTGGAGGCTGGGCTCCTCGAGGCGCTGCTTCCTGTAATCAGCCAGCTCCTCCCGGACGGTGGGCGGCAGGATGGAGGAAAATGAGGCTCAGGGCCTTCAGAGCTTCCCACCTCCTCCTTGGGTACCTTGGACAGCTCTGGGGGCCTCGGTTTTCCCCTCTGTACCAGTGTATGCACCTCTGCGTGACTATAGTGACTGCGGCCCTGAGGAGGGCAAGACAGGTGGTAGGGGGCCTATTTCACAGATGAAGTCAGGGAGGTCCTGAAGGGTCAGTTGGGCCGGGTCCAGGGGCCTTGAATGCCAAGCCAGGAAGCTTGGGGTTATCCTAAAAGCAGTATGGTGATTCCCAGGGTTGGGGGAGAGGCTGGATGGGGCTGTGGCTACAGGCCACAGGGGAGGAATCGGGGAGCCAGAGGCAAGGGGAGGGACTGCATGGGCTTGGCTCTCTGTAGAGCCCCAGGGGGACAGGCCCCACTGGGCAGCAGTGGCAGTAGATACGAATGAGGACCCAGTTATTGGAAATCCCAATAGGGTGAGTGCCAAGGGGTAAATATGGACACTGCCCTCAGCGCTGAGAGGGTCAGGGGAAGATGAGGACATTAAAGTGGGGTTCTGAAGGATGAAGAGGAGTTTGTCTGACAGCATGGGGCGGATTGCTCAAGGCAGAGGAAACAGCTCAGGAACATTCTCGAAGCTCCCGTGGGCCACCATGGGTGGGGAAGTGTGGGGCTGGTGACTCTGTGTAGGGTGAGGAGGGGCCAGGCCAGTGTGTGAGCAGAGTGCTGGGTGCCCCAGCTGTGGGGCCTGGGCTGAGTGGGCCGGAGGAGGGCCAGACCAGGGACCCAACCCAGAATTTTGGAATTATGTCAGGAAGAAGGGTCTGTGCATGAGGTTTGGGGGAATCTAGGAGGAGAGTTGGGGGGCAGTCTGGGGCGGTCAGGACGTGCTTCCCTGGCCAGCCTGGCTCTGCGTCGTGTGGTTCCCAGCAGCTGCGCCCCCACCCTGTACCCGCTTCTCCATCTGTAAGCCGGGGCCCCGAGGGCTGGGAAGCCAGAGTGGGTGCGCGGCATGCACACAGGAGGGCTGGCTAAGCCCAGCTCCTTCTGCTGCCCGCCAGCATCTCACCTGCCTTCCCGGGGGAGGGGGGGAGGGGGGACACGCCTGGCCACTGACCAGCCTGTCTCCCTCCCCAGCTGCTGGCTCTCCCTGGAGGGGGGACTGCTGTATGCCTTCGTGGGACCGGCCGCCGCTGTCGTGCTGGTACTGAACCCTCCCCGCCATCCCATGTGGCTGTGGGCTGTTTGCGTTGCTCTTTCTGGGTCACCTTGATCACCAAGGGGTGAATGGCGTTCACGGTCCCCCGACCTGCCCTCAGGGTACGAGGGGTGCAGAGGCTGGGCTGCAGCAGTGGCCTTTCATTTCTGTGAGCACAGCATGTGTGATTATTGGGCACCAGCTGTGTACTTTCCAGGAGATCCATGTGAGTTCACTGGGTGAGTGACTGGCTGAGTGGGGACGAGGGGACAGACAGCCGACCAGGGTAGCGAGGAGTGCCAGCCAGGCCTGAGTGGGGAGTAGAGGAGCCAGCAGAACCTGAGGACGGGGGGCCAGGGCCTGTCCCTTGCTGCCACCAGCTGTCATCCTCTTGAGAAGGAAGCACCCCCTTGTTTTCCCTTGCCACTACTTCCCACACTCCTTTGGGGACGGATGTGAAACGGTGCCATGTGGCACACAGGGTCATTGTCCCCAAGTTAGGGCTGAGTAGGGGGAGCTGGGCACAGCTGGGGGCCTCCACCCGCCCTGCTCGAGCCCAGCCCTCTCCACGCATGGCCATGCCACCCTAAGGGAGGCATCTGGGCACAGACACGGGGAGGGTGGAGGCGGTGAGTAGCCGGCCTAGCCCGAGGGTCCCGGCTCCTTTATTCCTTGAAGGGAGAGGCCTGTGTGCTGTGCATGTCAATGCCACACTTCAGAGACCAGGCCGGCTCGCCATTTTAAAGACAGGCGACCCGGGAGGGATGGGAGGCTCAGATGGTGGTGGGAGGAGTCCCCATCCCCCACACCCTCTCCCAGGGTGCATCTGGAGGGCACGGCCGGACCCCAGCCCCAGGCCCCATCAGTGACACGGGGACGCACAGGTAGAGACAGCTGCTGTCCCTCTGCCCCTGGCCTTGTCAGAAAATGAGGTCACCCAGGAAACATGCCTCCAGCATTGATGCCCGAGTCCGGGAACTTTCCGTTCAGACGAGGATGAAAGGCAGGGCCTGGCCGCTGCTGTGCGTGGAGTCGTGAACACTCCCATCGAGGGGCTGCAGGGCGTCGGGGCCCCCGCACCCAGATCCAAGCAGTCTGGGGTCCATCCCTGGAACCCAGTCGGGCAGCTTCTGCAGCCTAGGAGCTGGGGTGGGGGGGGCATTCAGGGGGCAACGGAAAGAGCTGGGAGCCTCCTCCTCCCAGGAGAAGGGACACCCCAAGGTCTCCAGGGCCATGGCTGGGCTGACGGGGGCACCCTGGGGACAGTTCTCTTTGGCATAGGCGGTAGCTTCCAGGACATTAATAGCAAGAAGCACCTTGAAGAGGCGCCTGGTGGGAAGGGGTCAGGAGGGTACCATGGAGGTGCAGGAGCAGTGTGGCCCCGGGTGGAGCCGGGACAGGGAGGATGTCCCCAAGATGGCCCGCAGGTTGGGCCCCAGTGAGGGATGAGCTTCCTGTTGTGGGAGGAATACAGGGAGCTGGGGGTGAGAGGTTGAGGGGGCACAGAGCACGCGGCACACCCAAGTGTGACGGCAGCGGGATCATAGGACGTCCCTGTGCGGTCTGAGCAGGGCAGGCAGCCTGACCGCTGACCTGTGACATCTGGACAGATGGGGTCCCAGCTCCGAGAACGCTGCTGACCACAGTGGGGACGGCAGATGGGCCTCTGGCCTGCTCAGGGCCGGCCACCCGGGATCCAGCCTCTGGGGAGAGCCGCAGCTGGGGCAGCCTGGCCCTCCTCATGTCCACCCCTGCCGGGCAGGCTCCCAGATCCTCAGGGAGCAGGTCACGTGGGAGGGTGACAGGGGCGACTCGCGCTGGGGCACCTCACTGCCGTCTGGAGAGCCCCACCTAACCGTTGGGGATCTGGCGGGGCTGGCGAGCCCGGCAGGTGGCCCTCCTGCCCCGGGGCCCCGCCCTACGCCTGCTCCGCCTCCCCGGAGCCCCGCCCCCAAGTTGGCTCCGGAGCCCCGCCCCTCGCCTGCTCCGCCTCCCTGGAGCCCCGCCCCTCACCTGCTCCACCTCCTCGGAGCCCCGCCCCACGCCTGCTCCGCCTCCCAGGAGCCCCCCGCCTCGCCTGCTCCGCTCCCCGGAGCCCCACCCCTACGCCTGCTCCGCCCTCCCGGAGCCCCCGCCGCTGCTCCACCTCCCGGAGCCCCGCCCCCACGCCTGCTCCGCCTCCCGAGCGCCCCACGCCCGCCCTCTGCCCTGCAGGTGAACATGGTCATCGGGATCCTCGTGTTCAACAAGCTCGTGTCCAAAGACGGCATCACGGACAAGAAGCTGAAAGAGCGGGCAGGGTAGGGCCGCCCCCCAGGGGCTCTTCACCTGCCTTGAGTCAGAAAGATACAGAGTCCGCCCACTGTCCCCGGGCCCCAGAGCAGGGGGGAAACGGGCCTCAGAGGCCTGCATAGGGCTCACAGCCAGCCTCTGCCTTGCCCTGTGCCTCAGTTTCTCCGTCTAGTCCTCAGAAACAGTGAAGCTAATTGTTTCCGGAGACCCTACTCCTGCAAGGACCTCAGGGTGGTGGGAGGGTGCGCCTGCCCCCCCCCACTGCCCTACCGTGGGGTTGGGTGACCCCAAGGGAGCATACAACCTGCCCGTCCTCATGGTGGCTTCAGCGACAGGAGGAGAGTTCGGGGACAGGCACAATGTTCCTCCTACCTGGGGAGCTGGAGCCCAGAGGGCAGTGCCCGGTGCTCCCAGGAAGGTGCTCCCGGGTGAGCCTGGGACGGCGCTGCTCCCCCAGCCCCCCAGGGGATGGGAGCTCTGAGGTCACCGACGGAGGCCAGATACGGGCAGAGACTCAGCCCCTCTCTCTGTCCTGCCCCAGCCCTCTGAGCCCTCCGCACCTCACCTCTGCCTGCTGCTCTCTGCCTCCCTCTGCCCTCGCTGGGCCTACTCCCCTCCCTCCGTGCCAGCCGTCCGTCTCCGTCTCTGTCTCCGTCTCTGTCTCTGTGTCCCCCTCTTCCTGTTCCTCCTGCCACCCCTGGTGAACAGAAGCTTCAGGAAACCATCCTCTCCGGTGTCCGGTGGGTTCTGGTCCTGGTTAGAAAGCTGCCATGCTGCTTTAGGGGAAGTGGACGTCCCCGGAGTGCCGCGGTGGCTGGGAGCCGGGTCCCCTATTCCCTGGGCCTCATCCCCCCAGAGTGGGGATCAGCGTGCCCCGCCCTCAGAACACACTGTCCCCCAGACCCATCCCCATCAGGCCCAGGGCCACACGCCCGTCGGATGTGGCGATCAGGACGTGGCGCTGGCTCCGAGCCGGGCACTGGTTCGCTGGCTTCCTGCAGTGGCCGTCGGGGCAGGTGCTCCTGTCCCGCTCCGTCTCCTACGGCCGAGCGGCCTGAGGCTCTGCAGGGCTGGTGGCTGGCAGAGCGGGTCTGAGCGGGTCAGGGATGTGCCAGAGCCCGGGGGTCCGTGGAGCCGCTGCCTCCTGGGGCCCTTCCGGGTGTGCAGCCAGTGCCCCGGCTCCCATGCACTCCCACGTGTGCCCATGTGGCTGGGCAGGGCCTGCTCCGCACGGCAGGAGGCACCCTGCACGCTGCCCTGTGTTTGCATGAGTGCACACTCATACACTCGCCCACATGTGCGCACACATGCACACACCACACTTACGTGCACGCATGTACACACACCGCAAATACTCACATGTGTACACTCAAACACACACCCATGCATGCACACACCCGTGCACATGTACACACACCACACTTATGCTTGCACACACATATACATGCACCACACACTTGCACACGTGCACTCAAGCATACTTACGCCACACTGACACAGGCACACGTACACATGCATCACAGTCACACACACTCACATGTGTGCACTGGCGCACACACACGTGCACACACACACGGGGCCTGAGGGAGGTGCTGCCCAGGTGGCTGGCCAGCACGTGGTCAGGTGGACCGATTGCTCCCCAGCTGGGGCAGTCGCCCGGGGGTGCACAGTCAAAGCAGATACAGGGGACTCTGGGGGGGCGCACAGCCAGAGAACAGGGGACCCTGGTGGATGCGCGGTCAGAGCACAAGGGACCAGAGGGAAGTGGCCATGGCCTCACTCTAGTTTGCTTTGTGTGAACTTGGACAGACAGGTTCACCCTCTGCTTAAAAGAGGGGATGTGGGTGGGGCGCCTGGGTGGCTTAGTTGGTTAAGGGTCCGACTTTCGCTTAGGTCATGATCTCGCGGTTCGTGGGTTCAAGCCCCGCGTCGGGCTCTGTGCTGACGACCAGCTCAGAGCCTGGAGCCTGTTTCAGAGTCTGTCACTCCCTCTCTCTCTGACCCTCCCCTGCTCACCCTGTCTCTCTCTCCTAGAAATAAGTAAAACATTAAAATTTAAAAAAAAAAAAAAAGAGGGGATGTGGGGAGTCCCGGCCCTGCCCTCCCCCAGGATCCTTTCATCTGTCTACACTAATGGACCCCATCCCCTCTGACCCCAGGACCCAGGCCATACCCACTTCCTGTGTAGCCCCGCTTCCACCAGGAACCCCCCAGGCCCATCCCACACCCAACTCGGATCCAGTCCCACCAGCCCAGCCCCGACCCCTGACCCTGGTACCCCCACGCCCAGACCTGGAGTCCCCCACCCTTACCCCCTCCCAGACCCGGTCCCCCCACCAGCCATTTCTGGGACCCAGGGCCCCCACCCCCAGCCATTCCCAGGACCTGGTCCCCCGCCCCCAGCCCACTTCCGGGACCCCAGATGGCCTAGCAAGCCTCAGACAGGACTGCTTTGGTCCATGTGCCTAATTCGCCCCCCGTTTCTGTGAGAACAGCGTTCGCTCTATCTCAGTCTTTGACTTTCACTTGCAGTCAGCCGCCCCGGCCCCGGTGGGCGCGCCCTCAAACAGGCCGAGGCTGGAGCCCTCTCTGAGGCCGCGACACCGCCAGTAACACCATGTTAGTGCGCCCCCCAGCGTCCCCCCCCGCCCCGCCCCTGCTCTGCTCTCTGAGTTACATTCTGTTTGTTTTAAGCTTTTTCTGTCATCTCTGTCACCTCTGCCGTCCACTCTGGGGATCCTCCCCACCCGGCCCTTCGCCAGGCTCCCCTTCTCCGTGCGGCCGGGGACGGGACGGGGCCGGGGCAGCGTGAGAACTCTGTGCACCGTGTGAGTGTGTGTGTGTGTGAGCATGTGGGGGGGGTGAGTGTCCCGTGAGTGAGCATGGGAGTGTGTGCAAGGCACTCCTGGCCATGGGGGGACCCAGGCTCAGGGCAGGCTGGGTCCACTGAGGCAGAATCTGAGTTGGGAGGCCTGGGCAGGGCCAGGTCTCCAGGAATGCCCGCTGTGTGCGTCACACGGTTCCTGCGCGGGGAGGGCGCCACCCCGGGGCCGGTCATGAGAGCCCTGCGGGACATTCCCCGCCAGGTCATGCAGCAGGGCCAGGTCAGGTCACCCTGAGCCACACTCACCCCCCTCCCCCACATCAGGGGCACTTGACCTTCCAAAGGGTCAGACGGCACCACTGCCCAGGGCCTCCCTGCCAGCCACTCCCCTGCCCACTGACAGCCCGGCCTGCACAGGGTCCGGCAGCAGGGGCTGCAGTCCCACAGGGCCCCCAGGCCCGGCATCTGCCAGCCTCCTCAGGCTCTGGTGTCAGGCCCTCGCCCCCGCCCCCCCGACTCTGCCCTGCCTTCCAGCTGCCAGTGTGGCCAGAGAAGGTCTGCTTTGGGAGGGAGGAGGGAGACTCAGAGCCCTGCCCACCACGCTGGGGACACAGAGGCGTGGGGCCCACTTCTTCAGACTCTGCGCCACATGCAGGCATGGCACCCCACGTGGGCCCCGGTACCACAGCTGGGGTCTCAGCACCCAGGGCCCGAGCACCGGGGATCGGCAGGTCCCCCACCCTGAAAGGGGAGGTGAGGCGGGCCTGTGAGATCTGCTTCTGAAGCCCACGCAGTGGCCAGGAGAGAAGAGGTGTGGGGGCTTCATGGCGATTCCTGGCTCAGGCCTGAGCCACTGAGCAGGTGGCCAGGGAGCTGTCCTGGAGAAGAAGCAGGGCTGGGCCGGGGTGGGGACCTGGGTCCTGGAGCAGGGAGGGGGAGGAGAGGAGGAGGGAGAAGAGGCAGGCCACCCAGACGGGCCTGGTGAGGGCACAGCCATGGGAGGGCCCCTGAAGGCTCCCCACTGCGGGGCAGAGGGGGTGCACAGCCGGGGAGAGCTCCTGCCCCTGCCTGGTGACAGGTCCAGCCGGGACCCCGGGTCCTCCACCCTCTTTCCCAGCAGCCCCCGTGCCCCCAGCTCCTTCCTGGTGGCCCTGGTCCCTGAATCTCCTCGTGCCCCTCACCCCTGCCATCCCTCCACTTCTGCCCCGCCTCTGCCTGCCTCATCCTTTTGAGGCCATCTGTAAGGAGGGGACCAGGTGGCCCTGACCACCCCACCCCTGGTGGGAATGACCGGGGCCCCAGCGACTCCTTGGGGCCCCTGCAAGGCAGTCAGCTGCCCAGGGCGGCAGAGCCCCGGAAGTTGTGACAGTGGTGAGGGTGGAGGGACCAGGCACATTTCTCAGATGGGCTGCAAGGCAGCCCCGCCGCTGTCACCGTCCACCGTCCCCCTCACAACAGCCCCTGTGGTGTTCGGGGTGGGGGGGCAGGGCCGCCGTGGGGGCTCCTGGGGGCAGTCCCCCCACCCGCGCGGACCAGCGGAGCAGGGCCGGCCAAGACGGAGAGGTGCCT
Source organism: Proteles cristata cristata (assembly GCA_017311185.1). Taxonomy (NCBI): domain Eukaryota; kingdom Metazoa; phylum Chordata; class Mammalia; order Carnivora; family Hyaenidae; genus Proteles; species Proteles cristata. The sequence continues at coordinate 204,460 of JAESUZ010003089.1, forward strand.
GTGGGTCTGTGTTCTCGTCTCCGCCCCCACCCCCACCGTCTGTCTGGCCCTGTCTGTCTGTCTGTCCTCTCTCCTCCTGGAGCAGTTCTCTGGCTGTTTCCCTCTGTCCGGAGCTGAGGCCTGGCCAAACATCGCCCCCCAGGGGCCACCTTGTGGTTGGGGCCCCACCTTGCCCCCCAGCCTCCGCCTCCAGGGCACCTCCCCTCCGGTGGCCTCCGTCCGCCGCCCGGCCCCCGTGGACCACCCTCCAGGGTCTCGGGGCGGGAGCGCGCCCCCCGGCGGGGAGGGCGGCCCCGGGCAGCCCTGACGCGGCCGCGCGCTGGCTGTCCGCAGGGCGTCGCTGTGGAGCTCCTGCGTGGTGCTGCCGCTGCTGGCGCTGACCTGGATGTCGGCCGTGCTCGCCGTCACCGACCGCCGCTCCGCCCTCTTCCAGATCCTGTTCGCCGTCTTCGACTCGCTGGAGGGCTTCGTCATAGTGATGGTGCACTGCATCCTGCGCAGAGAGGTGGGCGGCGGGGCGAGGGGCCGGGGCGGGGCGGGGTGGGGGTGCGAGGGGGCGGGGGGCGACGGGGCAGGGCGGGGCGGGGGCGGGGCGAGGGGGCGGGGCAGGGCGGGGGGAGGGGAGGGGGTCCGCTGGGCGGAGGGGGCACGGCGGGGGGCCGTCTCTGTAAGGCAGGGCTGCGCCAGCACGGCGGGGGGGCAGAGAGTTGTGTGTGTAAGGCTCCCTCCCTGAAGCGCCCCCGGGCACCTCGCCGGCTCACACCTGGGGGGCCCCTGTCCTGGGGTCTTTGGGACCAAGAGGCACGGGAAGCGTGGGCAGCTTCCGCGACGGCGGGGCCTGCCGTGCCGACGCCTCTGGGCCTCTCGTGAGGGAGCGGAAGGCGGCTTTCCGCAAACGGCCCCGACGGCCACCTGCCCGGTGCCAAGGGCTGCGGCGCCATGCTCCATCTCGGGAAGGTGGACACGTGGAGAACGCGCATCTGCACGTGGCTGGGACAGGTGCCCTCGGGAGGTCGGAGGCCGGGCCGCCGGCAGAGGCCGCAGGGGCAGGAGCCGGGGGGGCAGACACGTGGAATTACCTTCCCCCCCAACCCCGAACCTCCTGGAAAGACGGCAAAGTGATTTTAAAGCACAGATTGGAACGGATGAAGGAACGATTTTAAAGCACAGATTGGAAGGGAGGAAGGAAGCAGGAGAGGCTCCACAGCGAAGCCTGGGGGTTCGGGGAGAGAAGGACGGGGCTCAGGAGCTCAGCCCGCCTGAGGAGGCCCGTCGCAGCAGGTGCGGGGCAGGCCCAGTGCACTGAGGCCAGAGAACTTGCAGAAGCGGGGCTGCAGGGCGCCCGGGATGCCCAGGGAAGGTCTGCAGTGGATCTTCCATTAGATTAGATAGATTAGGTGGTCCGCTTAGGTAGCTGCCTGGACCCCCACCCCACCCCCGGGCTGGCAGCGCTGACCCCACCCCACCTCCCCCGCCTGCAGCTCTGCCCGCCCGGTGCGGGCCCTGGGGCCCTGGTCTGGGGGCACCCTGCCCCGCTGAAGGTGGGGGTGCCATGCCAAGACGGGTGCGTAAACCTGCGTGCTGGCCTTAGTCACCCCGAGAGCAGGAGCCCCCAGCCTGTGGGAGAGGTGAGCGCCCCGCTCCAGGGGCCCCGACCACAGGCAAAGACCTGAAGGCTCTGATGTTGCACCAGCCCCGCGGGCAAGCTCCCGCCACAGCCCCTGCCACTTGTACGCGCGCAGCCGGCCCTGCCTGTCCACTCTGAAATCCGGGGCGCGCAGGGCGCCTGTGCCGGAGAAGTCCCAGGTCCAAGCAGCCGCGGCCCCGGGGACAGCCCAGGAGGAAGCATCTCAGCCCGGAGGCGGCATCCTCAGAGCTCACTCCTGCCCGCAGCCCGACAGCCACGGCAGCCTGGCCCTGGCCCGACTGACGGACGAGGGATTCTCGCCGCCGCTCACTCCCTCTTCTACAGATGGGGCGGCTCGAGGCCAGCACAGGGCCGGTCGCCTCGCCGGGGTGTGGGCACAGGTCACCTCCTGGGCTGGAGGTTCACGCCCTTGGCCTTCAGCTGCCCGGCCACCAAAAAGGGACAGAAAGGGAGCTTGTAGGAATTCAAAACACGAGAGCAGAAGCGGAGAAGTTCGGAGACCGGGTAAAACAGGGGCCGTGTCCCGCGAAGGAGAGAAGGTGGGAACCAGAGAACGGAAGGCGCGTCTGCAGGCCGTGGTCGGGGACCCGGCACGAGCTGCCCGGAGGAGTGACTGCCCGGGGCCCCGCTCTGGGGGACAGTCTGGCACCCCTGAAGGCACATGATTTCCCAGGATGCTTGGACTTCCCCATCAGCCCTCTGTGACCTGCTGGGTCCCACCTGTGGGGACCCCACCCCCAGGGGCAGGTCGGGCCTCTGTGGGGAGGGTGTGTTCATTCGGCAGGTGGACGAGGAAAGTGGTCGCCTGAGTCTCCTGAGGGCCACAGAGGGGGTGAGGCTGGCCTGGTGGACTTCCTGGAGGAGGGGTCACGAGGCACTCTGGGAGAGAGTGTTTTCCTATCTGCCGTCTCCCAGCCTGTGGCCTGCCTGCACTGGGCGCATAGTAGGTGCTTAGAGATGTCTGCTAGGAGGCTCAGAGAGGCGCAGGGGCTTGGCCCAGCACCTCCTGTGTTGGCGCCCTGGGCTCAGCACCCGCAGTGAGAGGGGTGAGCCCACCTCACTCCAGGTACCTCCTCCAGGAAGCCCTCTGGGCTTTCGCTGTTCCTGTGCCTTCACTTACCCCCTTTGTGCATTGTGGCCCTGAAGTGAAGCGTCCGCTCTTGAGGTGGGCTCTGCTCGCCGCGGCCCCCAACGCGCAGAGCAGGCAGCGCCGGTGCCGGCCTTTGCTCCTCCCGCTCACCGGCCAGCGCGTCCCTGCGGCAACAGGCCTCTACCGGCCCGTGCCTGCCGTGGCGCTCTGCGCTGGCTGCCTGGGCGCCGGCCTGGCCTTTCTGAAGAGTCCGCGGCCATGACGGGGTCCGCTTCGATGGAGCGTGCTGCGTCGAGTGTCGCAGCCCGGGCCCCTCCGCCCCCACAGACGCGCTGGCCCAGGGCCCTCGTGGATGCTCGGCGGAGCGCCTCCGGGCAGTGAGGGAAGCGGAGGCCGTGGTCCCTCGGGTGCCCCACGCTCGGGGTCTGGGCCCCAGGCCCCTCGTCAGTGACGGCCGGATCCCACGGACACACCGCACCCCGGAGGCCACAGCGCCCTGAACTTGGGATTTCCATACGCAAGGGGCGCAGAGAGAACCTCAGAGACGGGAAGGGCGGCCGGGCCCCGGCACGCAGACCCCCTCACGGAGGGGCCGCCCCGGGGTCCCCGCGCTTGCCTTCCGGCCATCCCGCGGGCAGGCGGCCCGGGGCTGCCGCTGACCGCTCTGCGCCGCCTCCCCAGGTGCAGGACGCCGTGAAGTGCCGCGCGGTGGACCGCCCAGAGGAGGGCAACGGGGACTCGGGCGGCTCCTTCCAGAACGGCCACGCCCAGCTCATGGTAGGCGGCACCGCGGTGTCCGGCGGGTCTCCTCCCCCTGCTGGGAGCCGCTCTAGGCCCTGCGGCTCCTCGGGAGGAGCTGAGCGACCCTGGGGTGACCGGGTCTCACCGAGGTGGAATCCCTGGCCGGGGGTCCGGGAACGGCGGGGCCCAGGTGATGAGTCCGGGCGGGGCTGCCAGCGGCCGTGCGCACCCCTGCACCACAGTGCCCCTGGGCCCTGGCCTCCGCCGCTGCTCCCCCACCTCTGCACCTCCCACGCCGGGTCCTCGGTGCAGCCAGGGTGGGACTCGGCTCGTGCAGCCTCCGCCCCTTGGACCAGCCCTGGCCTGACCCCTCAGCCTCCCCCCAGCCAGGCCGGCTTGGGCCCCCCGGTTCACAGTACCCCCGGGTACTGCCCACCGCTGCTGCCCGCCTCGAAGGTGCCTGCTGGGACATCACCTCCAGGGAGCCCTCCCTGACCCCCCGGCCCCGCCCCTGCCATCAGGCCTCCTGTTCAGGTCCTGGGAGCGCCCTGAGTGAATTCTCCATGCCGTCACTGGGTGCCTGCTGCCCGCTGGGTGCCCCCTGTTGTGTGGTGAGCCTGGCCACCAAGAGGTGCTCATTCAGTCCAAGGGTGCCCAGCCACCCCGTGGGGGTGTGAGGCTCACAGCCCGGGCCTCAGCAGGTGCCGGCGGTCAGAGCCGGGGAGGAGGCTCTATCCTCACCGGTAGGGGCCGGGGTCCCAGATGCCCCAGACACTGCTCCTGGCCCGACCTCTGACCTCCTGGCCCGACCTCTGACCTCAGGCTTTGCAGTCTTCCCATCGACCCAGCCTCTGGTTCACGGAGAAGGAAGCTCCAGGTTTGAGATTAGGACCCAGCCCCGCGGCCCCTGGAGAAGGCCGTGCCGCAGCCTCGCAGCCCACCGAGCTCTCTGAGGCTGGGGCCTGGGTCCCCCGCTCCCGCCTCCCCCAGCTCCTAGGTGGGGTGGGGCAGGTGCCGCAGCGGGACTCAGCCGCCGCTCAGGGGACGGCGGGTCTCACCCTGGCACCGGACACCTGTGTCTCAGCCCCGTTCTGCGTCTCTGGCCGGCTGGCCTCCATTTGCTCACCCCGGGGGCTGTGGGGAGGCCTCCACAGGTGACAGGGGGCAGGCCCCCCCAGGCCCTCCACGCCAGCAGGTGACGGCCCAGGCAGCAGGGCCTCTGCTGAGACCCTTTTCAAGCCCCACCCCGTGGAAGGGACGTGAGGGCAGGGCAGAGGGGTCCCTGTGCTGGATTCCCGGGGCCTGGGGGAGACTGAGCCAGAGGGGCAGGCGTGAGTGAGCCGCGTGGGAATGGCCTTCCCCGCTTATCCACAAACGCCCTGGAAAGCACTCACGTGCACACACACATACACATACATGTGCACACACGCACGGAGGAGGCAGGGGCAGGGCTGCCCCCGGGGGTTCACTGCACACAGGAGCCTCTGGGTAAAAGCTTGTGGCCCTCTCAGCACCCCGTGGCGGGCACACACGTGTGCACACACATGTGCACACGCACACCCCTCCAGGTGCCGCTCCAGCCCAGCCCAGGCCAACAGGCAGCGTGGTGCCGGGCAGTGGCCCAGCCCCCCCTGCCGGCTCGCGGGCCCTCACCCCGCCCCTCGGGCGCTCACCCCGCCCCACCTCTGTCTTGCAGACCGACTTCGAGAAGGACGTGGATCTGGCCTGTAGATCAGGTGAGCGCCTGCCAGGTGAGAGCGACAGGTGGCCCTCGCTGGGGCCACTTGCTTCTTTTTCTTTTCTCTGTGTGTCTGTGCATCCGTCTGTCTGCCCTCATCCCACCGCCGCCTGCCACAGCCCACGCCGTAAGGCAGGGTCACATCCGCCCGGATGGAGGGGCTGATGCCCGGGGGGCCTGGTCTGCACCTGACAGGGGCCTTCCTCTGGGGCCTGGCCCGCCCCAACCTTGGCCTTCACCAGCCACTCCCATGCTTCCCACCCACTGCCCTGAGGCAGCAGGCAGGGTCTGTGGGTCGCTAGAAGAAACTTCCAGAAACCTGTCCAGGAGCTTGGGCTCATCGGGGTTCATGCGGTGCTGGCAGAATTGTTAGCGCTGGAGCGAACCTCTGGGCCCCGGCCTAGCCCTGTCCTCTCCCCTCCAAGCCCCTAAATGAGAAGCACTGTGCGCCCCCCAGCAGCCACAGACACTTCCGGTCTTTGGTTTCCACTCTCTGTGTGGGGGCAGTGAGGCTGGACAAGCTGTGTGACACTGGAGCCGCCCCACTTGCGCCCTGTCACCACCTCGTCACCCATCCCTGCCTGCTGTCCCTCAAGGGCCCACATTCTGTGTTGTCCTCACATCTTCATCCTTCATCCAACCAGGGAGGCGCTGGCCGAGCCTGCGGGGTGGGGGGGGAGGACGTGAGTGAGAGTGAGGGGAAGGCAGGGCAAGGGAGCCATCAGTGAGGCCCACACTAATGCTGAGTTTCCTGGAAGCAAGTGGAAAAAGGGAATCGATTGCCCAATGAAAGGAGGCTGCTTTCGTGTCATTGCTCCAAGAGCGGGGCATCCGGGGCAGGGACAGGTGGTGTCTTTCGGAGCTGTGGAGCCAGCTGGCCACACTGCCCTGCACCTGCCAGGTCCTTGAGGAGCGTCTTCTCTAGAGAGAGCTATGGGGCCACATTGGGAGTGTCAGCTGCTGCTGGGTGGACCCAGGAGGGCTTCCTGGAGGAAGTGGCCTCTGGGCTGAACAGGAACTGGACAGAATGGTCTTCCACTTCCCATCTTGGTCTCACATAGCCTTGGCAGCCTTCCTGAGGGGTGACCCCAAGATTGAGGGCCTTTGGAGGCTGGGGCCCAGCCCCCTTTGGGTGGCACTCGCCTCCAAGCCCCCCATTTCTTCCTCAACAGTAAGATGGCCCAGGCTGGCCCGGGGTGTCAGGGGGAGGTTGGTGTCACAAACACAAGGTGAGGTTGGGCACACCGGCGGGGTCTGGGGGCCTGGAAGGAGTCTGGATTTGGGGCCTAGCACACGGGAGGCCCACAGCTGGATTTCCACATGGGGGGGTGCACAGCTCCGTCCAGGCGACTGCCCCCCGTGGGGCGGACGGGGAGATCTCTGCAGCAGGGGCCCAGAGGGTCACAGGCTTGTGGGGGGAGATGGCAGGTCCCCTGTTGGTCGACCTGGAGCGGGGGAGGGTTGCAGACGAGGGCGCAGGGGGTCAGCATCCCGAGGCTGGAGAAGAGAGGAGCCTGGGAAGCTCCAGCCGCCAGAGAGGAGGGGGAGCCTGGGGGCTGGTGAGTGACCATCGCTCCGTCGGAGGGGATGGCAGCAAGGAGCCGCTAGCAGGCGCTATGGGCATTTGGGGGCGGGACCAGAGTGTGGCCGGTGCCACCAAGCAGCGAGGAGAGTGCTCTGCACTCACGGCAGGCTTCCCGAGGACAGGCCTGAGTGGGCCTGGCCACTTGGCGCTCCCTGCGGGCCAGCGAGGCTGAATTGACTGGCAGGAGCGAGGCACGTGTCGGGCATGCTGGGGCCCGGGAGGGACGCCATGGTGGCCTGCCCCCGCCTGCTGCAGCTGAACAGAAGGGGCTAGGCATACAGGGCCCTGCACCCCAGGAGCGAGGAGGAGTGTGTCCCCAAACTTCCAGGAAGTGTGGGCTGGCTCCAGAGCCCACAGGGGCCGCCTGGCTGCTGGGAGGGGCTGTGTGTGGGTGGCAGTCATCTGACCTCTTATCTGCGGGGGCAGACGGGAGGACCCCACGTTCCAGCCTTGCTTGAGAAGGCCAAGGACTCCCAGCTGCAGCAGCACCGAGCACGAGAGAGGGGTGCGCCCGATCGGGACCGTCCCCGAGGCCGCCCTGACCCCTCACCTGTCCCCGCAGTGCTGAACAAAGACATTGCAGCCTGCCGCACGGCCACCATCACGGGCACGCTCAAGCGGCCGTCACTGCCCGAGGAGAAGCTGAAGCCTGCCCACACCAAGGCACCCCCCACCAGCTTCAACAGCCTGCCGGCCAACGTGTCCAAGCTGCACCTGCACGGCTCGCCCCGCTGCCCGGGCGGCCCCCTGCCCGACTTCCCCAACCACTCGCTGACCCTTAAGAAGGACCGGGCGCCCAAGTCCTCCTTCGCCGGTGACGGGGACATCTTCAAGAAGCTGGACTCGGAGCTGAGCCGGGCCCAGGAGAAGGCCCTGGACACCAGCTATGTAATCCTGCCAACGGCCACGGCCACGCTGCGGCCCAAGCCCCCCGAGGAGTCCAAGCACAGCATCCACATCGACCAGATGCCCCAGACCCGCCTCATCCACCTCAACATGGCACCTGACGCAGGCCTCCCAGCCCGCAGCCCCCCCTCCCGCCAGCCCCCAGGTGCTGGGCCCCCAGAGGCACCCCCCGCCCAGCCCCCTCCGCCCCCACCCCCACCACCCCCACCACCCACCCTGGAGCCAGCACCCCCCAGCCTGGGGGAGCCCGGGGAGCCCGCTGCCCACCCAGGGCCCAGCTCGGGGACCGGGACCAGGAACGAGAATGTCACCACCTTGTCCGTGAGCTCCCTGGAGGTGAGGGCGGCCCGGGGGGCAGGGGGTGCCGTGGGTGCTGCTGGTTTGGGTTGCAGCTTGGCAGGTGGGGCATGCAGCCAGCGTTAGGAAGGCTGGGGGCCGGCGTCCTGGCCTCACTCCCGCTGGAAGGGGTCCCCTGGCAAGAGTGGGGACAGGCCTGCGCTAGGCAGGGCCAGCCCAAGGACCCAGGCACCTTCACCCCATTCTCTAGCCACGCTGGCCCTGCTGGGCCCTTGTGACAGGAAGCTGGGGGCCTGTGCCATTGCGGGGGGCCCGCCCAGCTGGGCTTGAGCCGGCCTGAGTCTAGCTCATTCCGTGGCTGGGCGGTCGTGGCAGCAACTCCCTCCCTAGATCAACCTGAGGCCTAGAACTGGCCACACTCTGCCTGTACAGCACGGGGCTCAGAGTGCGCTGAGGGGGCAGGGCCTAGCACCCCCAGGGACCCCCCCAGGCCCCCAGCTCCTGCCTCACTGCCTCTGGTGAAGCAGCCCCAGGCCCCAGTTCTCTGCAGCCCCCCAGCCGTGCCGCCATCCTGTGTCCAGTTCTCATCTCCCGTCACCGGCCGGTGCTGGTCCTGGAGGACAGTCTAAGACAGCGAAGAAATGCAGGGGCAGAGGTTGTGGAGGGAGGGAGCCTTGGGCATGGTCCGCCCCCCACTTCCGGCTGGCCTTGGTGTGCCCACAGTCTGCTCCAGGAACCCTGTCCTCTGCGTCACCCTTGTCCCCTGTCTCTCAAAGCAGGAGATGGCCCTGGGGACAGTCTGGGACAGAGCGTGATGAAATGCTTCTGCAGGCTCACCCCCATCCTGGACCTGGAGTACCAGAACCCCAGGCAGTCATATGACTTTCATGTGACTGGCACTGCTGTCTGGGCCTTGGGCCTCTATTCCCCTGGCTCAGCGGGCGCCCCCTCTGCCCACCCGCTTCCCCGGAGCACTCAGGCTGGGGCCCCACTGTCTCTGTTCAGGGCATGGCTGACAAGGGGCCTGGGCACTGCCAAGTATAGCTCCAGGGCGGTCAGAGGCATGTTCCCCAGCCTGGCGGAGAACCAGGAGTTGGCACGGGGTGAGGGGGTCCCCAGTGTCCCCCATCCTCAGGCGAGGAGAGGCCTGGACTTGCAGTCTGGGGGTTCTGGGGAACTGCTTGCAAACGCGCACAAACCCCTTCTCCCCACAGCGGCGGAAGTCGCGGTATGCAGAGCTGGACTTCGAGGTGGGTCGGTGTCCCCCTTCCCCAAACACCCAGGGCCAAGGGCGCTCAGAGCTCCGGGGGCGCAGGTGGCTGGAGCCCTGACCACAGGCATGGAGGGGCTGAGGAGCAGGAGCCCGGCCAGGCAGGGCAGCCCCCTCCGGGCTCAGGACGCCCTGCCTCTGGTGCCCCCCGCAGAAAATCATGCACACCAGGAAGCGGCACCAGGACATGTTCCAGGACCTGAACCGGAAGCTGCAGCACGCGGAGAAGGACAAGGAGGTGCTGGGCCCAGAGAGCAAGGTCTGGGGGACTGATGGGGCCTTGGGGCTGCGGGTGGAGTGGTGGGGCGGGGCGGGGCCGTGGGAGAGGGGGGCGGGACCCTGGGGCTGTGAGGGGCAGGGCGGGGCCCTGGGGACGGGGTGTGATGGTGCGGGGCGGGCCCTGAGGCTGTGGGAGGCGGGGCCGTAGGGGTAGGGTGGTAGCTCGGGACGGGCCCCCGGGTGGGCGTGGAGGCGGGGCCTTGGGAGTGGGCGTGGTGGCGCAGGGCGGGGCCTTGAGAGTGGGCGTGGTGGGGCGGGGCGGGGACTCGGGGTGGGCGTGGTGTCATGGGGCGGGGACTCGGGGTGGGCGTGGTGTCATGGGGGACTTGGAGCGGGGCTCTGGGCGTCTGTGGGAGGCGGGGCTTCAGGGTGGGGCGTGGTGGGGCGGAGGGGGGGCCCTGGGCGTCTTGCGAGGCGGGGCCTCGGGGTCACGTGTCGGGGGCGGGGCTCCACCCTCCACCCTGGGGTGGCCCTGCAGCCCGCCCTTGAGCCCTCTGGGCCCCCTCCTCTCTGTCTGATTCTGTCTGCATCCTCTCCTCCCCTCCTCATCCGCTCTTGCTCCGCGGCCTCCCTCCTGGCCCCCCGCGCCCCTCCACCGCCCGCCGGCCAGCAGCCAGAAAAGCAGCAGACACCTAACAAGCGGCCCTGGGAGAGCCTTCGGAAAGCCCACGGGACGCCCGCGTGGGTGAAGAAGGAGCTGGAGCCGCTGCCACCCTCGCCGCTGGAGCTGCGGAGCGTGGAGTGGGAAAAGTCGGGTGCCACGATCCCGCTGGTGGGCCAGGACATCATCGACCTCCAAACCGAGGTCTGAGTGGGTGGGCGGCGGCCACGCACCGGGCCCCGCGAGGAGGGGATGCTGCTCCGCCCACTCCCGCCGCTGGACGGGCACAGAGGCGCTCTCCGGCTGCGGGCCAGGCCCGCGCCCCGGCCTCAGGGCGCTCAGACGGCGGCCAGGCGGAGGCCCGCAGTGCTGGGAGCAGAGCCAGAGGGGACAGGAGGCCCGGCGGCCCGGGTGGGCACAGGGCTCCAGAGGCCGGAAGGTGCCTCAGACTCTGCCCTCCTTGAGCCCAGCGACGGTGGGCAGGCGGGCGGGCAGCCGCGGACAGTGGCCGGCGGAGTGGCCAGCATCCCCAGGACGCCCGCCTGAGCTGCCGCGGCAGAGGACCAGCCTGCTTGGCCCAGCTGGCCTGGCACCATTTTTTAGACACCCCCTACCCCTCGGGAAGCAGCCAGCCCCCACCTTTCCAGGGCCCCGGGCCCCTCCCCAGACCCAGGTGGAGAGCACAGCCCTCTCTCCCACCTGTGCTGACCCCAGGGCAGGACTAGGAGCCCACTCCGGGAAGAAGCAGGGGTGGGGAATCTATTTTTTCTCTCCTTTTCTTTTCTTCAATAAAAAGAATTAAAAACCCACATCCCGTCCGTGTGGCCTTTCTCCGTGCAGCACAAAGCCGGGTCCGGCAGCTTCCACCCGGGTTGGAAGGGTGGGGGAGGCCTGGTGGTCACCTCCGCTCCACCCCTACCTTGGGCCCTTCCTGGGTGTCAGGAGCGCACTGTGTGGGCCCCGGTCCCCAGGCCAGCAGTCACGTGGTCCCCAGGGGTGCCGCAAGGGAGGACCCTCAGATGCTGGGCTCCTGTGCTCCCACACACACAGACTTTTAGACCTACAGGAGTTGGCATGTGACTTCCCCGCACCCTGAGTCACTGCTGGAGGGACAATCCAAGACAGCAGAGAAACGCAGGGGCAGAGGATGTGGTGGGAGGGAAGGAGCCTTGGGTGTGGGCGCCCCCCTTCCATCTGGCCTTGGTGTGCCCACTGTCTCCTCCAGGAACGCCGCCCTCTGCATCACCTGTGACCCATGAACCTCCCCCTTCGTCCTGGGGTAGGCGTGAGGGACAAGTGTGGACACACCCCCGGCTGTGCCCCCTTCTCCATCCGGCCCTGCCCTCTGCCACCTCCCCCTAGTCCCGTGGCACACAGCCTGCCCAGGTTTCTGAGCATGAATTTGATGCTTGTCCCTCTAGCGGAAATGCCGGGTCCTGCCTCTCCTCTGTGCTTCCAGCAGGGGGCAGCCCGAGCCTCCTCAGGGAGCAGGCTGGCGGGTGCGAGGCTGGGAAGGGCGCTGAGCCAGGCTCCCCCCACCAGGCTGCGCTTCCTACCCTGGCGCAGGGCCCCAGACCCCGATGGACTCCCAGAGGCAGTAGACAGAGGCCACTGGCCCAAAGAAGGGGCGCACAGGTGGTCTCCAGGTGCCAGCATCCCGATCGTGGCCCCTGAACCATGTCAGTCAAGATGAAAACAACACCAAAACCCCTGAAAAGCGGGAGGCGCCCCGCCCACCGCTTGTCACGACCCCTCAGGGCACAACCACGAGTGACCGAGGATGGAAGGGAACCAGTGGTGACCAGCATGGCTGCCAGGGGCTGGGGACCGAGTGACCACACGTGCCCATTGGGAGTGCAGAGCGGGAGGGGACGGCACAGGCACACACCCAAAGGAACCAGCCTCTCAGCCACAGTCTGGACGCTTCAGAACGCCGACTTTGTTTGGCGAGATTTGACAGCCAAACCGCCAACTGAGGCTTGTTAAGGTTGATTTCCACTGATTTGCACACCTGATGTACACAGGATGCACACTGGATGCACCCTGGATGCACGCGGGACACACACTGGATGGACACTGGAGGCACATGGGATGCACACAGAATGCACACGGATGGACACTGGATGCACGCGGGATGCACACAGGAGACACATGGGACACACACGGGATGGACACAGGATACACACGGGACACACACGGGACACACACAGGATGCACACGGGACACACGCGGGACGCACACAGAATACACACGGGACATACACGGGATGGACACAGGATACACACGGAACACACACGGGACACACGGATGCACACGGGACACAGCGGGACGGACAGGATACACACAGGACACACGGACGCACACAGAATACACACGGGACACACGGGATGGACACAGGATACACACGGACACACACGGGACACACAGGATGCACACGGGACAAACGGGCGGACACAGGATACACACGGGACACACGGGATGCACACAGAATACACGTACACGCGGATGGACACAGGATACACACTGGACACACACGGGACACAGGATGCACACGGGACACACACGGGACGGACACAGGATACACACGGGACACACGGGACGCACACAGAATACACATGGGACAGACGCGGGATGGACACAGGATACACACGGGACACACACGGGACACACAGGATGCACACGGGACACACACGGGACACACACAGGATACACACGGACGCACACAGAATACACACGGACACACGGGACACGGGGACACACACACGGGACACACACGGGACACACGGGACACACACGGACGCACACGGGACACGGGACGGGACACACGCGGGGCGCACACAGGATACACACAGGGACACAATGCGGGACGCACACAGGAGACACACAGGGACACGCCTTACACAGGAGGCCGGGGCGCACACAGGGAGCCCACAGGAACCTGCAGCCCGGGACACGCGGGGCGCTGGGACGCACACAGACGCACACAGGACGCGCACGCTGGGACACACGCAGGACGCACACAGGAGACCTGCGGGACCACACTGGTGGACGCACGCTGGGACACACGCTGGACGCACAGGAGACACGGGACGACACGCGGGAGCACACAGGACACACGTGGATCACAGCACCCTTTGGGGACACACGGGACACACGGGGACGCACACAGGAGACACACGGGACACACGCGGGACGCACAGGAGACACACGGACACGCGGACGCACAGGGACGCACACGGGACACGGACGCACACAGGACGCACGGGACACACACGCGGGACCTTCCTGCACACAGGACGCACGGGACACGGGGCCACACAGGAGACACACGGGACACACGCGGACGCACAGGACACACACGGGACACACGCGGGCGCACACGGGACGACACACACACGCAGGGACCTGTGGGAGACACACGGGACACACGCTGGCGCACACACAGACACACGGGACACACGGAGACGGGACGCACACAGGAGGACATCGGACCACGCGGACGCACACGGACGCACGCGCACACGGGGACGCACACAGGACGCACGCGGGACGCATGGGACGAGGGCGCACATACGGGGCGCACGCGGGACGCACAAGGATTGCACGCGGGACGCTTACGCGGGACACACGGGACACACCACGGGCCTTTTGGGATACACTGGGACGCACCTTCGGACGCACACACACCCACGCACACACACGGGACACCGGGACCGGAGCAAGGATCACACACGGGACACACGGGGCCTTACACACGCACACGGATGGACACACGGGACACAATAATGGACGACACAGGACACACACGGGGACACACGGGACACGCTGACGCACACGGGACGCACACGGGACGCACACAGGATACACGACACACGCACACACACAGGACACACACACACGGGACGCACACGGACGGACACACGCACACGCTGGGACGCACACAGGATGCACACGGACACACGCTGGACGCACAGATGGCCACGGGACACACACGCTGGACGCACACAGGATGCACAGGGACACACGGGACGCACACTGGGTGGGATGCACACGGGACACACGCGGGACGCACAGGATGCACGGGATGCACACACGGACACACGGGGCAGGGACGCACACGGGATGCACATAGGACACACAGGACGCACACGGGGATGCACATGGGACACACACGGGACGGACACAGGATACACACGGGACACACACGGGACACACACGGGATGGACACAGGCACATTGGCGCACGGCCCTCCCAGGACACTGGATGACATCTTACCCGTGTGCTGCACAAGCTCTCCTGACACAGAGAAGCCTCCGACTCCCAGCCCGTCTGGCCTTGCGGGGGGGGTAGGGTGGGGGGGAATCTGTGCTGCTTTCCTCATCTCTCAGCTGATCCGGAAGGAAGCCGGAGGCCCCCAGGAAGGGGGGATCCAGTACAGAAAGTCCGGAGCCCCGTACCCCGCTCCTGGGGGAGGCGGTGCGGAGCAGAGGGCTCGCCGTCAGGGTGCTGCCAGTGACCTGCCCTCCCCTGTGCTGCTCACGTGTGCAACAGCAAAGCTGGAAAAATAGCAAACCAAGACGGACACAGGCCACACACCCCCTGCATGTGATGCGAGTAACTCAGGGGCTCGGGGTCAGCAGACTCGGGTGCCCCCACCCCAGCCCCCCCGGAAGGCCGTATCTTTCCAGGAGAGGCCACGCTCCCTGCACTGCCCCGGGCCCCACGCTCACCGCTGCTCGGTGCTGCGTGGCCACATGGCACGGTCACTGGTCACAGAAATGGCTGTCCTCTCCCTGGGCCTCGGTGCAAGAAGCCCCCCAGGGACATTCCCCCCAGACTCATGGAAACCCCTGGGCCTTGCGTGGGTCCGCCTCTGTCACCTCCTACAGGGAAACTGCTAGACTCTTACAGCTGGACGGGGCGGGGTCTGGACAGCAGGGGGCCAGCCCAGCTCCCCGGCCCTAGTCCCTGGACCCTGCCCTCAGTGAGGACGTCACCCAGCGGCAGCCGGTGTGCCCTCAGCCAGGAGCCACTCCTCTCAGAGGTGGCCGGGCCACCGGAGAGAACTTCCTGGACCTTGTGTTTTCTTCACTGTCTGGGCGCCTCTGTACAAGTGCCCCCACCCCAGCACCCCAATACCTCCTCTGCCCCCTTTCTCCCACCACCAGCAGTGCCAGCGTGGCCTGGGGTGGCGCCCAGGATGGCGGTGGTCACCATGAGGGGCGGGAGTATGCGCAGCCGATGCTGGCGGTGCTGGCGGGGTTTTGACGCTGGCAATCATCTGCGTGGCTGGTGGTGCCAGGCGGGGGGGGGCATCTGGCAGATGGAGGGACACAAGGAATGGAAGGAGGCTGCCTGAGGACAAAGACCAGAGCCTGAGTCCCCAGGGGGGGCCGGAGGGGCCGGAGGCAGCATCCCCCAGGTCACACTCCTGACACCAGGTCCTCCTCACCCCACTTCCTCCTGTCCCCAAGGCCAGCAGGGCCGGGCCAGGAGGGGAGAGAAGGCCAAGCAGTCCCTGCTCCCCTGGTGGAGAGGCCTCACCTCTGCGCAGGTGGAGACCCTCCCTGGAAAAGCCTTCACACACACCTCCCGCTGCCCCTCCAGCCCACCACTGGCCCCCACCAGCAGCAAGCTGCCACCATCTGGAAGTCCCTCTTCCAGTCTAGCCTCCTGCTGCAGTGTAGGAGGTGCGTGTGTCCGTCAGCAGACCCTGTTCTCAGTTCTCACCCCTCCCTCCCTAGACCACCCTCTCACTGCCATGTGGGCTGCCCAGCAACGCCCTCTGGCCCCCCCTGGCCTTAGCCAAGAGGAAGGACCCACCTCTAGGTTCCCATCACCTCCCCAGGCCCTGTGTCCCCCCACAGGCTTGCCTCCACAGACAAGCAAATCCACAGTGTGCCTCATGCCCGGGGACTTGTTCCAGAACCTTCCACCAGCTGGGAATGCCTTTCCTGGCCCTGCTCCACCCCACCCCACCCCCCAGCTCCCCCTGAAGTCTCCAGGCTATGTCTGGGGAACATGGGACCAGGCTATGTCCCTGGGATGACAAGGCAGCTAGTAGCCCACCTAAAAAGTCTGGAAATGGCCACCACCACCTCCCCCCTCTGCTGGCCATCCCACTGCCCTGGGAGGTTACCAGGCAGCCCTTTCTTACAGATGTAAATTCTGGGGTCGGTCGCTATCATCCCCCCCAGACGCCTGCAGGTATCTGGGCTCGTTCTGAGGAGTGTTCCCCCCCAGGCTCTGGGGCGGACGCCGAGGCCCTGTAAGGAAGGGCTGGCACACTGGTCAGGGCCGGGAGGGGTCACCCATCTGTCCCCTACTGCCAGTGACCAGGAGAGTCCTCAGACCTCCTGTAGAGGTGCACCTCTCTCCACAGGGGTGTCCCATGGCCCTGGCCAGGTCGGCTCCAAATAGTCCACAGAGGGGTCCAAAGGTGGGCCGACTAGGGGCAGAAGGCCTTGACCGTGGACAAGCCTCTCCCCTCTGGGCCTCGGTTTCCCCTCTGGCACCATGGCAGCAGGACCGGGTGACAGACTCCTTCCAAGGCCAGCGTCTGTGGCCCTGCAACCTCATGAGGTGCAGGGAGCAGCGGGCTCCCCAAGTACTTGTTTCGGGGCCTAAAAATAACCAGGAAGGGAAGGGTGTCTCTGAATAGCTCGGGAATGTGCCAGTCACTGCCCCACTCCAGCGGAACTGCCTCCAAATAAGGATCTGGCGGAGCCGGAAGCCCTGAGACAGTCACTGCTCACGTCAGCCTCCCAGCTGTGCGCTCCGGCTCCAGAACCTTCCTTCCCACCCCAGCCAGCCCTCGGCCCGGGCCTCCCCCCAGAGCCGTCAGGCCTGGGGCAGGGAACAGGGCAGGGTTCCGAGGAGCCCCCTGGGGACCGCAGCTCTTTGGACAGAGAACACTGGGGTCTGAGCAGTAACAATCAGGGAATTGAAGATTTGCTCATCGAGAAACTTCCACTTACATGTGTGGGATCTTAGAACAATCCCATTCAGACCCCTCCCCCCAAATCCCCGAAGACGGAAGTGCAGCGGGGGCTTTCAGCGGGTTCTCCCCTTGACTGGCGATGGGGGAGGGGCCTCGAGCCCTGCTTGGGCCAGTTGCAGGGCGCAGGCGTCCCCAGCTGTCCCAGGAAGGCAGAGGAGGTGTTGCTGGACGCAGTGTGGCTCTCTGGGAACACCATATGGATCCTGCCCAGGAAGGGGAGGCAGGAGGCAGAGGCAGCACCCCCACCAGCTGCACCCTCTCCCATCACGGGGACTTCCTTGGGAGGCAGTGGCGGGTGGGGCGGCCTGGTTCCAGGACAGGTGGGCTGCCTGGGACCTCAGGTGCCGGTGCCTTGAGGGTGCGCCTCCCTCACCAGCCTGTGCCCCCACCCCCACCCCCCTGTCCTCTCCTGTCCGTCTCCATCCCTCCCAGACCCGTTCTAGGCTCAGGGTTTCCCCATCCTCAGAGGGGAGGCAGCTGCCGGGCTCCAGCCCAGTCCCCCTAAAAAGGACTCAACCTCCTGGATGGATGAGGGGGGCTGAGGGAGGGACAGGATGGGAAAGAGGAGGGATGGAGTCGTGGTGGAGAGGGGGGCACACAGCCTGGTGCCGGTGCCCTGAGAGCCAGAGCAGGGACACGGTCACCCAAGGCTCCTGGTGGGGGTGCTGAGCCTGGGGGTCAGCGGAGTGGTAGATGGGCGCGCAGGCAGGCGGACTGAGCGCAGGCTGGAGGCTGCAGGTGGCTTGAGGGCCGGGCAGGGCCCTCCCTGCTGCGGAGCGACCCTCTGCTCTCGGGCCCCACCCCTGGGGGAATTCCAGGGGCCACAGTGGAACCTGCCCCCCAGGCCACCAACAGGTCACTAGGGGGCAGGTGCGGCCAGGGTCACACGGCTGGGGCCTGGACCGCTGCCTGGGTCGCACTGGAACCCCCCCCATCCTGGCCCCAGGCCCACACCAGCCCCCAGAGTCCCTGCCCATGGCTGCCACGCTCTCTCCTGGCCTCACCTTGCTGGAGCCTCCTGCCCGCCCCCCCAGATCCGAGTCTCTCTAGAGCCACCACGCGTCTTACAGCAGCTTTACACGTGGGGGTCCGGTCTCCCCCCCCATCGGGCCCACACATGAGCTCTTTTCCTGACAGCGGGGAGGGCCCCTGGGGAGGCTGTGCAGACCACCTTCACCGCCACCCCGGGACAGGTCAAGGTGCGGGGCCACTGCTGGACGGGGGTGCCCACAGCGGAGTAAGCTGAGTGGGCAGGACGGGGGTCGTGGGGGTAGGCCGAGCTCCAGGCTGAGGAGCGGAAGCACTTCGCAGGGGCGGGGCCGCCGGGCCAGCAGAGACGGCGGGGGAGGGGCGGCGGCTGCAGGCGCCCCGAGCAGGTGGCCCTCAGGGAGGGCGGGGCACCACAGGGCGCAGGGTCAGGCTGCCGGCACCCCCGTCCCCTCCACGGAGGAGGAGGGAGACACAGCGGGCGGGTGACTGGCCCAAGGTGGCAGAGCCAAGTCCGTGGGAGCTCTGAGCCCAGGAGCTCAGCCTACAGTCGCTGTGCTCTTGACACACAACACTGGCCGCCTGGATTTGCGATAATTGAGGATTGTCAGGAAAAAAAAAAAAGTGATTTCCATTGCATAACTTAAAGCAAAGCCAGAAGGTCTGAGGCCCACGCACTCAGCACCGCGGCCGGGGCCGCCTGAAAGTGCCGCGGGAGGGAAGGTCTGTCTGCACCCGTGCGAGACCCCGAAGCTGCCCGGGCGGCGCCCCCGCCTCCCTCTGCGCCCCCTCCCCTCCCTCCCCCGGATCGCCGGGCACAGACGCGCGCTGCCCGGGTGAGATCCGGTGTCCAGGCCCACGCCCGGCCCCTCCCCCCCTTTCCGGGCCGTACACCAGGGACTCCCCTCTGTCCGCGCCTCCACAGCTCCCCTAACTAAGCCTTCTCGCTGCATTTAATTACACAGCCATTCAGGCTTTCTACTTCTTGACTCACTTCTAGGACGCCATGTATTTTTAGAACTCCATCCATTTCAACTAGGTTTTCAAATGTATTGGGATGGACTTGCTCATAATGGTCTCTTACCACCTTCTCGGTTTGCGATGTGTCTGTAGCTGCGCCCCCTATTCCTCTGGCCTTTGAATGGCGCCTTCTCTCTCTCTCTCATTTGACATCAGCTGTCGCAAAGAACAAATGTTTAGCTTTGTGGACGGGCTATGTGATGTCTCTTCTCGCTTCCGTTTATTTCCTGCTCTCATCTTTATCTCCTTCCTTCTTGGGGGCGGGGTGTTTACTATGAACAAAAATAACTAATTCCTTAAGCTGGATGCTTATTGCAGTAAACTTTTAGCTGCCGATATGCATCTAACATAAGCCTTCAGGCTACAAGTTTCCCTCAAGGTGTTGCTTTAGCTTCATAGGTACCGTTTCCGTTATCGTTGTTTTATTAATGGTTACTTTCTTTGGTACGTTGTTTTATGTGCTTTCAAGTCCTGAATCATGGAAATTTTTAAATCCGCCTTTTTGTGATTTCAATTATAACGCTGTCATACGATGCACCCTGTAGGAGACCTTTGTCGCATAGCACATACCAATTTAAAAAAATTCCCCCTGTGTAGTTTCTAATTGCTGGAGCACAATCGTGTATGTGGCTGTACAGTGAAGGCTGAGGGCTGCAGTCTTCCATGTGCCAGTAGTTTAAAAAGGTATATCGAAAATCCCCACCAGGATAGATTTTTTTGTAGTTTTACCAAAGTTTGCTTTGTTTATACATCCCTTTATGTGGGGAACACAGTTTAGAAACTGCCCAGCAAATCAAACCTTTATTTTGAAAGGACCCCTTCTCTACATAATGTTTTTATCTTTTGACTTACAGTGCACCTTGTTTGATAGTAATATAAATACCCTATCTTTTGTTAAAATACTATTTAAAATTCAACCAGAAAACTTCTATTTTTGAACTGGTTTTTAATCACATTATGTATAACCACTGCTGTACGGGGCTTGCATCTCTTGGCATTCCCTATTCGTCCTGCTTTTGTGGCACTTTAAAAATCCTTTCTTGGGGCGCCTGGGTGGCTTAGTCGGTTAAGCGTCCGACTTTCGCTCTTAGGTCATGATCTCACGGTTCGTGGGTTTCAAGCCCCGCGTTGGGCTCTGTGCTGACTGCCAGCTCAGAGCCTGGAGCCTGTTTCAGTCTGTGACTCCCTCTCTCTCTGGCCCTCCCTGCTCCACCTCTCTCTCTCTCTCTCTCCTAGAAATAAATAAAACATTAAAAAAAAAAATCCTTTCTCGGGGGACCTGGGTGGCTAAGTCAGTTGAGTGTCTGGCTTTATCTCAGGTCATGATCTCACGGTTCGTGGGTTCGAGCCCTGCGTCGGGCTCTGTGCTGACAGCTTGGAGCCTGGAGCCTGTATCAGATTCTGTGTTTCCCTCTGTCTCTGCCCTTTTCCAATCACAGGCTCTTTCTCTCAAAAATAAACATTAAAATAAAAAAACTTTTCTTGATTTCTGAAATAATTGCATTTTTAAGTATTTTTAATCTTTTACCTTGTATTGGTCCAGAAACTATAGTTTCTATTCCTTTTCAGCTTACCTTTGAAATGTCACCAGTTACCTAACTTTATAAAGTCTAAAATTTTTCAAAATATTAACACCTTTTCAAACAACACAAGGACCTCAGAACATTTTAATCATTCTCTTTGGATTTACATGGTCAATCATTTTAGCTCTGTATTTTTTTTTATAAATACTTTATTGTCAGGTTGGTTTCCATATAACACCCAGTGCTCATCCTCACAAGTGCCCTCCTCCATGCCCATCTCCCCCCTCCCCCCCACCCCCATTAGCCCTCAGTTTGTTCTCAGCATTCAAGAGTCTCTCATGGTTTGCCTCCCTCTCCCCAACTATTTTTCCCCTTCTTCTTCCCTATGGTCTCCATTAAGTTACTCCTAATCCTCCTATACGTGCAAACATATGGTATCTGTCCTTCTCTGCCTGACTTATTTCGCTCAGCATAACACCCTCAAGGTCCATCCATGTTGCTACACGTGGCCAGATTTCATCCTTTCTCGTTGCCATGTAGTATTCCATCGTATAGATAAACCACATCTTCTTGATCCATTCGTCAGTTGATGGACACTTAGGCTCTTTCCATGTTTTGGCTATTGTGGAGAGTGCTGCTATGAATATTGGGGTCCATGTGCCCCTGTGCATCAGCACTCTTGTATCCCTTGGGTAAATTCCTAGCAGTGCTATTGCTGGGTCCTAGGGGAGTTCTATTGTTAGTTTCCTGAGGAACCTCCACACTGTTTTCCAGAGGGGCTGCACCAGTTTACATTCCCACCAACAGTGTACGAGGGTGCCCGTGACTCCACATCCTTGCCAGCATCTAGAGTCTCCTGATTTGTTCATTTTAGGCACTCTGACCGACATGAAGTGGTATCTCAGTGTGGTTTTGGTTTGTATTTCCCTGATGAGGAGGGACGCCGAGCATCGTTTCATGTGTCTGTTGGCCATCTGGATGAACTCTATGGAGAACTGTCTGTTCATATCTTCTGCCCATTTCCTCACTGGATTGTTTTTTGGGTGTGGAGTTTGGTGAGTTCCTTATAGATTTTGGATACCAGTCCTTTATCTGATATGTCATTTGCAACTATCTTTTCCCATTCCGTTGGTTGCCTATTAGTTTTATGGATTGTTTCCTTGGCCGTGCAGAAGCTTTTAATCTTGATGAGGTCCCAATAGTTCATTTTTGCTCTTGAGTCCCTTGCCTTTGGGGATGTGTCAAGTAAGAAATGGCTGCAGTAGAGGTCAAGGAGGTTGTTTCCTGCTTTCTCCTCTACGGTTTTGATGGTTTCCTGTCTCACATTCAGGTCCTTTATCCATTTTGAGTTTATTTTGGTGTACGGTGTGAGAAAATGGTCTAGTTTCATTCTTCTGCATGTTGCTGTCCAGTTCTCCCAACACCATCTGTTAAAGAGGCTTTTTTTCCATTGGATACTCTTTCCTGCTTTGTCAAAGATTAATTGGCCATACATTTTTGGGTCCAATTCTGAGTTCTCAGTTCTATTCCATTGGTCTCTGTGTCTGTTTTTGTGCCAATACCATACTGTCTTGATGATGACAGCTTTGTACTAGATGCTAAAGTCTGGGATGGTGATGCCTCCCGTTTTGGTTTTCTTCAATATTATTTTGGCTATTTGGGGTCTTTTGTGGTTCCATGCACATTTTAGGATAGTTTGGCTTTGAGAAGAATGCTGGTGCAATTTTGATTGGGATTGCATTGAATGTGTAGATTGATTTGGGTAGTAATGACATTTTAACTATATTTATTCTTCCAATCCATGAGCATAGAATGTTTTTCCATTTCTTTGTGTCCTTAATTTAAAAAAGATGGAACGCTTCACGAATTTGTGTGTCATCCTTGCGCAGAGGCCATGCTAATCTCTGTATCGTTCCAATTTTAGTACATGTGCTGCCGAAGCGAGCACTTAGCTCTATATTTTTGAAACTCCATAATGTAGACATTTTTAAAAAACAGACAATATTTGGTTGTATTTACTTATGTGTTCAACAGTTACTTTGCTCACCATTTAATTGGGTTCTGTGCCCGATTGTGATCTGTGGGTGGATGTTGGCGGTGTTGGGGGGGGAGCCCTCAACAGGCAATGGTCCAGACACCAGCAGGGGCCCTACAGTTACCCGGACATGGTAGCAGCACCCCCCCCGGCCGAGGGCTCTGTCCCACGAGACGCCCCCACTTCAGATGCCAACTGCAAGCCCCGCTTGTCGCCGGTGCTTCTGACCCGCCAGCCTCCACCGGAGGTCCCCTCGGCCGCCACGGCACAGGTTTGGTCAGTTTGTTAGAGCGGTACTCCTCAGATCACTGGCTGGAGGATGAAACTCCAAGGAACTGAAAGGATGGAACTCAGGAACAGTCGGAAGTGGTGCACAGGGCGAGGTGTGGGGGAGGGGCACAGGGCGAGGTGTGGGGGAGGGGCACAGCCCCGACCCCAGCCCCCAGTGTCCACCAGCCTGACAGTGCTCAGAACCTGTTCTTCGGGGGCTTCGGGACACAGCCATGACTGATGACATCACTGGCTGTCCATCCCCTCCCCCCTCCCCAGACGTTAGGGCTGGGACTGAAAATTCCAAGCCTCTAATCCCACAGTGGGTTCCCATCTTGAGATTTACATAGTAGAAGACACTTTTCCTCACTTACAGGAAATCTCAAGGGTTTTAGGAGCCACCGTCTCCAAAAGGAGGCCAAAGACCTAATGTATGCTGGTTATAAGTCACGGTTTTACACCAAGTCCTCTTACATTTCATGCCTTCTTTCTTGAGTATATTCTTCCAAAGTCCTTGTAGTCTGTCCATGGTAATGACCTCTCTCTGCACAAGCAGAAGCCTGAGCTGCCCCTACCGGCGGGCCATCGCCCCTGCCGTGTGGGCACCACTGCCCCCTGCAGTCCCGGTCCTGGGTATTTACTTATCCCTTCTCTCCCCATAGCCCTCCCCAACCCATAAACAATGCCTCTAGTCTAGTTAATTGTGTGTTTCCTTTGTAATTGCTCTCGAGGCGGGGGTGGGGGGGGTTCTTTAACTTTTTGAACTAATTTAAGGCATTCAGAAGAGTTGCAAAAATAGTACAGAGGCTCTGTATACCCTTCATAAGGTTCCTCTGATACTAACATCTTATAAAACCGTGAGATGGGGCGCCCAGGTGAATCCAGGTGGAGTGTCTGACTCTTGATCTCGGCTCAGGTCATGATCCCGGGGTTGTGGGATCAAGCCCCTTGTCAGACTCCGTGCTGAGCGTGGAGCCTGCTTGCGATTCTCTCTCTGCCACCCACCCCCCGCCCCCATCTCGCACAGTCTCTAAAAATTAATAAAACTGTGAGTGGTCAAAGTATACAGATTTTAAACTTATTTAAATTATATTATATACCTCATTTTGTTTTTTACTTTTTTCCACTAAGTGCTTTAAAAAATTTTTTTTAATGTTTATTTTTGAGAGGCAGAGAGAGAGAGACAGAGCATGAGCAGGGAAAGGGCAGAGAGAGAGATACACAGAATCCGAACCAGGCTCCAGGCTCTGCGCTGTCAGCACACAGCCCGACCCGGGGCTTGAACTCGTGAAACAGGAGATTATGACCTGAGCCAAAGTCAAGATGCTTAACAGACTGAGGCATCTGAGGACGCCCAACCACTAAGCACTTTTTTAAAAAAGATCTGAGGGGCGCCTGGGTGGCTCAGTCAGTTAAGTGCCGACTTCAGCTCAGGTCATGATCTCGAAGTTCGCGAGTTTGAGCCCCGCGTGGGGCTCTGTGCTGACAGCTCAGAGCCTGGAGCCTGTTTCAGATTCTGTGTCTCCCTCTCTCTCTGCCCCTCCCCTGCTCATGCTGTCTCTCTCTGTCTCTCTCAGAAATAAATAAAACACTAAATTAAAAAAAAATAAATATAAAAAATACATTAAATATCTGGGTTACTATGTGTGTACTGTTATTTTTCTTTTATCCTTTTCCTTCACATGATTTAATTTAAAAAATACTGCCCGATGTGTATCCTAGATGAAGCTACAAGTAACGACACTCTCTGTGCATGCTAACACTGATGTGCCTGCGGGAACTTTCCACACTTTACCCCACCTTCCTGCGGCGCACTTTACGTACAGTTAAGGCTCCCGCACCTAAGTGCTTGAGGAGTTTGGGCAAACGCACACACGTGCGGAGTGGACGTGCAGTCAGGGGCACACAGGCTCCGGGGAGACTCCGTGACTGCACGCGCAGGGGGGTAGGGCGAGGGGCGAGGGCACAGGGGCAGGGCTCCGGCCGTCCCTCACCAGCCTGTGGGCTGTTACCCCTCCAGGGGAAGCTGCGGCCAAACACGAGTTGGTAAGAATCTAACATCCGTTCTTCTCCCTCGTGGATCATGCCTTCGGTGTTAAATCTACAAACTCACGGTCCTGCCCGACGCCATCCAGGTTTTCTCCCATGTGACCTTCTTGAGGTTTAACAGATCTGCATTTTACATTTCGCTTTAAGAGCCACTGGAATTCACATTTGTGAGTGGTGTGCAGGCTCCGTCTGGATTCCCTTTTTTTTTAATTTTTAAATGTTTATTTCTTAGAGAGATAGAGACAGTGTGAGCAGGAGAGGGTCAGAGAGAGAGGGAGACACAGAATCGGAAACAGGCTCCAGGCTCTGAGTTGTCAGCACAGAACCCGACGTGGGGCTCGAGCCCACAAAGCGCGAGATCATGACCTGAGCCATCCAGGAGCCCCTCTCTCTCTCTTTTTTTTTTTTTGACGTGGAGGTCCGATTATTCCAGCACACTTGTAAAGAGACCATCAGTTCCCCACTGAATGCACTTTTTTTCTCTTGGTCAAAGATCAGTTGGCTGTATGGGTGGGTCTATTTCTGGGCTCTCCATTCTGTTCCACTGACCACTTCTCGTGCCAATTCCACAGCCTTGACATTTCATTCTTTTTCTGTCTTCCGTTTCTCAGTTGAGACGTTCCAATTTTCCATTCATTGTACTATCTCTTAGGGCTTGGCTAAATGGTTAAGGTCTGTGATAATTTCAACACGTGTTATCTTTCCGTTGGCATCTATTCAATGCCTTTGCCCTTGCACTTGAGATATTCCTGTTCGTTCACATGGCAAGCAATGTTGGACTGCATCCCGGACGCTGTGGATATTTGGTTGTGAGCCGCAGTCCTATTTGAATTCTAGAAGGAACACTGATTTGGGAGAGGGGACGCCTTTGCAGGCAACCGGACAGGCTAGGCTCACGCTGCCAGCCCCGCCTCTGTGAGCTGTGCTCCTGAGACTCGGTGGGTTTTCAAATCGCTCCCCAGGGTCTTGACCTCTGCCTCGTGGGTATGCAAGGGGCAAGCGTGGGGCTGGGGCAGGACTGCCCTTTACATCAGCCCTAAAAGCATCAGCCCTAAAAGCTTCCATGTGCTGTTCCCAGTTGGCCCCAGGGACCCCGCACCCGCTGGCGAGATGGAAGTCTTCGATGTTCTCTGTGGTATGTGCACCGGGGGGCCTCCTGCACTTACCAGGTGCCGTGCTTCCTGCCACTGTGGACGCGAGGCTCCCATCAAATCTGCGGAATCTAATGCCCTGTGCGGCTGTCCACTCACCGACTCACAGAGAGAACCTGGTGTCTGAAACGTCACCCCACCTGGTCACCGAGACTCTAATTCAGCCACTGCATTTTTCCTACCTAAAGTTCTGATTCTTTTCCAAATCTGCTTGGCTGTTTTTGATAATTCTTTCTCTTTGGTTATTTTATGGATGTCTTTTGTCCCTTTAAATGCTTCCTATGTAATCATTTTGTGAACCGTATTTGTTCATTCCGGTTCCTCGTCCCGGGAACACGTGAAGTTCCCAGGGGCCTGAAACCACAGGGTTCCCTGCTCCCGCTCAGGGGCTTCTTTCCTCCAGTCTGCGCCCCTCTGTCCGGAGCCCGAGCACGGTGCCGCTCAGGCCGCCCGCTCGCTGGGCCGGAGGTGGGAGCTCCGTTCTGCCAGGCACCTTCCTGCCCCCTGGGGGCGGGGGGCGGGGGGTGGGCAGGGCGCAATGCCGCCCCCCGCCGCCCCCAGAGCCCAGGCTGAGCGCTTCCGGCGCAGGCTCCCCCTCCCCCCCACCCCGGGGAGCCACACCCCAAGGCCCCAGTCCTCAAGGCTATCCACCCACCACTGCTGTTGCCGGCTGGCTTTGGGCTACTTCCATTTTTTTGCTTTTTTTTTTTTAAGCCTTTGGAGATTTCCCTTACTGTTCTCGAGGGCCAGCAATACATCCAAAAGTACATTTACTGTAATCTATCCAAGATCTACTTGTATTTTCGTGGGAGGCCGCTCTGGAACACTTAGTCTGCAGGCGTCGGAAACTTCTGTTCTGGCTCCTGTCCCCACTGCCGACCTCGAAGTGGTCCGGGGCGACACGGATCCCTTCCATGGCCCCACGCCCTCTCTGGCAGCACTCTGTTCCCGGCCTTCCCCCCGCCCTCCGGCTGCTGCATGTCTAAGGGTTCTTTGCTGGGACACCCTCCTCAATGGAACCACGATGAGCAGGGATTCCCGCAGGGCCAGCCTGCCCCTCCTCCCCAGCCCCCGGCACCCCCCCCCCAAGACCACCCCTCGCCCTGGGCCCTCCTCCAGGGGGCATGTGCCCTCCCATTCCCCATCCTGCCCCGGCCACTTAGCGCCACTACCATGCAGCGGCAGGATGCCTAGCTGCTGGGAAAGGCCGTGGGGTGCAGCATGGGACTCTCTTCCGCTCGACACCCCCGTGGGCTCCCCAGCTCTGGCAGACACGGCCCCCCCAGCCTGTCCACGGCTGGCAGACACGGCCCCCCAGCCTGTCCGCGGCTGGCAGAGCTCCAGCCTCCGCCTTTGTTCACGCAGCACCCTCTGCAGGACAGGCTCTGACTCAGCGCCTTTTGCCCACTGACCACTTGCTGGTCACATCCTACAGGCTGGCCTCCGGCTTGCCCTCTCCACAATGCTGCCCTCACTTTCCCGGCTGGAGGAGGAGTTCTGGGTGATCCAAAGACCCCTGGACAGCTGCCGAAGGGCATAGGCACTTCTCCCCGAGGGCCAGTAGCACATGCCCACCCCCCATGTCCCAGGCGTGCTCTTCCCTCACTGGTTTGACACATTTACTGGGCGATGACATGCCCAGGTGCCATCCCCAGAACAGCCACGGGGGGAGGGGCCACGGGACACGGCTGAAGGGCCATCGCTATGACCTGGAGCAGGAGGCAGGCTTTGCGCTGCCCACCTGGACACTAGGGAGAGGGGGCAGGGCAGGCAGGGAGGCGAGGGAGGCCAGGCACCAGGCCAGGCGGCACAGGAAGGTGGACATTGGGCCCCAAGGGTCTCAAAGCCACGCATGGTACAGGAGAGGCTGGGGGCTTGGACCAGGGCAGCAGGGCAGCGGGACGATTCTATATGTTGGGGATCACTAGATCTGGGAGGGGGGCAGGGCGGGGGCTGGGAGGGGCTGGAAGGGAGAGGAGGGGCTGGCAAGGGAGGGAGGGGCTGGGAAGGGAGAGGAGGGGCTGGGAAGGGAGGGGAGGGGCTGGGAAGGGAGCGGAGGGGCTGGGAGGGGCTGGGAAGGGCAGGGAGGGCAGGGAAGGGTGTCAAGGCAGACCCCCAGGGCTCTGGGCCCAGCACCAGCAGAGCTGCTGAGTACCCCACGTCCTGAGAGCCTGGGTCTGCAGGGGAGGCCACCCAGCCTCACCGAGGGGGTACAAGGCAGGGAGAGCCCAGGGAGGCCAAAGGGAACTGACACATTTAATAGAGAAGGTCAGACACATGCCGGAACCAGAGCGATGCCGCGCGGGGCTCATTGGGTCACGAACTGGGACAGTTCGCGGACGTCCTCCACAAAGCTGTTGTAGAATTTGCGGCTCATGGAGTCCGGGTCCTGCTTCACGGTCTCCAAGTCTGCACGGAAACCCTGGGTCTGACGCGCGGCCCCTCAGGGCAGGGGAGGGCAGAGGGCAGCCTGCTGTGGGAGCTGAGGGTCGGTCCAGGTGGGGGCGGGCCCAGCCCTGTCCTGGAACCGAGTCTCAAGGGGAAGATGGAGCCCGGCCCTTGGGACAGGCTGGCAGAGGGGCCTTCGTAAGAGCCGGGGAACAGGGAGGTCCCCGTGCGCGGCCCGGGGCTCACGTTTCTTGAGGATCCTCACGTCGTCCTTGCTCAGGTAGAAGCAGAGGTCGGCAAAGTAGTCCTGCAGCAAGGCCCCTGCACGGGGAGGGGGCGGTGGGGACGGGCGCCTCTGTGGCCCCTGGGGGAGGCCGGCCTGGCACGGACAGGGGATCTGCCCACCCTACGCGGCCGCCCTCCCCCCCGCCCCGGGCACGGTGCTTGGCCTTTCCCGCGGCAGCTCTGGGCTCGGCGTGTGGGGGCTGGGCGGGCACGGTGTGGGGGGCACTAGGTCGCGGCCGGCACCCACCGACGAACTTCATGGCCATCTGCTTCAGGCGTCTGTTGGGGCTGCGCAGGTAAACCAACGCCTGCATGAAAAACTGGTGGAAGTTGCCAAAGTTGCTCTCCACCTGGGGAGGGGGACAGACGGCCCCCAGACCCCCTGTGACCCGGCTCTGCCTGAGGCCCCCCCCGACGCCCAGCAGTCCCAGGGCCTGGAAGGAGGAGGGGCATGACCCCCCATCCCACCTCGGGCGGGGCCCCGTGTCAAGGGACCTGGGACCGTGCGCTCGGTCACCTGTCCCCACACGTCCTCCAGGAGGCCCCTCCCACTTGAGCAGCAGGGGGCTGGGGGCCGGTCAGAGCGAGAGGAGGGGGGAGGCCCCGCTGGCTCCCCCGGGCCGGTGCGGTGGGCACTCGGGGCGTGCAGCTGCTCTAGGAGGGGACAGCTAGCTGGCCCAGGATGGGACGGGCCCCTGGATCAAGGCTAGGGCCAGGCTGAGGAGCTGGGGCGCGAGACAGACGCAGCCCAGGTGCTCTGTGGCGGCACCCTCCGGGCCTTCTCAGGTTTAGAAGCCGATTTGTGTCGCCAAGCCTGCTGGAACCGGCTCTCCTGCCACCTGCTTACCAACAACGCTGGCGAGTGTCCCCCCACCTCAGCCCCCAGGCCACCCGGGTGCCCGTGCTCCCCACAGAGACCCTCCCTCGGCCCCGTGGAGCCAGGCGGTGCTTCCCCCGGGGCGCCCACCCCAGGCCACCGCTGCCCGCCCGCCGGGCTGACCCCCGGAGCTGCCTTTCTGCCCACATCGCCTTCCCCTTCCCTCCACAAACGTCAGACCCACGTGGCAGGTGGGACCTCGGGGTCCGGGCCCCCGGCAGCCCGAGGCCCCTCCTCCTCCCAGGCCCCTGGACCCGCCGTGATGTGCTCGGATTCGCCTTCTTGTCACAACCCATTCTGGGAAGGTGGCCATCAGCTCGTGATCTTAAAAACACAACGGCCTTCCTGCCCTGTGCGGAGCTCTGAGCCCCCCGAGACGCACTCTGGGCTCTGGTGCCCTTTTCCGCCCAGACGCCAGGACTTCCTGGAGGCGGCTGATCCTGCATCTTGGAGAGGAAAGAGAGAAGAGGCACTAGGAAGCGTCTGGAACATTCCAATGCTGCCAGAAACAAGGATGCCCACAGAAAGAGAGCCCAGGGCAGGGCTCATGGGAACGGATTCAAGTTCAACACTGGCAGGTGTGACAATCTGAACAATCAAGCAATGTCACTAACAGTGGGAACGGTGCCTCCTGGAAGGAGCGGGTCCTTCATGAGCCAAGGGGCTGGCTGGACCGCCTCCCCCCAAAAAAGATACACTGAGTCTTAACCCCCAAGACCGCTGAATGGGACAGTGTTGGGAGACAGGGCCTCCGGAGGCGATGCAGTGAAACGGGGTCACACGGTGGCCCTGACACCTTACAGGAGGTGCCTCAGGAGGAGGGCACGCGCCGACACGCACGCAGGGAGAGCAGTGAGTGCAGGGAGCAGTGACGCTCACAAGCCAAGGGCCCACCGGCTCCACGTCGCGGGCCACTCGCCTGCAGAGCTGAGAGATGACGTCTGTGGTTTAGGCCGCGGAACCGAGTCACGGGGGCCTAGGGGCCCAGAGGGCCATCAGCTCACGGTGCCCCTCCAGAGGCAGGAGTCAGCAAAAGGAAACAGAAAGGAGACTTCCTTAAAAGGGGGGAATCTCTAATGGACTGAATTTTGATTGGTATTTAAAAGTGAGGGAGTATTTAAACATCGGTATTGTGTTTCTTTTCTCCACGATTGTTGAAAAGAAGGCCTGGCTGTGACTCTGGGCCCACGGGGGGAGCCGGGAGAGAGGGAAGGCAGGGCTATGAGCCCACCACTCAGCCCCCCGGGGTTTGAAGCGACGGGTCGGCACGGGAGTCCAGCCGCTGGCCGAAGTCGGCCGGGCTGGTCGGGGCTCAAGGGCACAGCCCACGACGCCGCACGAGGACAACCCCAACGAGGGCTGCGAGCATCAGGGCTGGAGAAGCCCTCGTCCACACGTCTCAACTGTTAGAAAATTCCAGAAGGGGCTTCTAGCAATGCTTACAGACCGGGTGGGAGTATGGGATGGCAGGAGGAAGCATTGGCCATGAGCAACGTAACACAGGCTCCTGAAACCACACTGCTGCATGGAACGGAACACGCGTGGGGCAGACGGCGCGCAGGAGCCCAGCTGGGGGGTCCCGAACCCCTGCCGGCCCCAGGTGGCAGCTGCCTTCCTTTGGGCAAAACTCCAACTCCTGGAAGGTGTGAAAATGGGAAAATGGGCAAACCCAGGAAAGTCTATACGGGGAAGAGCGGGAGACGCGCCCAGAACGGAAGGCGGTGAGGACACATGTGCCCCACAGTCTCTGGGCTCCCTCAGTGGCTGCGCCGTCCCCAAGACCCCCTCACGGCGAGGCTGCTGGTGGGGGCTCAGAGCCATTTCAATAGGTCTGAAACCCACAGAGAAATAAATTATTGTTAAACCTGTGAGTGTAACTTTATTATGTTGACAGTTTTGTGCTCTAACAACTCCAGGCTCTTTAATAAACTAGTAAGATCAGGGGCACCCAGGGGGCTCAGTGGGTTAAGTGTCCGACTTCAGCTTAGGTCATGATCTTGTGGTTCATGAGTTCAAGCCCCGCGCTGGGTCTGTGCTGACAGCTCAGAGCCTGGAGCCTGTTTCGGAGTCTGTGTCTCCCTCTGTCTCTGCCCCTCCCCTGCTCACGCTCTCTCTCTCTCTCTCAGAAATAAATAAACGTTAAAAAAAAATAAGAAATAAAAAGAACAAATTGGTAGGATCAGTAAGCTGGGCGTGGAGACCCGGTGGCAGCGGGCACCTCTCCATGCGCTCGCCTCACCGCTCATCTGCAACCAGCTGAAGACAAGTCCCCGAGGGCAAAAGCGGGCGGGACAAGACCAGAGCCACAAGCACCTGAGAGGTGGCCCCGCTGTCCCCGCGCGCGGGCTCAGGTGGGCATGGAGTCCGGGCACCCGAGGCATCACATGGGAGGAAACGCCAACCTCACACCCAGGCTGCCAGAGGTGGAGGGACCTGGCATCGCACACGCTCCTCAGAACAGGGCCAGAAACACTCCAAGGGAGGCCTTCCTCCTCCCCCTCCTCCTCCCCCTCCTCCTCCCCCTCCCCCTCCCCCCCCCTCCGGCAGAGAAGAGCGGCAGCCACTACACGAGCCACATGATGACCTGGGGCCACGTGTACCCATGACACCTCCGAGCTGGGAAGTCAGTGTAACACCCACCCCACGGCAGCACAGAGTCCCTGACGGACGCACACAGAGAAGGACCCGCACCCAAATGGCCAGAGCAGGAAACCCGAGGCAGGAGGCCCTGGCGGCCATCGGAGCGTTCCTTCCCCTCCGGGCTCCAAATCCACCCCTGCTGCGCGCTCTGGAAAAGCGGACTGGGCCGAGGGTCGTCCTCGCCGCCCGCCCGGTGCGGGGTGACTCGGGGGCAGTGTGGGGACGCAGGAGAGACTCCTGCCCCTGACGCCTCAGGCTCGCTCCGCAGGCGCCCCCAGGACTGGCCCCCCAGCGGTGTCCTGTGGCCCCTCCTGCGTGGGACCTGCCCCTGCATCTCAGGGGCTCGGCCTGGCACCACACGAGCCTCTCTGCCACGCAGGCTGGTAGCCGTGCCCTCAGCTCCGGGGACAGGAGTCCTCCTGGCATGGGGCGGGGCCTGGCGACACCACCTCCTCCCGTCGACATCCACGCGCCACCCTGGCGGTCCTGCGACCTTCAGTGCTGGCTCCTCCGCGTCCCAGCTGGTCCCTGCAGCCCCCAGGCCCTGCCGCGGTCAACGGTCCTTCACGCTAACCCTCCCTGGCTCAGATCCCCGAGTGTCCTGAACAGATCCTGACAGACAGACGCGGAGCCCGATCACAGCCACGGGGGTCAAGGTCCGGCAGCCCTGAGGGCGACACGTCACCGTCATCGGCCACAGGGACCGCTTGGTGCCAGCAGTGCTGCTGCGTGCAGGGGTCCCCGGCACCCCGTTTCCCACGGGCAGGGAGCGGAGCACCGCAGCCGGTGGGAAGGCACAGGCACCAGCGCGGCTCCAGGGCCGGGAGGGGCTTCTCCGTCAGACCCCAGCACAGACGGTGGAAAAGTAACACCCCGGCCACAGCACTCCTGCACAAGCAGACACACGGTCAGCAGAGTCCAAGGTCACAGACTGGACGAAAGCAATTATGATACAAGTAACGGGCCAAGGACCCGCGCCTGGAGCCTGCGGAGAATTGACCGTTCCTACAAAGGACACAACAAGCTGCCTGGAGGCCCCGTCCAAGCCCCGCCCCCTCTCTCCGGGCACCTTCAGCCCCAGACAGTCGCCCTCCCCGCTTCTCCGGAAACGGCCGCTGTCTCCCAGCCGTGGCAGGCACGCACCCCCGAGCCCCCACGCACTTCGACCAGATCCAGTGTGGCCGGTGTGCCAACCTGCCGGCCACCAAGCTGGAGAAAAGCCGGGGATGGGGGCTGTGGTCCCTGAGCACCAGGGAGGGGTCCCAGCCAGGCGGGGCCTGAGGGTCTGGACTCAGAAATAAACCGACTACTAAAAGTCAGAGCTGTGGTTTCCCGCCGCGCACACACCTGTCTCCTTGCACAAATCCTCAGCAGGGGACGAGGGCCCAGGTCTGGCCACACGGGGCTGCCCAGAGCTATGGGGCCTCCCCAATTCTGCACCGGGACATCAGCGGCCGATGCGCTCCCTGAAGGCCTCTCCCCAGCGGCCGTGGGAACTGCTGCCAGGCAGGGCTCCCCCATCCAGGTGGGGTGGTCTCTACACAGCCCGGAGGCCCCGAGCTCCGTTTCCCAGGGAAGGGGCCTGAGGGAGGCTGAAGGGGCCGCCGGCCCCGCACCGAGCGGGCCTTTGATCAGCACCCACAGGACCGAGTCAGGGGTCAGCCACCCCCAGAGGACCCCGACTGCAGGCAGCCCCCAGCCACATCCCTGGCCCCCTGCATCTCATCTGGGGGGTGCTGACGTCTTACCACGTAGATGAAAATGTCGTTCTCAGCCCCCAGGCCACGGCCCCATGCCAACTTCCCAAACAGCTCCTTCCGGAACTCCCACTTCAGCAGGACAGCACAGCGCAGGAAGGTCAGCTTTGTCTTCTGCGGGGTGCCACGCAGAGACAGACGGTCACCTCCCCCCCATCCATGCCCCACAGGCAGGGACCACAGGACAAGTGGCCTTCTGCAGCCATGCTGGCCCGGAGGCACCGAGGGGCCCCGGCCCAGCAAGGACCCTGCTCACAGCTGTGCCCGGGCCACGTAGCTGCCCACACCCCGGAGGGGGCTATGCCTGCAGCGGACGGGGTGCCCCCGCTGGAGTGTCTTCACCTCCCTAAGTTTAATTCACACAGGCACTCAAGAGGCCAGTGGTCACCCTGGCCAGCCAGGCCTCCTTCCTGACCTCGAGGGATTCTCTCAAGGGCCAGGGGACAGGCACCCAGGGGAAGAAGGCTGGCCCCTCACTCACCAGCACCCAACAGCCCAGCCTCTGGCCTCTAACTCCTTTAGAGAGTCCCTGTAACCCTGTGACGGGCAGAAATCACCTCCAGGGCCTCAGGATATGACTGTCCAGAGATGGGGCCTCTACAGAGGTGAGGTCATCAGGTCCCTGGGTGGCCCGGGCAAGCCGCCCGGTGTCCTTACAAGAAGGGAATCTGGCCAGGCAGATGGGGGATGACCACGTGAGGACACAGGGAGGGGACGCCGTCCACACGCCCAGGAGAGACTCCAGAGGGGACCCGCCTGCCACACCCCAAACCCAGCAGCCCTGCCTGCGGCACTTGGTGGCAGCGGCCTGAGCCGGGACGGGACGGTCCCCAAGCTGGCCCCTCCCTCTCTGGCTGAGTTGGGGGGCGGGGTCAGCCCACCTGGCTTTCACTCCAAAGCCCTCAGCCTCCTCCTGAGTCACCCAGCCAAGTATTCACGCCTCTGCCCCCAGGAAACTGCGCTCTGGAGCGGGGAGCACCTCTTCAGCATCTATGACGCGGCCCTGATCACAGGAGGACGCGCTGACCCAACCCGGGCCCAGCCTGCCCTCACCTTCCTGTTTCCGTTAGCTCAGAGCCCGCCTTCACTCGGAGGCCCTCGTCCTCTGGGCAACTTCTCCTAAGACTGCAGCTCCTGAGGCTGGATAGGCCTGCCTCCTCCAGGCAGCCTCTCCTGGTTAACTTGACACTCTCCTCCGAACTTCCAGCTGTACCCCTCTGCCCCCCCACCTGGCAACACCCCTGCCTTCTACTGGCCTCCCATCCACCCTTCGTTTAGCCGTGCAGTCGCCCAGCAGCTGACTCCGGCCAGGCTCTGGGTTGCAGGCTGGCTGTGCAGACCCAGACCAGAGACAGACCTTCTCCCTGGACTGAGGGGTTCCCAGCCCATGAGGCCACCAGTGACAGGACCCGAGGGCTCCTGGGTCGGGTGGGCCTGGGGCCTGGGCAGAGAGGCGGCCAGGGACTGGAGGAGGGAAGCAGGAATCCAGGCGGCTCCCCGAGGGCTGGAGGAGGGCTGGGGAGGAGGCGGCGGCCATGAGCAAGAGGGCAGCGCGCAGGGCCTGCTTGGCTGAGCAGCTGTTAGGAGAGCGAGGTGAGAGCGGAGACCCGCGAGGGCGCCCAGGGCCGGCAGACGGCTGCTCTGGCCTGTGGGTGGGGTGGAGGCCAGGAAGGCTTCCCTGATCGGGGAAGGGGGGCACTTGGGTGGGGTCTCGGGGAGAAGCAGGTGCTCCCCGTGCAGGGGGGGAAGGGGCATTCCCAGGGATCAGAGGCGCCGCTCACACGGACGGCCTGGGAAGCCTGGGGCCCCGCCATGGCAGCCCTACGGGTCCTCCGTGCGCCCGGCACACAAGGCGCCTCCCTGGAGGCAGTGTCCTTGAGGGGAGCGTGGTCTGCACCCTGGGGAGAGCGGGAGCGAGAAGGGTCCCAAACGCCAGGCTCCCAGGCTGAGTGTGTGTGTGTGTCGGGTTGGGGGGGGGTGGTTCACGGGGGTCCTAGATTCGGGGGGGAGACCCCGGAGTCGCATGGAGCTGAGGGCAGCGCCACCCGGGACGGCCGGCTCCTTCTCTGCGCGTGTCGGCCTGCAAGGCGGGGGGTGGGGGGGGCGCTCACCATGACCACCGCGGGGCAGGAGTCGCCCAGGTGCAGGAGCAGCGGCACCAG
Source organism: Proteles cristata cristata (assembly GCA_017311185.1). NCBI lineage: Eukaryota > Metazoa > Chordata > Mammalia > Carnivora > Hyaenidae > Proteles > Proteles cristata. The sequence goes on from JAESUZ010003089.1 coordinate 240,759, forward strand.
GGCCTGGAACGCGTGGCTCTTGAGCGCCTGCCGGTACTTGTTGCCGCCGCTGTGCAGGACGTCTCCGTACAGCAGGATGGCCCTGCCGCGCACGGCGGCCTCCTCCTGCCGGACGCGGGGCCCTCAGCCGCGGGACGGGCCCGCGCCCAGCCCCACGCTCCTTCCGCCCGGCGACCCGCGGTGGCCAGCGCGCCCTCACCCCCCTCCAGCTCAGGGACGGCCCCCGCGCTTCCCCCTCGCCGACGCTGCTGCCCGGGCGCCCGCCGCCACGCACGCCCGCCACGCACGCCCCGCCACGCGCGCCCTGCCACGCACAACCCCCTCTCCCGCACGCCCCCGCCACGCCACGCCTGCCACGCACAACCCCCTCTCCACGCACGCCCCGCCACATGCCCCGCCACGCACGCCCTGCCACGCACAACCCCCTCCACGCACGCCCCGCCACGCACACCCCCTACGCACGCCCTGCCACGCACAACCCCGCCACGCACGCCCCACCACGCACCCCACTACGCGCGCCCTGCCCGCTGTAGCCCCCTCCACGCACGCCCCCGCCACGCACACACCCCACTACGCGCGCCACACGCTGCCCACGCGCCCCACCACCCACCCCACTACAGCCCTGCCACGCACAACCCCCCCCACGCACGCCCCCACCACGCACACCCCACTACAGCACGCCCTGCCACGCACAACCCCCTGCGCACGCCCCACCACGCTGGCCCGCCACGCTGGCCCCCCGCCACGCACGCCCCACCACGCAGCACCCCGCCACCGCCCTGCCACAACCCCCCCCGCCCGCACGCCCCCACCACGCACCCCACTGCGCGCCCTGCCACGCACAAACCCCGCCACGCACGCCCCCACCACGCACACCCCACTACGCGCGCCCTGCCACGCACCCTCACGCACAGCCCCCTCCCGCACGCCCCCACGCACGCCCCGGCTGTGCCGCCGTCACGGCCGCTCTCTCTCCTGGCACCCCCTCCGGTGGCTCCCACCGACCGTGTCAGGGCCACGGCGCCCCTCCCCCTCTCCCTGGGGACCGGGCGCAGGCGCGGCTGGGACGGTCACTCGGCGCTGAGACCCAGCCTCGGGGACCGCTGCGCGGGCTCCCCGCCCCCCTCCGCCCAGCCGCCCTTGCTCTCCCCGCGGCCCGCGCCTTCCGCGTGGGGGACGCGGCCCAGGGGCCTCCCGGGAACTTCCTTCCTGGGGGCCAGCCCCCCGCCAGGGCCCGCGGGACTTTGCCCACAAGCCCCAGGGGTGGGAAGGGGGAAGCGCCTTCGGCCGCCCGGCCTGGCGGGCTCGCGCCGGGAGCTGCGCCGCCGCCCTGCCCCTCACATCGTCGAACAGCCGCAGCAGGTGCTGGGCGATCCTGAGGCTGGTGGCGCCGACGCCGTGGGGCCCCAGGTGGCGCAGGATGTCGCCCAGGATCTCCATCAGGCCCATGAGGTCCTTGGGCTTGGACCCCAGGAAGCCGTCCAGCAGCCCGGCCAGTCGGTTCCGGAGCAGCGTCACCTGCGGGCACACGGAGCCGCGCCCTGGCCTGCCCCGCTCCCTGGAAAGGGCCCTTCTCGAAGCTTCTCCACCGTTTCTACGTTTCTACGGGTGTCACTGACTCGGCGGGGCTGTGGCTGCCGCCCCCTGCCCCACCCCTCCTTTCACATCCGCAGGGGCCTCAGCCCCAACCCCCCGCCGGCACTGTGGGGCATGGACTTGTTCTGGAAGGCCTGAAGGGCGGGAAGGGGACGGAGGCCCGCACCCGGCCAGCTGCGAGTCCCCCCAGCGCCCGGCCAGCAGGGCCACGGAGCAGCTGTGCTCTCGCGTAAGGACTCCTGCTGGAGAGGAGGCCAAAGCCGAAGACCCAGAGCCCCCTCCAGCCCCGAAATTCTAGGATCCCACGCCGTGAGGGACGCATCAGGGTTTCCCAAACGTCCCCACCCACTCCTTCCAGCCTGACCTGCTGCGGAGGCTCTTCTCACGTGCCTCCTCCTCCCTGAAGTCTTCCTGGGATGGGAGTGAGCAGCCCTGCCTCTCACCTTCTTAGGATGCATCAGGATACTGCTGAGGCCCTTCAGGCTCATGGCCCGCACCAGCTGGTTGGGGTTGTTCAGGCCCAGGCTCAGGAAGTTGTCCATGGTTCTCCGAGACATGTACTGAGGGAGCTCTTGGCTGTTGAGAAACTGAGTGGTGGCGGCTGGGTCAGCTACCGGGAAAGGGGGCCCGTGGCCGAGCGTGAGAGCGTGGGGTCAGACATCGGGAAGCACTTCCAGAGAGCAAGTAGGTCTGACCTGAAGGCAGAAGTGAAGAGACTTCCGGGGGGGCAGGGGGGCGGGGGGAGGCGTGGCAGTCCAGTCCTCTGAGCTTCCTGTGAGCCAGAGGAGGCTCGAGAGGGCAGGGTGGGGCGAGGAGGGGCTGACCTCAGCGATGAGGAGGATGGCCACCACGTTGTCCCGTTCCTCAGAGCTCTTCAGCGAGATGACCGCCTGCCCCCAGACGGCCGTGATCTCACAGTCATAGTGGGCCATGGCCCTGTCAGAGGAGAGGGGCAGGCCTGGGGACCCTGCGGGCTTCATCCTTGCCGGGGGGGCGGGTGGCTTGTAACCCGCTGCCGACCTTGCTCGCTCAGGGAGATGGCCCAGGCAACTGAGTCTGGAGCCCAGGTCCCCATACGGGGTGCAGGAGGGGCCCCATCAGGGATGCTCTTTGGGGCCAGCCCCAGCCCAGGCTGTGCTCACCTAGCCAGGAGGGTCACCCCCTCTGTGTAGGTTTCCATGTGCTCCAAGAGCTCCCAGCCTCTCAGCAGCTTGAGGAAGGCGAACACCTCCCAGCAGTTGGTCCAGAAAAGACCCTTCAGGGCCTCCAGGCACGTCCTGGGGGAGGTGGGGGTGTTTGCAGAGGCGAGTCGGGGCTCGGGCCGGGTTCTCTGCCTGGACCGGAAGGTCATCTGCGACCCCCTTTCCCATCTGGGCCCCAGGCGCTGTGGCCTCTGAGCCTGCTCTGCCCCTGGGTTTTCCCGGCTCCCTACTCAGGACTGAAGGCGTCCAGGTGGGGCCCGAGCTCCTTCCTTTCTGGGCCCTTGGAGCCCAGCCCAGGGTCTGGTGCCCACCAGGGGTTCCACAGCTATGTGGAAGAAACCAGAAAGGGGGCATGCGTTGGGGTCCCCGGGGGCTGGGCGCTGAGGCCCATCACAAAGGTCACCTGCAGGGGCCGAGGGGCTTCACGTCCAGGACGTCCTCCTGGTAGTCTGAGCTGCTCTCGGCCACATCCAGCTCAAACAGGTAATGGAGCTGCGTGAGCAGGCCCACAAGGACCCCTGCGAAGGCCCAGCGCACCGTGGCCTTGAACTCCCGGGTGTACAGGAGCTCATAAATGGTACCCAGGGCCTGCAGTGGGCGACAGAGCCGGACTCAGATGGGCATCACCTTCGCTCCCTGCCCAGGGCCAGCTCCAGCGAGCGGAGGAGCAGGGAACCAGAAGCGCGCCCCCCACCCCCCGGGCCCAGGCCCCCGCCTCCCACGCCTGGCAGTGGGACAGTCCCGGGGGCTCTGGTCCCGCTCTGCCGACCGCTCAGCAGACAAGAGTCCTCAGCTACACCTGCTGAGACCCTCTGCCTTCCGGCCCAGCAGGGCCCCTCACAGGGCCTGAGTGCCAGTGTGGTTCCAGGGGGACCCCGGGTGGGGACACGGGGTGGGGGGCTGCTCACCAGCAGGGAGATGAGCTCCGCCTGCTGTGTGAACCTGATGAGCTCTTTGGGGGGGCGGAGCTTTAGCTTCATGTAGAGCATGGTGAGCACCTTGCGGGCCAGCTGGGTACTGCTGGCTAGGGCCTTCCACAGGGGCATGACCTGTCTGGGGAGGCAGGGCCACGTCCCACCAGGTGGCTGGCTGTGCAGGGTCGGGGGGCCGGTGGGACGTGACCTCTGGGACAGCAGCATGTCCTGCCGGGCTTGCTGAAGTGGGGATGGCCCGGGCCCCCAGGAACCCTGAGCCCTTCCAGCCCTGGGGTCCCGGTGGCTGTGTCCCAACAGCCAGTGAGCAGGACTTGGGGCTCCTGCTCAAGGCCCTGAGTGCAGGCTGACTTTCCCTGATGTCGGTGCTGGTTCCCACTTTGCTGTGATTCTTCGCCACGTGACCCCAAACAGAGCCTGGCCTCCCCCGCTTGTGGGTAACAGAGGCTCAGCCCTCAGGCAAAGCGGGATCCACACGGGGCCTGTCTCTCTGGGGAGGGATGGGGGGCTCACGGAGCTGCATCCCAGAGATCTCTGTTCCCTGTCCAAGGTTCTGTGACCCTGTGACAGGCCAGTGCTCCCCAAGATGCTCTGGAGGCGCCCTGGTTCAGGGGACACACACACACGCACGCCACTCAGGGTCACAGGCCTGGCCCAGCATCGCTGGGGCTCATGACATCCACACGCTGCAGCCTGGAAACCCAGCGTGAGCCCTGAAGGGCAGTGGGCCCGTGTGTGTGCTGGGGCTCTGGGCGGCTGGAGGGGGCTGCTTGGGGGCCGTTTAGGATCTTCAGGGCGCCCCACGGACCTCTGGCCCCCCTGCCAGCTGGTCTCTAAGGGCTCTCTCAGTCCGAGGGACGCTGCCTGCCCAGGAACGGAGTGTGCCGAGGATTCTGTGGCCCAGGTCCTGGGCACTAGGACATACCTCTCGGAGGGGTGACACAGGGACAGTATCACCTCAACTGTCTCCTGGGTGTGCTGAGTCCCCAGCACTGACACAGCCTTCATCATCGTCTGCAGGGTGCTCTTGAACGTAATGGAGGGCAGCTCCCGGAACAGGCCGTGCAGGATCTCGGCCACCTGCAAGGTCAAGGGCAGGCCAGGAGGGGGCGTCAGAGCCGCCCCCGGCTCCTGCCTCCGTCCCCTGCGGGCCCCGGGGTCTGCCTCCCACATGAGGCGTCCTGGAGACCTCGTCACCCCGGCCAGTCTGTGATCCCTGCCCCAGACGAGGCATCTGGACACAGGCAGGACCTGATGGGGATAGCGGGTGGGAGCCTCCCTGCGTCCCTGTGAAGATGAGGATCCACCCCGAGCGGCCAGGAGGGTGGATGGGCCTCACACGCCCTGAGAGACGGTGGTGTCTGCATGGGTTGTGAACTAGGCCGCACACACCCCCGTCCCAGGAAAGGCAGTTAAATCCCCAGGGAGCCGGGGGGTGGGGGGTGGCAGAGAATTTTTCTCTCCTGAGTAAGGCTGAACGAACAAGGCAGGGTGTTGCTGACAGGGCCCTGGGGCCTTGAGGGGAACCGACTGGCCAGGCGGGGTGAGCCAGGGGCCCTGGGGCACCGGGTCTCAGCCCTGCCAACAGGGCTGTGCTGTTTAAGGGAGCGGGAGGCGGGGCCATGTGCTGCTGATGGCTCAGGACCCAGTGCCGCCGGGCCCGGGGCGCGCTCTGTGCAGAGGGGCGCGCAGACACGGGTGCATCCACGTGCACACAGGCAGCCCTCGGCAGGTGGCCCACTCCTGTCGCGAGGCCCACAGCTGGCGGGCCAGGAGGGGCTCGGCGCCCACCTGCTCTGGCCTGACGCTCTGCTCTTCAATGACCTTAAGGAGCAGCTGCGATGCCAGGTCACAGTGCAGGCGGCTGCGGCTGCGGAGCCGTCCCAGGAGCGTGAGGACGAGCTGCGTGTGCTGGGCCACGGTCAGGTTCCTGCTCAGCACCTGTGCACGGGGGCTGGGCTGAGGGGCCTGGAGGCGCCCTCGCGGCTCCTCAGCCCGCCTGCCCCTCCCGCGCTGGGCTGGGAGACGGGGGCTCCTGTCCCCTCCCCCACACCAGGCTGCTGGGGCCCCGCCCCTCCTGCCTCAGCGGTTGGCTATGTGGCCGTGGCCGCTGCAGGCCGGCAGCCACCCCTTCTCTGGAAGGTCGCTCTGTGGATGGTGGGAGCAAGCGGCCTTGTCCAGGGGATCAGGTGCCCCCCCATTCCTGCAGCCAGTCACTGACTCAGGGGACAAGGGTCCAGCCCCTTCCTCGAGGTGGGGGACGCTTTAAGCTGCCACGCGCCCTGGGTCAGGCTGGGCACCGCCCTCGTGGCTCCTCCCACCCCCATCTTGCTTCCCTCACTCCCCGCGACTGCACAGGGATTCCTGCCCCAGGCTCTGTTTCTAGGGACCCCACCAGGCCCACAGGCTCCCAGGCTCCGGGCTCCCCGGAGGGGCGCCCAGGGTGCCGCCTGCTGCACGGGGCATCTGTCCCAGCCTGTCCTGAGTGCGGGAGGGGTCAGACTCAGGGACTCTCACTTGGAAGGTGGGGAAACAGAGGCATGGAAGGGTTGACTGACTGCCCAGCCGCATGAGGCAGAGCCTGGACTCAAACCCAAAGCCCTGATGCCCATCCATCTCGAGGGGCCGGCCGGCCCGGGGAGGACGCACAGGGGAGGGCGGGCCGAGGCCATGGGTGAGAGAGACGGCTGCTTGCCTGGGTCTGAGCACGAGGGCTGAGTGCAGGGCCATCTCAGACAAACCCAGCTGTCGTCCCAGGGCGAGGGGCCCCAGGGGCGAGGTCCCGAGAGGAGTGGGTGCTGAGGAGGGAGGGGTCAGCAGAACCCTGGGACCTGGCTTCAGAGGGGCCTCGCCGCACCCCAGGTCACAGGGAGGGTGCAGGCTGAGATTTTAAGGGGCAGAGAGGGTGCTTTCCCTGCAAGAGAGCGTCTGCGCCCTGGCTACACCCGGCCCGCTCCCCAGGCCCCCCCACCCCCCACAGAATCAGCTGCAGAACGGGCAGGGGGTGGTGGCACTGCGCCCACCGCCCTCCCCGCCTCCCCTCTCCGGCCCCAGCAGCCCCACCTTCACCAGGTTGTAGAATTTAATTTCTGATTTTCTGCTGGCACTTGCTTCCAAGTTCTTCATCTTATTCAAATACATGAACTCTGACATGCTCCCTGCGGAGGGGCACCGAGTCAGGAGGCCCGGAGCGGCCAGTGCCCAGTGTCCTGGTGGGCCCCCAGCTCACCCTTCTGCTGCGTCAGAAGCTGGAGGAAGAGGTAGGTGCACTGGCGGGAGTGGCTCTGGGTGACCGGGTCCATGTCCCTCCACAGCAGCGCCAGCAGGCCGATCTGGTGGCCCAGCACGGAGGGCGTGGCCACTTCCTGGGAAGGGCGGGCAGTGTGTGGGCGGTGGCTCGCCCTCATACCGCGGCCCGACCGCCTCCCCGGCCACCTGGTGTCCCTTCCCAAGACAAGCCCTGAATCCTGGCTGCGAGAAACAGGAGCAAGGGCTGGGGTGCCCAGCATGGGGACAGCAGCACCCTGGGGCTCCCGGCCCCCACCTTCCCTGCCACCCTCGTGAGGGAGCCGTCGAGGCGACTCACAGCGAGCCCCACGTTGTCCACCACGTACGTGAGGAGCAGGAAGACGGTCTGCACCGCCCGCTGGCGCTCGTGGCTGCGGTCCGACTCCAGCCACGGCTCCACGTGCTGCGGTGCGGAGAGGAGATCCCAGCAGCCTGCTCAGCCCCGCGGACCCACCCCCGCCGCTCGGGCAGCTGCTGGGACCCACTAGAAGGCCCCCCGGTCCCCGCCACCAGCTTGGCCCCCTGGGGCCATAGGAAGCCAGCACGTTTGGCTACGTTGGCGGCGTATGTCTCCACGGCTGCGCGGAGGGCGCAGCCCATCCCAGACTTCCTCCCTGCCCGCAGGGGTGCCCAGAGGTGAGTCAGGGTCCCCTCCTCCTTGCAGGAGGGCCGACCTGCCGACCTGGCCCTCTGGCCACCGCTGTGTCCGAGGGAGCCGCCCTGGGTGGGCGCCGGGAGCCGCGGCCGCACCCCGTGCCGGTGCGGGCCTCACCTGCAGGAGGAAGCACATCTCATCCATGCTCTTGTTCTCGGAGATGAGGCTCTGGAGGAGCAGGTCCAGCGCCTGCATGGACTTCTGGTACAGCGCCTAGCGGGACGGAGCCTGGTCGCACCCCCGGGGCCAGCCCACCAGCACCACGGCCCCCCAGCGGACACCCCCCATCTGCCCCCAAACACCCCTGGGGAGGGCTCGGTCACTGTTTCCCGCAGGGCCTGCGCAAGTGATCATAATGTCCGTTCTGGGCCCGGTCCTCACTCAAGTCCCTGGCGAGGACACTCGCTGCCCTTGCGGCTGCCAGGTCTTCAGGCCATAACCACTGAGGGGGTTGCATCTGCCCCTAACATCCCAGAAGGGGGCAGGGCTCAGTGAGCGCCCAGTGCCACTGAGAGCACGCCGCCCAGCCCAGGGCCCCTGAGACGGCCCCCTGGGCATTCCCCCAGCGCTGACACTGACACTGACAGGTACTTTGAACTGAGCGAAAATGAAAACACAGAGTATCAAGGTTGACCATCTGCACAGATCCAGCAAAAGCATTTGACAGGATCCCACAGCCACCCTGACCAGCACTCGTAGCAAAGCAGGAAAGCAGAGAACTTTCTCAGCCTAGGTAAGGGCATCCGAGAACCCACAGCAACAGCAGACTCCATGGCCAAGACAGGTGCATTCCTTCCCAGATCAGGAACGACACGGGGTCCGTTCCCACCACTGCCGGGTCCTCGCAAGGGCAGCGGGGTAGGAGGGAGGTCACGCAGCACCCCCATTGACAAGAAAGAAGGAAACTTCACACAAGTCATGCGTAAAACCCGTGGGGTCTACAGAAGCCTCAGAGAAGCTAACAAGGACGTTCGCAGGGTTTCAGGAACAAAATCAACACACAAAAAGTCAGTTGTATTCTGTATACCAGCAATGAGCAACTGGAAATTAAACTTTGAAATACTGTTGGCAACGTCGCAAGAAAATAGAGGAAAGAATCTGATGGAAGATGTGTTCTAAGCCCCTTGTGCCGCTGACTAGAGGTTGACCTACTCATTCCGTGGCGCACGTGAAAGTGCACAGAACCTGGGGTAGCAGAAACAGCTTTGGAAACGATGACCCAGGTTGGAGGACTTCACACCTTCACACCTTTCCCGAGCCCACCTGTACCACTCCGCACCTTCCCGTGCACACACCGGTGCCACTCCATGCCTGCCTGTGCCCGCGCCTGTACCACTTCATACCTTCCTGTGAAGCTACCAGGAGTGAGACAGTGGCATCAGCAGAAAGAGATCAGTAGACACACAGAACAGAATAAAGAGGCCACAAACGGACACGGATACGTGGTCAGCTGATTTTCAGCAGAGGCGAACTTGGGACGTGGAGGGGTCCAGAGCGACCAGGTGTCCACATATGTGCAAAGAGCTGAGCTTCAGGTCACTCCTCACGGCAGGTAAGACTTGGCTCGGAACCTGTCACGGCCCTCAGTGTGGAACCTAAGACCATAAAACTTCTAGAAGATGGCAGAGAAAAATCCTTACAACCTTGGTTCAAGGAAAAAATTCTGGATACGCCACCAAAATCACAATCCATGAAAGAAAGAACAGAGAAATTGAACAACCTCAAAATCAAGAGCTTCTGCCCTTCAGAAAAGACCATTAAGACAGTAAAAAGAAAGCCACGGACCAGGAGAAAATACACTCAGATCCCCTAAGTGACGAAGAACTCACATAGCAGCTCTAAAAAGGATTCTAGAAACTAATAAATAAGGCAACTTAAAAATTAGACATATGAGAGGCTCCTGGATGGCTCAGTAGGTTGAGCATCTGACTCTGGCTCAGGTCATGATCTTAAGGTTTGTGAGTTCGAGCCCCACGTCGAGCTCTATGCTGACAGTTCAGAACCTAGAGTCTCCTTTGGATTCTGTGTCTCCCTCTCTCTGCCCCTTCCATGATCGTGCTCTGTCTCTCTCTGTCTCTCAAAAATAAATAAACATTAAAAAAAATTTTTAATTAGGCATACTTGAACAGACACCTCACCAAAAAAGATGCAAAGGTGGGGAAAGCACACGAGAAGGCGCTCCGTCTCTGTAGACGGACGGGCATGGAGTCCAGCCCCGGGCGCCGCCACGCGCCCAGCAGGGTGACCACCGACTGCACTGCACGTTGACAAGGACATAGAAGGAGCAGGGCCCGCGCCCGCGGGAATCAAATCAGCACAGCGGGCTGGAAGGCGGTTTGGCGAGTTACACACCTACCTCGTGGCCCAGACATCCCGGGGCTGGGTGTTTACCCAAAAATCCGGAACCCAGGTCTGTACAGAGACCTGCACGCAAGCGCGCACAGCAGCTCGACTCAGTGCCGAGCTGGAGACACCGCAGTGCCCCGTCTGGTGAGCACGTCAACGCTTGCTGGGAACCCGAAAACCAGACCCCACTCCGCAGTAACAAGGAGCGAGCCGTCCACACATACAAGCTGCGGCGTAGACGAATCTCCAGCCGACTGAACGGCAGAGTCCAGGCAAAGCGAGGCAGGTGCCCCAGAATCACACTCGCCTGAAACTCAGGAGATGCCAACTATGACAGCAACAGCAAGGGCAAGGGACCCCGCGGCGGCACGGGAGGCTCCTCTTGATTTTGAGGATAGTTTCACAAATCTAGGTTAAAACGTGTAACCCTGTGCGCTTTGAAAACTGGGGTGTTTTGCGGGGCAGTGATACTTCTGTTATTAAACCTGTTGCCCAAACACAGCTCCCGCCCGTGTCACAGCCCATGGTCTCCCCTCTGATGCCCTGGCCCCTCCCTCCTGGGACGGGGCTCCAATTAGATGTTAGATTTGGGGGCCAGGCACCCACTCCTGGCCTCTGGCCGCCCAGGACTTGGCCTCCAAGCCCACACCCCCTTGCAGAGGGCTGTCCCTGGACCAGCGATGGGCCCGCACGCTGGCTGGCGGATGTCCTGTTTGAGCCCCTTCAGTACCAGGCTTCCCGGGGGATTGGCCGAGCCCTCCCCTGCAGCCACACGAGGGTCTGCTTCCCCTGTGACCCCACCCCACCGTCCCAGCTCCCCACCGGGCCTCGCCTGAGAGCGTACCCCCAGCTCGGGGCTCACGGTCTGCTCCCTGGGAGGCCAGCCTGGGCACAGCTCAGGTCCCACGCCAGGCTGCTCTTTCTTGCTGACCAGGAGCTCCCAGGAGCCTGGCTGGTGGCACGTGGGTGCACGTGTGTGTCCGCCGCCCACGGGGGGTTCCAGGTAGGGAGCTGGGACTTGGGAGGAGACCCTACGCCGGGCCTGACCGTGGTGGGGACCAAGCTGCTCTGTCTGCCCCTCCCAGGGAAGAAACAAGCCCTGCTCCGGCCGCAGAAGCTGATGAGTAGGCGGCCGGAAGCCGCGCACCTCTGGGGAGTGCTCTCGCCCCCCCATCCCGTCGAATCACAAAACCTCAGTGGGAAGCATGGAGGCCAGAGCCCACCTGGACGCAGAACTCAAGACTCAGGCTCCAAGGTCAAGACAAGTGTGTGGCGAAGCCAGGAAGAAACCCAGGCCAGGCTCCCCTGTCTGGTGCTCCCCTCGCTCGCACACGCGGCCAGGGCTGGGCACACCCGCCCAGCCCCCGGAACCCGCCACCCAGGGCAGTCACCATGACGTCCGGGACCGCGTCCATCGGAGGTAAACAGCTCCTGAGCGTCTCCGTGGGTGGGAGCGTGTACAGGCTCTGCAGGCAGGTCTGCAAGATCCTGGACTTGACCATGGGTTTGAGACTGGGCCGAAGGTTGCTGGAAGAAACACGGAGAAGATTCTGGACTTTTTCACAAGAGCCCACAGTCTAGAAAGTGGGTGTCACCAGGATCAGGGCCCGGAGTGTGACCAGATTCAGGGTTCAGGGTGTGACCAGGGTCATGTCTCGGAGTGTGACCGGGGTCAGGGCTCAGGCTGTGACCAGGGTTCAGGCTGTGACCAGACTCCAGTGTAACTGAGGCCTGGATGTGGTGCGTGACCAGGTCGGGGGTCAGTCTGTGTCAGTGTAACACCCTGTCACGGACAGGAAACGAGGCTGACGGTGTGTGGCCTCAGCAGGGCCAGCCCCGTGCTCCTGGCTCCTTACTCACAGCCTATCTCCTCACACGTGGACCCCCCACCCCCACCCCCCACGCAGTGACCTGGCCCGTCTTCGTTCCTGGACCCCGAGGAGAGTCACCTCAGTCCCACGATGACCAATATGATCTTCTGCCGGAAGAGGGTGGCCAGGAAGTTGGGCTCCTTCTGGAGGCTGGACTGTGGGGCCAGAGCGCCAGTCGGCTCAGCCGCAGCCCCGCTGGTGGCCCCTGGGACCCCTGCCGGGCGGCCCCTCGGACATCACTCACCAGGAGGCACTGGATGAGCTCTGGGATCTGCGTGAACTTGTAGCTCTGCGCCCTGTTCTTCTGCCTGAGAGCCTTCAGGAGCATGATGGTCGCCGAAAGGAAGCTCGTCTTGAGGATGTTGTCCTGTCCATGCAGCGTCGGGGGAGGGTCAGCGGGCTGGGCCCAGCCCCCCACCGCCCCCCGGCGCCCCGGCCCGGGCCGGGCTCACGTAGCGGCTGCAGGAGAAGTAGTACACCATCCTGGACACGATGTTGTCCACCCAGGGCAGGATCTGCTCCCCGGCGTGCGCGGCCATCTGCCCGTAGCACAGCAGGGAGGTGCTGCCAACCCACGTCCAGCGCGTGTCCGGGTCCGGCTGCTGCGCACAGGGAGGGCGGGCCGGGGAAGCTCGCCTCCCCCCACCCCCGCCTCCCCGCCTGGCGCCTCAGGACTGTGTCCCCGCCTCCAGGCAGCCCTGGCTCCGCGCCCCTGCTTCCCCTCCAGGGGTCTCTGGGCCTCGTGTGGGGCCCCAAGGACCGGGCTCACGACTGCCAGGCCACAGCAAGAGCAGGGAAGCTGACAGCCACGCGCCAGCGCCTCAGGGAGGTGGGCAGGCGGGGGCCACCCCGTGTTTCCAGCGAGCAAACAGGCTCAGAGCACGCGGGCCCCCGGCCCCTGCCGCCCCCACGCGGCCCGCTCTACCTGGCTGTCTGGGGACGTGAAGACGGTCCTCAGGAACCTGGTGCGGCCCACGTGCTCCAGCGTGGCCCACGCTTCCTGCATGTGCGTGGAAGACGCAATGCCGACGGCCATGGCAATGCCCTGCGGGCCAGAGGGTGCTGCGAGCCGGTCCCGGCAGTGCTGGCCGCCTGCGTCTCCTGCCGCACCCCCCCGCCCGCCGTCCCGAGGGCCCCGCCCCTGCCCTGATGCGTGTGCATCCCGCGGGGGCCGCCGGGGCGTGGACAGGTCCCCGAGGTCACCACCAGGCAGCACCCACGCTGGCGGCCCCTTGTTGATCAGCACAGTGCTGGGTGCCTGGTCTGCCTTCAAGTAGCAAGGTCCGCAGGGGAGGCCCAGGGCGGTGCAGGGGTGGGGGGCTGCCACCCACCTCCCGCTGGCTGGAGGACTGGTGGGACAGCTCCAGGAGGCTGGCCAGGTGCCTCCTCACCAGGTCCACACAGTTACACTCTCTGAGGATCAGTCCGTATAAGTGGAAGAGGAAGGTCTGGGGGAGGAAGGAGGGGGCGGGTGTCGGCCAGAGGGTCAGGGGACGCGGGCGGCCGCCACCGTGGGGCCAGGGGCAAGTGAAGTTGGGGAGCCAGTCCTGAGCACTGCCCCCTGCCCAGCCCCAGGCTGCTGTGCCCACTGTGTGCATGAGGCTGGAGGAGGGGGCGTCACCATGGCACCCCCTCCCCCACCCACTGGCACTGCTTCCTCCCCGGGCCTGGGCTGCAGCCAGAGACCGAGCGCCAAGTTCCGTGGGTCCTGCAGGCCAGCACCCAGACGCCATGTTCTCTGTGGCGCCTCAGTCTGCCCCAGCCGGCCTCATCTTGCTCCCGTGGCCCCCGGCTCCCTGGGCTGGGCCTAAGTGGCGCCCCGTGCAGGGCCGACTGGTCACGCAGACCTCCCTGCCCGCTCACCTCAGGAGTCCGCGGCAGAGCTACACCCCTCATTTCGTGTGGACATGGGACCCTGCATTCAGGGCCTCCCAGAATTCCCCTTTGTCTCTTGATGAAAACGCGAGCCCTCCCCTCGGGTAGCACTGCTTGAACAGAGGTCACCGTCGCTGCCGGCCTAGGTGCCGAGCGAGGCTCCCTCGCGGAGCGTAGGGCCCGTGCACGCAGGCGCTGCCGCCCTGGGCTCCACCGCATCCCTGGGGCCCGGCAGGGGCTGGCTGGCCGCTAGCCAGGGCTCAGCAAACACGAAGTGGCCCCGAGGCCACTGTCCCCGTAACAGCACCCCTCGCGCCTTCCTGGCTTCGTCCGTGTACACAGAGCTTCAGATCCTGAGAGTCACTTGGGGAGCGGGGGAGGGGCCGGGGCGGCCTCCTGGGGGGCTCTGGGCACACAGAGGAGACCCTGGGCAGCCCCACCCCAGGCACTGACCTTCTCCAAAGGCTGCTTGAGCTCTAGGTTCAAGGGCGCCAGGAGCTCCTGGATGCCAGCACTGAGCGCCTCCTTCGCGATGAGCTGCAGGCAGAACGCAGAACTCAGGCCCCACCCGACCCTCCGGGTGGAGCTGGCCCCCAAATCCACTGGGAAGCCCCTGGGATGGAAACTCAGGGTGGACCCCTGTGGGGGAGCAGAGAAGACAAGCCACTCCCAAAGGGTGAGGAGATGTTTGGGGGTGCTGCCAGAGGGCTGTGCCCACCTCTGCCTGATCCCGGCAGCCCCCGCCTGTAGGATGGAGGCTGTGCCCCTTAAGGTAGCTGGTGAGCCCGTGACAGCCTGGCCCTGGCGGTGTTCCCCACCCTCCCGTGCTGCCATCTGGCTGGCCTCAGGGTCTTTGCACAGACTCTTCCCACCGGCTGGATTTCCCTCCCTGCCCTGCTCTCCGAGCACGGGCTAGCCATCGGCCAGGCTCCAGGGGCCCGAAGCCAAGCTGTGTGTGTGCCTCGGGCCCGTCCCCCTCTGCAGGCACAGTCCCTGCTGCCATCCCCTCCTACTCTGCCCGAAGCGCTGGAGAATCTGGAGCAGGAATGTGGAGGACAGGGGCCAGGAGGAACCCACCCAGCCTGGGAGCTCAGCCGCGGCCCGTGGTGGCTGAGGCCTTCACACTGGACGGAAGGCCAGAGCATGTGGGGTGTCAGGGAAGAGCAGGGCCTGGCCCCCCACAATGGCAGGAGGCCGGAGCTGGGGAGCCTCCTGCAGCCCACGGGTCGGGGGGTCCCCAGGCACAGAAGTGGGGCAGGCACCAAGGCCTGGGGGCACGCGGCTCCCGGGCCCACACCTGCCGCCGGGCTCCAGTGACGACGTCTGCGCCCCACTTGCCCCCTCAGCATGTGCCCCAACACCTTCCTGCCTTCTGGCACCTTCTGCCGCACATCCCGGTGGTCCGGGGCTTCGAGGATGGCGGAGGCCAGCGGGAGCCAAGCGGCGGTGCGGGCCCGGGGCTCAGGGAGGCTCCCTGCGCCCTGCGGGCCCTGCATGGCAGAAGGTAGCGCCCCGCACGGCTGGGCGGGGCTCCCGGGGCCCACCTGGGTGCGCTCCTGGATGTGGTGCTGGACGGTCTCCAACACCAGGCTCTTCTGCAAGGCTGACATGGCCCTGATGTTGCTGACGAGCGCCTCCTCCCACAGGGGCCTGTCTCTCGGGGACTTGCTCAGGAGCGCCCCGCCTGGGTGCCCTGCAGAGGACGCCAAAGCAGCCTGGTGCGGGGGCGCCGAGCAGAAGCCCGGACCTCCCGGTTCTGGATCCCGCTGGCTCACGGGGCCCAAGGGACTTTCTTTACGGTGCGTCTGCAGGGAACCCGGTGTGAGCACAGCCAGGAGGCAAACGCAGAGGGCAGCCGCTGCCCCGGGCACCAGGGCACAGCACCCGCAGAGCCCGGCCGGCCGCGTGGAGGGAACGGGCCTCGTGACGGGACACCAGACTCCAGCCCAGGAGAGTTGCCCATCGTCGGGAGTACGAGTGTAACCCAGGTCCCTGCCCTACTTCTCACACCAAAATAGGGGCGCCTGGGTGGCTCAGGTGGTTAAGCGTCCGACTTCGGCTCAGGTCATGATCTCACGGTTCATGGGTTTGAGCCCCGCGTCGGGCTCTGTGCAGACAGCTCAGAGCCTGGAGCCTGTTTTGGATTCTGTGTCTCCCTCTCTCTCTGACCCTCCCCTGCTCATGC
This sequence comes from Proteles cristata cristata, assembly GCA_017311185.1. Taxonomy (NCBI): domain Eukaryota; kingdom Metazoa; phylum Chordata; class Mammalia; order Carnivora; family Hyaenidae; genus Proteles; species Proteles cristata. The sequence goes on from JAESUZ010003089.1 coordinate 256,709, forward strand.
TGTCTCTCTCTCTCTATCTCAGAAATAAATAAAAAACTTTAAAAATAAAATCGGGGCGCCTGGGTGGCTTAGTTGGTTGAGCGTCCGACTTTCGCTTGGGTCATGATCTCGCGGTTCGTGGGTTCAAGCCCGCGTCGGGCTCTGTGCTGACTGCCAGCTCAGAGCCTGGAGCCTGTTTCAGTCTGTGACTCCTCTCTCTCTGACCCTCCCCTGCTCACGCTGTCTCTCTCTCTCTCCTAGAAATAAATAAAACATTTAAAATAAAATAAAATAAAATAAAATAAAATAAAATAAAATAAAATAAAATAAAAAACAGGCAGTTATGACGTTTGAGTTTCCCAGTGACAACTGTGAACACACCACGCAGACGCCGCTTTGTTATCTAGAAATCCCAGAGCAGAGGGGCTTTCTGAACACGACACAGAGCGAAAGCACTTTTAGAGTTAGCGACATCGGCTTAGGGCCCAAGCCACGGCTACAGCCCACCGCACGGTAAACGCCTACCACATAAGGCCAATATCGATGTGCCGGACTCTTCTGGGTCAGGAGAGCCCTGTGTCACCACAGGGAGGGGCGGAGAGGCGCCCAGAGACGCTGGGGACCAGTAAAGTCACAAGGCCCCGCACCAGCAATACAAGAAACGCAAACTGAAACCACAAGGAGACGGGACTCCTTCCCGTCTGGAATCACAGGGGCAGAGGGGCGAGAGGTGGGGACGCTGTCCCAGCCCGGGACGTGGGCGCAGGGACCGTCCTCTGAGAGATGACAGCAGCTCTCAGATCTAAACGAAAACCGCATTTGTTCGGAACCACCACAGCCTGGGAGCTTCCTGAGAACCAAGTCCTCTCACACGTTTTACAAAGACCATCGATGATGCTTCTTTGATCTGGAGGAAGGGGGAGGTGCAGGGCCCGCGCCCCGCTGGCAGCGGAAACAGTCAGGCCTGGGGTCAGGCGCCGGTGGCCCCGCACTGCCGTCTCGACCGTGGGCCAGGAGCCAGCATCCGGCGCTCAGCCCTCTCGGCCACCGCGGGCCCCTTATCAACCCCCTGGGAGCTGCTGGTGGGTCCGAGCACGCCCCACTTCGGGCTCCCCCACCCCTGGCTGACCCACAGCAGGGCCACCGCTCGAGGCCAGTGCTGGGCCCAGGCTTACGGAGGCTTGTTAGGTGGCCTCCCTAGTGGCACTTGACCCGCTGCTGTCTGGGTCTGTCTCTTGTTTCATTCATTCATTCATTCATTCATTCATTCATTCATTCATTCACTCATTCATTCAGAGCTTGTTGGGATCTATTACTTGCCCAGCACTGGAACCACAGATAAACCCAAAATACTCGTGTACTCGTGTTTGCAGCACTCTCAGGGGCCGGCGCCCCCAGAGCAGGTCAGGGCCACGGGAGGCTGCTGGCACTGACGCAGCGCCCTTCCCCCCAGGCCTGCTCCCGGGCAGCTGTGGCCCCCAATCCCTTCTAGGGGGTGGCCTGGGTGGGTGGGGAGAGTAAAGCCTCCAAATCAAGCCTCGCCTGCTTTGTCAGACTCCAGAGACAAAGCCCTTCCAGAAGTTTCCATCAGGTGTGCCTGGAGGCAGCCCTCGGCACCCTGCAGACACAAGACCACGGTGCCCTCCGTGCCGCCCTTGGCTCTGCACCCACACCCTGCACAGAGCAGACACTTAGCAAACGGAAACCAAGTGACCTGAAACAGAGGCCCAGGGGGAGGGATGCACTCTGAGCTGGGGGGGGCGGGGGGGGTAGACCCGGACAGTGCTGTCCGGAAGCCCCCCCAGTGGGCCCCGGTTCCACACAGTCCCCGGCCCACCTGCTCACCAGCATTGAGCTCCTCCTCCCCTGTGGGCAACAGGCAGCTGGACCTCCAGTGGGGACAGAAGTCCTCACTGGGTGTGGCCTCCATGGACAGTGTCACCTTCCGGGAGAGCAGGTTCTGGGGCAGGGACAAAGGGTGGGGACAGTCAGACTTGCCGAGGAGAGGCCAGAGCACACTGGGGCCCCCCTCAGTCACCCCAACCTTACAGGGTCCCACCCCAGCCAGTCACCCCAACCTTACCAAGGCCCCCTCAGTCATGCAGCTCTGTGAGTTCTGGGGACCTAGGGAAGGAGGGAAGGATGAGCTGACATTCAAGGCCATCGGGTCTTTACTGGGCCCCAGGCTCCCCTCCCCAGAGGCTCTGGGGTTCGATATCCTGAGTGCGTGGCGGTGACCACACGGGCCTCCCACGGTCCAGGCATCCGCAGCCCAGGGGCATTGTGGACGGGTCCAAGGAGCTTTAGCAAAGCCTTTCCAGGAGGCCAGGGGACCGGAGCCCACCCTGGCCTGGGCCTGGGCGGAGGACTCAGGCGCTCTGACCGCCTTGCGGCCCCATCGCAGATGTTTTTCACATGTAAAGTTTGTTTAAAAGGTGTGAAAGGTAACAGCCCCCCACAAGGGGAATCTCAGCTAAGACCCTGGTGCACACAGACCCCCACAGATGCACACTTCCGGGAATTTAATCTATGGAAAAATGAGAAATTCACCTACTCAAAGGTGCTTCACGGATCTAAAAAGCTATGTTCAAAAATAGAGGAAGGGCCGGCAGTAGTTAAAACTCATGCTTCTAACGACTGTTTAATGATGAGGGGAAATGCTTAGGATCCCACAGGGAATAAAAAAATTTTATGATTCAAATTTAAAATCAGAAATCATCTCCGGGAGTCAGGATGGGGGGGGAAGTGTTTCCTGTACCCTTTGCAACAATTTGCAACCTGTGTGCGGTGAGCGGGGCCTACCCTTACGCATGCGCCTCGGAAACCAAACATGATGTGAGGTTAAAAACAAAGGTAAGAAGGGGCGCCAGGGGAGCTCAGTCGGTTAAGCGTCCGACTTTGGCTCAGGTTGTGATCTCACAGTCCAGGAGTTCAAGCCCCGTGTTGGGCTCTGTGCTGACAGCTCAGAGCCTGGAGCTGCTTCAGATTCTGTCTCCCTCTCTCTCTGCCCCTCCCCTGCTCACACTCTGTTTCTCACAAAAATAAATAGTCAGGGGACCCTACCTCGAGCCCTGCGGACAGCTGGGCCCTATGGTGGGGAGGCTAAACAGGGGGGCTCTGCCCAGTTCTGAGTTCCGAGGACCCTGAGAAGAAGACAGGGTGGGGTCGGGCCCAGGCCTGGAGGGTGGGGGTCTGCTCAGGCCTGGGAGGGGCCGGTGTTGGGGGAGAGGTTCACAGGGGGCAGGACAGCAGCGTCCAGCAGACATCCGAGCCGCTAGGAGGCAGTGACGGCTCCAGGTCACCAAGCACCACCAGACAGCAAAGGATTTATTCTCTGAGGAAGCCCCGTTGATGGGGGTGGGGGCATATTTTGAGGACATTTGTGAATTCACAGGGTTGGGAGCAAAGCCAGGCCGAGGTGACCCTGAGAGGCCTTGCTCCCATGACCCGGGGGACTGTGCCGCCCCAGGCAGGAGCAGCCCCCTGCCAGGCTTTCCCCAGTGTCGTTTGGAGGTCACCGGAGGCCCCTGTTAAAATCATCTGTAGTTGCGAGCCCGGTGCCCTGAGTGCTGGGGGGTGGGGTGGGGGCATCTAGAAAGGCCTGTGGGCGTGGCCCCATCCGGACTTCCGCCCGTGGCTCAGGTGGGGGCAGTACCTCTGAGAGCGGCCTCCTGAGTCTCCGATCCTAGGGCCCAATGGGGACTCGTCTCTTGAGAAAGTGAGTCCAGAAACCAGGTTTCCCCACTGGCCCCGGTTCCCAACAGCCGCCCTGTCCTGAGAATTCCACCCCCAACTGACATCGTGGCCAGTTGAGGGCCTTCCGGGCGCGCGGGGCCGGGGGTGTGGCTCCTGAGCCCGGACGCTGACCCAGACAGGCCCGAGAGGGGCACCCACCCTGCCTCGTCCCCGCCGGGGAGCACCCACCTCGGGCTGCCACTCAGGCCTCGCTCATGGGGCTCCTGCCTGCTTCCGGCCGGCACCCTGAAGACCCTTGGGGGCGTATGTCCCCAGCTCCATCATCCGGGTGCTGCCTGGGGCCAGGCCCCCAAAAGCCCAGAGAATATAAAACATGGCCAGACTTGCCACCACCTGCCAAGGGCGAATTCAGTGACGTCTGCCCTTGATGTGCACACGGAGGTGTAGCCATACCCACCCCCCAGGGGAAACCGAGCCCCCCCACCCCCCATGTGCTCCCCAAGGGATCCTCCCCCGCCCCACCCGCCCACCTCACCATCCCCCAGGGCAGCTCAGTGACTGAAAGCCGCCTGCGGCCAGGACAGACCAGCGTCCCCTCCCCGCCAATGGCCACAGGAGGCCTCCGCCGCCCCCTCGGCCCAGGACCCCGCCCCCTGGCTCCACCGAGCCTCCTGAGAACTGCATGCGGGGTGCCAGCCCTAGGAGCCTCTACCTGTTAAGAGCTCTCCTCCAGAGATGCCCCCGCCCCTGCCTCCTGGGGGCGACTGAAGCGGTCCCCTTGAGAGGGTCCCTACCTGTGTCCGGGACGCTCCTGAGGGCATCTCTGATCAATAGTGGGGCTCCCCAGTTCCTGGCGCAGAGAAAATCCTGGAGCTGCAAACCCTGAGACAGGAGAGCCCCTCTCCTCGGATGAGCTCGGGGTGAGGCCCCAGCAGGCCGGCAAGAAGAACCGCCCCCCCTTAGGGCCACCGCAGCCACGAGCAGGCGCTGGAGGGGTCTGGGCCCCTGGGGGTGGCCCCCAGCGGTCCAAGGGGGAGGTTTCCGCCATTAGTGCCATGGGAGAGGGGATCCCAGACTCAGGGGGAATAGGGAGCCCCGACCTGTGGCTAGCTGGCCTGAGGCCCCATCGAGAGGCTGGGAGCCAGGTGAAGAGAGAAAGACCCAGAATGAGGCCTCCCCCAGGACGGGCATTTTGGAAGCCGCCGCCCGGAGGCCCTTCTGCCTGGGGTTGTGGGTGTTTCTCTCTGCGCCTGTGCCCCCGGCTCCCTGGCAGGGCCACAGCTCTCTGACCCGTGAAGGGTATTCGGTAGGGAGGGTGGGGCGAGGGGGGCCCTGAGGGACACATAAGGGGCTTTCCCAACCGCCACAAGCCCTTTGAACCATTTGCCACGAGAAGAGGGGCCAGAGTTGACCCTGTGTGGGGTGGGGGGGGGCAGGGAGCTGGCTAACAACCCTCAGCACGTCCAGATCAGTCAGGTGGAACCACACTTCCAGGCCACGCTGTGGCGATGTGACTCCGGAGGGCACATGGCCGCCCTCAAGGACCCACATCTGAAGGGGGACCTCAGTCCCCGGGCCCCGCGGTGGCACATGCCGTCTCTATGGTGACGAAGCTGTCTGGGGAAGAAGTGAGCCGTGCACTTCGCAGGGGGTAGGCTGGGCACTAGGTGGCCTCTGCTTCGAAGGTCTGAGCAGAAGGCAGGCCACGGGCAGGGGCCACGGGCAGGGGCCACAGACGGGCCAGGACTGGGCGGGCAGCCACTTCGAGTGTAGAGTAAGTGGTGGTTCTGAGCAGAAGGCAGGCCACAGGCAGGGGACCCAGAATCGGGTGCGTAGAAATGGAGACGGCAGACAGAGCCGCGTGGGGGTGCCGGCCCCCCACTGGGACGCACACCCAGGCAGGGGGAGGCCCTGGACAGCATGAGCCCTTGGGTCGCCCTGGGGAGCCTGGGAGCCCACGGAGGGGCGCGCTCCACGCCCGAGGTCGATTGATCTGTGAGTTTTACCAGGATGACTTGCTCCCTGCCACCCGAGGGCCCGTGGAGGCCGGCAGAGCCAGGGAGGCAGGGCGGCTTCAGAGGGACGGATGCCTCCCTGGTGGGGAGAGGAGGGATGGGAAAGACAGGGGCCCTGCAGAGTCCTGTCTCAGCCCACGGCTCCCCGTGACAGGCTGTCACCATCTGACTCACTTATTCAACATATGATAATTGAACACCCAGAATGTACTGTCCCCCGTCAGCTCCAAAGGAAGAAAAAGGGGCTCAGCCTGCCAGGGAGGCAGACTCGTAAACCAACAGTCATTCAACAGTGCGCAGTGGAAACCGGCCAGTGCGGCCTGGGAGAATCAGGGCAGGCGTCCCAGAGGAAGGGGCATTTGAGCTGGGGCTTGAAGCATAGGGAGGAGTTTGCCAGACTCCACGGAGAGAAGGTGCTGCAGCACACGGTGGAAACGGCATAGGAAGGCCTGGAGCAGGGCAAGCTCGGTCCGGGGGTGGAGCCCCGGGAAGGAGGTGCTGGGGGGCGCACGTGGCCCCCACGGCAGGAGGCAGGGGGGGCGGGGCGGGGTGGGGGTGAGGGGTGGGTATCCTTTGCAAGTGCAAGGCTCTGGATTTGGTTTTGCCTTCTGGCAGGAGGAGGTTCGAGGCTTCAGCGCAGCAGGAGGGAGCCGGGCGAGGGTGTGGCTGCAGGAGTCGCCCCGTTGCCTGGTCACCATCAGGCTTCGCTCCAGGCTTCAGACAATGCCCGGGGCGGCCTCGGAGGCCCTTCCCAACATTCTCCCGGGTCCGGGCTCTGGGTCCCTGCTCTGCCCACAGATGGGGCCAAGGAGGGGAGGCTGTGCAGGGGTGCGGGGGGACTTCAAGATGCCCACGGCCAAGCAACCCGGGGCCAGGGCTGGCCCCCCCCCCACGGCCAAATCCCACAGGGCCCCTCCCGCCTGGCCAGCCCTGGTGCCCACCTCCCACACGTCAGAGCAGGGCCTGGGGGCGGCCCGGCCTCCACCATCTGCCCGGGTAGGAGCTGGGGCGCATGGAGGGCACGGCCCGCGTGGGCTGCGTCTGGGGGCCTGGAGTCCTCTGCCGCTTCCTGGCCACGCCCACAGGTCCAGCCCTGCCCTTTGGGGGTCGTCGCCTCGAGCAAGGAAGACAGGACACTTGAAGGGAAGTCCCCACGCACAAGGCGGGGTGGGGGGGCGCTGAGTGGTGCCGCAAGGGCTCCGGCGTGTCAGCTCCGCTTAGATCCCCAGTCAGTGGGCGCCCCCCCAAGCCGCCCTCTCACAGCCCCGCAGTCGGAGTGGGCGCCCCGAGCCAGTGTGGAAAGTCCACGCCCTGTCCTGCCTCGTGTGGCCGCAGGACAGGAGGCCACCAGGACCTGCGGAGGGACGTCCTCGTTCCCTGGGGACCCCCTTCCTCTCCCACTTCACCGCCTGCCCCTGCCGTCACTGGCCCCTCGGCCACCACGTCCTCGTTACCCCTCCGTCCCCCACGTGACCGTGAAACCCCGAAGTCGCCTCCGGGCCCCGGCACCCCACAGACGTGTCATGGCACTCAGGGACGGCCATGGTGCAGATGACAGGAGACCGTCCCCTACGCGGGCTTCCTGCGGGCCGGGTCCCCAGCAGGGGTGTGGCCCTGAGGTCAGACCTTCAGTCTTCTGGGGCCCGTGACCAGCTTCTCTCCACCCCCACGGGGGGACATCACAGACACCCAGCGGAGGGAATGCGCCGTCACTAACAATGTGCTGGGACAAAGGTGTGGTTTCTCCCTCAAGGGCCACCTTGGTGGCAGCGTGCGGTGACAGCTGCGGAGTCATGGGGGGTGAGGACATGGGGGGTCCCTCCACCTCCAGGGTTTGACGGTCACTTGACAATCCCTTTACCCTTTCCCTGGCCGCCTCTCCACGCCTCTCCCCGCTGTCACAGGCTCCTTCAAAGGGACCAGCTCACTGTGGGAGAAGCTGCCTCAGGCGCAGAGAGGACCCGCATGGCCAGTCTCCTGCCTGCTTGACAGAAGTCCCTTCCACAGCATCCCTGGCATTCCAGGCTCTGCTTGGTTGCCTCCAAGGCTGGGAAACTCACTATCTCTCCAAACATGTAAATGAAACAGGGAGGGAGGCAGGATATGGGCCATCTAAGACCCCAGATAACTCGCCACGGGCAGCGTGATGCAACACATCGCAGTCTCCCCAAAGCCATAGAGGTTTTGAAGAGACCCCTGTATGAGACCTTTCCCCGAGTGGAGGTGGGTGGCGTGGGCAGCCCTGCCAGTCTCCAGAGAAGTGGCCCACTGGCACAGAGGAGGGAAACACCCGGGCGAGTCAGCCCGATGGAGGGATTTGAGGGGAGGTCTGTTCAAATCCTCGTGCAGCAATGGTGGGAAAACGCCAAGCGCAGACCCAGGCCCCCCTTAGCCCAGCCAGGGCGCCTGCCCCCTCCCCATTCCCCCCACCTTTTCCCCAAGGCGTTCAATCAGGGATGGGGGTCCAGGAGGGGCTGCCTACACAGTTGTGGGGGGCTGTGGGGTTTGCGGTGTCGTAGAAGCCACAGGGTGAGGGAGAAAGGACGTTTCCAGCAGCGCTGGGTCTCGCAGGCGTCCTCCCTGCAAGGCAGGCCGACCAGCCGGGCGGCACGGGGGCCCCTGCCTGGGCGCTGCACCCACGACCCGCGCATCCCTCCTGCGCCCGGTACCGCACGGCCTCGGTCACTGCCGCTACCCCGTGATAAGCCTCGAAAGTGGGCAGACGGGGATTCCTCACACTTTATTCTTGTTTTTCAAAACTGTTTGAGCTATTCTAATTCCTTTGTCTTTCCCTATAAATTTTAGAATTTTAGAAGAATCTTGTCTATATCCACAAAACGTCCTTGTGGAATTTTGCCAGGAATTGCCTTAAAACTTACATAAATTTGTGGAGAATTGACATCTTCACATCACATCTTGAGTTTTCCAATCCATGAATATGGTATGTCTCTCTTATTGAGACCCCCTTATACTTCATCAGTCTTTCGTTCTTAGAGGCCTGCACACGTCTGCTAAACTTACACCTAAGTATTTCATTCTTCCCCCAGCAACTGCAAATGATATTTCTATTTGTTTCCATGTGTTCATTGCTAGTACATCGAAATACACAGTTGATTTTGTCTTGATATTGCTCATGACTTTACCAAACTCACTTATTAGCTCCAAAAGGTTTTTTTAGTAAATTCTTTGGGATTTTCTACACAGACAATTGTGTCATCTGCAAATGAAGATAGTGTTATTTCTTCCTTTCTATCTGTATGCCTTTTATGCATTTTTCTCACCTCACTGCAGTGACGGAAACTTCCAGTATTCCTGATCTGAGGAGGAAAACGTTTGGTCTTCTGCCACTGGCACGATGTCAGGTGGACGTCTCTTTATCAGGTTGACAGAACTCCCCTCTATCCTATTTTTCTGCAAGTGTTTATCATGACCAAAGTGTTACATTTTCTCAACTACTTTTTCAGTATCAAGGGATATGACCATGTGATTTATTGCCTTGGCCTGTTAGTACCGTGAATTACATTGCGCATTTTCAAACTGAGCCAGGCTTGCACCCCAGGAATGAGGCTCTGGGTCACAGTACATGCTATTTTTATATACTGCAAAATTCTATTTGCTACTATTCGTTAGGGGTCTTTGTATGTATATTTATGAGAGACACTGATCTATGTTTTTCCCCTTTCCTTCCCTCCTTCCTTCCTTCCTTCCTCCCTCCCTCGTTCCTTTCTCTCTTCCTTTCTTTCCTTGCTTCTTTCTTTTGTGTCCTGTCTCTGTCTGGTAGTACAAGCTTCATTAAACCAACCTGGAGGAGGTGACGAACTGAGCCAAGGAAGGAGACTATAACAGCGGAACACAATGTAGCACAGGGTGGCAGTGCAGGGGGAGTGGGGGGCTGCGAGGTGTGCAAATGGAGGTACCTGCCCTTAGGAAGAGGAGGAAGGGAAAGCATAGGGGCCCCACCAGAATGAGGGGCGCTCCTGGGGACCCGTCAGGAGAGGGCACGGCAGCAGCGCCCCTGCCCCCTGCCCCCTGCGCCCTGCGCCCTGCGCCCCTGGGGGGAGAAGGGGAAACGGCAGGAGGAGGGGCTGCAGGGGCAGGGGGGGAAGGCCCCACTCAGAGCTCTCAGGCTGCGCCAAGGACGGAGCTGGAGACCTGGGGGCAGGAAGGGCGTGACAGTCCCGCCCCGGGCCTGAGAGTGAGGGTCCCCCCCAGGTGAGGGCGTGGGGTCATTGCAGCATACCTAAGCCGCCCTCCCCCTGCCATCACAGAGCTATGAGGGCAGCAGAAAACAGGGCCAAGGCTGGGAGGGGGCAGGGGCGGGGGGAGGGGAGCAGGGCCAGACGCGCTGCCCGCCCCCAGGGAACCGCTCAGGCTCGAGGCTGGACAGCCCGGTCGCTGCGCGTGAAGGGAGGCCCGTATTCTGGGCACAGGTGAAGAAAGGCTGGCATCTACTCACTGCCCCGTAAGGTGGAGCCCCGGTCGAAGCCTGTACGACGCTCCGACCAGGTCACAGCAAAGTTGAGACACACGCAGACCCAGGGAGGACCCTGGAGGCGGACGGGCCGTGGTCCCCGGCCGCCAGCAGACTGAGCGGGGTGTCCGTGGACAGCAATTATTTGCGCTGTGGTGGGTTTCCCGCCCGTGGACAGACAAGTCCAAGGTCTCCCGGGGGGCGGAAGGGGGCGCCTCCTGGCGCCGAGCAAGGGGGTCCCTGCCGGTGCCGCGCAAGTCTGGACGCTAAACAGCTGCATCCAGGGCAGAGACGGGCTGGTGTCCTGGGGGGCAGACCCAAAGTCCCCCCAACACACACACGTCCAAGGCCAGGGGACAGAGGAGGCTGCGAGCAAGGGTAGAGTCTGTGGGCCGGGCCCAGAGCCCCCGCCGGTCCCCAGCCCCTTTCCGGGGCCCCAGCACCCTGTTCACGTGCAGGTGGGCGGAGGGGTCACCAGCTCGTTGGGGGGCTCCAGGCATCCCCCCACAGCCCCCTGGGCCATTTCCCTCAGACTGACCCGACTGTCCGTCAGGTGCCCAGGCGCGGGGAGGGCACAGGGAGGCCCCCCGGGGCTCTGATCCACATCACCATGGCAACACTGGGGAGGCCTTCCCTGAGCCGGGCAGGCCCCGGCCAGCCCAGGAATCTTTAACCCAGGCCCCCAGGGCTGGGGTGGCCTTGACGGGAGCCCCTGGGGGTGGGGGTGCTGGGGCAGCTGACCCCAGGGGGGGGCCTGAGGCCCGGGGAGGGAGAGGAGGTAAGGGGATGGGCCTGCCCTGGGAGGGGGCTGGGCGCCGCTGCGGGGGCCGGTGGCTGCAGACTCCGCCCCAGCCCCCACCTCAGTCAGCGCACGTTCGGAAGGAGGGACCGTCCCAGGCAAGCGCCTAACTGTCCTCTGGGGTCCCCAGGGCTCCCTGGCTGACAGCTGGGGGAGCCGGCGCTCTGGCGGCCCCAGGGCCCGGCCCCCCACCCAGGATCAGGATCGGCCCCTCCCCGGGGCGTCCCGTCCTCTCCCTCCTCTGTCCCCGAGGGGGGGTGGGGGCCCGCAAGTGTGACTTACAATGTTCCAGTAGCTGCAGTAAAAATAAAGAGAAATTCATTTAAATGACGTGTTTTGTCTAACCCAGTAAGTGCACAGCGTTGTGAGCAAGTGTCCGGCCTCAGGGAGCACGCGGCGCCCCAGGGCCCTTGGTGGGGTCTGCAGGGCTGGGGGCCAGGGCCTGGCAGCTTCCCATCCCCAGCACCCCCCCCCGCCCCTCTGGCAGGGGTGGGGGCGGGCGCGGGAGAGGCAGGGAGGAGGGGCGAGGAGGCCGCAGAGGGCCGGCCCCTGCCTCCTGGCTCTCCTCTCCCACCCACGCAGCTGTCGGGGCTCCTGGCACGGATGCCGGGCGACAGCGGGCGCTGCCGTTAGCGCCGCAGCCCCCCCGCAGCCCCCCGCAGCCCCCCTGCAGCCCCCCGTCCTCCGCCCTCCTCTGTGGTCCGCAGATGTGACAGAGGCCCCGGCGCTGCGGAGACGAGCAGACTGAGGGGGAGCGCGGGGGCCCAGGCGCTCTCACCCCGCGTCCCGGCCAGCGCCGGCCACGGCTCCCCAGGCCGCGCGGGAGGGGGCTCGGCCGCCGCAGGCCCTGGTGGCCGAGGAGGGGCAGAGGGAGGGGGCGGCCGCGGGGCCTCGGGGGATAGAGTGAGGCCACCGGGGGCCTTTCTGGACACTGATGTCAGCCGGGCGGGGACGGTGACGCCCGGGGGGCCACTGTGATGAACTGGATGCGGCGGTGATGGGACGGGGTTTCCGGAACCTCCCCCTGCACCTCCTGACCGGTCCTGAAGCCCCAGGGCTCTTGTCAGCCGCTGCCCTCCCTGCGCCCACACATGCCTACCCCTCCACACGCACCCCTGCCACCCTCCACACGCACCCCTGCCACCCTCCACACGCACCCCTGCCACCCTCCACACGCACCCCTCTCTACCACCCTCCCACGCACCTCTACCACCCTCCACACCCACCCCTACAACCCTTCACACGCACCCCTACCACCCTCCACACTCACCCCTGCCACACACACACCCCACCACACCCACACGCACCCCTACTACACACACACCCCTACCACCCTCCACATGCACCCCTACCACACACATACACCCCTACCACACACACACCCCTACCACCCTCCACACGCACCCCTACCTCCCTCCACACGCACCCCTACCACACACACACCCCTACCACCCTCCACAGGCACCCCTACCACCCTCCACATGCACCCCCTACCACACTCCACACGCTCCCATACCACCTTCCACACGCACCCCTACCACACTCCACACACCCCTACCACACCCACCCCTACAACCTCCACACGCCCCTACCACCCGCCACACGCACCCCTACCACACACACACCCCACCACCCACACGCACCCCTACTACACACACACCCCCTACCACCCTCCACACGCACCCCTACCCTCCACACACGCACCCCTACCACCCTCCACACGCACCCCTACCACCCTCCACACGCACCTACCATACACACACCCCTACCACCCTCCACATGCTCTTCCACACGCACCCTACCACACTCCACACGCACCCCTACCACACACACGCCCTACCACCCTCCACATGCACCCCTACCACACACACACCCCTACCACACTCCACACACAACCCTACCACCCTCCACATGCACCCCTACCACACACACACGCCTACCACAGTCCACACGCACCCTACCACACACACCGCTACTACCCTCCACACGCACCCCTACCACACGCACCCCTACCACACACACACACCTACCACACTCCACACGCACCCCTACCACACGCACCCTACCACACTCCACACACCCCTACACACACACACCCCTACCATACACACTGCTACTACCCTCCACATGCACCCCTACCACACTCCACACACACCCCTACCACACACACACCCCACCACACTCCACACACACCCCACCACACACACACGCCTACCACCCTCCACACACACCCCTACCACACACCCACACACACACCCTTAACACATACACCCCACCACACACACACCCCTACCACACACACTCCCTTACCACACATACAGACACACACACACACACACACAGGTGCCTGACACTCATCCATCAAGGATGCCATGAGTACCACTGCCTGGTTCCCATAGCAACACCTGGATGATGGAGCAGGGGAGAAATGCAGAAACACACCAAATAAGGAACAACAACTTCCAAAAATCAGCATCCAGGGAGAAGTAACCCTGGAGGGATGGCCCTGGAAGGGCCTTTCAGGCCAAGCCAGCGGGAGTCAAAGGATGGTTGGAAGCAGGGATGCCAGACACATCAGATTTCAGGGGCGGGTGAGGCCTGGATCCCGGGAGCTGGAGTCCAGAGGGGAGGCCCAGTCCCTGACCCCGAGCCACGCCACCTCCTCCACCGCTGGCCAAGGAGCCACGTCCCGTGCCTCAGTCCCCACAGGCGCCTGTCTCCAGCCCACGGCCAGACTCAGATCCCACAGCCCCAGAGAGCAGCGCTCACCCACACCCCATCTCTTCCTGATGGGGCGCCCCGCACAGCAGTGATTCACCTGTGCAGGGAGCACCCCCTCAGCATCTCCTCAGAGGTTTCAAGAAACAGCAGGAACACACAGGGTTCCTTTTGGGCAATGACAGGCTCCAGGAGAGGTAGGGGTCTGAGTGAACCACAAGCCCTTGCATCAGCCAGGGGTCAGAGGAAAGCAATGCTTCTGCTCTCCAAGGCCAGGTCTGAATTCTCACCGACAAGAATTCGTTACAGAGACAGCCTCAGGGTGCCGCATCCAGGCCAGCCAGGCTCTATTTCGAGGGCTGGGGGGCAGGCCCCTCCCCAGACCTGCAGTCTGGGATCCCAGCCACCTGCCCACCCCAGCTCCCTGTGGCTGGAGGGGTCACACTTTCCTGTAAGGCCCTCCTGGCCTTGGTTAGGTGGGGCCGGCGTCTCTGGTGGGTCGTGGACAGAGCAGAGCCCCCGAGGGCCCTCTGACCACCGCGGCGGACGCCCTCCCTCACGGCAGGGGCTCCCTTGCCCCCCACCCACCCCGGAGCGTGGAGACAGACTGACATTTTCTGGCAGAACTCTACCAAGCACAGGGCAAACCAGAGACTAGATAATTACGGGGATAACAGAGGCTAAAAATAGCCTCCTTCGCAGCCCAGACTCCTGGCATGGAAGATGCCAGACAAGCCGGCAGCAGGAGCCTGGGTGCCCGGGGCCTCCGGGGTGGGGGGGGGGCGGTGCGGGGCTGGTGGGGCCCTCTCGGCCTTCAGAGAGCACCCAGCAGGTGCCGGGACAGGGAGGGCGAGGCCCCCAGTCCCCACCAACAGTGGGGTAAAGGTGGTGCCTGCAGAGGAGAGAACGACGGAGAGCGGGGCTTTGAAGGATGAATAGAAGTCTGGCCGACGGTGGCTACTCCCTGCGAGGGGCTGGCGGCAGGAGCGCCCCGGACAGCTTTGGTCTCTCAGGGAGCCTTCCAGAAAGCAGAGCAGGAAGGTGTCAGGGCTTCAGAGGGCCTTGGTCTGACCCTCCTTCTAGTGCCACTGGTGACCCTTGAGGTGAGGTGCTCATTCCCTCGTCAAGGAGCCGCTGTCCTTGGGGAGCAGCCTCTCAACACCCCTCTGGGCCCCCGGCCCAGGGCTTGGCATGCTCGGTGTGGGCCACGGCGCGGAGACGGCGGAGCAGCTGGGACGTCCTCCCACGAGGCAGAGCCACGCTTGGGGCCCAGCCACTGACTCAGAGAGGGACACCTGGCACCCCCAGCCCTCCCTGGGCCTGAGCCGAGGACGCTGTGCTCAGAGGCCACTCAGGTGGGGCTGCGCCCGAGGTCCAGGGCTCCTGTGGAGGGCGGGTCAGAGGGAGGAGGCTTCTGGAGCAGCGCCCACAGAGGGGGGCGGCGGGAAACAGCTGGGGAGAGCCAGGCAGAGGGCGGGGCCTACAGGAGGGAACGGGGGAGGAGGTTTGCTTCTAAGAGATTCTGGAAGGACAGAGTGGCTGGCAGAACAGGAGGGGCCGGAGGAGGCTGGAGAGAGGAGGCAGAGGTAGAGGCAGAGGGCCGGGGGGTGTCAGGCGGGGGACAAGGAGGCCAGGAAGGTCTCCCCCCCACAGCGGCACAGCGGGGCGTGGGCCGGGAGCAGGGTCTGGAACTGGGACTCCATGTCCGAGGCCCCTGGGGACCTGGGCCCAGCAGCTGGTTCTATTTCTTAAGGGTCTTGGTACCCAGGAATAGGGTCCCCAGAAAACAAATCAGCACACGCGGAACCCAAAAGCGACTTAGGAGGCCACCTTGTAGGACACTCAGGGGGCCGAGCGTGAGGTGCCGGGAAGCAGAGGCGAGGGAAGCGCCATCTGAAACCCCAGGCAACACACAACGTCAGGGAAGGAAGGAACTGTAATCACAGGCCCCACCCTGGGGGCTGAGAATCAAATCCACGGAGGGCGGAGGCCTCTGGGGACACACCGGCGGTGGTGGCTCCAGGTGGGGGGTGACGCTGCCTGAGGCCCAGGTGCGGGCGCAGGTGGGCCTGCCCCGTGGTAGTTACGGAAGCCACGGGGACCCTCGTGGGGAGGGCGAGCAGGCTCCAGCCCGGGCTGGGGGGCCATCGGGAGGCCTGGGGTGAAGGCTGCAGCCCCAGTGTGGGGTCCCGTGGACGGTGGACCTGGGCGCAGAGTAACGGGTGCGACAGGCCGGCAGCCGGGGAGGGTCTGGCAGTGACGTGTGTTCTGGCTTCAGCTCCCGGCTCAGGCCAGGGAGGCCCGCGGGCGGCCCTGGCGCTGTCCGGTCATCCGGGTCGGGTGGCTTTGGCGTGGCGGGGGGCGTGCTGAGCAGAGGTGCCCGACGGGGCCGCACGAAGGGGGGGAGCTGTGACAAGAGGGCAAGGCCCAGGGAGGACCGCCCGCCGCCTGACGCCCTGCTCCCGCGCCGCCCAGAGGCTCAGCCTCAAGCGGACGGAGATGCGAAGGTCTGGTTGACCCGGCGACTCCCTGCCCCCCGGGGCCTCCAGCTCTGAGGCTCCGCCAGGGAGCGGAGAGGGAGATGGGGGCTGAGGAGGAGCCCCCCCTGCAGGTTTGGGCCCCAGGCTGGGGACGCCTGAGCCGAGGGCCGCGGGGCTGGGCCGCCTGGCCTCCCTCCTGGGGGAAACAGCCTACTGCGTTTGGCCCCGGGCGCCTGCCGGGAAAGTAGGGCACAGGCTGGCAGCGCAGCATGGGGGGGGCCCCGGGGGGACCCCGGGGGGCGGGTCTGCGGGGACTTTGGTGGAGGAGCCGAGGGGAGGAAGAAGCGTGGGGAGCCTCACAGTCCGGGCTGGATCCGGAATCGGGGTCAGAGGGGCCAAGGCAGGGCCCCAGGCAGAGTGCTCGCCTGCGCTCAGGCCCGTGGCCGACCGGGCGCCCGCCTGCTCGCCTGCCTTCAGGACGGAGGGCGTGTTCCAGACAGGCCCTCTCAATGGCGGAGTCAGGGCTGGCGGCGGGGGGCTCACCAATGTGCTCCGGGGAGGACACCATTTCCGGCATCTTCCAGGCAGGGGGCATGGGGAGCAGGAGTCCAGCCAGCTCACGGCCATCTTGGGCTTGTCCCTGTACCTCCTTGTGCCTCAGTTTCCAGGCTGAGAAGATGGGGTTGTCGAAGGGAAGCCCGCCCTAGGGGAGCCTGTCATCGGAAGGCTGTCATAAGGGAGAGAGACAGAGAAACAGAGACAGAGAGAGATGGAGACAGAGACCACAGACACCTGGACCCCAAAGAGGCCCAACTGAAAGGAGGAGGAGGGAAGACGGAGAAAACATAGGAGCCCAGTGAGCAGACCCGGGGATGAGACAGGGAGTGGGGGCGTCGGGGACAGGAGAGGTCAGCTGGATGGTGGCCCCCCAGTGACTCAAGGGACACAGGGATGGCAGCCCCTGCCGGGGAGCTCTCCTGAGCTGGACGGAGGGCTCAGAGGCCACTTTGTTCTCTAAACGAAATGACAGGCCCCCAACCAAGCTCTCCCTTCAGACACCAAGTTCCACTTAGCAGCCCTCACTGCTCAGAGCCACCAGAGGCCACTTCAAAGGGATGTTTGGTCCCATTTATGTCTTCAGGCCTTTTCTTTTTGAGAGAGAGGGAGGGAGAGACCTTGCGTGTGACACACCAGCACTCTGGGAGGGACGGGGGTGGAGGGAAGGGGAGGGGAGGGGCAGAGAGGAGGGGCAGAGTATCCCAGGCAGCTCTGTGCTGTCACTGCAGAGCCAGATGCGGCGCTCGGACCCCGGAACCCCGAGATCAGGACCTGAACCCCCCAGGCACCCCTGTCATCAAGCCTTTTAAGCTACATCCATAAAATGAACATATTCTACATGGTATCTGCTTTTTCAAATGTTGTGAAGTTTACCAAAATTTAATAATTATTACAAACTCAATAAATTAAGCTAAACAATATGGTGATTCTTCGGCTCTTCCCAACGTTCCAACGCTGTACGTAAAGCGGTGCGTGGCTCCTACCCGGGGCTGCAAGTGCACACGGTGGTGTGAAAACGCTTGAAATATGAAGCACATACAAATTTTTGACAAAAATGGTAACATTTTGAGTTTGATTCTCTTTTAAATTTCTTCTTTAGTTTATTTATTTTTGAGAGAGAGCGCACGAGAGGGAGACAGGGGATACGAAGGGCGCTCCGCTCTGTCAGCACAGAGCCCGACGCGGGGCTCGAACCCATGAACCGTGAGATCATGACCCGAGCCGAAATTGGACACTTAACTGACGGAGCCCCCCAGGCGTCCCGCTCTCTCTTAAATATCTATGTGAATCCTAAATCCTCTTGGAGTCAAAAGTCCCATATGGACTAGAAAGAGTCACATCATGCGTGAAATGCCATCACCTAGAACAACCCTCCAGGCCGCCCTCACTTCTGACGCCGGCTGCAGAGTCTGGGGTCCCTGGAATCACCCTCCGGAGGACCCCCAGCGCTCCTGGGAGGCGTCATGCTCACGGTTACGGTTAACACAGAGAAAGGACATGTCACCATCAGCAAGGGCAAGCGGCTCACGGGGCAGAGCCCAGGAGTGTGCAAACCGTCCCCTCCCCGTGGGTTCGTGGGCAGCGTCAGCTCCCCAGGCAGCGACGAGATGGCGCGCCCCAGTGTCACCAACGGGAAAGCCCCGAGCCCCCACGCCCAAGGCCTTTGGCTTCCGTCCTGTAGAGCTGGTTCACTGCCCGCATGGCTGACCTCAGTCTCCAGCCCCTCGGGAGGCCAAGCCGATGCCGTGTGGCCCAGAGCTCCAGGGGGACAAGCACACTGGACTCAGGACGTCCCGGGCTTGGCAGTGACCTCCCAGCAGCCGAGGGCAGGGTCAGCCCTTTGTTGGGCAGGGTCACGTTCCCATCGCCCCAAACAGTTCTCCGTGTGGCCTTCTTCCCTCCCTCCCGCACACGTGTGGGTCCTTGGCCGCTGCCTGCGGACGCGAGCCAGCGCTCCCTGGGCTGGCTGTGGCTGCACGGGCCTCCCCCATGGGCTTCTCTGGGCCTGAACACTACGGCATGCCCTTCCTGTCTCTGTGCCCTTCCTCTGTCTCACCAGCAGACAGAGACAGCGGCCTGGGGATGGCAGAGCACTCGGAAGGTCTTGAGGAAGCAGATAGAGCCCAGCCACCAGCCACATGCTTATGTGACAGAAAATAAGCCGTCTTGTTTGTCCTGCCTCTTTGTTACAGCAGCTTGGCCTCTCTCTGACTACTACACTTTCTCAAGCCCATTTCTTTCTGCAGTTTTCTCCTTTGTTTTTAATTTTTTAATGTTTATTTAGTTTGAAAGAGAGAGAGACAGAGCATGAGCAGGGAAGGGGCAGAAAGAGAGGGAGACACAGAATCTGAAGTGGGTCCAGGATCCGAGCTGTCAGCACAGAGCCTGATGTGGGGCTTGAACCCACGAACCGGTGAGATCATGACCTGAGCCAAAGTCGGACGCTTAACAGACTGAGCCCCCAGGTGCCCCTTTGCCTCCTAACACCCAGCAGCACAGCAGGGGGTGTCCTGAGCACCCGCTGCGGCCAGGGCGCCCTGCCCACGGACCCTCACACCAGCACTCTCTGCAGACTTGATTTTCTAGAAAAGGCATCCCTGGGAGTTGAGTTCCCGTCCACTTGGCTCAGAAGCGCCCCCCCCACCCCACCCCCACCCCCGCCGTCGCGCTCGGTCTGCAGGGTGAGCCCCTCAGGGCTTCTGGAAGTCCTGCCTCCAGTCCCCCATCCGATCCAATCAAAGGGAGGCCAGCATAGCCCCTCCCTGTGCCTCAGTTTCCCCCATCTTCTAGTCAGGGGAGGACGCTGGGTGGTCTGTGACAATGGATGGGCAGGACCGAGAGGGGTGAGGGAGGCGTGTATTCGGAACATCCTGTTCCGGACTCACAGGGTCTGGACCCGACCACCCCATGCCGCACCCGCCACCCCACCCCCTCTCCTTGCTCCGGCTCTGAGGACACAAAGACTCAGAGCCACATCTCCAAGTACTCGAAGTGTTCTGTTCGGATAGCCTGTTTCCACAATCACCCAATTACAGGAAGTAACTTCTTGTTAAAAAGGAAAAGCCCCTGCGGCTCCCAGCCTTTGATGTGAGCTGTAGTATCGCTCCGGAGAAGTCCCCGCCTCCCAGGCGTCACCATGGTGCCCAGCCTCCTGTTTCCGCAGGTTTCCTTCCCCGTTCTTGTCAGAGCTGCCATTATTTAAAAGAAATAAAAGGAAAGAAGAGGGAAGAGGCGGCCTTTTCACCAGGGGGCCCCACGCTCAGGGCCGCCAGCCCTCTCCACGCGGCGGGTGACGACACTGCCCGTGGCAGGCGGTGCTTTCTGCTCCGGCTCATTTCCTGCCCCCCCAGGTCTCCTCTGCGTCCCCGGCCCAGCAGGGGCGGCCCTAGCCAGGCCCTACCTGCACCTGCTCTTGCCCCCCGGCGCAGCACCCCCTGGGGCAGAGAAGCCCCTCTGGAGGCGCAGGACCTGTGCTGGGCACTGACAAGCCCCTGTCCGTGACCGTGGCGCTTGGGACGGTCACTTTTACACGTCAGCCTAGATACGGAACCACCCCGGGCATCCACCCGGATGCTCGGAGGCCTTCTGCAGGTATGACCGAAGCTCATGGTCTGTGGACTTTAAGGAAGATCGCCGAGGCGATCTGGGTGGGCCTGGCTCAATCAGTTGATGGGTCTTAAGATCAGAACTAAGCCATCGCCTAAGAAGCAGAAATCCCACAGCAGCTCGGCCTGAGCCCGGAGTCCCAGCCCGCCCTGTGGACTTCACACGGTAGCCAGGCCCACAACTGACCAAGCAAACTGCTCACAACCAGCCGCCCACCATCCGTCCCCACGGGGCCTGCTCCTCCTTGAACGCCTGCTCAGACAGGGGCTTGATCCCCTGCCAGGCTCTCTCTCCCTCGGTCTTGGGGGCCTGGTGACCCCACAGAGTCAGGTGAGGCCAACCCCCCACAGGCATCGGATGGCCCCCATGTCTCAGTTCTTGAAGCCCCTCGTGCATTAGGGTGGTGCTGGTGTGTGCCCGTTCTGCAGGTGAGGGGTCACGCTTGGGGAGACCAAGCCTATGACCCAGGGCTGGTCAGGGTTACCTCCCAGCAGGAGTCTTGCCTCGCCCAGGACCCCAGGGCTCGATGCCCAAAAAGACCCCTCCCTTCTGGCCCTAGGCCTATGCCCTGGCAGAGGAAGAGTTCTTAGGGTGTCCCCACCCACCCCAAGCGGGCGATGGGCAGAGGGTCTGGGGGCACAGCCCTCAGCGCAGCTAGAACAAGGGCTCCGCTCCGTGCCCCCCACCGCCCGCTGCCTCAGGCGTTCCCTCCATGGAGGGAGCCCTTAATCAGCTTAAGACAACCCACAACACTCGGACCAACTTGGAGGGAGCCCTTAAGGCCCTTCTGCCCTGAGGATCCAGGACCCTGACCAATCGACTGGCCTGTGATGGGCCTGCCGCTCTCTAGGTCCCCAGAGACCCTTCGGTCTGCCCTTGTGGGAGCTCCAGGGACCCACCGCCCCACGCGACCTCCCTCCGCAGCTCCACGCCCACTGACCCAGGGCCACAGAGAAATGACAGCGCGCACCGAGAAGTTTCAGTGTTTTATTAACAAAAGCTTACAAAAGTCTGTCTTCAGGTAAGGTGGCGGGCGGGGGGAGGGAGGACACGCACACAGCTTGGCCTAACATCAAGGCCTGATCCACTGGGGACAGGGAGGGCTGGCCACACCCTCCTGAGGACCCCGGGGCTCCCTGCAGCCCATGCCAGCTCGTGAGTATGGGTTATGGCTTATGTGCAAAAATAAGATCTGGGGGCTGGCAGGGGTGCGGGGTGGCGGCGCGGACAGCATCACCTGCAGACATCAGTCTCCTGAACCCGGGAACCCCCACTGGACAGGCGGAAAGGAGAACCCCAGCCAGGGCCTGATGGGGCTGCAGGCGCTGCAGACGCAAGCGGCCGGTGGGCACCGGGGTGCTGCTGTCTGGGGAGGTGGGGGTCTGGGCCCTGGCAACGGCGGGGCCTGGCAGAGAGCCCGCGTACGCCCCAGGGGCTGGGACCTCGCAGGGCTGGGGCTGCGGGCGGGAGCAGGGCTGTGGCCTCGGCGTCAGAGCTTCTGGAAAGCTCTGGTGGGAGAGGACGGCCACCGCAGGAAGGGCGATGGCGGGGGGGTCCTGGGCTTCAGCAAGGCCGGCTCCAGCCGCTGCGGACCCGGGAGCGGGCAGGCTGGTGGCCAGCGGGGCAGGCCGAGCGGCAGGCCCGGGCCCTCACGCTGGCCCGTCTCCAGCACCAGCTCTCCGCCGCGCTGTCCTCTCCGCAGCCCCGCTCGCTGACCTCAGCGTCCCCTCCTCCGGCGCTGGAGGCTCGGGGACGAGAGGGCGGGGCGTGCCTGGCGGGCGGCAGAGGCGTTGTGGGAGCCTCAGGACCTGAAAGAGAGACTCGGGGGTCAGGGGCAGGCCGGAGGCTAGGACGGGCTCCACGGGAAGGGTGTGGGAGGACGTTACGGGGCGGCCCCTCGGGGCGCTGCTGGGGAAGGGGGGGCACTGGGCCTGGGATCCCGGGAGGGACAGCGAGGGACAGCGTCCCAGAGGGAGGGCTGGGGCCCCATTACCTGTCGTCACTCTCCCGGCTCCTCAGCTGAGTGTGAGGGTTCGGGCCCCGTGGGACCCTCCGCCTGCCGTGGGTGAGTCATCGAGCCCAGCCGATCCTTTTCCAGGCTGGTGTGAGTCACTGGTGCTGAAGAGAAAACCCGGGGTCGAGTGAGAGCCAGCTCGGCAGCCTCCCAGCCCCGCCTCCTGCCCCAGCCCTGCTCCCTGACCCCGGGGGTTTCTGCAGCCCCCATCACACCACCCCTGCAGCTAACTGGCTGGGGACGCCTCTGAGCCTCAGTGGGCTCACCCAGAAAATGGACCTGGCCCTGGGCCCTCCCTGCTCTACGGCGCCCCCCGGCGGCGCTGCCCTGCGGCAGGGGCTCACCTGAGGGGCCAGGAGACACCAGGACGCCAGGTCTGCTGCTGCCGCCGCTGTCGCTGCGTCTTTGGCCTCCACTTTCCTCCAGGAGGAGGGAGCCTCGCTGCCCGAGACTGGCCGGCTGCCCGGGGCAGCGACAACGGCGCCAGCCGGCCGCGCAGCAACTGCCAGGAGGAGGCGGCGCGCCGAAGCCAGGGTCCCCGCAGCAGCGGCCTGTCTGCGCTTCTGTTCCGGGGTGTCCCTTGAGCTTGGAGCTCACTGGCCTGTGCTGTCCGGACACTTGGTCTCCAAGTGCCAGGGGCCCCAGGCGCAGAGCAGGAGATCACAGCCTGGAGGTCAGGTCATGGCCTGAGAGTGTGCGGGGTGCAGTCAGGGGCTGGGAAGGACAGACAGGAGGAGAGCGACGGGGCAGGGGCCCAGCAGGACAGCGGGCCCCTTCGCTGTTTGGGGGGTGCTGCCCACATCTGGATGATGCGTGGCTGTGTGAGTCCGGCGGGGGGGGCAGAGGTGGGGCGCCCAGCCGGAGGAGGCCGAGGGCTCTCCCCCGAGGGAGTCAGCCCGGCTCGGCAGTCCTGGCTGGCAAAGGCCACGGGCAGGTGTGGTGGGCGGGCTGGGACCCGGGCCGGCCTCTATTCGGGCTGGGTCCGGTCGCTGGCCACAGACTCGCTGGTGAGGGCCGGCGTGAGGGTCTCAGCCTCCTCGTCGGCGGGCAGCGGGGGGCCGGCTGGCTCCGACGCCTGCTCCAGCCCGTCCTGAACTTCCTTGCCCCTCTGGATGAGCTGCTCCAGGGTCTTGGGCAGCGGGTGGCGCAGAAAGCGCTTCAGCTTGGGCTGCAGGGTGCCCACCACGTACTGGATGATCTCCTCCTCCTCGGCGTCCACGTACAGCGTCTGGTAGAGGTCCCGCTTGCGCCACAGGAACTGGTCCAGCGGCTCTCCCTGCTTCTGCGGCAGGTCCAGCTCGCGCTGGATGGCCTCCCGCGACAGCGTGCCCTCGCTGTACTGCAGGAATTCCTTCTTGAACTCCACCCAGTTCTTCACGGAGCCCTGCTTGAATTCCCACCACTTCTTGGCCGGCCCGTTCATGTGGTTCTGGATTTGGGACAGCCAGTACTCCTCGGAGCCGCCCACCTGTCGCAGGTACTCCTCCAGGTGGCTGAGGAACTCCCTCGGGTCCTCGAAGATCTGGGTGTCCACACCGGGGCTGGGCTGCCCGTCCTCGCCAGGCGCCCAGGGCGGGTACTGCTGGGCCTCCACGGCCTCCTGTCCCGGCAGCTCGCCGGAGGCCGGGGGCGGGGTGATGGCGTAGGGGCTGACCGTGTAGTCGTAGCCATCGGCGTCGTGGCAGTAGCTCTCGGGACCCCCGACGCCCACGGACACGGTGTGGCGGGCCGGCTCGCTGCCCACCGGGTACTTGCCGCCCATGGACTCCAGGCGGTCGGCCCACCTCTCCAGCCGGTAGAAGACCTCCCGCCACACGTGCATCTCCCGCTTGACCCAGCGCTCCAGGTTGGCGATGGTCTCCTGGCAGCGGCACAGGCAGGCCTTGATGGACTTCTTCCAGCGCTGCGAGTCGCCGGTGGGCACGTAGCCGTCCAGGTTGCTCTCCAGCTTGCCCACTGAGCGGTGCAGCCCCTTCAGCTCCCGCTCCACCTGCTTGGACACCTCGGTCAGCAGGTGCCGGTGCGTCCTCCGCACGTGCTCCAGCATCTCGGCCCGGCACTTACCGATCTGCAGGATCACGTTGGGCTTGGCGGCCGGCCCGCCCCGCGGCCCGGGGTAGGCGTGGAGGCCGCCGCTCGTCATGTGGTCCAGCTCCATCGCTGAGCAGGCAGGTGGCCGCGGCGCTCGGACGGGCGGGAGGCGGCGGGCTGCAGGGTCCCCCGGGGCCACAGCGGCGCGGCGGAGCCGGGACGGTGCCCTCGGTGCGGCGGCGGCGGCGCAGCGCGGGGAGCGCGGCGGAGGAGAGCGGGGAGAGCGGCGGAGAGCGGCGGCGCCGAGCTCTGCGTCCAGCCGCCGCCGCGGGCTCTTTATGCTGCCGGCGCGGCCGTGGGCGGGCCCCTCGCCGAGCCCCCGCTCCCATTGGCCCCGGCCAGGCGCCCCGCCCCGCGCGCCCCGCCCCCCACGCCCGCCCGCGCTCCCGGCGCCGAGGGAGGACCCACCCCCTGCACGCGCCACCGGCCGGGGTGACTAATCCTCCGGCTGGCTCCCTGCGCCCCCTCCCCGGCTCATTCAGCCTGCGGGGCGAGGGAAGGTGCCGGACCCGGCGACACGCCCCTGCCCGCGACCGGCAGGGAAGCGCAGGTGTGTGCCCCCCGGGGCCCGGGGCAGGTCCTTAGCTGCCCCCACCCACCCAAAGGTTAGGAGGAAGCCCCTCCCCCAGGGTTTCAGCGTCCGCCGCCCCCTCTCTGGTCTCGGTCCTTCCTAGGGGGCGGGGTGGTGCTTGACTCCGCTCTTCCGGGGCCTCGGCGCCCCGACCCCTGACTCGGCCCAGCCCGGTGGTGCCGGGTCTTGAGCCGCAGATGAGCCCCGGCAAGGACCCCGACAGACACCCAGACCCCTCCTTTCCTTGAGCTGAAGGCTTCCAGGAGCTCTCCTGGACGCGCTCCCGGGTGTCAAGGGTGAGTTCCCGGGGTGGCCTCCGGCCCCTGCCCACCCCTGCCCTGGGGACCCTCGAGGCCAGGCTCCTCCATCCTCCGTAGGGGCGTCGCGCCTCTGCCGGGGCCCCTGACAATCGTGTGGACGTGTGACAGCAGTGCGGCAATGGCCGGGCTGGACTGCCCACCGCCCCCACTCCCACGCCTTTGGTGAGGCCCGAGACTCGTCCGGGTGGTGCCTCCAGAAGTCTGGAAGCTGCTCCCTGCGGGGAGAGGGGTGAGGGCATATGGGGGAGATGAAGGGGTGCTGCTCTCTGAATTCCCCCCCAAGACACAGAGGGATCCTGGCCAGAAGCTCCAAGACTTCTGAGAAGAAGGAAGGGGGAAGGGAGGGGAGGGAGGAGGGGAAAGGAAGGAGGAGAAGGAGGGGGGAGGGAGAGGGAGAAAGAAGGGGAGGAGGAGGAGGGGAGGAGGGGAGGGAGGAGGGGGAGGAAGGAGGAGGAGGAGGAGGTGGGGGCGGAGGAGAAGGGGTGCCGGCAGAGAAGCAAACACCATATAAGGAATGGGGCTCCGGAAGCCGAGATTCCCTCGGGAGGGAGGCCCCTTCTGCTTCCCTGGCAACCGTGGTGGGGGAGGGACACCGGTTCTGGGTTACCCCAGGCGGGCTGGTTACGGGTCCCAGGCCCTCCGACGGGCACAGCTAACACCCGCTGCCCACCGCCAGAGGCCCACAGACACGGCCCGTGAGTGAAGACACCGTAGCCCCCAGCTTCCCAGCCTCTGTCAGACACACAGTGGACACTCGCCCGTGCCGCCACCCCGCACCCCTCACACACACCCGTCCCCACCACCCACCCACCCCCAGACACACTCATTCCCCCCACCCACCCCCAGACACACTCATTCCCCCCACCCACCCCCAGACACACTCATTCCCCCCACCCACCCCCCCAGTCACACTCATTCCCCCCTCCCACCTCCCCTCGGGCACACTCATACCCCCACCCACCTCCCCACGGGCACACTCATAGCCCGCACCTGTCTCCTCATCCTTGCCCAGCCCCCTGTGTCTGACTCACACTCTCTCTGGAATCCCCACTCCCTCCTCCCCCCTGCTCTCCTGGAAGCCCCCCCCAGCCAATCTGTCTCCTTTCCCTCTCTGAGCCCCCCCAGGTGGGGGGAGAATGTCTCTCTGCAGAAGCTTGCCCCAAATTGCTCTCCTGGGGTTTCTAATTAGAGGCGAGTGGGTGGGCAGAGAAGGGGGGGTGGAGGGGCAGCGCTGAGTAGGGAGGGGAAGCCGGGCACAGAAGCTGCTAGAACAGGAATCCCGGGCTGCGGGAGTTCCTGGGAGCGGGAGGAGGCCGCAGGCCCGCATGCGGCCGTGTGTGAGGTGTCCGTGCGGTGGTGGTGAGTGTGGCCCGGCCCACACGCGTGCCTGGCTGTAGCAGGGGCTGCATGTAGCGCAGAGTGTGTGCATGTCTGGGGTGAGCTGGGGCCCGTGTCTCAGGGCCGTTGTCAGGGAGGACCCCTGATCGCCGGCTGGGCAGAAACCACTCACGTGTGTGTGTGTGTCTGTGTGTGTGTGTGTGTGTATGTGTATGTGTGCATGTAAGTGCAGTGGGCGTGCCAGAGAGCCAGCACCTGAATGGCCAGTGGCATAAAGACTATGTGGCTCCTGTGACACTCAGGCCCAGGTCTCCTGACCAGCTGGGTGGCCCTGGCCAGGGCACAGCTCTCTGGGGCTCTGCCCCACGGTGACCTCCAGCCCCGCTGCGCCCCACAGCCCAGCGGCAGG
This sequence comes from Proteles cristata cristata, assembly GCA_017311185.1. Taxonomy (NCBI): domain Eukaryota; kingdom Metazoa; phylum Chordata; class Mammalia; order Carnivora; family Hyaenidae; genus Proteles; species Proteles cristata. The sequence continues at coordinate 283,774 of JAESUZ010003089.1, forward strand.
CCTTCCCGCAGACGGGAGCCCAGCCAGGGCCCAGGGGGTGGGGGGCGGGGGGCTGGGTGAGCACCACCTTTGTAGGGGGGCCCCTCGGCGCCCCCTCTCCCGCAGCCAGACCGGCCTGACATGGGTGTGAGGGAGCACAGTCCAGGGAAGGGGGTGCTGGCAGGCCACGCGGAGGCTGGGCGGGACCTGCAGGGAGGCCGCGGGCTGCTGGCCGGCACAGGTGACAGCAACAGCCTCTGCTCGGAACACTTAATCGCCGTCCAATTATCGCTCCAGAAGCCCTCAGCAAACCCCCGCACTGGAGCCTTGGGCTCCACTCTTCCACTGCTGGCTCCCCGCCTCCTGCCCTGCTCCCTTGAGCCCCTTTCCCCCTCAAGCAGGGGTGAAGGCACAGAGTGCGGGCCTCCACCCCCGCCTCACACAGAGCAGGGCCAATCAGGGCTGCAGGTTGGGGAGAGGAAGGGGGAGGGGTAAGCTGCACAGGGAGGGAAAGAGAGCCTGCCCCCCCCCAGCCAAGCTGGCCAGCTGCTCCTTGAAACTGCCTTAGAAGGAGGGGGCTCCGTGGGGCAGGGAGGTCTGCCCAACACTGGATCCAGGCAGCAACAGCCCTCCCCCCACCCCCCCAGCCGTCCCCCATTCAGCCCGCTTGGGGATCCAACCTTCCACTAGGGTTCGAGGCTCCCAGGCCCTAGTGTGGTGTGTGATGCTAAGATGTCTATTTCAAGGTGAGGTCTCCCCCCCAAAGTCACAGCCTCAGGGAGCTACACCCCCCACTGCACCCCAAACAGCTGGGGCCTCTGCTGGCCCTGCCTTCCTCTGGCTGCTCTGTGACCCACTCCTCTCCTCTAGGGGACCCCCCCCCGGGTGCTGGCAGGTAATCCCCATCAGGACTGTCAGGCTGCAGGTGCCCTGGGGACTGCCCTCCCCTCCAATCTTGCCAGGAGTCTCCTGGGGCGACAGCCTCTGACAGCACTTAGCACCTGGGGTGTGGGGTGTGAGCACTGGCTCCTTTGGGGGCTTTCCGGCACTCACTCCAGCTGATCATCCATCATCGCCACCCCTTCTGGGCCTCTGCTGGGGACCAGCCCTGTGGCCCCATCCTAGTCCAGGAGAAGCCGGCGGCTGGGGGCTGGGCTGGCTACCGCTCCCCTGGCCACTCCCTGGCCTGTGGTCCCTCCTGGGTCCTGTGGCCTCGCCGCACATGCCACCAGAGCGGGTGGAGCCTGGAGGGAAGGCCAGGCCCATCCTGATTGCCCGGAGCCCCTGCAGGCCCAGCGCCTCCACCGGCACCTCCCCAGGAGGGGGGAGGGGAAGGGGCTCTGCTCTGCTGCTCCTTCTCCGTCTCCCAGGCAGCACTGGGGTGGGGATGTCTGCCCGGGGTGACTGCACAGGCCCCAGCGATGTGGGGTGGGATGTGGGGGGAGCAGCTGGCAGGAGGGCCTGGGGTTTGAGCCCATCACCTGGGTCCTGCCCTCCCCCTCCCTGGACCTCTCGCCTGGAAGGGGTGGGGGGCAGGGAGTCAGGGCCAGGCCGGGGACACAGCGCGTTAGAGGTGAGATTGGGCCAAGGTCAAAGAGGAAGAAAGGGTGGTGGGTGGAGGGGCAGGTTGCCGGGGCCCCAGGATAGCGGGAGGGACACGCTCCATTTCACTTCTCAAGGAGACTTTCTTCCATGTTTTCACAGATGTTCCAAGAGGTGGGGGCACCTGCAAATGAGGGGGGTCCCTAGGCCGCACCTGCCTGATGCACCTGCCACAGCAGGAGCAGCGAGCGACCCCCGGAGGCCCCGGCAGCTGGGGGCAGGGGTGTCAGGAGACCCCGCAGTGCAGGGCACGTGCCTTGAGAGACCTGACGGGGGTGCTGAGCGCTGGGAAGGGGGGCACGGAAACCCAGTTGTCTGAGTGAGCTCCCAGAACCCAGGGAACATTTCCTTTCCGATCCTCCCCCCACCCCTTCCAAACTTCCTCTTCTCTGCGGTTTGGCAGGGTGTGCCTGCTGCGTCCTGTCCCTGGAACAGGCAGCCTGTTCTGGGCCCCCACACACCAGACCCTCTCCCCCTCCCTCCTTCCTGCCTCCTGTCTCAGTGCCTCCCTCCCCATCCAGGCTCCTCCAAGGACAAGTTTTGTATTTTTCCGACGATGCTGGCACCCCGTGTCCTGCAGGCGGCTTCCCCTCCGGCCTGGAGGTCAGGCCCCCGAGCTGCAGTCCAGCCGCACCACCGCCCTCGGCCTGTCCAGACGGAGAAGGCAGGGCCCAGAGAGGGCATGGACTTGTCCAAGCTCTACAGCGAGGGAGCTGAGCCAGGGTGCCCTGGTGAGGGCGTGCAGGACAGGCTGCGGGCTCCTGGGGGCGCTCTCGAGCTCAGTCTGCGCCCTGTGCAACCGTGGGTAAGTCCTCGTAAGTAAGTCATCTCAGCCCTGCCCCTTCCTGGCATCAGCACCCTCCTCCGGAAAGAACCTTTGCCCTTCCAGCCATGGGGGCGAGAACAGTCCCCAAGCCAGACAAGGAGGCGCTGAGCAAGGTGGGGCACAGGAAGTACAGATTGGCCCTAAAATGAGCAGTTGTCACGACCGCCATGCAGGTCCTGGAGGCACGGGCTGCATGTGGCCCCTGTGAACTGCAAGCACCGGCAGGTGGTGCCTCTGCCCTTCAAGGAGCAGCCCGTGGCCTCCAGGGGTCAGGCTGGCCCCCTGTGACCCACCACAGGACAGGAGGAGGGGGGATGCCGTTGTGGCATCGAGGGTGGGGTCCTTGGCATCCCCACCCAGGAGGCAGGTGTGCGGGGTGGGAGCCCGGACAGGGAGCTGGGCCCAGGACATGCTCCATGCGCGCTGGCCACCATGTCTCCACCCACACGGCGTCTGGATCTAAAATGTCCCCTTGGCCCGGCAGGTGCCGTTGGCTGGGTCTGAAATTCCGCAGAGCCCCAGACAGACTGGGCACCTGCCTCCTCACACCACTTCTCCTGGGGGCACCTTGTGGCTCCTCTGTCCCCACCGCTGTCCTTGTCCCATAGTGGGCAGACTGTAATAAATGGTGGCCGAGGCTGGCGGCTTCGGCGGCTTGAGGCTGATGGCAATGGTGGGTGGGAAGGAGGGGGAGGCTGGACCTGTGGCCGCTCTGTTCCTCCAGCAGGAATGTCCCATCCAACCGACCACACATCACCCCTGGTTCAAATGACAAAGGCCTATCCAGTTTTAAACCCTAAGCATAAAATTCAGCATGGTTTTACGTGTTGTCTAATTCTGAACCCACGGTCACTGCCTCCAGGAAGTCTTCCCAGCCTCTTAGCGCTGTGTTAACAGAGTCTTTTGTAAGCTGGCCCCGCCTTGTTCATGCCCACCTCAGAGCCCCCGAGCACTGTCTTAGTGTGTGTCAGGTGAGTGTGAGTGTGTGCACGTGCACATTTGTGTGTGGTGTGTAAGTGTGTATGTGTGTGCGTCTGTGCCTTCCTGGTCTTCTGTCCAGCAAAGCCGTGCCCTTGCTGACGGCGTCAGGCTCTGATGCTCTGGGCACCTGAGGGGACGAGACCAACCTGGGTCCTGCCCTGAGGAGACTCTGGTCCAAGTTCCCCAACACCCCAGATGTTTTGGGGGCAGCAGCCCAGAGGCTCCCTGAAGGGTGGGGAGAGCTGGAGGGTGACCAGGGGTGGGCTGGGTGCAGGGCAGGGGGGAACGGGGCCCTGCTGGGTTCTGTCCCCTCCAGGGGCAAAGCTGGAGGGGAGCGGGACTAGACAGGGGGCGTGTCTGAAGGTGGGGACCAAGGCCACTGACCTGGGTCTGTGTCTGCAGGGAGGACGAGCAGGGGCAGGTGGTAGAGAGCCAAGCAGAGGGTGGGTAGGGCCTGGGAAGAGCCAGGGGCCCGGTGTCCTGGCGGTCCCGGCTGGGAGCACTGTGCGGACTCACTCAGCAGGAGCAGCTGGGGCCCACCCGTGGGGGTTGCAGCCCGCGGCCGCCCCCTCCTCTCTGCCCCACTGGGCCCCCAGCCAGGCTGTGCCTCCCGCGCCGCCTCCCTGGACGCCCGGAGGACTCGGATCAGATCGTGCAGCCGGAGCCCCAAGCGTGGCCGGCCCAGCCAGGATGGGGGCTGCTGCCAGCTGGCCCTGGCCAGACACCCCCGGAGCTGGGGGCTCAGGACGCCCAGGGAGGGGAGGTGGCCAACTTTCCTGCTGTTCTGTCATCCCCATTTAGATCCGTCCCCAGCACAGCGCACACTTCCGGTGCCTTAGAAGGAGCTGGCTGAGAATAGCTCAGTGTGACGCAGGGAGGAGCTCCCCACGCAGGCTCTGCGCCACGCCTGCGCCACGCCTGCACCACCGAGGGGCTGTCCCGGAGGGACCCCGCCCTGCGCCAGCCCCCTGCCCGAAATAGGGAAGGGGCTTGGGGTCCCCTCTGCGTCCTGTCTGCTAGCTCCTCCCTCGGGGCTGGGGGCTGGGCCCCTGCCCTTCACAGCTGTCACCTCTGCCAGGGACACCTTGTCCAGGTGAGGCGTCTCTCCCAGGTCCTGACCTGGATGTCCGCCAGCTGCCGACCCCGCTCAGCTGTAGGCCCCACTGAGCCCCATGCTGGCACCTTTCCCTGTTCCTGCTTCATGGGCGTGGGCACCGCCTGGTCTGCCGCAGGCCTCAGGGGTGCCAGGCGTGAGCCACGATGATCCTTGGCCCTCGGGGACCCAGTGTCGCCCGGGCCAAAGCCTCCTGGGCGGCCAGATGTGAACTTGTCGTCTCCCCTGCCGTGAGGGGCTGCTGCACAGCGGTGCCCCGATGGCACCTGGCTCCGGGCCCCAGGCCGTGCTCTGCTGTCGCCATCCTGCAGCTCCTCTGAACTTTGAACAAAAGGCCCTTATGTCCACCTGGCCGTGGACCCCAGCAATTATGTGGCCACCGTCCTGGGGGCAGGGGTCCACTGTCCGTAATCTCTCTGGAAAGACGGTGGACACAGATCACGCGGGAGAAGGGGAGCCACGCGTAAGCTGCACATCTCGAGGAGCCCTGAGATAGCTGGGGGGGTGGGCGGGGTGTCGGGGACCCTGCCGGGGTCCCGGTGCTACTGTCATTGCCATCTGTCACCATGCAGGTTGGGACTGAGCAACCCCGGATGCCCTCTGAGCCTCGGCCTCTTTAGCTGACGTGCGTGTCACTCTGCAGAGGCTCATCATGGGTGACGGACCCCAAGGCGGGTCTGTGGCCACAGGACACCTGGCGGCATGTCCGGTTCACAGCCCACAGCCCTGATCTACGTTCTTGGTCTTAAGCCCCATGTCCGGGACATGTCCCTGGGGGGTTGGGGGGTGAGGAGTGGGAAGGATGGGGAACAACCTCAGGAAGCCACCCCCAGGGGCAGGGGACACAGGACAGAGGGGCTGGGGGAGGGGCTCTGAGGTGGGACACGACCTCTCTACCATCTGTGGGCACCGTGAGCCCTCCTGGCCGAGACTGGCCGAGGCTGCGGAGTTCCGCTGGGAAGTGGGGGGGCGGGGGGGGGAGGGGCGGTGGGCTCCTCCCACCACTGCTGGACAGGACCCGCCCCCGTCCCTTCCTGCCTCTGCCAGTTAGGGCTCCAGGCTGCTGTCCAATGTCCTGAAAGTCAGGACGTGTCCACGGTTACTGAGGAATTGGTGCCCCGTGCAGACCATAACAGATGTCCACAGCCTCGTCCCCGAGTTTCTTCCCCTTCACGGGTTCACTTAGGTCTCTTCCAAGCACACTCTCGGAGCGCTGGCCAGAGTGGGGATGGTAGAAGGGCAGCAGAAGGCGGGCCCGGGACAAGGACCAGGCGTGGAGGGCAGGCTGGCTGGGTGCTCGGGCTGGTTGGGCCACAGTGAGGACGAGGGGAGCCAGCCATCCTGGGGGGTCGCTGCCACCCAGCATCCCGGAGCAAGCCTGTGCCCTGCCCCCATGCTGGCCCCCTGAAGACTGCCCCTTGGGCAGGTGTCCCCGTGGGAGGTGCCGTGCTTGCCCCCTGCCTGGAGATGGGGGGGCTCTGGCGCCCATCAGGTCTTGAATGGAAGCAGCGGTGGGGTCTAGGCCTCTTCCCACTGCATCCCTCTTTCCCAGACCCATGGCCGCCCTTGCCCTCTGCTCTGGCTTCCTCCTCTGTCCCTGACCGGGCCACCTGCATCCAGGCCCATCCAAGTCCTGGACGCCACCTGCCGGCTGTGTGCCTGCCTAGCACGCTCTCTGGCCTCCCCTCCCCGCCATGCCCTCTCCCTCTGCTGCGCTCCCATTTCTCTGCCTGCAGGCCTGATGCTCACTGGCCTGGCCCCTCAGACCCCCCGCAGATAGCAGTCCCCGTTGCTACCTTCCTTGCTCTACCCCAGAAGGAGGCCAGGCCCTCCCTGCATAGGCTGGGGTTGGGGACAAACCACTAGGCGAGAGGAGAAGGAGCGGGTGAGAAGGAGGGTCCTGGATGTGGCCCCTGGGGGCTGTTGTCTGACCCCCAACCCTGGAGGTCAGGGTGAGAGTACAGAGCCCATTGGGGATGCCCACCACCTACTGCAGCTTCATCTCACCACACCCACACCCACACACATGCCCGCTCAGAGCTGGGAAACGGGGGCCCTTTTGCCTAGCAGCCCCCCACACCTTGCCCCCCATAGGCTTCTGCAGGCCCCCAGATCCACTCCTGCAAGGGCCCAGAACACCCCCCACCCTTCACTTCCAAAACCTTTGCCAAAGCCATGTCCTCCTGCCCAGGGGTGACAGCGGGGCACACTGAGGCCGTGGGAGGTATGAACCAGGCCCTTGCCTCCCCCTTCACAGAGGGATATTCACCCACCTACTCCAGAACCCTCGGGCTGTTCCCAGGGCCGTGTGTGTCCCCCACAGGTGGGGCCTGGGGTCTGGGAATCCCAGGAGCCTAGGGAGGAAGTCAGACACCCCCAGACACTGGTCTCAGCCTGAGAAGTCAGACTCCCAGTGCCTGAGGCAGACGGTATGATTCTGGGAATGAAGCAGACAAGGGGTTCCCCTCCCTGGGCACCACCTGGCCCACCACCCCCTCCCAGGCCAGAGATGGACGGCCGAGGTGTGCCCACCATTCGAGCAGAGGCCTCAACTGCGGGCTTCGCGGTACATGGCCCCATTTCCATAGGACAAGCTGCTGGGGGCGCTGCCAAGCCACTGACCCCCAGCTGGAAACGCCCCTGATTTATAGCCCAAGCGCCACACAATGAAAGCACATCCCCTGAACCCAGTGGATGCTGCCTTTTTCTACATAAAAATAAAATGTCATGACAGGAGCCCACAAGGACCTCAGTGTCAAGTTGAGAGTGAGCCCGGAGAGGTGGGAGGAGGTGTCTGGAGAGCCATCCCACAGACCTGCAGGCTCGCTGCCTGTGCCGGGAGCAGTGTGGCCATGACCCGATACCACCCTCGGTAAGAGGTGCTCCCACCAGACCCGTGGGGAGAGGCCCAGGGCCGTGCCACAGCCTCCCCGGAGGACACACGTAAGAGAATGAGTCACTTCCCCTGCCAGCCCACGTCTGGGGCGGTTAAACCTGTGGACAGTTGTCTGAGCCAGTCCTGGAAAAAGTTCTCAATCCACTCAGAGCCTGATATCACCATTATCATCTATCACCCATGGCCTTCACCTGGCCAACATCTTCACCACTCACACCAAAACCAAATGCTCCTCCTTCACTACATCCCCTTTGACATCACAATGATCACCATCATCTCCATCACCACCACCACCAGCATCACCAGCATCACTATTATCACCATCACCACCATCATCATCATCTCCATCACCATAATCTCAATCACCATCATCATCATCTCCAACATCATCACCATCATTATCAGCACCATCACCACCAGCATCACTATTATCAGCATCATCATCTCCATCACCATAATCTCAATCACCATCATCATCATCTCCATCATCACCACCACCACCAGCATCACTATCACCACCAGCATCACCATCATCATCATCTCCATCAAAACCATCTTCCTCATCACCTTCAACACCACTATCAGGATTACCATTATCATTACTACATTAGCAACGTCATCGTGATCATTAATAACCTTCCACAATATGGTCACATCCTTCTTTCTCTCTCTGGCCACATCCTTCTCATCGTGAGGATGTGATCATCATCACCATTACTATGGCCACCCTTCCCCTCATCATGATTGTCAGTAACACCATCCCTGTTGCTGAGATCTTTACTATAACCATTGACGTCATCACCACCACTGTCATCACCAATACTCTTGATACCCAGCAGCCCATCCCCATGTTGGCCATGCTTATCACCTTATAACCACGAACACCAGAATCGCAGTTAATCCGTCTCCCATCCTTCTCCACCTTTCCGCCCACCACCTATCCGTTCTTCGATCTAGCAAGACCTTTCCTACCCAGTTTCTGCCCACCCATCCATTCAAGCTTTGAAGTCCAGGATGGATACGACCAAACCACAGTCCTCACAGAGGCCAGTGTATGCAGGCCTCTGGGAAACAGCCCACGAGGGGTTCTAAAAATGTGCATCAGGGCTCCAGGGACAAGAGGAGGAACCACCTGTCTTCTGGGGTCCTAGGGTTGGGTCTCAGAGCAGCTGCTAAGGAGTGGGTGCATGGTGAGTGTGGCCGAGCAGGGGCAGCTGTGTGAGCCTGTGGGTGTCTGTCCCACAGAGCCTTTCCCCTCCATCCAGACAAGGTCAAGAGGCTCTGCAAGGAGCCCCAGACCTTGGAGGCCTGAGGTTCACAGAGCAAAAGCTAATCTGCCTTGCCCTCGGTCACAGCCTCGATTCGTCTTTTTGTATTCAGCAAATTTCTACTGGTCACTTGCTTTGGCATACAGGGGAAGTGCAGAAGTGACTCGTCATATCTGCCCTGGAGGCCTCTGCGCTGGCTCACAGGTGGCTCTCATTTGTGGCGGGAGAGCCGAGGGCTGGGAGGTCCAGGGGTCCGGATGACTCAGCTCCGGGGAGGGCAAACATCCAAGAACAGGGATCTCAGGGAGCCCAAGCTGGTCAGAGACCACCCCGGCCACCTCACAGCGGGGACCGAGGTCTGGTGGGTGCCCGAAGGCAGAGCCTCTGTCAGCCCAGGCACCCTTCTGCCTGGCCCGGCACCGCTCCCCCGGGCCTGCTCCAGCCCCAGCATTGTGGGCCCCACCCCTGTGCTGGCATAGTGCTCCCTACGCAGGGAGGCTGCTGGCACAGAGAGGTGTGCTGGGGGTGGTTATCTGCTGAATCACCGCAGCACAGAGATGTCACTGAGCCCTGGCACCCGGCTGCAATCCAGGCTGGGAGGCAAAGCCCCTGCCTCCACCTCCCTGTGTGCTCTCTCTCTCTCTCTCTCTGAGTCCCTCCCCAGGGAGGTCTGGCCCAGCGCCAGCAGGAAAAGGAAGCTGACCCAGGGTCTTCAAGCATGTTGGCCAAGTATATTTCCTTCTCAGGGCCTGGCTGGATGCCACCTGCCCCCCTCTGTGTGAGGCGGCATTCAGCCAAGCCCTGGGCACGGCAAATTTGACTGTGAGCTGTCCCCCAACAGCACTTCAGAGGCTCCTCTCATCAACATGGGCTTGGACCCCAAGGGCTAACCTCTTGCGATGGCTGGGGGTGGCCATGGCCTCCGGTCAGCTTCCTAGAAGCAGGGCCTAGAAGACAGCCATCCCAGTGGCTCACCGAGGAGGGCTCTCAATAGAGGCAGAACGGGGGGCAGCGCTAAGGAAGGGCTTGTACTCAGCTGAAAACCCGCTTCAGCAACCCCACTGGGGCTCCCAAGGGTGAAGCTGGCTCCCTGGGGCCAGCCGGCCCACCCGTCACCCTGTGCCGGTCAGCGGCCTCCATCCGCCTGGCCGCAGTCCCGCGCTGACAAGGGCAGTTTTCCAGAGGAAGGAGCGCTGTGAATTGTTCCCTGCCGGTGTTCCCAGCAGCTGGGGCTGCCGCCCGAGTGAAGGGGTCCGGGGGTGCCCGGGGGCTGGGGCATGCTGGTGTGTTTGCTGCGCCACGAGCTGTCCAGAGCTCACAGCTTCAAGTAGCGAGCGTCGTATTCTCTCTCGGCGGCGGCGGCCATGGAGCAGGAACGCGGAGGCCCCGGCCTCCCGGGGGGCTCTGCTGGGGCCTGGGGAGGCGGCCATCTGTATCCTGGGGGGGCGGGACCCAGGACGCATCTGCCCCCGAGTTCATTGGCGGGGCTGCTGGCAGGGGGCCTCGGCTTCTCACTAGTTGTCCTTCAGGATACAGGGCAGGCGGCTCGGGCAGGTGGGAGTCAGGGGAGGGAGAAAGAGGGCACTTAAAAAGGGATCTGGTCTCCTCCTGCACCCTGACTCCACCCCCTCCGAGGTGATGGCCCCGCCCCCTCCTGCACTGACTCCACCCCCTCCTGCACTCTGACTCCACCCCCTCCGAGGTGATGGCCCCACCCCTCCCGCACCCTGACTCCACCCTCCGAGGTGATGGCCCCGCCCCCTCCTGCACTCTGACTCCACCCCTCCCGAGGTGATGGCCCCACCCTCCCGCACGCTGACTCCACCTTCCGAGGTGATGGACCCGCCCCTCCTGCACTCTGACTCCACCCCCTCCCGCACGCTGACTCCACCCCCCTCCCGCACGCTGACTCCACCCCCTCCTGCACGCTGACTCCACCCCCTCCGAGGTGATGGCCCCGCCCCCTCCTGCAAGCTGGCCTCCTCTCATGCTGGACGCTGACTCACCCTCTTCTGGACGCTGGCCTGCCCACTCCTGGTCGCTGGCCTCACCCCATCCTGGACGCTGGCCCGCCCCCTCCTAGATGATGGCCCCTTCCCCCCCCACACACTGACCTTTTGCCCTCCCAGTGTCCCGCTCAGCCTGCGTCTATCTGCAGGCCCCTCCAGGTGGGAGCTGGGTCTGGGCAAACCCAGGCCCAGGCAAGACGGTGGGTGCTGAGACAACAGCGGTCGCTGGCCCCGCAGGAGGCCCCCGCTGGCTCTGGAGCCACGCCCCCACCCTGGGACCTACAGCCCACTGACGCCAGCTGGTGACTAGACCAGTGGCCACGGGACCCTAAAGACTCATGGCTACTGAGGGGTGCCTGGGTGGCTTAGTCGGTTAAGCGTCCGACTTTCGCTTAGGTCATGATCTCGCGGTTCGTGGGTTCGAGCCCCGCGTCGGGCTCTGCGCTGACTGCCAGCTCAGAGCCTGGAGCCTGTTTCAGTCTGTGACTCCCTTTCTCTCTGACCCTCCCCTGCTCACGCTGTCTCTCTCTCTCTCTCCTAGAAATAAATTAAAAATATATTAAAAAAAAAAAGACTCATAGCCACTGAGGGTGGAGCCAGGCACAGAGGGATCTCTGCTCTGGTCCCTGTGGGCCCCTGCTCATGTAACCTGGACCTGATCCGTTGTGCAGGGAAGCACAGCCCTGGCCACCCCCCAGGAGAACCCAGAGCAACTGCGATGCAGACTCGTGAGGAACCCAGATGTACCTGTCCGCACCCCCCACCAGGGACCGCTGTCACCCAGAGGGCCTGGAACCACCCTCCAAGCTGCAGCTGTGACAGGGGCGGGGCCGGGCAGGACGCAGGCCAGCACAGGCTCGTGGCGGCTCTGGGTTAAGGTAAAACACACACAGGGCTCCAGACCCCCTGGTCTCGTCTTGCCAAGAGAGTACAGGGGTCAGGGGAAGGCTCCCGGTGTCACCAGCATCAGGGTTCAATTGTGACCCCGGATCAGGCAGGGCTCAGAGTGTGACCAGGGTCAGGGCTCAGGGTGTGACCACGTTTAGGACTCAGCCTGTGGTTGGGATCGGGGCTCAGTGCTGTGCATGGGTTTGGAGCATCGCCCGGAGCGCAGGCTGGGTGTGATCCTACAGCCTTGCCGTTGGGACGCAGCGTTATTGCGCACCTGTGCTCGCCTGGGTCTTGACTGGTCCATACCTGTCCATACTTGTGGGGCCTCAGGTGTGCCTTCCTCCCCTGCGTTTATGTCTTCTGACATTCAAGGGGCACGTGTCTGCCCTGTGGGTGGGCACGCAGGTAGCCCAGCAGGCTTGGCCTGCCTAAGCCCTAAGCTCTGGGACCCCGTGGGGGTCTGTGTTTGGGCGCTGGGGTCTCCCTGGGGCGGGAGGAGGCTGGGGGGTGGGAAGTTCTGGGCAATGACAAGGACCTGCTGACTGTGGATGGTGGACAGCGGAGGTGGAACGAGAGAAGGTCACGGAAGGGATGGGAGGAGAGGTGGATGTTGGCTCAGAAAAGGAGGGACCCCTGGAGGCTGGGGGGGGGGGCTGGATTTCACCCGATCTCTCAGCCACCCAGACACACACGTGCCCACCCAGGCCCGGCTCAGCAGATCCCTGGGGAACCTTTCCAGCTGCGGCGCCGAGGCTGTGGGTTGGAGTCACTCGCACTCCCTCCTGCGTCCAGCAGAGGGCGCTTTGCAGACCAGGCCAGAGAACAAAGAAAGCCCCTGGTCTGAGAGGGGTCGGTGGGGTGCCCACACTCGCACACCCCCTATGCCCGGGCTGGAGAATTTCCCTGGAGAGGGTGTGACAGAGGAGCGACAGTCACACCTCACAGCCTAGTCCCACAGCGGTGGGAGGAGCCCAAGAATCGCAGACACAGAAGCCCCACCTGCCCCCCACCCTGCTATGCCTCCGGCGCGCCCCTACTCCCACTGGGGCCAAGAAGGTGGGGCTCGGCCCGGTGCCCAGTTCCAGGACTGCTGGATGACACAGAGGGCTGTGGGACGCCCCCCCTCCCCCCGGTAGGGCCCGGGGGCTTCAGCTTGTCCTCTGGGACAAGGCTTTGCGCCCGCGGTCCAGAGAGGTGGGCACACTGGCTGGCTGGGCACCACACGGGGAGAGGCCCGTGGCCCGGGGGCGCCTGGGGGCCTCCGTGAAGCCAGGCAGTTGTGGGGACAACTCACACTTCCCGCTCCCTGGATTGGCTTCCTCCATCTCTGAAGGCCCCTGTGCCCGGAAGGTCTGGTTGGGACCAGAGAGGTCACAGCTCAGGGGGCCCCGAAGCACAGGGCCAGGAACTCCAGCCAGACGGAGGCCTCGGCCTCCCCACACGGGCAGTGGCGGTGGGTGGCCAGAGCGGACTTCCCGCGCGCGCCAGTCTCCGAGGGACGCCTGGCTTCGTCCCGAGCTGAGAGGGCTCCGGCCCAGGGTCCCCGGGCCAGTGCAGGGGTGCGAGCCTCGGCCGCTTGCTCCTGAAGGGCTTGGGGGACAGCCGCTGTCACGGAGGGGCTATGTCCGTGCGCAGGAGGGACCTGGTGGCACGAAGCTGGGGAGGAAGGAGCAAAGGTGGGTCTGGAGGCGTCACCCGGGGGCGTCGTCCCACCCGGGGCCGCCCCTGCACCGTGGAGGCCACGCCCCCGGCACCGCTCCGCCTCGCTCCCCTCTTCGCTTCCTCCCGCCGCTCCTTCCCCCTGCACCCCTGGGCTGGTCCCCGCGCTGTCCAGAGGGACGGCAACGGCCCAGGAGCAGTCCCTCCCCACCGGCGGTGGCTGGCTCGCCCCCCCCCTCGGGCACGTCCTGGGGCCTCCCCTTCAGTGGGAAGAGGCCTTTGTGTGTCCCAGGAAAGCGCGTCGGCAGAGCCCTGCCAGCCGTGGGGACCGCGGAGGAGCCCCTCGACGCCTGGGCCTGGGGAGCCCTTCGGTCCAGCGGGAGGCTCTGGGGAGGGCTGGGCGGGGGCGGCCCTGGCAAAGCGCGTCCCGGAGCCAACGCAGCGCACGCCTTTTCCTCGTTCTGCCCTTTCCCGCGGAGCATCTGGAGCGTCCCCTGACCCCACACACCGCGTCCTCTGACCTGCACGTCCTGTTATATACCAGTGAAGCAAAGCCTTTTGGAAATGTAAACAAACATTACTTTTTACTCCAACAATATGTGCACAGCAGCGCCTGGGTGGCTCAGTCGGGGGTGTCCGACTCTTGATTTTCGCTCAGCTCATGATCCCCGGATGGTGGTGGGGCTCCACGATAGCAGCTCGGAGTCTGCTTGGGATTTTCTCTCTCTCTCTCTCTCTCTCTCTCTGCCCTTCCCCTGCTCGCTTTCTCTCTCAAAATAAATAAATAAATAAACGTTTTAAAAAATGTGCACAGTCCCTGCTCAGATCTAAGGCCTGACCATGTTCGGTTTTTCCCAGGAGACTAGAGAATACTTAAAAATAACTTTTTCAATGTTTTATTTATTTGTGTGTGAGAGAGAGATAGAGCATGAGCAGGGGAGGGTCAGAGAGAGAGGGAGGGAGACACAGAATCTGAAACAGGATCCAGGCTCTGAGCTGTCAGCACAGCACAGAGCCCGACGCGGGGCTCGACCCCACCTCACAAACCGCAAGAACATGACCTGAGCCCCCCAGGCGCCCTGAGAATACTTTTTTTTTTTTACATTTGGTTTTTCCAACCAAGAGTGAACAGGGTCTGTGTTGCACGGGTCCATTGCTGGTGCGCCACCCTTGTTCTGGGGCCCGCGAGGGCCATCCAGGTGAGGAGCACCTCTGTGCCGGCACCGTGAGACACACGCTGGCACCAGGAAACCTGTCCCCAGCAGGTGCTGAGAGCCCGAGACCCATCATAGTGGGTGAGGCCTCCAAAGCGGGACCTTAATGGACTCAGAGGGGCCGTTCCAGGCTGAGGGGAAGCTTCTGCAAAGGCCCTGAGGCAGGAACAAGCTCGCCATTTTTGAGAAGCGGAAGGAAGGAACCCCGGGAGGAGGGGAGGCACTGGATATCCGGGAAGGGAGAGGAAGGTCCGGCCGTGGAAGGCCTGTGGGCGGGGGGTGCGAGGCGGGGGGTCCTGTGGGAGAAGGGTGGGTGAGCCGGGGCCGTGGTCCGGGTGGACCGTCCCCTTCCTTTCTGTGTGGATTATAGGTCCTTGATGGGGAGGCCGGCCCTTCCCCCAGGCTTCCTGTCACCTGAGCCTGACTGTTCAGCCCGGAAAACTTGGCTTGGAAAACAGTTAGGAAAGACCACGTGCCGTGGCTGGTCAAAGCAGGAACCAGCTCCGGTGGCTGCTGCACCCCCTCCCGGCCGCGCCCACCCCTCCCCCTGCCCCCTGGTAGACCTTCGGGGAGGAGGCACCGCCGCGCTGCCGCCTCGGGGCCGGCATGACCTCACGAGGTAGATGGACTGATGGCACTGAATGGGCAGAGCTTCTGCTGGTGATCCTGCCTGTGACCTTTGCTGGGTCCCCATGTCCCCTTCAGGGTCATTGAGGAGGGGCAGGGACAGGAGAGGCCCCCCCGGGCCCCTGGGCCTCCTGCCACCGCGGCTGGCCTTCTTGGTCGCCCCCCCTGGGCGGTGGGTCCCGGAGGGCAGGGCCTGGCAGGAGGGAGGGGCAGGGGGGACCGTGAAGACACCAGGCATCATGGGTGTCAGAGCAGGGGCCGCAGGAGGTGGCAACCAGCGGGGGCGGGACTGAAACTTGGAGTCACAACCCAGCCCAGCGTGCCAGCAATTCACAGACACCCCTGCCCCCCGTGGGCTCCCGCCGTCCCCGCGGGGGGCGGGGGGAGGGGAGGCAAGGTGCATCTGGGGGAGGGAGCGGGACCCATTTCCCCCGCCTCCCCACGTGAGTGCCTTGGGACTGGGGCGGGACTGCAGGGCCTCACAGCTGGGGGCCGGGACCAGAGCCCCGGAGCCTCATCCTCTGTGGCGGCCGCGGGGAGGCGGGAATCCCCTGAGCACCTTCTGTGTACCGGGCACTGTTTCCAGCCTGAAGCAAACACCGCACTGAATTCCCACCCCAGCGCAGCTTCTGCCCGTTTTCCTCCTGCTCCTGGGCCTCCGCCCCCGGAGTGGGCGTGTCCCTGGAAGTGGGTGTGGTCCCAGGAGTGGGTGTGGTCCCAGGAGTGGGCGTGTCCCTGGAACTGGGTGTGGTCCCCGGAAGTAGGTGTGGTCCCAGGAGTGGGTGTGGTCCCAGGAGTGGGCGGGATCACTGGAAGTGGGTGTGGTCCCCGAGTGGGTGTGGTCCCCGGAGTGGGCGTGGTCCCACGAGTGGGTGTGGTCCCAGAAGTGGGCGTGATCACTGGGACTGGGTGTGGTCCCCGGAAGTAGGTGTGGTCCCCGGAGTGGGCGTGTCCCTGGAACTGCGTGTGGTCCCCGGAGTGGGTGTGGTCCCCAAGGGGGCGTGGTCCAAGGAAGTAGATGTGGTCCCAGGAGTGGGCAAGTCCCCGGGAGAGGGCAGGCCCCGGGGCGGGTGGGGGGAAGAGTGGGTGAAGACGGAGACAAAAAGCTGCCTCAGAGCACCAGCGGCCCCAGTGTCAGGGGTCCAACAGCCTAGGGCACGGGGCATGAGGCTGTGCTTCTGGAAGCCGCTGCCAAGCGTGGATAAGGAGGTGGTGTCCCCGGCTTGAGGCCCTCCACAGATGTTCCCCTGATCCTCTGCTGTCTGGCCTGGGAAAGCCCCCTGCCTCTGCCCATGCTGCCCCCCCACCTAGACTGCCCACCCCTCCTTGACGCTGGCTAGTGGCCCCTTCCAGAGAGCCCTCAATGATGCATCCCCTGCACATCACACATGCCAGGTCCTAAGGCTGTTGAATGTTCTGGAATTGGTTGGCGACATATTTGTCACCCCCTTCAGCTCATGGCCCCTCAAGTGGCCCCAGTGCCCAGGAATGGCACGTGGTGGGCACAAACCCCCCGAGGAGAATGGGGCGAACCGGTGCGGGGGTGAGGGGACCAGAGCACCAGGCCAAGGGGCAGCAGGCACCCTCAGAGAGGCCCCTGGACTGACCACGCCCAGGTTTATGCAGTAACTCTGGATGGTAGCATGAGGGCACCTCCCAGGGTGGCACCATGAGCCCCCACCCAGCAGCACTTCTGCACTTGGTGGAAAAGGCTACTGGACCAGGAAGTCCCAGTGCCCACCAGACGAGGCTGGAGCACGGGCCTTGGTACCTCTGGTTGGACTGGGGAACACCCACCTGACTTGCCCACTCTGGTCTCACCACATTGCCATGGTCATCCGGAGGCCATGGCTGCTGATGAATTTATTTCCTGGCTGGGCCTGGGGACCAACCACACCTGATTCAGAAAGTAGAACCAGGTCAAGTCCCTCGCTGTGGCCTGGCATGCAAATGTCAGGAGGAAAACTGGACCCTAGAAATTTCCAGACTGTCTGAGGAGGTGAACAGCTCTATGGGAAGAAGTGGGGTGGTGACTAGCTGTGCAGTAAAGGTGTGAGTGGATTTGTGACTAGAAGACCTGCACCTGCCACCCTAAGGCCCCAGAGCCTTTTCTCCATCTCTGAGACAGAGCATGGTCTCTTGGTGGACCAGGTAACTTTTAAGGGCAGTGGGCCAGCCATGGACATGGGTCAGGATGCTGAAGGGCTGCCCTTGCTCCCAGTGGGTGCCCAGATGAGAGGACACAGGGAACCCAGCTCCTCTGGGCCTTAGGCTCCCCACCTGTAAAGGGATGAGGATACTTTCATTCACTGGATGCAGCAAGATGAGGGGTTAGGGCCCAGGACACCCTGGTACCCACAAGGAGCAGAAGTCTAAGTGGAAGACATTCAAGAAGGTTCAGAACAGTCTGAGAAGAAGCCCAACATCTCAGTTGCTCTAATCTGTAGCCTGCCAGCAATTTGCCCTTTCTCTCTGGGCCTCTGCTCCCATCTCTCAGGTAGGAACACCTGCAAGCGGACTGTGACTGCAGGAGGTGATGCCTAAGGAACACATCGTGAACTCTTGTTCTAAGTATGGGAAAGTATGGGGTCCCAGTTGTCCCAAGAGTAAAGGAGACCTAATGCAGTAAGCTCCAGGAGGGGACAAAATCACAGCAGCCTGCTCAGTGAGGGATGGATTGACAGACAGATGGATGGATGGATGGATAGGTAGAAGGAGGCAAGGACGAGTGGATTGGTAGATACATGGGTGGATGGATGGACGGACGGATGGATGGATGGATGGATGGATGGATGGATGGATGGACGGACGGACGGACGGACAGACGGACGGATGGATGGATGGATGGATGGACGGACGGACAGATGGATGGATAAGTGAGTGGATGGATGGATTCATGGGTGGATGGATGGATGGGTCGATGGGTGGGTGAATGAGTTAATGCATGGGTGGTTGGCTGGGTAAGAGGCTATGTAAGTGGATAGAAGGGTAAGTAGATGATTAGGTGGATGGATGGGTTCATAGATGAGTGAATGAATGAATGACTGAAGTGAATGAATGACGTAATGATTATTTGCTGAACCCAGGTGAGTGCCAGCTCTGTGGTGGACATGCTCCCATGTATTATTTCACCGGGCCTCCCAGATGTCCTGGAGGAAGACAGGTGTCAGGGTTGCAGGGTGGGCTGTCCAGGGTCACATATGTGGCAGAGCAGAGACTGAGACCCAGGTCTCTGTGACTGCAAAGGTGGAGCGCTCCTGGCTGCACAGAGAGATCCATCAGGCCCACACCTCAAATCACCCAGGCGTAAGCCTGAGATCGCAGGGCAAGACTGGGGTCCTGTCTGTGGGCACCATGTTGGGTGCCATGTCCCTGGACAGCCTGATCCTCCCTCCTGGCTGATACGGCTCTTCCCAGAAGCTGCCTCTGACCCTCTTAGGCTCATGGCGAACACACGGTGACCAGCCAAGGCCTCTCTCCATGGCAGTCTCCCCCTGGCCGGCAGCCCTGTGCCACAGCGGCCTGCTGGCATGTACAGCTGAGTCCCCAGGCTGTGCGCTCACAGGGGCTCCGTACATGTGATGAAAGGGACAGAGGAGGGATGGGGGAGCAGAGGCGGGCAGGCCTGGACGGCTTCCCAGGGCTAGCACGGCCCCCAGGGCCCTGCCCCCAGGTTTTTCCGGGGCCTAGACTGCCCATAGTAGGTGCTCAGTAAACGTTTGCTGACAGAAGGACTGAGCAAGAGTCCCAGGGCTTGCCCACGGCCCCAGCCCTCCCGGCCCACTGTCCCTCTGCCGGGTCCTTTCTTCAAGCTCAGCCGCAGGCCCGTCTTTCCCAGGCTCACCTCCCTGGGAAACCGGTGGCACAGAAATCCCGACTCGGCGTTTCTACTCTGCTCCCCGCCCCTTCCCTCTAACTCGGGGAAGCCCCCAGGCCTGTCCAGACAGCACTGAGTAGGGACAGAAAACGTGGCAACTCAGACACAGAAGCCCATGACGACTTGTCACCTGGCAGACGGCAGGCTGGAGAAGATAATTCAATTAACTGAACGCTTGGATAGAGTTTAATAAACAGGAAGGCTGTTCTACTGACTTAACTGTTTCGAGGCAGTAAAATTCGTGTGCCCACGTGCGAATCTTCTGTCCTTCGGAGGTGGAGGGGTGAGGGGGTGGGGGGCGGGCAGCTCTCTCTGGAGGGCAGCGTCCTCTGCGAGGTCAAAGCCTGTGGGTGGTGCGCTGTGGGCTCTCCTGCTTCAGGAGAGAAGTGAGGTGAGGTGGGGGGCCGGGAGGCAGGAGGGAGGGCCTGGCCGGAGGGTCCTGCACAGGGCGGGTCTGGCCCAGCCGGGGAGGCCAGAGGGTGGGCACCTGGGAGGGCCCCGGGGGGCGGGGGGTGGGGGGGCTAGCACAGGCTCCCCTCCAGGAAGCTGCCCTCCCTCTGACACCTCCCCAGGGCCCTGGCCCCTCTCTGTTGTTTTATATATTTGTTTAGTTAAATAATGAGGTACAGTGAGAGCTCATGACCTCGTTTTTGGAGCCACACGTAGGAGATTTATGGGTGCTCTCCTTAGAGCTGCTGGCAACGGGCACCTTCCTGAGCTCAGAGAAAGCCTCACATTCTGGGCTCACAGAAAAAAAGCCGTTTATTAAAATTATTGCCCCATAGGGGCGCCTGGGTGGCTCAGTCGGTTAAGTGTCCGACTTCGGCTCAGGTCATGATCTCACAGTTCATGGGTTCGAGCCACACGTCGGGCTCTGTGCTGACAGCTCAGAGCCTGGAACCTGCTTTGGATTCTGTGTGTGTCTCTCTCTCTGACCCTCCCCTGCTCATGCTGTCTCACTCTCAGGAAAAAAAAAAAAAAAAAATTAAAAAAAGTTATTGCCCCATAAAAAGGGCGAAATGATTTATTCAAGTGGGAAGAGGGAGTGTGTGCTGTGGTGGGCCAGCCAGAGGCGCGGGAGGGGGCCCCAGGGACCCACCAGCTCCCCCACCCTCCGTGGCTGCCTCTCCCCACTGGGGCCAAGCTGCCTCAGCCCGCCAGCAGCCTCCTGCCCGAGGTGGCCAGAGCTCCCCTGAAGGCTGTGTGTCTGGCCATGTTTGTCACCCCCCTCCCCACATCCAGCCAGGACACCCCCTTGCCCTCTGCAGCAGCAGGGCCTCTGGGGCCCAAAGCAGAAGGAGGGGCAGGGACTGGAGGAGGGACAGGGACCTGGCTGGTAGGGAAGGGAGAGGGAGGGAGAAGTGCCAGCCAACGATGACCAGGTTGGGGGGGGCACTGACCCGGGGCGGAGCCATCTCACCACAGGGTTCAGGCTGGGACCGCGGAAAGGGAAAGCCAGGGAGGGTGACCCGGTGGGAGCAGAAGGGAGGAGCCTGGCTGTGGAGCTGTGAGCGTGGGGGTGGCCCCTCTGTGCAGGCCGGTCCCCGCCTGGATACACAGGCCACGGAACCCCCTCCCCAGGGCACAGGCTGGCCCCTGCTTAGGGACCACCTGGGCTCCAGTGCCCTGGACCTCAGGCCTGGCTCAGGACACACAGGGCCGGGGGCAGACATACCAGCTGTCAGATGGAGAGGCCACGGGAGCCCCCATCCCTTCAGGGTCCCCCTGGCTGGAGGAATAACCCAATAAAGCCTGGGGGGGCTGGGGGGGTTGCAGCTCAGCCTAGAGGCCCCCGAGTCACCTGCTAGCTTTTGCAGGCCCCTGGCTGCCTTGGTCAAGGGCCCCTGGTACACGCTCACCTCCACTCCTCCCCCCTCCTCCCGCAGGGCTGGGTGACAGCCTCCCTCCTGCTCCTGGCTTCCTGCCTATCTGCCAGGAGAGTCACCACCCTGTGGGCCTCTTGGCTGCCCTGAGGGCCCCGCACACAGCCGAGGGGACCCACTTGCTCAGCCTCCCCCAGGGCTTCCCCTAGAGCCCCCCACACAGCCGAGGTGCTGGGCCAGCAGGGGTGGGGCTGCCCCCACATGCTCACCTCCAGGCTGGATGCCCCTCCTCCCAGCGGCAGGGTCCCTGCCTTTGCAGGTCAGATCTCTCGAAATAGGTCTCGAAGTGTATCTGCCTCCCCGCCCCCAAGCCACCTCGGTGTCACCACACCCAGCACCTCCTCCACTGGCTTGGGGGCCACAGAGGCCCCTCCCTGCTGGGGGCTCACACTGACTTGGGGGGTCACATGCTCAAAGGTCCTCTGCAGCCTCCCTGACGGTGACTATGGGCCACTGTACCCCTCCAGACCAGCTGCGAATGGCGCTGGCCTTAGGCCCCCAGAGCAGCCGATGCCCTGGTGGCAACGCCATGCCCGGCCCGCCCAGTCCAGCGAGCCCATGGCTCACGTTTCAACGTGGGCCTTGTGAGGACAGCTAACCCACGGGCCAGGCTGAGGCTCCTGTAGCATCGGGTGGTCCGTGTGCTTGCCCAGGGGTGGGGCCATCACGTAAAGAGTGGCCTCTGCGGGGTGTCCCCGTGAGACACACTGTCCAAACCCTGACCCTGGAGAGTGAAGGGGTGCTATTGATTTTACCCAGGCAACAAGTGCCCACCAGGTCCACCCCAGGCAAACCAAGACATGGGTCCCCTACGGGCCCCCCAGCTCAGCAGGGCCCAGGCACAGAAGAGCCAGAGCCCCCGAGGCCGAGGAGGGAGCCCCCAGCTGCCCGGCGCAGGCCAGGGAGGCGCTAATCCAGGAAGCCAGCAGACAGGCTGTAGCCCAACAGCTCGGGCCAGACAGGGCCACCGCCTGCGAGACGGCCTAGCCCACCTGGTAGCGTCCAGACGAGGGGACTGGTCCCGCTGGGTAACCTCGACATGACAACAGAACGGAGTCCACCCGCCATCCACCCGCCTTTACTTCTCCTCTCAAGCCCCAGCCCCTCCCCCGTCTGCACTGGAGGGGAGGGGATCTGGCAGGCCCCAGACCTCTTATTTCCAACAGAGAAGGCCATGGCCACGTTCGTCTCGAGGCAGAGCAGGTGCTGAGCCTGCTGGCCCAGCCCAGGCCACTGGCCCTACTGCTTGCCACTTCCACGAAGCCCTCTCCGTTCTTCAGGCCGCTTCCCCACAGGCCTGTCCTGCAACCCCAATCCTCTGCTCCGAGGCTGAGCACTACCTGTCTCAGGCTACACTGTGGGCTCTCTGAACCCTCATCCCGGTCACCTCTGTCCCACCAGCCAGGCAGCCCCCAGGACCCGAAAAGCCTCAATAAAGGCCTGATAAGTGACTAAGTGACCCACATCCACAGCTACGGGCCCTGGATGGTGCTTTGAGAGCTACTTTTCCTCACTTGGGCCACGCGAGACTGTCATGGGCTCCGGGGGCTCCCGACTCCGTGCTGGCTCAGTGATGCCCATGTTCCTCTCCTGGGCAATTAGCTGTGCCCACTCGGGGTCCAATTCCTCTCCCTCCTGCCTCCCTGTGGGTCTTTGGGGCTGGAGGGCGGGATGCACGCACAGCCTTGGGGACTGGGTGGCCAGAGCCACACCTCCTGTTCCATGACTCCCAGGCACTGGGGCCGTTAGCACTGGGCTTCAGCAGGTCTTTCTCGGTTATGAGAACTGCCGCCCCCGCCCTTGCCTCCCTGAACATTCCTCTGTGCCGGCGCCACACGGGGTCTGGTAACGAAAAGCGTGTCCTGACCTCCCGGAGGTCCCCGGTCCAGATGAATGGCCAGAAGTTGTAGACAGCGAGTCCTCGAGCAGGAAGCACACCCAGCGTCAGGCTGGAGGGCGTGGACCGGCTGGGGGAGGAGGCAGCGCCCCTCTGGGGTCCTGCAGCACGTGGAGGCCACCCCACCCCACTCCCCCTGCCCTGAAGCTCCCTTCCCTGGTCTCTGTGGGAGACCTCTCATGCCTGGGCCCCCAGAAACTGCTGGCGTGGGGGTGGGCGGTGCCTGCGGACACGGGAGGTGAAGACTTGGGCCCCTCACTGGGACAGGGGCACAGGAAGTGTAGGGACTTGCACGAGAGCAGCCTGGCTCATGCCACCGCAACATGCGCTTTGTCATCAAAACGCAGAACACGTTCTCTAAGGCAAGTTTACTGATAAAGGTCAATTTTAAATACATCAGTGTGCCCGGAGGTCCCGTGCGGCCTGAAATGGCAGTGGGAGCGCGGTGTCCTTCCCAGCTCCCAGAGGGGATGGTGGCCAGGAGCACAGCAGCGCTGGCCCTTCAGGCCACAAGCACAGGCCCGGCTGGAACGAGGGGCCCATGGGTGGTGCACCCCAGGGCCTTGACCCCTGCTCTGCACAGCTGGGACCACGCTGCAACCTCGGCAAGGGCAGGGGGCCCAGACAGGCCCGGCTGCCGAGGGACCCGGGCCTTTCGGTCCCTCCAGCCCTCATTTGCCTTTTATATTAAGTTTCTTGTTACGTGGCATTTTAATTCCTGTAGCGCATTTGTCACTACTTTTGAGTTATTTCCCGAGTGGCCGCTCTCAGGCTGGCCAGACGCACCTCAAAGGCGCTCTTGCTCACTCCCTGCTGGAGACAGCAGCTTCCCACCCTCTCCTGGGGTGACCGTGACACGCGACCCGTGACACGCGACCTGATGAGCTCAGCCCCACGGGGCCAAGATGACCACTTTGTGGGATGTTACGCCTTTTAAAGATGCTGCCAGAGGAAAGGGTGGCAGACGGTGGCCCCCCGACCACAGGGATGTCTGAGGGTCAACGAGACACCGTCTCCTATGTGGATCTGAACTACCGTCGGGGCCCTTACTTTGAACCTCAAGAAGTTTAGTATTTCTCAGGAGGCGGGCCCACGAGGACCAAACTCTCGGGTCTAGTGTATCTGCAAACACTGCTCAGCCCCTGCATCTGGAAAGGCAGTTTTGGTGGACACAGGAGGCTTGGCTGCGGGTTGTCCTCGAGCATGCGACGTTGTGGTCCCCGGGGTCAGCTGCCAGACCCGAGGGGCGCTCTCGGGACCAGGGAGGGCTTTCCCGGAGCTCACCGCGCCTGCTGGATTTGTCGGCGGATGTGTCCTGATAAACGTGGGGACTTTTCGGCCACTGTGTGCTGTCTCCTGCCCTCCGTGTCCTGGGGCTCCGGCGGTGTGCACGCGGGCCTCCCTGTTTCTCTGAAACCATTTCTCCTTTCCTTTTACCGTCTTTGCATCGTGTGATCTCGGTGGGTCTCTAGGTCAGTCAAGATCATGGATTCTGTCTGCCAGTTCATAGCTACTGTTGAGGCCCTTTAGTGAACCTTCCATTCCAGCTACTATATTTTACAGCTCCAGAATTTCCATTGGGTTCTTTTATTTTTTTTTCAATATTTTTATTTATTTCTAGGAGAGAGAGAGAGACAGTGTGAGCAGGGGAGGGTCAGAGAGAGAGGGAGTCACAGACTCCGAAACAGGCTCCAGGCTCCGAGCCAGCAGTCTGCACAGAGCCCGACGAGGGGCCCAAACCCACAAACCGTGAGATCATGACCCAAGCGAAAGTCGGACGCTTCACCGACCAAGCCACCCAGGCGCCCCAGGGTTCTTTTAATTCTTAGCAATTCTGGTCTTTCTGTCGGTTCTGTTAGATGCACCTTCCTTCCCTACTTTCCCTTCCCTGTTTAATGCTGGTTTCCTTTCCTCTGATTGTATTTGCGGTGACCAAGTTCAAGTCTCCTCCTCCTCCATCCAACGCTAGAGCACTGCCAGCTCTGGGCCACACCGGACTGCTCCCTTCACGTCCAGGCGGGAGACTGGGCGTTCTGGGAAATGCGCGGTAGCAGTTCTGGGCGAGGGCCACCCTGGCCCGGTCGTGTTACCCCATCTAGTGGGCGCTGGGCCAGCTTCTCCCCTCCCCAGGCAGCTTCTGCTCCAGCCCCAGCTGCCGGCCCTGGGCTCGCCCAGTCACCCTGGGGGAACAGCTCTGGCGGAGCTGTGTGTCCGTCCTCCCTGCCCACACAGGCCCTGCGCTCCTCTCCCTGCCGCCTGAGAGCTCTACCATTTTTGTCAGTGGTGCCCGGGGCGGAAACGGCTTCACCGACTAATCCAACCAAATCTGGCCCCTTTGAAAGAACAGCTCCTGAGGTCAGTGTTTGAGATTCTTCCCGCCCAGCCTAGAGCCCGGCCTGTCACCACCCCACCCACGGCTCCTCCCACGCGTCCTTCTCTGCGAGCTCCACTTCCCACAAGCCCCTGTGAACCTCACCCTGTGCCGCAAGCGCAGTCAGTCCTGTGGAGGGACATGGGCTCCAGAGGTGGGGCGGCGGGGCAGCAAGGGCAGCTCTGGGGCCTGCTGCAGCGTGGCCCCCCACCCCCCCGAGGGAGGCCCCCACACCGCCCGCCCCCACCCTCCATACCCTGGGCCCGCCCGACAGACCTGCCCTCTGTGGCCCTGAGGAGCGGGGCGAGGCCCAGATGGCGTGGTGGAGGGGGACCCGAGCCCGGCTCTCCGGGGCTGCTCCGCAGTGCGGGCCCTCGCATTCTCCACAACCACAGGCCCAGATGCCCCTGCGGCTGGTGGCGCCAGTGCCAGGGACCTGGCCCAAGGGACAGAAGTGACGCGTGCCAGCTGAGGAGATGCTCGGAGGAAGTGGAACATGTCCTGCTTCCGGTGGCTGGGAGCAGACACCAGGGTGGCGACTGGAGCGATGGTCTTGAACACAAAATACGAGCCACGTGTGATGAGTGGCAGAGGAGGCTGGCTCCGCCCGTTGAGCCGCCTCACCGGCCAGATCGCCCTCCTGGACCGGCTGGCTCGGGCTGACGCAGGCTGGACCTCTGGTGTCTTTAGCACCCTCATGGCCCCAGTGACACCCCACTGAGCCGCCGGAGCCCCCCCAGCCTGTTCCAGCCTCTCCAACTTCCGGCCCTTCTCAGGAAACCTGTGCTCTGGAGGCAGGATGGGAGCCTCTGATCACCCTCTGGCCTTGGACCAAGCACGATGCCCAGCACAGAGTAGGCACTTAACACACTCTGTGCCCAACGGCGGAGGAACCATCCGCACATCCCAAAGCCAGGAGGGCCACCGAGGCCGGCACCTGTGATGCCTCCGCCCGGAGGAGCTCAGCGGGCCCTCGTGGCAGCATGGGTGGGTCCCCAAGCTCTGCTTCCCCTGCACCATGAGCTCCCAGGAAAGGACGCAGTCTGCACCTCTACGTACCCCCACCTCCAACCCGTCCCCCAGAACCACATCTCATGACGGTGGCCCCGGGCTGCATCTGGCCAGGTGGGACTAAGCAGAGGTGCAGGCACACACACCCACACCAGCAGGAGGCAATGGCCAGGGCTCCAGGCCAGGTCCCCATGGGGGGCAGGGAGCCCAGGCTTCCTGAAGGTGCCTGAGCAGGGACTGCAGGGGAAGAAAGGGGGACAGGTCTCAGTCCGTTCTGATTTCACACGGAGTCTCAGGTGGTTCCACCCAGAACTGTTTGGGGAAGGGGCGCCTGGGTGGCTCAGTCGGTTAAGCGTCCAACTTCGGCTCAGGTCATAATCTTACAGTTTATGAGTTCAAACCCCGCATCGGGCTCTATGCTGACAGCTCAGAGCCTGGAGCTGCTTCAGATTCTGTGTCTCCCCCTCTCTCTGACCCTCCCCTGCTCACGCTCTCGCTCTCTCTCAGAAATAAATGAAACATTAAAAAAATTTTTTTAAAGAACTGTTTGGGGGATAAAGATTCTGACGCTAAACGTTCCGACCACTGAGCCTGATGCTGGGCATGAGACTCGGGCAGGCAGCTGGGAGGAGCCCTCGGAGGACAGGCGGGCGCGGAGGCCTGCGTGAGCCCCTGCACGTGGCCGTGTACCTCCGCCTGCAGCCCAGGGAAGCTCGCTCCGCCCGAGGCCTCCAGGTGCCTGTCCTGCTCTGCCCAGAACCTCCCAAGCAGTGCCAAGCTCTGTGGCTGGTTCTGGAAGGAGAGCCTGCAGGACAGACACCCCCCACTCTGCCTCAGGCCACCTGGTGACGAGCATTTATTGTTTGGCCCCCAAGTGGCCAGGACAGGGGGCAGGTCGGGAGGGCAGGTGAGAATCCATGGCCTGGGGTCTGGAGTCTGATGGGGACATGGCGTCCACAGGGGACCTAGGAGCCAGGAGTCCCACCTGCTCCCCCACCCTGGGGCCACCCACCCAGCAAAGTCAAGAACCACGCCAGGTTGTGGGGGGAGAGCTTCTCAGGATGTCCGTCCACCTCTCCGCTGCCCGTGGCTGCTGAGGGCAAGCGCTCTGGTGACTCCTGACACCTGACGTCCCTGACGCCGCACGCAGCTGCCATTCGACAGCAGCGGCCCAACGCACATGAAGGAAGTGACAGAGGCACAGCCCTGGCGTGATCTGGCCCAAGGACTTAGCAATAAGCCTTTTAAAATGGCCTGTGCTCAGTTCCCAATCTTCACACACGCCCGGCCCACGTGCAGCCCCGTGGCTGTCACCTGTGTCCAGAAAGCCGTGAATGCATTCGGGAGGCCGATTGCACAGCGAACACCGTTCCCGCGGCTCCCGGTGGGACGCACAGCAAGCGGATGAAGGAAAGTGTTGAGCTGGAGCAGCCGCCAGGCCGTGGATCCAGAGATGCAGTGGTGAGAGGACCCGCGAGGGGAGCACAGCCAACGAGGGGCCGCGGTGGGACTGGCGAGGCTAGAGCGACCGCGTCTCCCCACGGCCAGGCGGGGCCCGCACGCGGCACTGAGGCCTGAAGAGCCCAACACAGGAGTTCAAATGTTGCGAGAAATCTAAACAGTTGGTTGCAGTGCCTGCCGTGCACGCAGACCTAGGGCTCGCTTTGGGACGCCCCAGAAGTTCGTCAGTGCGCAGGCGGGAAGCGCTGAGTCCCGGGGGACACACAGCGGACTTGGAGCCCAGGCATCGGGCCTGCAGGCGGTGCGCCACAGCCCCCCTCAAGGCAGTGGGCACCCCAGGCACACGGTCCTGTTTGCGCTGGGGGGAGGGACTCCATCGTGCCAGCGCAGCACGCGGCCCCCACACCCTGGGGTCCCAGCAGGAACGTGCGGGAGGCCGGTGCGGCTGAGCACAGCCGTGGCTTGTGTGGGGACACGAGAGCAGGGTGACGACACGCTGCCCATAAAGCCTGTTCTGCTGACTCATGGTCAAAAGCGGAGTCCCAGCCGTCAGCGCCCGACAGTGGCGGCGGCCACACGGCCCTGGGGAGGGCGGGCCAGGCCGTGGGTAACGCTGGCCCCATCCAGTGGCCGCAGGGACTGCCATCGCTTGGCCTGAGGGCCGGCTTTTCTCCTCCTGGACGGACAGGCCTCTCCACCCGCACACACGGCAGGGTTCAGCTGGCACACACGAGGCCAGAGTCCGCTCAGCTCGGTCCTGGGTTGTGGCCACGGGACGTTCCGGCAGGCTCTCGGTTTGGAGGACCCTTGCAGGAGGGCTTCTCACGTTCACGTGCCAGGAGAGGAAACACGGCCAGCCTGCAATGCGCCAGGGCACGCAGGGTGGGCTGCCCCAAGTTGCCGAGATCCCACACCGGGCACTCCTGGGCGAGCTCTGGCCGGCTTTGCGGTACCCCTGGCCGTCAGTCCTCAGCCGCCGCGGACGAGCAGGGCAGAGGGGAGAGCTCCTGGGGGGCCTCGAGTTTGACCACGGCCCTGAGGGCCAGACGCCGCCGCTTCACCTGCCGCTGTGTCGCAAACACCGAGCGCAGCGCACGCAGCTGTCCCAGCTCCTGTGCCGTGAAGCAGGGCTGACCCTCAGCGAAGCGGACGACAGCGTCAAAGGACAAGGCCGCCTGCTCCCAGGCCTCCTCGTCGCCTTCCTTCTCCACCTGCTCCGGGCCGCCCGCAGACAGGGCCAGGCCCTCTCCGGCCTCGCGTCCCAGCCCATCCTGCTCGGCGGCCACGCCCCGGTGAAGCCGGTGGCCGGGCCGGGCTGGGGCCTCTCTACCGAGCTCCAGGATGTGCGCAAAAGTCTGGTCGTGAGGCTTCGTTCGCAGACATTCCGGCTCCTCCTCAGAGGATGAGCCCTCGGCGAACGTGACCGCAGGCCACAGCTTCCTCCAGGCCCGGCTGAAGACATGGCGGGGCACCGCGCTCCAGGCACAGGCCACGCTGACGATGGCGTCGTTCATGCTGTAACGGGGGTGAGCGCTCTGCAGCGGGGCGGGAGGGTTGATGAAGTTCCTCAGGAAATCTCTCCGAATGCCCTGGTCCATGGGCTGGACGGAGGCGGTGGCGCCTGCAGGCAAGAAGACGGTGAGCACATTCTCGGAAAGCAGCTGCGACTCCCGCGGGCGCGCCCGGGCGCCGTCCAGCAGAAGGACAGCCTTGCCGTCCTCGGGCAGGCCCACGGCGCGGAAGTGCTCCCGCACGGAGGGAACGAAGATGTGGTGGAACCAGTCGGCAAAGATCTCCTTGTCCACCCACGCGTGGCCCTGGGCCTTGTACGCGCCCGGCAGGTGCTGGATGCCGTGATGTGCGCCGGGGCCGCCGCACTTCCCGATCACCAGCGGTTTGAGCTTGTGGGAGCCGGTGGCGTTGGCGCACATCAGGACGGTCAGTCTGTCCTTGCTCTGCCTGACGCCAGGCGCCGTCCCGCCCTGCAGGCTGGGGTGCGGCAGGCACCGCCAGAAGAGGCTGGTCTCGTCGGCGCTGTACACCTGCTCGGGGGACAGGCCGTGCTCGGCGGCCAGGCTCCGGAAAAAGCCGCAGAACTGCTCCGCCGCCCGGTGGTCGGCCACCTGCTTTTCGCTGGACGCATCCAGCTTCTTGATGCCGTGTCTGGCCTTGAAACGCCAGAGCCACCCGCCGGAGAACACGCAGGGCTCTGTGAGCCGCATCTGCTCGTAGAGGTCCTTGGCCTTCTCGATGAGCATGGGGCCCGACACGGGCACGCCCTGGGCGCGCTTCGCCAGGAACCACTCGTACAGGCCCCGGTCCAGCTGCTCCAGCTTGGGCGTGTGCAGGGTGCGCCGCCGCTCCAGCGCCTGGGTGCAGTCCGAGCTGGCGAAGAAGCGGAGCAGCTGAGCCTTGTGGGCCTTGATGTCGTACAGGGTGGACATGCCCACGTTGTACTCCTGCATCAGCACCTTCCGGCTCTCTCCCTTCTCCAGGCGCGCGCAGATGTCGATCTTCTCCTTCAGGGTCAGCACCACCCTCTTGCGCTTCTCCCCGGGGCTCCTCCCCGCAGCCTGCTTGGAGGCCATGTGGACGCTGCCCGTCCCCAGGGGTGGGGACGCGCTCGCGGCGGGGCCCGATGGACTGCCGGCCTCTCCTGCCCCCGCCTGCTTCAGTCTCCACTCTGATGCCCCGTCCCACTGGCCCCGGGGCCACCGCAGGCCTCCGTTCCTCCTCTGCTCCTCCCTCCGGTGTCAGCAGCCTCTCGCTTCAGCTTCGGGCTCCTAGCGACGCTGGAGGCTCCTGGCGCGCTCCACAGGAGACGAGGGTCACACCGCCGGAACGTCTGGCCTTCTCTCAGGGGGACAAGAGCAGCCCCTCCTTTCAAACATGGACCACAGAGTAGAGGGGTGCTGGGGCTCGTTTCTGGTTAACCGAGGCTGCGCTGTCTGTGCTGGGGACGCCCCTCTGCGCTCACGGCATGGTCCCACAGGCCACGCTTCAGGAACTGGAAAGCAGAACAAGGGAAGAAAGAATGTTACTGACCATGCGTCTGAGCCACCTGCACACATGCCCGTTAGTGTGGGCCTGCGGGGAAGCCGCCGCGGAAACCAGAGCGTGCTGGGGTGACCCACACGTGAGCTGGCCACAGTGCTGCAGCACCGGGGGGGCTGCCCCGCCAGGTGCGCTGGCTCTTCCTGGCTCCGCCAAGTGACCTCTCGGCCACCGCAGCTCCTTCAGGCCAGACAACTGCATCCTTTCCCACCATCTGCCCCAACGCTCCTGCCTTTCCTGCGCTGCAGGGCGGAGGAGAGGCGTCCTTGCTGGACCCTTTGAGATTCATCACCACACCTCGCCCGCTGAGACACGGACAGCCTCCAGCCTGGGGGCGTTAAGAGCTGCCACCTGGACACTGACCAGCCCGCTGATCGATGCAGTGCAGTGTCTGGAGGGAGGGTCCCCTAACTTCCTTCATGACTTGGCCCCCGGCCCTCACTCCCCTCTCACCAGGGTGGCAGCTACAGCCTGCTTGCTGTCACGTCCTGTGATGAAAGGCAGGCGGTCCTCACCGTGGGCTTCTAGCAACTCCCTCCCCAGCCCTTCCTTTGGACGTGTCTTCCCAGATAAGTAGACAGTGAGGCAAGGGACTAGTCACATGCAGAGCACAAAAATACAGCCCTTTGAGATCAAACTCTAGGCCCGTCACCAGCCAGCTCTGGGTGTGTCCATTCCCCCGTCTGGGTCAGTCTCCTGGACTGCAAAGTGAGGGTGCTGCTCCTTTATGGATCCCACTTCCACCCTAGTTTCTGGGAATGATGGCGTGACGGCAGATTGCTGGCCCTACCAGAAGGGCAGTAAAGGCCACAACCCACTCTTAAAAGGGTTCCACAGGACAGCACCCCAGGAAAATGAGGCCTGGACCTGACAGGGACTAACTCTAAGCACAGCAGGAAGGAGAAGGAGGAGCTGCAACTGTAGAAAAGGCCTCCTGGAGGAGGCTCTGCACCTGAGATAGGACCTTTGGGGACGTTTCTCGCTGGGGACATGCAGGTGTGTGCAGGGTAACCCGGGGAAGTTGAAAACACTATGGTCCAGTCTGTGAAACAAAACTTCTTGCACACCTGAAACGCGGATATTCCGGTATTCTTGAAACAACTTCTTAAACCAAAGGGTAACCTGATAACGTGAGGACAATGAAGTGGGGGGCGGGGGTGGGTGGGATGTAGCCTTGTGAACTCAAAGTAAGCACTGATACTGAAGCCACACAACACGGATGTTAACATCTTATCCTTCTGTGCCCGAGGGACAGAGAAAGAGCTGGGAAGAGGGCATAAGGGGCCAGAGACCGGGCCGGAGGGAAGGGACCTGTCCCTAGAAAAGAGCCCTGGAGATTTAGGAGAAAAAGCGAGCAACCGCCTCCCCCGGGAGCACCGCAGTGTGCAGGGCAGGGGGCCGAGGGGAAACACGGAAACCACAGGTGCTCCGGAGACCGAGGCAGACCCGGTGGGACCCGCGGGCAGGAGGGGCCGGGGACCCGCAGGAACGCGGGGCGCGGCGGCGGGGGGGCGGGGGGTTGTCCTGCGCGGCGCCGGCGGTCACACCCGGGCCCAGGGCGCCCGCGGGAACCGGGAGCCGAGGCGTCAGCCGAGGGCAGGCTTGCTGGAGGTGACCACGTCTAGAGGTGAAAGCTCAGTCCAGGCCACGGGAACAACCCAAAAAGGGAAAACAGAAAAAAGTGCAAGTCTACGTCCGGCGGGCGGGGGGCGGGGCGCCCGTGGCCGATGCTTTCCTCAGGCGGGGCCCCCGGGAGTCTGCAAGGGGCGGCCCCGCGGCGGGGCTGGGACGGGAGGAGCCCCCGGCCAGGGAGCACAGACTGCGCGGCGTCCGTCCCCCACACCCCAGCCCCGGCCCCCACTCACCTGCGGACCCGGGCCGCCGCTGCCACCGCCGGAAGTGCCGCCTCTCTCCGCGCCGTCGGGCCGCGCCTGGCCCCCTTCCCCCGGCCACTTCCGGGACGCTCTAGGCGGCCCGGAGGACTGACTTGGCCTCTCGGTGGCCGTGCGGGCGGCCTGGTGGGTGGGGGGTGGGGCGTGGGGCCGGTGGGTGGGGCGTGGGCGGCCCCTCCCTTTGCACCTGTGCGTCGTGCACCCGCGGGACGGGCGCAGGGGCCTTGGAGGCTCGAGTTCTGCTGAGTGGGGGGCGCTGGGCCGAAGGTCGTGGGGGCCTTGCGGTCCCGGGCAGGGCCGGCAGGAGGCCGGTGACGCAGCCCCCTTCCCTGGGTGAAATCCAGTGGCCACCGCGGTTTTCTTACCACTCGGCCCCTTGTTTGGCTGGCGCCTCACCCACACCTAATTTGCAGGTTTTGGACTTGACGTTTGAGACTTGAGAGCTGATGAGACTCACACTTGACCGGATGCAGCAGGAGCTGAGACTTCGGGGAGCCCTGGGATGCGGTGCGTGTGTTTTCCACGCAGGACAAATGGGAGCCTTTGAGACCAGAGTGCAGCTGTGGCGGCCGAATAAAGCAGCCCCGTCCCTTGCCCAGAGCCGCATTCCCCGGAACCTATGAGTACGTGACCTCAGGTGGCAATAGGGGCTTTGCTATGCGATTAAGTTAAGATTCTTGAGATGGGGAGATTATCCTGATTATCGCAGGGATGGGGGGGTCGGGGGCAGTGTTATCACAGGGACCCTGTAAGAGGGAGGAAGGAGGGACAGAGTTTGGAAGACAACATGCCGCAGGAAGCAGAGGGAAAAAAGGAAATGTGGCAACAGACACGGGTGGGAGCGTGTGCTTTGTGGGTGGAGGAGGGGCTGCCAGCCAAGGATACATAGTCTCTCCCAGAGGATCCAGCGCTGCTGACACCTTGTGTGCTGTTTTAACCTCCGGACGTAAGGTTATTTGTTGCAGCAGCCACGGGGAGCCTTGACAGACCTCCATGGCTCCCTCTGGCTTCCGCCACTCTCTCCCTGGGCTCCCAGGGTGCTGTTGCCCCAGACCCTCCTTTCTCGCCCCCACTGAGGATTACTGACCGGGTTCACTCCTGGGCTCTCCCCTTCTTCCCACACCCACTCCCTGGATGATCTCACTCCCATGGAAGTACCAGCAAGGGCCGGCAGCTCCCACAGCCCGGTCTCCTGCCAGGACCCCTCCTGAGAATTCCAGATGCCTGTGCCCTTCCTGGCATCCCCTTTGTGAGGACTTCATGCTCAACATTTCTAGACCTGAGCTTGTGACACTGGCCAGCCTTGCTCCACCAACACACTCCCCGTCTCAGTGAGTGGCAGGGTCCTCTTTCCATTCCCTCAAGCCAAAAATTCAGTCATGCTGGACCCTGTCCCTTACACCCCACACCCAGATTGGGGAGGGGCTCTGCCTGGCTCTGCCCTCCCCATCTGTGCCACATCCAACCTCCTCACTCCCACCAACCGCTCTCTCTCAGCCGGAGCCACCCCCCTGTCCCCTCGCGTCTGTCTTCGCCCCTGTGTCTGCCATCTACTGCTGCACGATGATGCACCCCAAAACTCAGGGGCTTGAAACAGTAACCATTTTGCTGCGCACGGTTCTGTGGGTCAGGAATCTGGGCATGCTAGAGGCAGAACAGAGCCTGACGCGAACATGAAGGGGACCCAGCAGGGTCTCCTGGGGCAGCCAGGCGTCCCCCCAGGAACACTGGCTCCATCCCTGTGTTGAGACACTGCGCTGCCACCTCATGGACATGGGCTCCCATGCCCCCCACCTCCCACTCCCGGCATGGGGCGAGCAGGGGCCTGGGTTTGATCCCCATGAAGCATGGGATTCCGCCTGATGCTCTCCGCAACACTCTGGGACCCTTAGGCCTTGTCTCAAGGACTGAGCCAACGCTGGCTGAGAAGAAAGGGGCATAAAGAGAGGTGGAGAAAGAACTGGTATCTCCTGGGAATGGCATTGAGGGCCCCACCCCCTAGGACCCCCAATGCACAGGGTTGAGCCCCCAGACCACCCCTGATCACCACAGCAGCCTCCACATCTCCATTCACAGCCAGAGTCGCCTTGAGAGGGTCAGTCCGAGGTCACCCTCTGCCCCACCTGGCCTTCCAGTGGGCTCCACAGGGTCCCCCTGCTTCCTCTGAGCCCACAGGGATTCCTCCTCTAAGATTGAATACCTTCCCCATCCTGGCCTGGAGGTGGCAGAGCCACGCCCCCAGCCTCTGGAGGCCTCGGCAGGTGGTGGGAAACATCACCAGCCAGTCCCCAGAAGGAGGGGCTTGGGGTGACAACTCTCTTACAGCAAAGGTCGGGCTTTGGCTCCAGGCTGAGGGTGTTTGTGCATCCCACACCCCCTGGCAGGGGGGCGACGCTGCCTCAGGTGGGCCGGGTCTCCAGGGCTCATCGACCTCACTCCCTCCTGGAGGGAAGAGATGGGGGGGGCAGAGAGGAGGAGCCAGCAGGGAGCTGAGGCTGGGACTGCAGGAGGGGACAGGTTTGGGGCAGAGTCAGGGAAGGTGCTTAGGACAGCTTTGCGAGAACCAGGAAGAGGCACCTCCCCAGGGGTCCAAGGCCCTTCACAGAATTAGAGACTGACTCACACCCGGGATGGCGGGAAGGCGAGGGCGGGGGAAGGGGAGGAAGGCCCTGGTGGGCTGGGAGTGGGAAGCAGGCTCGAGACATGACCTTGATTCCAGATCCCACAGCGGGAGCCTCGCACTGGGCGCGTGTCCCGCCCCCCCCCCCGACAGTCATGGGCGCGCGTCCCGCCCCCCGTTCCCTCCTCCCCCCACAGCCAGTAGTCTGGCAGCACGTGGGACTGGCCTCTCGAGTTACGAATGCGTTTTTCTAAAGGAAAAAGGTCTATAAAAGTGGAAGGTGAAATCAACTGTGGTTTTGTAATTCACATACCATCTTCATTTTTCTAATTAGTTCTGCATAAAATACACGATTCATCCAAAAAGAGGTGTCCATTCAAGTGTGTGGGACAGGGTGGAAGCCATAGGAGGTCACGGTCTGTCAGCAAGGAGTCCGCGGGGGGCGGGGGGGGTCAGGGATCCTGCCTCCTCCGGGGGCCCGGCCCTGCTCCGGTCCCACCAGCCCCGGCCAGGGGGCGACGTGGGCAGACAAGATCTTCAGGACACTCAGCTGGTTGGGCAGATGTGTGGGGAGCCAAGGGAGAACAAGAAAATCCAGAGCCCTGGGAGATGACACAAGGGAGCTAAGGGTGAGTCATGTCAAAGCCACACCCTGACCCCGTCCTCTGCGGGGAGTCCCACCCCTTTGTGACCAACCAGTCCAGGCTCAGGGTGGGCTTAGTGGCTGTGTCCAGTGTGTCCAAAGCATGGATGACAGGACGGGATGCAGTCAGTGACCAGCGTCAGGGCTCAGGGTACAGTCAGGATTAGGGCTAACTCGGTGAGCAGGGCCAGGATTCAGGCTGTGACCCTAAGGAGCTTGACTGGGGTCAGAGGTGGAGTGAGGGCCATCCCTAGGGCATCGTGGCCATGGGCTTCCGTATCTGTCAGCTGCCCTAAACAGCACCACAGACCGGGTGCTGAACACCACACACATTTGTTTCCTGCGGCTCTGGAGGCTGCAGTCAGATCAGGGCACCGGCAGGGTCGGCTTCTGGGGAGGCCCCCTTCCTGCCACGCTCACGCGGGAGGGGGAGGGGGAGCTCTGGTGTCTGGTCTTATTAGGGCACTTCCCCCATCAGGGCCCCCCCATGGCCTCGTCTGAACCTAATCACCTCCAAAGGCCATCACATTGGGGTTAGGGCTTCGATGTAGGAAATTGAGGGGGGACACAATTCCAGACCGGAGCATTTTGTCTATGGCACCCCAAAACCCACATCCTTCTCACTCGCAAGGTGCACTCGTTCCTTCCCGTCAGCCCCGAAGTCTTAACAGGTGCCAGCGTCGGCTCCAACATCAGGTCTGGGTGAGACCATGGTTCCTGCAGCTGCACCCCTGCGTGCACACCCGGGAAACCAGACAAGTCACGTGTTTCCAGACAGCAGGACAAGACAGACACGGGAGAGACCTTCCCTCCAGGGGTATCAGAAGAAGGAAGGAAGCGGGAGTGGGTCCTGGGCAAGTCCCAAGCCACGGCCCTGCGCAGGCCGCCTGCCCGCACGTTCTACAGGCCTCGGGCTGGGTGTGTCTCTGTGGCAGGGGCGTCCTGTGCAGGATGACCTCCCCCCCTCGGGACAACCGACAGTGTCTTCAGGCTTTAAGCCAAATGTGCCCAGGGCACATAGCACCTGCGTGAGAAGAAGGCCAGAGAGCAATCGCCTCCTATCAAATCAGAATAACAAACACTCACGTACCTGTCAATGTTTGAGGAATGAATGTCCAGGCTGGTGCTGGGTACTGAGTGCCTCGAGTAAAAAGACAGATAAGAAAGGCTCCAGTCCAGAGCACCCCCAGTGCGCGTGAGCTGGGCGGGGGGCAGGCAGGCAGCCGGCCAGGCGCAGGGGAGTCACATTTTACCTTCCGAGGCACCTGAGCTGATGGGACTGCGGGCGGGATCAGGGGGACCATGCTCACTTCCGGGTGAACTTGAGCAAGGTCTTGTCCCTCTCTGCGCCTCAGGAGACACACTCCAGGAGAAAGGTTGCAAAGTGGCAGGTATCAGGGGCCTGGGCAGGAAAGAACTCAGAGGTGCGGCGAGTGCCAGGAAGGTCTGGGTCTCACCCCTGGCCCACATCACTGCGTCACCTTGATCCAGGACTCAGGGTGAGAGGGTGAAAGCTGCCCCCCACCAGGAAGGGTCGCTCCTGCTCCCCAGGAGGGCTGGGAGGCGGACAGAGCGTTTCTCCATTGAGTGCAGCCCCTGCTCTGCCCCGGGCCTTCCTTCCAGGGAGGAGCCCAGGGGGGAAAGCCAGAGGGTAAAGTGAGGTCAGAGATGCCATCCATAGGGCCTGGAGGGCATTAGGAAGTGAAAGGTCCTCTCCCCACCCCTGGGAGGGACCTCTCGCTGCCCCTTCCCCCGGACCCACTGGGGTCAGCAGGCTGTGGGCATGGCTTGTACCCCCCAACACCTGGGTGGACGTTCCAAGGGGTCACGGGGAGACTGTTTACAAAGGGAGGGGTGAGTTTGGAGGGACAATGGGGACTGAGAACGGGCCCCAGGCCACTGGCAGCAGGAAGCCACTGGGCCCCTGAGCTTGGCGGGGGTGGGGGGGTGGGGAACAGTCGGCACAGGCCGGCCAGGGCCAGCAGGAGGGCAGCCGGCTGGCCCATGGGGACACAGCACTCACCGCACGGCGCACCCACTGTCAGAGCACGGCCGGAGAGATGGCCCGGCCTCTGAGCCTCCCGCCCGCAGTCTCCAGCCAGCAGAAGCGCCTTTGGAATCCTTGTGGGACCCCAGGACACAGACAGGGGGAGAGCGGGTCTGGGTGCAGGCAATGTCGTGCCCGGTGCCAACCCCCCCACCTCCTCCGACTGCAGAGAATGCTAACACTGCATTTCACGGACTCCCTTGCAGCTAAAGTTTCACACCATGTGGGGACTCAGTGAGGTCACAGGGGTAAGCCCGCGCCCTGGCCTGCACACATTTGATGCCGCACCCCTGCGCACTTTGGCTGTGCCAGCCCCCACCCCCAAGCCTCCAGGGCACCTCCCAGAGCAGCCCTCCCCCCCTCCCCCCCGCCCGGCGAGGCATCTCTTGTTTGCAGCCATCCAAGGTCTGTGGCTCCTATGGGTCCAGGAGCCCCAGGAGCACAACAGGACCCAGGGAGGTCGCCTTCAACCCTGGAGAAGATGGCCACCCCTCTCTGGCTTCCCAGCTGGGTGTGAGGTGGGCAAACCCTGGCACCTCGCCCTGGGGTGGATCAGAAACCACCAGGGGTGGGGAGGGCTCTATCTTCCGGAAGCAGACGGGAGGACAAAGGGAATGGCGGGGTGCAGCCTGGCTTGGCAGGTGGAGATTGGGATCTGCCAGCCCTACGGTGCCTGCTGGCCCCGGGGAGCCTGTGCATGTTGACAGTGGGCCGGGGAGCCTCCCCCTCACCAGCCAAAGTGATATAAAGCCACCCTGAGGTCCACACCCCCGCTGCCCAGTGGTGACCATGAAGGCCGTCGTCCTCACCCTGCTGGCCATTGGCTTGGCTCTGCAGCCAAGTAAGACCCCCCCCAGCTCGGGGCAGGGCCATGGGAACGGGGCTGGGGTGGGGGCAGCCCAGGGAGACCAGAGGGGCCCTCAGAGAGAGCACCCACCCAGAAAGACGAAGAGGGAGGAGGTGGAGGAGGGGGCCGGGGAGGAGGGAGGTCAGGTGGAAGGAAACAGGCAGTGGCAGGAAGAAGGAGCGTTTGTCCTTGCTGTGTCTCCCTCTGGGGCGGCTCATCGTGCAGCCCGGATGCCGTAAGGACTCAGCCAGAGGCGGGCAGGGCAGGCAGGGGCCCGCTGTGGTGCAGGGCCTGGCTCTCGGAGGGGCACACAGACGAGGGAGGCACCGAGAGCCTGCAGGGTAGAGGAGGCACGGGGGCAAAAAGCCTCAAGTTAGGAAGGCAAGGAGGGAGGAGTGAAGCGGAGAGGGCTGGGGTCTGTCCTGAGAGGCCCTGGGTCCCCTCCCCAGGCCTGGCCCTGGGGTCCACTGCGGGCAGCAAGGACAGGACACGCCCAGGCCAAGGTCCGGGGGGCAGGTGAGGGCCTCCGCTCAATCTCTTCCCATCCTGGGTAATCGCTAAACCTCTCAGAGCTTCCACACCTCAGCTTCCTCTTCTAGAGAGTGGGGGTCGTGACAATGGCCTGAAAGGCTGCTGGGGGTCAGCCAGTGTGTGGGGCCCGAGCACAGGGCTGGCAACGAGGGGCCTGCTCGCAACTGGGTGACTTGTGGCCCAGCTTCAGCACTGTTTTGATCGGAGGAAACCTTGTGGTGGTCACAGCTGGGGCCACTACTCCCAGGGAAAGAGCAGGACCCACACAAGGCACGCAGGGTCCCACGGCCCTGGGGAGGCCCGGGAGGGGCCGGAAGGCTGGGTTGGGTTCGCACAGGCTATTAGAGACAGTGATGGAGGGGCGCGAGCAAATCCACTCTACCCTCACCTGCCCAGTGCCCAGCCGGGCCAGCTGCCAAGTGGGGTGAGCCAGATCCCACCCTGGGGTGCATCACCCCCTTCTCTCTTGGACCATAGGCATTTTAACAGAGCTTTAAAACCTTGAGGGAGGCGCGCCTGGGAGGCTCAGTCGGTTAAGCGTCCGACTTCAGCTCAGGTCATGATATTGCAGTTGGTGGGTTCGAGCCCCTCGTCGGGCTCTGTGCACAGCTCAGAGCCTGGAGCCTGCTTCAGATTCGGAGTCTCCCCTTCGCTCTGTCCCTCTCC
Source organism: Proteles cristata cristata (assembly GCA_017311185.1). Classification (NCBI taxonomy): domain Eukaryota; kingdom Metazoa; phylum Chordata; class Mammalia; order Carnivora; family Hyaenidae; genus Proteles; species Proteles cristata. The sequence continues at coordinate 323,640 of JAESUZ010003089.1, forward strand.
TGCTCATGCTCTGTCTCTGTTTCTCAATAATAAATAAATGTAAAAAATAAAATAAAAATAAAACCCTGAGGGGGTGGGCCGGGGCGCTGCTGGTGGGTCACAGGTGCCACGACAGAAGTGGGCCCTGGAGCCTTCCTGGGTGGACTTTGATGAGCGTAGCGCCCTCCCCGCGAGGATGTCCCGGTTTGCAGCAGGCTCTTGTGCTCTCGCACGTTCCCAGCAGCCTGGAAAGTGTGACAGATGAGAAAACGAGGCTCCTTCCCCAGCCGGTGGGAGGCCGGCCTCTGAGCACCCCCGCCCCCCAGGCAGCGCGCTGCAGTGCTACTTCTGCGACGCGCAGGTGAGCAACGAGGACTGCCTGAACGTGACGAAATGCGCCCGCTCCGACACCTACTGCTGGACCGAGCGCATCCGTGAGTGGCCCTGCCCAGATTCCCCCCAACTGGGCTGGGTGTGGCTCTGCCCCGCCTCTTGCTCTTCCCTTCCCCGCCTTGGTAGGGACCCAGGGAACCCGAGTTTAGGTCTTTGCCACTGAGCCGCTCATCCTCTGTCTACCTGGCCACTTGTTCATCTATCCACCCACAGATACAGGTGTTCAGTTTCCCATCCATTCATTCCTCCACCTATCCCTTGTCTGTCTGTCCACTCATAGCCGTCTATCACCCATCCATCCATCCATCCATCCATCCATCCATCCATCCATCTATCCAACCATCTATCCATCCATCCCCCTCCATCACCTATCCATTCATCCATCTACCCCTGCATCCCTGCATCCATCCATCCATCCATCCATCCATCCCTGCATCCATCCACCATCCATCCATCCATCCATCCCTGCATGCATCCACCCATCGATCGATCCATCCATCCATCCATCCATCCACCCACCCACCATGCCTGCATTCACCCCCTCATTAGGCATGCCTAGTGCCCAGCAGCAGGTCTGCCTGCCTTGGGCCTGTGGATACGGATGGGCCCAAGCACCTGCCCTCACATGGCGGGCAGTCCTGAGGTATCACGGCGGGGGCAGGGGGAGTGACTCTAGAGTTTTAGAGCAGGCACAGGAAGAGGGCCGTGGGAGCTGGGAAAGGCCAGGTGGGTGAATACCCAGGACCCAGCCCTAGCTGTGCGGCCCCACCCCAGGTGCTGTTGGCTTCCTGACCATCCGTAGCAAGGGCTGCAGCAAGGAGTGCGTGGAGGACTCAGAGAACTACCTCTTGGCCAAGAAGAACATCGCATGTTGCTCCACTGACCTGTGCGATTTCAGTGGGGCCCATGCCCTGCAGCCGCCTCTTGTCACCGTGGTGCCGCTCCCTGCTCTCGGGGGCCTGCTGCTCTGGGGTCCGAGCCAGGTGTAGGGTGCAGGAGGGCCCCACTGTGTCCCAGGGGCCCCAGGGCACTCTTCACACACACCTTGTCCCGTTGAGGCCCCTCCCGGACCCTAACTCAGGTCAGGCTGTGGCCATCTGCCATATCTAGCCTCCCATGCCCCACCCCCGGACTCCGGCCCAGCTCCTGCTGCCCAGCAGGCTGGGCTCTAGTGATGCAGAACAGCGCGCACACAGTCCACACACCCCCTATATTCCAACCTACTCCTTAATCCTCGCTCAGGCATGCTCTTCCTCCAGGAAGCCTTCCCTGGCCACTCCCTCTACCTCAACTAACTGAGCCGTGTCCCACTCCTGGGGTCACCTGTGCTGGCAAGGAGCAGGCACGCAGGAGGGCCCCACAAAGGCTGAGGTGAAATGTACTGAGTAGAATGAGAGGCAGGGAGTGAGAGGGACCAGGAGCCCCAGGAGATGAGGTGTGGAGGGGCTCCAGCACCCAATGTCCCTGGGAGTCCTGGGGCAGCTGCCCAGCACCCAGTAGGCCCTTAATAAACTCCCGCTGACTTAGCTACAAAGAGCTCTGGTCTCGTGTGCCCCTGGGTGGGAGTCAGGGTGGGGGGCCCGGGCTGTGTTGGATTCCCACCTGGCCCCACGTCGGTGGGCTGTGACCACGTCCGCAGCCAGCCACATAGGGCGGAGCTCCAGCCTGGGCAGGAGCAGATGCCAGACACCGGGAAGGGAGGACGCAGCTGCAGAAGGCAGGGCAGCGTCCCTGGGGCCCCCGGCTCCTGCTGTGTGGCCTCACCCATGTCACTTGACCTCTCTGAGCCTCAGATACTTGCCTGGGATCTCTCCCTGCTGTGAGGGTTGAGGATTCACAAGACACAGAGGTTTCTCGGTGGGAGGGGCTGCGACTCAGTGTCCTGCCCTCTCCTCCCCCTTTGCCTGATGAGAGCCCCCTCCCTATTTCTTAGAAGTTTTATTTTGTCTGCTGTAAGTTCTCCACGTCCACGGTGAAAAACCGTGGTGAAAAACCCTTTTGCAAAAGGGTCCCCAGCGGAGCCGCCCCCTGACCCCCTGACCCCAGGTCCCTCCTGTCCAGGAGTGGGGTTCCACCCACAGTACTGTGTGCCTCGGGCCCACACCTCAATTCCTGGGAAAGCCCCTTGGAAACGGCCGTGTGAGCGGAGGGCTGGGGACCTGCACAGGGGGACGCTTCTGGCCCAAGACCCCACTGAGTGGTGGCTGAGGCAGGGTTAGAACCGGGGTTCTGGGGCTCTGGGGTGGAGAGGGAAGGGCAGGCAACACTGACCTACAAGTCGAGGCTAGAGGCCCAGAGTCGCCCTGTGCGTGTCCTCAGGCGGGACGCTGCCCCAGGTCAGCAACATTGGGTGGGGAGTCCCCACGCCGCCCCAGAGTGGCCTGCGGGTCCCCCCCGCTCCTTCCTCGCCTCCAGGGCCCAGCCCAGGCGTCCAGCTCCGGTGCAGCTCTGGCCTCCCCCACGCCTGTCCCTCTGGGGCCCAAGGCACGCTCAGCATGGAGACCTGGCTTGGCTCTGGTCTGGGGTCCAGGGCTGGCCTCGGTTTCCCTGGAGGGCACCACAGAGCCAGGGGCCTCAGGCAGAGCTTCTGGCCCACGAGGGCCAGTGGGCAGGCAGGTCTGGGCTTCAGCCAGCACTCTGTGGCCTGAAGTTGTAGGCCCAGCCTCGTCCCCATCGGCCAGGTGACCGCAGAGGACCCTGTACGCCTGTCCTGCTAATAGTTACAGAGTACCTACGACGTTCCAGGCGCTGTTCCAGGCACACCAGAAACAGCGGTCTCCCGCGCTTGGGTGGATTCTCCCCAACCTCTCTCGATGCCCTAGAGCCACCCTGGGTCACAGAGCTCACCAGACAGGGGGGTCAGGTGGACGGGATCAATACAGAAAGATGCAGCATGTTAGCAGGTGGGGCTTGGACGGGAATACAGCAAAGAGAGAGAATCACAAACCCCGGTGTGGCCCGGGGCCGCGGCAGGGCCTGGAAGTCCCGAGGGACGGGGCCGCGGCAGGGCCTGGAAGTCCCGAGGGACGGCCTCAGCCCCCAGCAGGGAAGGGAGCCCACAGTGGCCCACACGTCAGCCACACCCTCAGACGGAGGTCCTCCTTCGGGCTGAGGCTCAGGGAAGTGAGGCAGTGCCCTGGACCCCCAAGCCCTGTCCCAGGCTTCTGAGTTTGAAATATCTGGGCCCGGGTGAGGGGAGAGGCAGGCCCCGAGAGGTGCGGGACCTAGCAGGGTCCTCCATTCCCCGGACCAGGGACTCCTCTGACCTCCTGAGCCATTCCCAAGTTCCTGTGGCCTCAATCTGAGAGCCTGAGGGGGCGGGGCTTGCCCCTCCCCCACTCCAGGACAGAGGGAGGGGCGAGTCCCTCCCACACACAGCACACTGCCCACCCACCCCCGCCCCGTGGGGACAGCAAGGAGCCACCTGCGGAGGCCCGGGGCCCATCAGCCAGCAGGGTCTGGCCTGGGACCCCCACCTCCCTCTCCCTACGCCACCTCATCTTCACAAACCACGGAAAGGCCAGCCAGAAGAGAGTACAGGACTCGGATCCCGGAACCCTAGGACAACGTGGCTCGCTGTCTTCTCCGTCGTTGTACATGCCCTGGGCAAACACACGCAGATGCACGCTGCACGCCCGCCCCAGCGAACTGCCTTCTCAACACTAGTCTTTCCGTAGTAAGGAACAGAGACCTTCACGCTGCACCTGCGGCTGGACGGGCGGACTTACGTTAGCTTTTAAGATGCCATTTCCCCCCAAAAAAATAAAAATAAAAATACAAAGATGCCATTTCCCAAGCGTTCTGTGTTGGGGACACCGTGCAAGCCTTCTGCATCCGTCATCACAGGACACGATGGCAGCAGGCACCCTTTCCACAGGCCGTGCGCTCACCGGTCTCCCATGCAGCCACTCATCGGCTCCTCACCACCACCCGGCGAGGCAGGGCACAGACGTGAAGGGACCGACCTGAGGCCACACGGCTGGCTCCTAGCCCTCCTCCCCCGTGTGCTCGTTCACTGAGGTCAGGCCTCTGAGGTTGGTCCCTGCGCGGGCATCTCTGGCCCTGGCAGCACCCTCAGCCTCGGGCCAAGGGCCCACACGGTCCTCCCTTCCCCAGACCACCATCCCAGGCCCGTCTGCCTGGCGCAGGCGGGTGTCTCCATCCTTGAGCAATCAGGTGTCTATAAAGACACTACTGGGTGGACAGGCCACGGTGTTCGTCAGTGGCCTGGGCCCTCCCCTCTGAGCGCCGCTCCTCCCTGGCTGGACTCGGGGTGCAGCGGGGGCGCTGCTGGAGTGGGTGCAGGGGTGACGCGTCAGACCCTCTGGGGCTGGAGGCGGGGGAGTGGAGGCCCCACCTTTGTCAGCGGGCTCCCAGCCCCTCCTCCCTCTTTACGTCTCAGACATGAAGACAGAGCAGAGGGAAGGGGTTCCGGGTCTGATGGCCAGGGGTTCCTGACCTGCCCGGACCCCCAACAAGCTGCCGATGACCACCGCGGCACGCCCGCATCGGGGCTGCTGCCACCCGGCGGTGGGCGGCCATGATGGCATGGGTTCCCGCGGGGTGCCCGGCTGGGTGCGGACCATGCTGGCTCCCCAGGTTCGCACCATCCGAGTGGCCTCCTGGCCTCGGGGCGCAGTGGGAAGACGACATCCCTGCTGACATAACTGAGCGTGTGTAAAAGCAGAGTGAGAGCAGGGCCCTGGGAATGTAGACTGTCTGGGGGTTAGGGAAGGGGAAGACGGAAGGGAGGGTCTCTGGCAGAGGCGTGGGTGTCTGATGGAGGGGCCAGTGTGGATGGCAGAAGCTTAGAGCGAAGCTGGGCAGAGGGAGCCCCGGCTGTGGGCGGATGGGGCAGGGGTCTTGTAAGCCCCCCCCTTCTATTGTTTACCAACCTTCACTGACATCTCCGGAACACGGTTCTAGAGGCGGGCCCGCCGGCCCCTCCTGTCCCCTCCTGTCTCCTCCTAGGACGAGGTGAGTGACTGGGCTGCACTCACAGAGCAGCTGCCAAGGGTGCTTAAAGGACATCTTCACGCTGAGCTGTCCTGCCTCAGGGACAGATGGTGCGGAGCTGAGCCAGGACAGGGACAAGGCTGAACGACATGCGGGGAAGGCCTTTCCCGGGGGCTGCCGGGCCTCCCTGAGAGAGAATGAGCCTCCTGTCCACGCAGATCCAAGGACCCAGGAAAACCCAGATCCCATTCTGCCCACCTACTGGCCCCAGAAGCAAAGAACTCGGCTCCTGCCCCGATGGCGGCCGACGTAAGGCAAGCCACCTGCCACTGTGACGCTGGCAGCCAACTGGAGCCCAGGCCCGGTGTGGACCGGACGGAAGCCGTCTCAGTGAGGCGCTGGGGGGCTCTTCTCAGAGCCGCCTGCGCCTCGCGGGGCTCCGGTGCAGTCCTGAGGAGGTGGCCTCCCAGGTCACTGGCAAGCGGGGGCGGGCTGGGAAAGCGGGATGGACCTCTCCCGAGCTTTCCTTCCCAGGGTTGCGGAGAAGGGGTCAGAGAGGACGCTGGAGGCGACGCTACTCCCTGCGGGGTCCACAGCCGACATGCTCCCGACACCTACGAGGCCACTGGGGAGCCCGTTACATTTGCAGAGGCCTCTCCCCCATCCCGGCGCTAGCTGCTCCCTTTCCAAAGGGCCAAGGATGGGAATGCTCGGGAGTGAGTTTGAGAATGCCAGGATCTGAGGCTGGGGTGGTGCTGGGGGGGGTGGGGGGTGGCAGTGAGGCTACAAGCTGGGACTGAAAAGGCTATAGCGGCCAGACTGCGAGGCGCCTGAGTCGGCTGCATCCGCGCTGGGGTCGGGGCGCCCTGCCGAGGTGGAGGGTCCCCGGAGATTTCGTAGCGCGGGAAGGTCGGTTTCCAGGACAGTCTTGAAGCAGTGCGCTGCGGACGGCTGCGTCCACTTCTGCAAAGTCCTGCACCTCTGGCCGGGAGGTACTGGACCCTTTGATTCTGCTCAGATCAGGGACCGAAGCTCCGGGGCCAGTCCGAACCTTCGACGGCCGGGGAGGGAACGAAGGCTCGCAGCGAAGGGGGAGACGCGCGGGGCCAGCTCACGCTCTTCTGCGCCTGCAGCGCGGGGCGCGACCGCCAGATGCCGCTGTGGCGCGGCGCGCGGCCAAAGCGGGGTGGGCGGGGCGCGACGTGGGGGGGCGGACCACTGAGTGCGCGCGGGGGGGGCGGATGCTGGCGCGGGGAGGGCGGGGCTAGGCCGCGGCGCCCGCCGCCCCCGCGCGTCCCTCCCCAGCCGGCTTTGCGAGGTGGTTCGCTCCGGTCGCTCGGCGCTCGCCGGTTCCGGCACGGGCAGCGGCGCGGCGGACGCAGCGCCCCGGCGGCCCCGCCGCTCCCCGGGCCTGCAGCCGCGATGCTGGGGCTGCTCGTGGCGCCGCTGGTCCTGGCGCTCGCCTACTTCACGCTGCTGGACGGTTGGTACCTGGTGCGCGTGCCGTGCGCCGTGCTGCGCGCGCGCCTGCTGCAGCCGCGCGTCCGCGACCTGCTGGCCGAGCAGCGCTACGCGGGCCGCGTGCTGCCCTCGGACTTGGACCTGCTGCTGCACATGAACAACGCGCGCTACTTGCGCGAGGCCGACGTGGCGCGCGCCGCGCACCTGACGCGCTGCGGGGTGCTGGGTGCGCTGCGCGCGCTCGGGGCCCGCGCGGTGCTGGCCGCCTCGTGCGCGCGCTACCGCCGCTCGCTGCGCCTGTTCGAGCCCTTCGAGGTGCGCACCCGCCTGCTGGGCTGGGACGACCGAGCCTTTTACCTGGAGGCGCGCTTCATCAGCCTGCGCGATGGCTTCGTGTGCGCGCTCCTGCGCTCCCGCCAGCACGTGCTGGGCACCTCGCCGGAGCGCGTCGTGCAGCACCTGTGCAAACACAGGGTGAGCACCCTCTTCCCCCTCCCCGCCCCCGGGTGCCCAACCCCGCGGGCCCTGAGGCCTCCTGGTCCCTGCCCCTTCCCCTCGGGAAGGCCGGCTGCCTGTGCCCCCTCCTGGGGCTGCTCCCGTCCCACGGAGTGGGACAGACCTTTCTTGGGCCCAGGACCTCACTTCACTGATGGGCTTTCTTCCCTGGAGCTCCCAGGGCCCCTGCATCCACTCCTGGTACACGTTCTAGCGCGCTGCCCTCCTGCCACTTCACCTTGCCTCTCGGGACTCTCTGCCGCACCCTCCGCTTTTTCCACAGCAGGGAGGCCCTGAGCTGGCCTCTCCAAGGAATCGAAGTCCCGCTGCTGTTGTGTGGCTCGAAGTGTGTAGCCACCTTCTCTGGTCCTTGGTTCTCAACGGGCGGGATGGTGTCAGAGGAGGTTACTGGGGGCTCCCAAGGACCCGAGGGCACCCCTTCCCTGCCCTCTTCACACAGAGGAAGCTGGAGCCGAGGGCCTGGATCGCCACCACCCGAGGTTGGGGTTGGGGGACTGAGCTCCACAGAGCTGCGAGCCTTTCTGCCCTTTCCAGATGGAGAGAGGGCCGCGGTGCCTGTCGGGGGGAAAGGACGCTCCTCAGGGCCTGCTCCTTCCGGCACCCGCAGCGCGGCAACGGGCCCTGGGGACCCCAGCGCGCCTCCACTGGGCCAGTTTCCAGGGCAGCCTCCAGCCTGAGGCGGCTTCCCAAGAACTCACCTCAGGAGCCTGCGTGCCAAAGCCGGGGCCCCAACCCCTGCGTGCTCTAAACCAGGGCGCCTCCGTCTCTGGCTTTGGACAGGCGCTTCCCGGGCAAGGAGGGGCACAATCCCACCTTAATCATGAGACGCCGGCCTTTCCTCCATACTGGAGGAGGGGAAACTGAGGCTCACAGAGGCCATGGGAACTCCCCAAGGCAGCACCACGTGCCATGGGCACAGCTCCCTGGTCTCTGTCTCTGGACACCCCCAAAGGTCCTGGGTGCCCGCCACCCCATAGGGACAGGGATGCTCCATACACCCCTTCATGCGGCAGGAGGCCGGCGTGGGCAGCCACCGCTCAAGGGGGCTTTCCATCAAGGGGCTGAGAGCTGGGGCTAGAGGACCGAGGGCAGCATCTCCTACAACAAGATGTACCTACTGCAAGAGGGTACCGGGTGGCCGGCGGGGCTGGAAGGGACTCGGGAGAGAGCCGACAGTGCGGCTCAGCGGGCGTACCCTGGGGATGCCCAGCCGCAGACGGAAGGACCAGGGCATGGCCGGGAGGAGCCCGGGTGCCTCGCCTCGCCGCCGGGTTGAGGTGGCCCCAGGCAGGGTCTGCACGGGGCAGTCTGAGTCCGGTGTCCCGGGATCCCACGTGCTGAAGCTCTGGCAGCCTTGGGACGGGACCTGGGCTGTGGCGAAGTCTCGGGTCTGGTCACTACCGCTCAGGTGTGGCCCTGCTGGGGGGAGCCAGGCCTGGTGAAGGAGGATGGACAGCACTGGGAGCCCCCGGGAGGGGCGCCTGGAAGGGGAGGAGGGGGACACGTTCCAGGGGGAACAGCGGGAGCAGAGGCCCGAGCTATGAAGGCAGCGCCCTGGCTGGGCACCCCTCCCTGCACCCCTGCTCGTCCCCGGGGCGCGGGGCCTGTGGGAATGTCACCCTCTCTCCCTGCAGGTGGAGCCCCCCGAGCTGCCGGAGGACCTGCGGCACTGGATCGCCTACAACGAGACCAGCAGCCAGCTGCTCAGGGCTGAGAGCGGGCTCAGCGATGTGGTCAAGGACCAGTGACCACGCACCCTGCCCGCCAGCCTCTACGCGGGGGCGCTTGCCGGCCCCTCCCTGCCCGCCCGGGCCAGAAGGTGCGGGATGGGCCGGCCGGACCCGTGTCTCCCAGCTGGAGGGGTCCATAACCAACCCGGTCTACCCAGCCCCCTTCTCCCGCTCAGGCCTCCCCCTCTGCCCGTTACTGATCCCCCCTCCCCCACACCATGCTGGGCACAGGATGGGGGTGACTCAGATGCCCTGACCCAGCTCTGCTCTCAGGGTGGAGATGATGGGAAAAGTGGGAGGCCCAGGACGCTCGGCTCGTGGGCTGGGGGGTGGGGGGAGGTTCGGCCCCACCCTGCGGATGAAGCCAAGCTGGGCCAGCAGGACCACCCTGAGCACTGGAGCCTGGAGTCTGAGCGAGCTGCTGGGGGCTGGGGCAGCAGGGGTGAGGCCTGATTCTCAGGGAGAGGGATTGTGAAGGGTCAGAATGGCATTGCATGGCAGAGTCAGCTGTGGGTGATGGGGGTGGGGAGGCCGGCCCAGGGCAAAGTCTAGGCAGTCGGTGGCCAGGTGCACTGAGCAGAGGGCAGCAGAGCTCCCCTGGGGTGGGATCGGCCTGCAGCAGGGACTTGGGGCCAGAGGGCGTGCTGGGCCCCGGTGGGTCAGATGGCATAGGGCCTCCTGTATGGTGGTGAGCTCCCCGTCACTGAGGGTGTCCTAGTTGGGGCTTGCTGTTGAGGAGGGAACAGAGCAGGGAGTGGGACTCCCCCTGGGCAGCCTCTGCCCTTGCTTGTCCACACTCCTAGGTGCTCATAGGGCTGTGCTGTGTGACCGTGGACAGGCCCTTGCCCTCTCTGGGTCTCCAGCACCTCAGTTGTCTGCCCTCCTCCTGGGTTATCGTCTTTGACACCTGCCCTGCCGTTGATTCTTCCCTTCTCTGAGGGGCTCTCTTGCTCCATGAGCTGAGGTTGGGGAAGGGTCTTTTTGGCTTTTCCCAAGTGGCTCCCTGACAGGGTCACCAGCTGCTGGGACGCCGGCTGAGGCTGGGGTAAAGGAGTCTGGAGCGAAAAAACTGGCCTGGAGCCCCGATGGCAAAGCAGGGATGGGCCAAGGGGGGGTGGGGGCCGAGGCTGTCTGGCCGGGGAGGGGACCGGGGGACACCGGTCAGGTCCCTGTGGCGGGGTGGCTGCTGGCCCATGCAGGTGGCTGTGCAGGACGAGGTGGCCGCCTGCCCGGGCCCCACCCTTGCTCCCTGCCGGGCCCCAGAGCTGCCTCCTGTCCCGGCCCGGGGCTGGGCCACCGCTGCAGCCACGCACACAGGGGCACCCACGTCCCTTGCCAGCCGTCCACGCTGACCTCTGCCTTACAGCCGCAATGAGAACGCTGCAATGTTTCTGTTTCATGTAAAGAAACCCCAAGATTAAAGGGTTTTTAATGTCCACTTGCTGGGGGAAGACCTCGTTTCCGAAGCTCCGGTTCCCCAGGGAAGCCAAGGATCCCCATGGGGTGTTCTCTGGTGGGGGGGCTGTCTAGGCTTCTCGGGGTCCCGTGAACTTAGGGACGAGGTGGGCAGGGCAGGACCGGCCCCCTTGTGCAGAGCATGGGACCGAGGCCAGAAAGGATTTGCCCCACCCCCCTTGCAGGCCTCGGTGGCCTCCTGTCGCCAGCCTCTGGGGCCTGCTGTCCCACGTGCCAGCCTGTCGGTGGCAGGTGCAGGTTTCTGATTTGATTCCAGGATCCAGTCCCATGATCCTCCAGATGAGTTCGGAAGGTTAGGCCTCAGGCTCTGGGGTTACTGGAGCAGGGAAGAGGGGTGGCAGGTGGGGCAGAGGTCAGTGGACCTTAATGGCAGGGGTCAGCCTAGGGGCCCTTCTGCAAGCCCCTCAAAGAGGGACAGGGGACAGGTAGGGATGGCATGGGCCACGTCGCGCCCTGACCACTTGCTCAGGAAGGCCCGGGTCCGGGAGCCCAGAGAAGACCGGGCAGTTGGAAAAGTTGGGTTTGCAACAGGCGTTCGGTGATGGGAGGTGGCGTGGCCTGGCCGAGGTCACATGGCAGGCCGGTGGTTTGCAGCCAGGCAGGCTGAGGACCCCGGGGCTGGCCCACCCTGCCCTCCCACCTGCCCGAGCAGCCAGCCCGCGGCCCTCAGGGGACATGGAGTTTCTCCTCATCCGAGAGAGCTTCGTGCCGGCCCCGTAGGGTGCAGGCAGGGAGTGAAGGACCAGGGACAGCCTGGGGCGGGGAGCTTGGGGGTCCACACAGGTGCCAGAGACAGATTCTCCAGGGGGCTGCGGACAGAACTATACACAGCGGGGCGGGTCCCAGCAGGTCCATCCGGTGGTGGCGAGGGGCTAGCTGGTGCCCTGGGGCTGGGCAGGGGCTGGGGAGGCAGGATGGGTCTGTGTGCGTATGAGGTGTGCAGGGTGGTGGGGGCCTCCGGGCGGGACATCCCTGTGTCCCAGAGACCCTGAAGTTTCTCTGTGCACTCACCCCAGCCAGATGGGGGCAGGGAGGAGAGAGGCTCCCTCTCGCTCTGTCTGTTTGGAGAAGGTTTGACCACAGAGGAGTCCTCAATGACCAGGGGACACGCGTCCAGGGCACAGGGCTGGCCGAGGTGGGGTATGAGCAGCCTCACCCTTTCCGCCCGTGGACCAGGTGACCCTTGGTGGGCCTCTCCTGTCTGTCTGCATTCCTTGTGACCCCACACAGCACATTGGGTCCTCAATCCTAAGGCCCCAAGTGGCCCCAGCTGGTGTGAGCAGCTACCATCCCCGCTGTGGTGCCCCAGGACCAGCCCTACCAAGGCCCCACCTGGGGGCCTCCCAGCTATGGGGGGGCAGGGATGTGCAGGTCTGGCCTCAGGTGACCTCAGGCCTGCAGACAATTCCCCCCAGGGGAGGGCCAGGCAGCCCTGTGCCCTGGTGGCAGTGGGGTGGGGGTGCCCTCTGCTGGCCGTGGTGGCACTGCGCAGGGACCCCGCAGGTGTGCCTGGCCGGCTCACCGCCTGCCCTGGAATAGCACAGAAGCTACATCCCTCTCCCACCCCCACCCCCGCTGCCCCACCGGAAGCTGAAGCCAAGAGCTGCAGTGATGTCTTGCTCAGTCCCCGTGGGGAGCTGGGGGCCCTGGCCCCTTGTCTCCAAATCACGGGCCCAGGAAGCCTGACTGTGATGCAGAGTTTGGAAGGTTCCCAACCCAGAGGGCAGTGAGGGGAATTCGGGCCTGGAGAGGGGCAGGGACAGGCCCCACAGCGGCTGATATCCTGTGTGCCAGACGTATCTCCTGCCTCTGCCTCCCCACAGCGCCACTGGGCCAGGCCATGCCCGGGGCCACCCTGGGGTCCCCAGGAGGGGGAAGCAGGAGCCTGAGGCTCCACCGCCTCTGAGGCCGCTGCTGCCCACCTGGCTGGCAGGGAGCCCAGCACTGGCCCTTGGCGTCTGGGATGAGCTGGCATGTCCTCCGTGCTCCGCGGGCATGGTCTCCTCTCATTTCAGCTGTCCCCCGGGGCATAGGCCCAATGTTGGGGGGTGGCTGAAGCTCATGGAGGTATGTGGGTGTCAGCTGGCCCAGAGGCACCCCATGTAGGCCGGGGAAGGCCTGCCTCCCTGCGCCTCCATGTGCCCTCTGCCCCGCGTCCCCTGCTGTTGCTGCAGTGTCCCCGCGCCAGACACGTGGAGCGAGACATAGCCACCCTTGACCTCAGCTTCCTTTCCCCCTGGGAGCAGACGTGGAGGTGATGCTTCTGGGGTCTCAGGGCAGAGCCTGGGAGTGGGGGCAGATTTGCCCTGGACTAAGGAGCCTGTCCTGGGCTCCAGGTTTGCAGGAAGGCCAGCCCAGGATGCATTTCTCCCCCCTGGCCTCCGTTTCCCCTTCTGTGAAATGAGGCCAAATGGCCCTGGGTGAGAACAGGTGCCCGGAATGGGCCTGACTCAACTCAGCCCTCCCAGGGGCTGGCCCCGTGGGCTCTCGGTACCCAGAGAGGAAAGGGGTCAGTTCCGCCTTGGTGATGTTTATTTTCTGCAAGGGCAGAACCTGGGTGGGGGGCAGGAGGCCCCTGGCAGGGTGCTCACCCCGTGAGTCCCATGGTTAACGGTGGCTTGGGAAGCTCCGGGGAGTGCACAGACACAGGTGGCCTCTGGTGGTGGCAGGCCCTTCAGGGAAGGAGTGGGGCGCCCAGTGGGGCCTGGGCCCTGACACCAACCCTGGTGGCCTGTATGGAGTTGCACAGGTCACGGAAGCAGCAGTAGACAGGGTGGGCAGCCCCGATGCTGTCGGGGTCGCTGGCGATGCAGGAGCTGGCGCAGGACCGGATCACCATGGGGCTCTGGTGGAAGGGGTACTCTGCCGGGTGGGCGGGCATCAGAGCCTGCTCCTCCACTGCCCGGGCCCTCCCCGGCGGCCCTGCCTCCATGCACTGGATCCTGACTCCTCCAGCGGTCGCCTGAGGCCCCCAAACTAATGGCAGGGCTGGGAAGTTGTCCCGCTCCTGTCCCCAGCCCTGAAGCGGGAGCCTGGGGCCCTGGGCTGATGCCACCCTCGTGAGGCACCACGGAGCCCGTCTGTGGGAGCGCCACCTCTGGGCCCCACCCCCAGTCCTGAGGGCCATCTGGGGAAGGTGACCGCTGTGGACCCCCAGCCCGCTGTGGGCGGGACTCACCTGACTCCACCTGCACCAGCATGGTCTTGCAGGCCGTGGCCTCGGGGTGGCAGTAAGTGATGTTCTTGCATGAAGAGATGGGTGTGGGCTGCTCACATGTAAAGCATTTGAAGGCCTCACCTGGGCGAGGGATAAGGCAAACTGCATTGCTTGTGGCCTCGAGACCCGTCTCAGAGGCTCGAGCAGAAGCCACGTGTGGTCTAACCCCTGGGCCATACCCCACAGGCGCCCCTGGAGTGTCTCCCTCACCATCCCTGCTTGGGGGAGGTGGCTTGCCTCACTGAGACCTTGCAAGGCCCAGGGCTCTGACTGGTGGACTTGAATGCTGCCTTCCTCTATTGTGCCTCCATTTTCCTGTCTGGACAATGGGGCTGCGAAGCCCGTCCCAAGGGAAGGCTCTAGGACCCAGGAGGCCCATTTAGGGCAAGGGCGCTGAGCCCAGTGGGGGGTTTAAGGAGGCCCTCCCTCCCCTTGGAGGAGGCATCCACTCACCCATGTGCAGGCCAGAGGCTGCAAGGAGCAGCAGAAGCCGGAACAAAGCCCCCCACCGGGCCATCTGCCGTGCTCAGCAGCGGGAGCGGCAGCGCCGGCCGCCTCTCTGAGCCCTTATAACCTGCGCTCTCTGCGGTTCCTGCCAGGGAGCATGTGAGTCAGCAGGGTGGTGCAGGGCGGAGGTGGGAGGCGGCGTGGTGGGCGGGCCACATCACTCATGGGCCCTGCCCTTGGGGGCTGGACCCCTCTTGGCTTGAGCCACCTGGTGCTGGCGCAAGCCCCCTGTGGCCGGGACTCCAGTGTCTGTCAAGCCCAGCCAGGGCCCAGGTCCTGTCCTTCCCACCCAGGCTTCCTCTCCCTGGCATAGGTGAATGGGTGAATAGATGACTGGGTGGATGGGTAGATGTGTAGACGGATGAGTGGATGGATGGGGCTAGGTGGATAGATGGGTGGATGGATGGGGATAGGTAGATGAATGGGTGGGTAGATGTGTAGATGGATGTATGAATGGATGGGTGGGAGGGTGGGGGTGGATGTGCAGATGGATGAGTGGGTGGATGGGTGAGTAGATGGATGGATGGGTGGATGTGTAGACGGATGAGTGGATGGATGGGGCTAACTGGATGTGTAGATGGATGAGTGGATGGATGGATGGGTAGATGGGTGGGTGGGTGGGTGGATGTGTAGACGGATGAGTGGATGGATGGGGCTAGCTGGATGTGTAGATGGATGGATGGTGGGGTGGTTGGGTGATCTTTGAAGGAGTGGATGAGTGGGGCAGTGTGTGCATGGAGGGAGGGAGATGGGGGAGTAAGTAGATGGGTAGGTGGCGGATGAAAGACTGTGAGTGTGTAGCCGGCAGAGTGTGTGGAGGGCAGGTGGGCCCTGCTGCGGGTACGAGTCACGTCCCCGTCTCCAGAAGGGGCAGCAGGGGGGAGGGGCTTGGGCTGGCCCTCAGGAGGCCTGGGTTTTGGGCTTGGATTTGCTGCTGGCTCCGTGTGAGCTCTTGGGGATGACTCCCTTGCCCCTCTAGACTGCATTCCCGTTTGCAGGATGGAGCTAAGGACCCAGGGCGGTTTCGAGGGCAGGCGTGACCCGGCCCTGTGAACTGAGGAAACAAAAGGAGGGCGTTCCTTGTGAAGGAAGAGACCATGGTTGCTGCAAACCAACAACTGGGCGTCCTCGGCAGGTGCAGACGCAGACAGCAGCCGGGCAGCCCTTCCCAGGGCTTGGCCCACAGTCACGCCCAGGATGTAACGAGAGGAGCCAGGGAGTGCCTGGTGTGGAGACTGACAGCTGAGTGGGGCCCGGCTCCGCCTGACCTCCTGCGTGACCAGTCTGCCCACAAGCCCCTCTGACCCTCTTTCTTTCACCTGTAAACCAGGCAGAGGGTCATCGGCCACAAGGGCAGGGGGGAAGGGGCTGGGGGCGGACGCGCGGAGTGTCAGTGGGACCAGGGTGCCAAGAAACAGGCCGGGGTGTGCGGGGGTGAAGGAGCCGGAGTGTGGTTGGAGGGCTGCCTGGAAGGGGAGGGCAAGGAAGACCTGGGAGGTGTGATGGCAGAGAGGGTGCTCCAGGCAGGCATAGCAGCCAGGACAGGGACACACGGCTTCCCCATGTTTGCCTGGACGGCTGTGTGTGTGTGTGTGTGTGTGTGCGTGTATCGAGTGTGAACCCAGGCTGTAAGGCTCAAGTCCCCACCACTCTCCCCACTTTTGTGAGACCCATGACAAAGGCCAGGTGAGGGGGGTGGACAGTACCTCCTTGGTGGCAGTCAGAGCTCAGAGTCAAACCCCAAATGGAGGCATGGTGCCCACGCTTGGCCCTTCCTGGCCCCCAAGGTCCCTGCCATTCCTGGATTCTGCCTGAGGGGCTCTCTGGAGGCCAGAGGCCCTGCTACGTGACCAGTCTGTGCCGGTCACTTGGCTGGGGCTTGTCAGGCTGTGGGCGTCCTGTCCCCCGAGAAGCTGGCTCAGGACCACCAAGTCCCTGAGACTGCGCGTCTTAGCACGGGAAGCCGAGGTCTGGGGGAGCCCGGGGACCTGGGGCCTTCCCACCGCCCCCCATCCGGGAGCAGGAAGCCCCGGGAGGGGTGATGGCTGCTTGTGAGGCCCCTGGACTCAGGGTTCTGGGCGGGTGGGGAGCACGCGGGCACGATAGGCCGAGGCCTTCCCAGCCTCACCTCGGGGGGGTGGGGGGGATGCTGGTGCTGTGTCCCTCCCCGGCCGGCTCACCACGGGTCCAGGCGAGGTCGGCGGAGCAGGGGGGCAGGTCTGGGGTGACTGAGGGCCCTCCCCTGCCCTTCTCGCCTCCTTCAGCCGCCCCTGGGGAGCGGTCGGGGCTGGCTGGGAGGGCTGGGCCCTGCCTTCCTCAGGTACGGGGTCCTTGCGTGTTTCCAGGACCCTGTGTGTGTATGAACATGCATGAGCACGCGTGTACGTGAGAGCACGGAGTCCCAACCCACGTGCAGGCCTGGGGGTCCCTGGGGACAAGAAGCCTGCCGGGCAGGCAGCTCCTGGGAAGAGGGTCCGGAAGATTTGGTGCTGGCCCGAGGCCGAGGTGGAGTGAAGGTTCCCCCCTACGTCGGAGCTGGGCTGCCCTGGGCACCCAGGGAGCGGGGCCTGGCAAGCCTGAAGGCTGGACACGCCTGGTGGCACTCTCTGCCACCCAGCATAGGGGACAGTGTCACCACGGGCCGGGCAAGGTCCTGCCCAGGGGCCCGGGGAGCGGTAGTGGGTGCTTCACGGATTGAGCCTGATCCCAGGTGACTCTTCCCGTACGGGGCTCCCACGGGGCTGCCCTCCCGTACCCAGCCAAAGCCTGGCCTTAATGGCCCCTCCTGCGAGAAGTCCCCGGTGGCCGGCCCTGGCAGGCGGGTGCTGCCCCTGCCTGGGGGTCCCCCTCTGCCCCCCCCAGTCAGGCCCCGTAGGGTTTGTGTGGGTGTCACAGGCCTAGTGACCGTCCTTGCTACCACGTCACGGGACACGGAGAAGAGACCGACCGTGTGGGTGACGAGAGACCCCCGGAGACAAGGCCGGGCGGGGCAGAGGCCGACCAGGAGCGGAGGGGCCGGGGAGGGACGCAGGGGACACAGGACGAGGCTGACAGAGGCGGCGAAAGCAGACGCAGGAGGCCTGGTGCAGGGGTGGTGCTTCTTCAAGGGCGGTTGGGGCTGGCTTGCAGGGGGCAACGGGGCGGGGGGAGGGCTCTAGGGTCCGAGGCTCCAGAGCGGGAGGAGTGCCAGCACGAGGGCCAGGCCACGGCCGCCGTCCAGGGCGGGCGCCCCGTCCACGTTGCACAGCTCGCTGTTGCAGCAGGACACGGGCCGCGTCTGGCCGATGCCGTCCGCGTCCGAGGGCTCGCACTTGCTGGCGCAGGACTTGGTCACCGTGGAGTCTCCCAGGAAGGGGTACACTGTGGGCCACGTGGGGGTGCCCGGTCAGCTCCCGACCTCCAGGGCCCCCCAAGCCTGGCCCTGTGCCCCCGGGGTGGAGGTGGGGGTCACTGCTGAATCTCAGTCCCCCCTTTCCTTCCACCGCCGTGGGAATCCTGTGTGCCCCTGGGGACGCAGCAGCTGCCACGGATGGGGTGGTTCCTCTCCGGGTGATGCCCGAGCCAGGCTGCAGATGCATCTCCATTAAAGGAAAGAAGGCGGGGAGGGGGCGCGGACTTCGCTTCCACCAAAAGCCCTTTTCGCAAATGGCTGGGGCAGCGGCTGCGAGCTGTGCGTGGGGCCCCACAGCTGGCCAGCGGTGACGACCGGGAGGTGGATCTGACCCTGGGACCCCAGCCCCGCCCGGCGCCCACTGACCTATCTCCAGGGAGTAGAGGGTGGTCTTGCACATGGTTTCGTTCACACTGCAGGTGGCGACGGTGACGCAGCTGGACACAGGAGTGGGCTCGTGACAGCTGTAGCATCGCAGGCCCCCCACTGGGTAAGAAGCCGCGAAGCACCATCAGGCAGGCCCCGCCCCTCCGCAGCCCTCTGTCCTGGAGGCCCAGGTCTCAGGGGATAGTGCCCTCCAGGGTCCAGCTGCCCAGCCACCAAAGCTCTGGGAGGGTTTGGGAGGTTTGAGCAGGAAGTTGGAGACAGATGTGCTCCCGGTGGGGGGTGGGGGGGAGGTGGGCCGAGGTGGGGGCCAGACAGCTCTGGAAGCTTTGAGGCAGGGCCTGCAGGGTCCCGGAGGTGTGGCAGGACGCCCCCTCCGGGTCCCCATCAGCGGAGAGCAGCCCCCAACCCGAGGGGTGCAGTGGGGCCTCGGGAACAGGTGAGGAGGGGCGCGGGCTGTGGGGTGGGCCCAGTGCATCCACAGGCCGGCTTGGCAGAGGCGGGAAGAGCCATGGGGGGGGCCTCAGGCCGTGCTGCCCTCCCCTCCCCTCCCGGGTCCCCCCTCACCGCAGGAGCCCCCTAGCCCACTGTGTGGCTGCTGTCTTCAGGGCCACCTCAGTTTCCCCTCTGCCCAGCGCCTTCTCTGGTCTCCCTAAGGCGCCTCCCGAGGCCCGCCGCACCGTGGCCCCCGAACCAGGGAGCGTGGGTCTGACTGTGCCGTCTGTGCCCCACGGCCCGCGGGACACGCAGGTCCGCCGCTGGCACCCAGGGCCTCCGCTGCCGCCCCAGCCCTGGGGGCAGGCCCCTCGGTACAGCGCCCTCCTCTCCTCTCCCTTGCTTGGGACCAGGGCCCTGCCCTTCCCTCCCCACTCACCCCCGCTCCGCCCCGCCTCTCCTCTGCTTGGGGCCCCACTGCCCGCACCCCTCACCGAACTGGCCACCGCAGCCCGCCAGCAGCAGCAGCAGCACCAGCCACGTCCCCCTCATGGTCTGGTTCTCAGGTCCGGTCCTCAGGCTGCAGCCACTGCACCCTCGCCCTGGGGCTGCCCGCAGGGACGCAGACACCAGTGCAGCCACCCAACCGGTCAGCCGAGCGGATTAGTGGCATTGGGTTTCCTGTGGGCGGCTGAGGCGTGGAGACTCACGCCCCGCCCACTGGGGCCCCTCCCGCCTCCACCCACTGCCCCCATCCCCTTCCCCATTCCTCTGCCTCCCGCAGGCTGGAGCCCCTCCCCACCCCTGATGACCCCTCTCTGTGCTTTGGGGGCCTTCACCTCCCTGTGACGCCCTTACCTGGGCTCCCCATGGTCTCCCTCCGCCCCTACACCCACCCCGTTCCTGCCTCTGCCAGGCACCCTGTCCACCTTGGTCCCCATGCCTATCTCGAGGGCAGAGTCCGGGTCAGGTGGCTCTGGGTTTGAGTGCTACCAGGGTGCCCCGGGACACCCCCTCATGGAGCACGGTGAGGGGGCCAGATTGCCGCCTGGACAACCAGACAGTGTACTCAGGGGCTTAAGGGACAGAGGCAGGAGGGAGCTGGGTCAACAGGAAGGCCCTGGGTGGAGGCTGGGGGTGGGGAAGGGCCAGGGTCGCCTTGGGGACGCTAATCCCCGGGTCTGCTGGAGGGGCGGGTACACCTTGATCTCTAATGAGGCCAAAGGGGCTGCCCCTTGTGCGGGGCTCACCTGGACCCCCCGTGGCGGTCAGGGCCTCGATGGCAAGGGCCTTGCCTGAGGCTCCAACAGGATTCGAGTGTGGCTCCAGCCACCGCTCCCTCGTACACTTGCATGCACACGCGTATGCCAGACACGTGCACGTGCACACACACCTGTGCACACGAACACGTGCGTGTGCACGCACGGCTGCACATGTGCACACACTTACACACATGCACACGCGCAGTCCCCGCGGCAGCCTCCACGGGATGCACTCCACCTGTGACCGGGTCACCCCTCCACCAAGCCCGCAGCCGCAAGAATGAATGCTGGGCTGGGGTGAGGGGCGTTGTCGACAGGTCCCTTGGCCTCTTGCTGGGCTGGGCGGTCAAGGCCATGGTGCCCAGGCTCACGTGAGGCTACACTGCAGCCCCCTCAACTCCTGCATCTTCTCCCACAGGGTCCAAACCTTCGTCCCTCCTAGACTCTGCTCCAGCTCTTCTTTTTTTTTTTTTTAATATTTTTTAATGTTTTATTTATTTCTAGGAGAGAGAGAGAGAGAGACAGCGGAGCAGGGGAGAGTCAGAGAGAGAGGGAGTCACAGACGGAAATAGGCTCCAGGCTCTGAGCTGGCAGTCAGCACAGAGCCCGACGCGGGGCTCGAACCCACGAACCACGAGATCATGACCCAAGCGACAGTCGGATGCTTAACCGACTAAGCCACCCAGGCGCCCCTGCTCCAGCTCTTCCTACTGCCGGAGACGCCCCTCCCTGCCCTCCTCTCCCTTCTGCTCTCTTGAAATTCTCTGTCTGGGGGCTCCCCCCACCCCCACCCCACAGCCCTTTTCATAGTCTTTGGACTTTCCTTTGAGATCAGCTCCAGGGACCTGGAGGCGCCTGTGTGTCCCTGGGCGCTGGGGCCTGGGGATGAGGTGTGTTGTGTCCCTTAGCACCCGGCACCTGTCGGCCACTTCACCTGCTGGGTCATGTTGTCCTCACCACAGCTCCCCAGGCACAAGCCACCACCAAGTACCCAGGACACAGGGTCAAGGGCGCCCAGCAGCTAGCTGCCTTGGGCGGGTCACCTGGCGTGGGCTGGGGAAGCCAAGGCCGTGGCCGGGCTTGTCTGATTTGACACTTGGCCGCACCGCACAGCTGCACCTGGGCACTGATGCTGGATGCAGCTAACCGGATTAGACACCCGGCGCACACGCCCTACGCCCCTCCTGGTGTAGCCCCGCTCCCATGCTGGAGCCACACCGGCCCCGCCCCTTGTCCTCAGACGCGAGGGCCCCGCCTGTGCTTCTGTCTGGAGCCCGCGGCCCCTGGGGACTCGCTCCTCCCGCAGTTTCCGCCTGATCCCTGGGACCCAGGCTGAGGCCGGACGCAAAGTTGCAGCCGACTACCCAGGTCGGGGAGGGATGTGACCGGCCAGGGTCTGGGTGGGCTCTGTCCAGGACGCCTCCAGCCACCCTGAGTTCCACCAGGAGCCTTCAGGTCAGGGCCCAGCGTGTGACCGGGGTTGGGACTCAGAGTGTGACCAGGGTCAGGGTGAGCGTGTGACCAGGGTCAGGGTAAGCGTGTGACCAGGGTCAGGGCCCATAGAATGACCAGGATCAGGACTCAGAGTGTGACAAGGGTCAGAGCTCAGAGTGTGACCGAGGTCAAGGCCCACAGTGTGACCAGAGTTGGGGCTCACAGTGTGACCAGGGTCAGGGACCTCTGCTGGGGCTCTGAATGCGGCCTGGCCCCCTCTCCAGCCTCCTGTGGGTGACCTTCTCGGGCACTGTCTTCAGACCCCAGGAAGGCGGAGGGGGGTCCTGGCCTGGGGCCCCGCCCAGCGGCTCCCCTTTAAGCCGATGTTTCTCTGCCATGAAGGACGTGCACAGCCTGCGGTCCTCCCCGAGGCGGGCCTGGAAGCCCTGGGGCCGTGCCCTTCCCGAGCCCCTGAGGTGCACATCATGCTCCGGTCACCAGTGCGCTCTCGCCGCGACGGGGGTCAGGGGTCTGCCACACCCTGTGGGGGGTGCTCAGAAGCACAGAGCCAGCTCCCCCCACGCCGCGTGGCTCTTTGTCCCCCTGGTCAGGGTGCCTGCTCCCCACTCTTGGTCAGCACTGACCCTTCCAGGGGATTCGCAGGAAGGCAGAGCTGGCACATGGCCAGCACTTGGTGAAAGACCCATCCGCCCTCCAGCAGCAGCTGTTGGGCGTCAGGTGCCCCTTGAGACTCAGAACCCCTGCTCAGAAGCCTGAAGGTTTTAGTGGGTGCTTACCCAGCCCTCAGCAGCCCCCACCCTGGGACACTCCCTTACCCCGAGCCCGGGAGGCGGTGGCTCTGTGTGTGTGAGTGCGCCCTCCCATCCACAGGCGTCTGGGTGACATTTCAGGAGGCCGGCATTCGGCAGCATTCTTGGGGCATCTTAGAGATTCATGCTCATGGCCGACTTGCCAGGGCGGCACCCTGCACGGCGCGGGCGGGGCGGCCTTCCAGCCTGTCCCTCCCCTCCTGGGTCTCCGTTTCTCCCCTGGATTTAAAGTGCTGCTTGCTTTCACTTTGCCCTTTTTTTTAATTAAAAAAAAATTTTTTTAATCCTTATTTTGAGAGAGAGAAACAGAGCACAAGTGGGGGAGGGGCAGAGAGAGAGGGAGAAACAGAATCTGAAGCAGCTCCAGGCTCTGAGCTGTCAGCACAGAGCCTGACACGGGGCTCGAACTGATGAATCGCAAGATCATGACCTGAGCTGAAGTCGAACCCTTAGCTGACCGAGCCCCCTAGGCGCCCCTCGTATGTACTTCTTTTTAGATTTGTGTGATTAGATCCTGGATCTTTCTCAGCCTGGATTTTAAGTCTCATTTTGCTTTCAAAAATTCCTCTTCTCTTGTTAACGTGTAACAGCTTTATTGCATGTGCTCCAGACGATTCACCCAGTGCATGCGGGTTTGGTGTGTTCCCAATTTGTGCAGCTGCCCCCGGTGAATGTGACACTTTCATCGCCTCGAAACGGAACCCCCTCCCCGCCTGCTCTCACCGCCACACACCCCCTTGCCTACTGGCTGCCCGGCTGCCTCGCCCATTTCGTGCAAATGGACCCACTGAGGATGTGGGCTTTTGTGTCGGCCCCTTGCCCTCAGCCTAACGCCCTGGGGCCCGTCCACGCTGTGGCCCCGAATGTGGAGAGAACAGTCTGTCCACGCGTCCTCTGAGGCTCCGTGCTCTGCTCCCCGTTCCACAGCTGTGGCGGCGCCGCCGTGAGCGTATGGATGTTTCTGGGCGAGCGTGAGTGCATGCCTGGGGGTGGGGCTGCCCGTCGTGTTGTGGCCGAGTGGAATCGCCTGGAGAACCACCTATCATTCCAACGATCTCTTTTGACATTTAAAGCTCTGACTCCCTGGGGACGCCTCTCCACAGAAGAGGAGCGGAGGCCGGGGGCCAGCGTGGTGTCCTGACCGTGGGGTCAGCTTCTCCAGTCCCGGTGCCGTCTGCCCGGCCGGCCTGCAGAGCCGCCAGGGCGCGCCGCGGTCGTCTGGCTCCGGGGGCTCGTAGGGGCCTCTCCCCCGTGTCTGCTCGCCCGAGGGCCCTCCTGGCGCCTCTGTGGGGGGGTCGCTCTGCTAGGGCCCTGCGCTGGCGTTTCTGTCTTCTTTCGTGAGAATGTGGCCGGGGTAAGCACAAGGGAAGGGCCGGGCGGTGAGAGCAGGGGCCATGTCGGGGTACCCACGCCCCCCGGTAGGGGTCTTGCTCTGCTTCGCAGCCTGAGGCTGGTGGGAGCCATGATGAAAAGTTTATGTGTGTGTGTGTACGTGTGGCATGTATGGGTGCGTGTGTGTGTGCATACACCTGTGGTGGGGGTGCCTATGTGCACATGGATGTATGGCTGTGTGCACGTGCATGTGTGCGTATCGGTGGGGTTAGCGCGCGTGTACCGGCCTGTGTGTGTGCACCGGTGGCGGGGGCTGCAAGACCGCCTCCAGTCTCACCCTCTCACCTGTCTGCTCTGTCCCTTCCATTCTCTCCCCTGCTTCCCCCAAAGTCCCCTCCCTCTGCCAAGGGCCCCTCCCCCTTCCTCAGACCCACTCGGTGCCACCCCTGAGCCCCCCGCCCCCCTGCACGGCCGGGATGCTCCTTGAGCGCCCCCACCCGGTGCCCCAGCTCGGCTGCGAGGGGAGGCGTGGGGTCTGCCTGGGGGCCAGGGCGCGTGGTTGGCGCTGTGAGTGGGGGCACCGGCTGCAGGCGCGGGGGGGGGTGGGCGCTCAATCCTGGTTGCAAAGGTAGTGCTGGCAGCAGGCAATGGACACGTGGGGGCCAAGGCCCAGGGAGGCGACATCAGGGCAGCCACTCTGGCAGGACTTGGTCACCATAGGCAGGTCGATGTGGCTTAAGGGGATCCCTGGGGTGGACGAAAGGTAAACAGCACAGGCCCCTGAGCCTCTGAGCTGCCTGCGCCCCCCCAACCCCTGCCCAGTCCCCTCACTGGGGCCCCTCCCGGGCTGAGGACGGGATGGTCCCCCTGCCCTGCTCCTGACTTGCTGGGAGCCTGGCCAGCTCCGCCCCCTTCCAGCCTGGCTCTCTTCTCCCGGGCAACAAGGGCATGGCTGGCCCACCCCACACGTGCCCCACTCACGGGTGGCGATGGTGACGCAGTAGCTGGAGCTCCATGGGCATCTAGACGGATGGGCACAGCCTCCGAAGCCCTTGCACTGGTGACACGTCAAGGCTTGGGCTGCAGCCGCGGGTGGAGGGACAGGTGGGTGGACAGACGGGGACACAGGTGTGGGTACGTCCAGTGTAGGAGCACCCTCTACTCCCACCCCGTGCCCCACTGTCATTCTCAGGGCCCTAGCCCCGAGTCCTGGGGTGCCCAACCCCTTATGACCTCCCAGATTGGAGGGTGGGGGTGGTCACCATGTACGAAGCCTCAGCCCAGGGCTGGGAGAGGTCCTGGCCCTCCACCCTGTGGGACCGCGCCCCACAGGAATCGGGCGGCCTGGCCCAGGACCACAGCCGGATGGGCGCTGGGCTGGAGACAGCTCCTCTGCGTCCCCCAGCCAGGACAGCGCTGGTCTGGGGGGCAGGCTGGGGCTTTCCGGGCTTGCTGCGTGACATCCCAGGGGAGTGAGGACAGGGGCCTCCCCCAGAAGGAGCTGAGAGTCGGGGGGGGGGCGTTTGGGACGGGGGGAAGGTGGGGAGGGCTCTCCAAGACATGGCTGTGCCCATATTTTCCTCTGGGGGGGCCTGAGCAGGACCCCTTAGACCCACCGGTGCCTCGGTTCGGGTGGCTAAGGGGGTGGGGTGTGGAGAGCAAGGGCACAGAAGTGCTGGCACTGAAGAGGGAAGGGAGGCCGGCACCGCGCGGTTTGGTGTTGGTTCTCCAAGAACAACCTTGACTCTTCTGAAACCCTGAGCTCCTTCCATAGATGTCTGGTGGCTCTGCCCATCAGCTGCCCTCCCACGTGGGCACTGCGGGCCCCGCAGCCTCTCTGCCTGCCCGGCTCTCTGTCCTTCTGTGCCCCTCTGCCCACAACCGCCTCAGCCCCCCCGTCCTGCTCTGCTTCTGAGCTCCAGCGCACGCGGTCCCCAGCCTGGCGCGGCCCTGCTCTGCCTGCCCACACGTCTGCGCACGAGCGCACAGGGCCCACAGCCCCGCCCCGCCCGCCGTGTGCGGGCTCCGAGCCCCGGGAGCTTGCGCGGGCTTCGGGGCCACGGGCTCACACCCACTCACTCCCTGGTCAGCCCTTCGGGCCTCCGCAAGGCTGAGCCAACCCCGCCCCCACCATTGCCCTGGATCCGCCCCAGGTCTGCACACGTTCAAGCCCGGGTCCTTGACCATGGGATGCGCCGCGCACTTGAGCCAAGATGCAGCACGCAAGGCACTCGCACGCACACCCGGGCAGCGGCACGCACACCCGGGCAGGGGCACGCACACCCGGGCAGGGGCACGCACACCCGGGCAGCGGCACGCACACCCGGGCAGGGGCACGCACACCCGGGCAGCGGCACGCACACCCGGGCAGGGGCACGCACACCCGGGCAAGGGGCACGCACGCCCGGCAGGGGGCACGCACACCCGGGCAGGGGCACGCACACCAGGCAGCCACGCCTCCCGGCCCAGCGTACACATACACCCGGGCAGGGGCACGCACACCCGGGCAGCGGCACGCACACCCGGCAGGAGACACGCACACCAGACAGCGGCCACGCACACACCCAGGCAGAGACACGCACACCCGGGCAGCGTACAGCACACCCGGGCAGCGTACTGCTTACACCGGGCAGCGGCACGCACACCCGGCAGGGGGCACGCACACCCGGCAGGGGGCACGCACACCGGGCAGCGGCACGCACACACCCGGCAGGGGCACGCACACCAGACAGCGGCACGCACACCCGGCAGCGGCACGCACACCCTCGGCAGCGGCACGCACACCCGGGCAGGGGCACGCACACCCAGACCGCGGCACGCACACCCGGGCAGGGGGCACGCACACCCGGCAGGGAGACACGCACACCCGGACGCGGCACGCACACCCGGGCAGCGGCACGCACACCCGGCAGGGGCACGCACACCCGGCAGGGAGCACGCACACCCGGACGCGACGCACCCGGTAGCCGGCACGCACACCCGGCAGCGGCACGCACACCCGGAGCAGGGGCACGCACACCCGGCAGGGGCCGCACCAGGCAGCGGCACACTTACCCGGGCAGCGGCCTTACACCCGGCTTGAGGGGGCACGCACACCCGGCAGGGGCACGCACACCCGGACGCGGCACGCACACCCGACGCGGCACGCACACCCGGCAGCGGCACGCACACCGGGCAGGGGCACGCACACCGGGCAGCGGCACGCACACCCGGGCCGGGGCACGCACACCCGGCAGGGGGCACGCACACCCGGCAGGGGGCACGCACCCGGCAGGGGCACGCACACCGGGGCAGAGGCACGCTTACACCCGGCCAGAGCCGCACACCGGACAGCGAAACACCGCACACCCGGCAGGGGCACGCACACCCGGCAGGGCACGCACACCGACAGCGGCACGCACACCCGGCAGGGGCACGCGCACACCAGCTGGGGGCACGCACACCCGGGCAGCGGCAGCACACCCGGCAGGGGCACGCACACCCGGCAGGGGCACGCACACCCGGCAGGAGACACGCACACCAGACGGCGGCACCACACCCGGCAGCGGCGCACACCCGGGCAGCGGCACGCACACCCGGCAGGGGCACGCACACCCGGGCAGGGGCACGCACCACGGCAGGGGCACACACCCGGACGCGGCACGCACACCCGGGCAGCGGCACGCACACCCGGCAGGCACGCACCCGGGCAGGGCCGCGCACACCCGGCAGGGAGCACGCACACCCGGGCAGGCGGCACGCACACCCGGGCAGGAGCCACGCTTACACCGGGCAGGGGCACACCCGGCAGGGGCACGCACACCCAGACAGCGGCACGCTACACCCGGCAGGGGCACGCACACCCGGGCAGCTGTGACACGCACACCAGGGCAGAGGCACGCACACCCGGGCAGCGGCACGCACACCCGGGCAGCGGCACGCACACCCGGCAGGGGCACGCACACCCGGCAGCGGCCTGGGCCCTGCTCAACCCCGGGGGCTGTGGGCGGCACCCTCCTGGAACCACAGGGCGGGTGCTGGAGCCAGGAAGTCTCCACCGCGGCAGGGCGCCCATCGTCAGGCTAGACTCGCCAGCCCCCCCCCCCCCGGGCCATCCGAGACCCCACATGCGGCCAGGAAGGGTGACAGCACTGCCACAAAGCCCAGCAAAGCTGCCGGAAGCCGCCCTCACGCCGGCGCGACGGCGGTGCGGTACGCTGCGGGTGCTGCCACCTAGCGGACAGACGGGGAGAGTTACCTGCACAGCCGGGGCCTGTGTCTCCAGCGCGACGGCCAGACGCAGTTCCTGCCTCCTGCCCTCCCCTGCTCACCCCTCCCCACCCCGCCGAGGCCTCCCTGCTCTGCCCATGCCCTGCCTTCTGCTCTCCGGGCAAAACAGGCCCAGCTCAGATGCCACCTCCGCTGTGAAGGCCTCCTGGGGCCCCGGGCCAAGTTGATGGCTCCTCGCTTGGCATGCCCCCCACGAACTGCCGACACTCTGCCCCAGCCTGGTGGTGTGTCCCTGACCCCAGGTGGTCTCACTCCTCCTTCACTCCCCACCCCCTCGGCCTCCGGTGTGCAGGACACGCGTGCGGCATCTCACCCACTCTTCCGTGGGCCCAGAGCACCCCTCACGCAGCACCCTTCCTCTGTGCCTGGTGACTCAGGGGAGCTTTGTGGAGGGAGGGAAGGAAGGAAACAGGAAAGGAAGGAAGGAGGGAGGGAAGGAAGGGAAGGGAAGGGAAGGGAAGGGAAGGGAAGGGAAGGAGGAAGGAAGAGGGAGGAGGTGGGGGTGGGAGGAGGAGGGGAGGGGGGTCAGGTGTGCAGGCTGCAGGCTCTTGTCCTCTCCGGGATCCCTGTGCAGCAGGCAGGACCCCCTCCCCCCCTGCACCCCAAGGCCGGCATGTGGATGGGGGAGTGCACTTCCCACGGGTAGCAGGGGAGGACGCCACAAATGTGACCTGTAGGACTCCTGTGAGCCGCTGGGCCTGAACTAGGCCAGGGGAAGGAGGAGGAGCCTGTGGTGGCCACTCCCAGACGCCACCCGACCCCTGTGACCTAGCCCAGGCGGTCACAAAGACTTTCCCTGTGTTGAGCTTAGATCCCCAGAACCCTGTGCATCGACACTGACGAGCCAGGAGCAGTTTTGGGAGCCATCGATGAGACCTGGTCCCTGAGCCTCGCATGCCCCCCTCCCCGCACTCCCTCCTCCCAGACAGAGGGCTTGCACAGGGCTCCGCATGGCCAGGAGGGGTCCCGCAGGGAGAATCTGGCAGACCCCAGAGGGTGCTGGGTGGAGCCCTACGCCCACGCCAGGGGCCGTCCAGACACTTGCTCTGGACATGAGGACGGTGCCAACCCAGATATAGAAACAGGGTCCTGGCCAGGTAAGGGCTGGGGCACCAGGGCTGCTTGGGGTGGGATCAGGGCCCCAGCTGGGTTTGTTTGGGCATCTGGGTGGGTGAGCAGAGATGCCATCCCACCTTGGGTGGAAGGAAGATGATGAGGCCAGTGCGGGCAGCCCCATTTGAGGGAGATGGCCCCAAGGAGCCCTCGGGCAGGCATCTGGTCCGAAGGGCCGGGAGGTGGCCAGCTGGGGGCAGTGATAGCGGATGTGGGCACAGCCGAGTGTGAAAATGGCCCGAGCGAGGGGACTGGCTCCAGAAGGAAGCCAGAGGGAGGGAGGAGAGGCTTGGGTCCCCGTGGGAAGAGAGTTAGGGAGGGGCTGAGAGAGGGTGGACCGGGAAGCAGTGCCTGACAGCGAGGAGGGCCATCAGACTCAGTGTGAGGGGGTCACTGCTGAGTGGGAGAGGCCCGTGGGAGAGGCCGGGGGAGGGGGGTGTCGAGCTGGGGGCAGGGCGCGGAGGGCTGGGCAGTTCTTATAGGGACAAGGACGGCACTGAGGGCTCAGCTGGTGGGCCTGCAGGCCCAGGAAGGAGGTCTGGGGGGACCACCGAGTGCTGTCCATAAGCAGACGGTAGGGGCTGGCAGGTGGGGAGTGGCTAGCACCCCAGCAAAGGGGGCCGAGGGAGCAGGAATTGGGGTCCCCTAAGGTGCAGAGCCACAGCCCAGGGCTTGGTGGTGGCCGAGGCAGGGGCACTGGCCTAGAGCGCCGGGGGAGGGGTGGCCCCTGGACTCACCCAGCTCCAAGCTCAAGGCGGCCGCCAGCACGAGCCCGAGGAGCAGCCGCATGGTCTCCTAGGGAGAGGCTGTGCCCGGAGCCCTGGCTGCCATCTTATACCCGCCGCTCCCACCCTGCGCCAGCAGGACCCCACCGTCTGACTCACCCAGCAGCTGACTCAGCCGCTGGGCCGGGACGGGGCCCACGCGGCGCTGGGCCACCCTGCCCCCAGGCGGGAGGGCAAGCCCAGGTTATCCCATAAACCTTTCCTTGTCCACCAGGTAGGATAACCCGGGCTGAAGGGCGGGGTCCACGTCAGACCGCCTGGCAGGGGCGGGCCTGCGGCCTCTGGTGCCCTGGGCTCACCCCTCCCCCGAAACACGCAGAGGAGGCCGAGGGCCAGCCCACCCGGAGCCTCACCAGCACAGCCCCCGGGGTGCTAGGTGACCAGCGTCCCTCCGAGGGGCCGGAGAGCGGACCTCCTCAGCCGGCCCGCCGTCCAACGGGCCTCTGTCCACGAGGGGCAGCTGGGAGCCGCCTGCCTGGCTGGTGCTCATGGTCACTACCGTGGTTGCGCTGCAGGGCCCAACCTGTGGCTGTTGTCCCCGCGGTGGGGGGAGAACAGAAAGGTATTTGAAAGGGTCCCACAGGGGCACCTGGGTGGCTTAGTTGGTTAAGCGTCCGACTTTCGCTTAGGTCATGATCTCGCGGTTCGTGGGTTCGAGCCCCGCGTCGGGCTCTGTGCTGACAGCTCGGAGCCTGGGGCCTGTTTCGGAGTCTGTGACTCCCTCTCTCTCTGACCCTCCCCTGCTCATGCTATCTCTCTCCTAGAAATAAATAAAACATTTAAAAAAAAAAAGAAAGGGTCCCACAATGGGTGACCCGGCAGCAGAATGCCTGGGTGACCTGGCAGCCACACCAGTCTGCCACGAGCTGGTGGGGCCAGGGCACCAGGGGGGCAGTGCTGGTGGCCGTCCATGGGGACCTGACCCCACCCTCTGGGGATTCCCGTGCATCCACTTTGGCTGCTGAATGGCTTCTGTCCACCCCTCTATCTGGTGGGCTCTTTAGGGCTGGGGGCCAGGAGGATTCAGAGGAGCCAGAAAGCTGGGGGATGGGTGGATTCCCGGGATCCTGCCTCCCCCCACCAGTGTCCCCTAGGGGCCCCTCTCAAAGGGTGCGGCTGGATGAGCTGGTGGGCCCCCGTCCTTCCCGCGGAGCCACAGCCCCTCCCGTCCTGCTCGCTCCCCTCCCACGGGTCATCCCCTTGCCCTGCGCCAGCCCCGGCTCCGACGTGACTGCACAAGCCAGAGTGAGCGGGAGTCCAGGACCACCCGAGCCGGCGTGACCAGCGGCACCAGACCTGCAAGACGGAGCTGAGCTCAGACCAAGGGGGCAGTGAGGACAGAGAGCAGGGCAGACACATTTATTCACTCATCCCATGAGATACCGAGGGGACCTCTCTGAGGCTCGGGGTGTAAGCGGAAAAGGGAGCTCTGGCCGGAAGGCGGATGCTCATGCCGGTTTGGGTCAGGGTCAGGGTCAGGGCTGGTGGTTAGCATTAACTGCCGGCAGTGACACTGCCCCGGGAAGTGCGATGAAGAGAAGGGGCGCCCCCATCGGTCCGTGCATCTGAGGCGTCCTGTGTGCTGGGCACTCACACCCACGGCCTGGTTAATCCTCGCGAGGCCTCCACTTGGTAGGAACGATCGTTCCCATTTTATCGGTGAGACAACTGAGGCTCAGAGATGTGAACGATGATCTCCAGGCAACTTCAGTGGTAGGAGCTAACGGAACGCACTGAAGAGGGGACACGAGAAAGAGGCCCCCCCTTTCTCTGCAGCCTTTCAGAGGTCTAGAAGCGGGAACAACTACATGTTCATCAAGCAAACGAGCCGCTGGAAAGGAGGTGAGAGGGTTGGTGCAGCCCCCCCAGCCCCCTCAGCACCCCCCCCGCCCCCGCAGCAGGCACTGCAGCCCTGGACACACCTTCCTGACGCCGGCTCTGGGCACCGAGGCCAGACCACACACGCTGCTCGGCACCCTGTGCCCCCAGGTGAGCGCCCACAGCCCCCGCTTCTGCGCTGTGCCTCACGGACAAGGTTCCAAACAGCATCCACAGGAGGCGGCACAGCACAGCCAGCCCGAGGGACACTCAGGCCGCTTCGAGATGCCACAAAGACCTTGGAGGAGCCCCGGCATCTATTCACATCCAGGGGTGCTCGTTCTGTTGGAAGGATCCCCGTGGGGAGATGCCCCTGCCGTGCTGGCACCCCTGCGCCCTCCTCCCTCGGCGACCCCAGCCCACGGCCTGGGACACCGACATCGGGCCAGACGCCTGCCGCTGGTCCTCACGGCATCTCAGGTCTCTGGTCCCATTTTCTCCTTCGAAGCTTTCCTGCCCTAAGCTCTTGTGCTTTCCCCTGGGCTGAGACTGTTTTAAGTTCATGAACCCACCTCCTGGGCTTCACCTTCTCAGGCTCCCGGCTGCCGGGAGAAGACACCACACGTGGGGCAGGCCTGTGGGGGTCGGGTGAGGTGGCCGGCCAGCCTGCCAGACAGGTAGCCACGTCACGGCTCTGTGCCTCAGCTTCCTCCTCTGTAAAGGGGGTGCGATAACGGCTTCCACCTTGCAGGGTGGGCGTGGAGTGCTCAGGGCCATGACCACAGGGGCACCAGACAGATGTGGGTTACCGTCCTCACCAGGGAGGCCTGGCCCAGTATTGGTTGAGGGCCTTCCGGGGGCTTTGTGCTGGGTTTCAAAGACAGCCGGGCCAGGCGGAGCCCTGTCTGTGGGGCTGGGGTGGGGGGTGGTGGTGGCATGGTCCTGGGGGGCTGGTACAGTGTTGTGGGTGCTGGGCTTGGCCCGGGTCACGGTGGAGGGCGGGCAGCTGGGTGCAGAAGGCAGGTACCAGCACCCCGTACGGTGGCAAGCCGGGCTCCCTGGATCAGTGCTCTCAACGGCCCCAGAGCTCACAGCCGCCACACTGGGCTCTCACTCCATGCCCACTGTAATGGAAGGGAGGGCGGACCCATCCTGAGCCCCTCCCAGCTCTGGCCTAGATGCCAGCTGACCCAGGACAAAGGTCTTACACAAGCCATCTAACAACAGCTCCTAAGCCTCTCCCACTGAGTCAGGAGGTCAAGGGCGGCTAGGGCTGGAGGCCCACATCCACTCCTTCCACATCCAGAGGCCCGTGCTGGCCCTCCAGCCGGCTCTGTGGGGGGAGTGTGGTCACTCCTCGGAGGCTGACCGCTCCTGGATCTGTGGGGGCTCAGGGCCGGGCTTTGGCTTGCTCCCAGCCTCCCCCAGGGAAGGGCTCACACAGGACTGGTCCTCGGGAGAGGAGACCCCAGGTGTCCTGTGGGGGCTGAGCTCTTGACCTCACACTCCTTGCGGTGCGGCTCTTTCCTGCCTCACGGCCCAGGATGGGGCCCATCTTCCCAGACCTTCTGGGAGGTCCAACCAGATCCACCCAAGGACCCCTCCCCAGGTGCACCCAGGCTCTCCTGGGGTATCCTGATCCCTTGAGATCTGGAGTCACAGCGGGAGGCTCTCCAGACCCATCTCTAGCACAGGCTCCCTGACCAGGGCCATGGTTCAGGGCCAAGGGCTTCTAAGCTCCAGGGTCAATCTCACCACATAGGCGTTTGTCACAATCCTGCAGACCTGGGCCCGGCCAGCTGAAGGGCCGCCTGGGCCCCTCCAGAGACACTGAGCTGGGGACACTGGTCAGGTGAGGACGCCTCAGGCACTGTGTGGCCGGAGGCATGGTGTTGCATGTGCCCAGCCTGGCTCCCTGGAAGGAGGGCCGTGCTTCCTGGGCCACCCTTATCCAGGATGGTGGTTGCTGGGCGACCCTTGTTTCCTGAACCAGGCCAGGGATGGGGTTCACCTAGGCAGGGTGCCCTTTAAATAATGCCAATTCTTGAGCCCCCGAGGGTCCCCAATACCCCACTGGGTTGGGGGCACTTGGAGACCATGCCCGGCAGCCCGGGGTGCACTTCTTTCTCTCCTAGGGCAGAGTTAGAGGGAAGAGGGTCCGGATCATCTGAATCCCGGACTCTGCCTCCCCCAGCCTCCACCCCACACCTCCTCCCTCTCTTCTTCTCAAGACTTCCCCCCAACTCCCAGGCCGACTGGGATGCCCGCTGCAGCTCACCCCCTCAGCTCACCCCCTCTGTTAGGGGGCAGGCCAGGGCTGAAGACCAAGTTGTTTGGCCCCAGCAGCTCCCTGCTAAAAATAGCCCTGGGGTCAGCTCTCAGGCTCCACCAAATATAGCCTGTCGGCCCTGCCCCTCCCCCCTGCAGCCTCAGGCCAGGATGGGGCAAGAGGAGAGAGCCTGGCAGAGCAAGAGGGAGGGAAGAACCTCTTACCAGGCTTCTGGGGCTGGGGGCCTGAGGGGTCTCTTAGGACGAGCCCGCCCCCTCCCCCGAGGGCCGCCTGGCTACACGGGGCTTCCTGGCACTGCTACCTGGACAGCTCACGTGCCCAGAGAGACAGCCCTTGGGAGCCTCCAGAGCCCTTCTTCCCGGGTCGCCCCACCCATCCCGGGTCCCCACTGTCCCCTGAGCCTCCACACACTTACTGGGCAGACGGTGGCAGCTTCCAGGAAGGTGGCCAAGTCTCCCCTCAAATCAGTGTCCCTCAGCCACCTGAGGGCCCAGGAGGAGCAGCACACTTTCCCAGACACCCCCTTCCTTGGGCAGAGGAGGGGCGAGCTCCTCCACCGAGTCCTGGTCCCACATCAGCCTCGTGAGAATGAAAGTCGTGGTCTGGGAGCGAGGGCCCAGGCAGCGGGCACCGAGTCCTCAAGCAGACAGTCCTGGGCGTGGCTGGGGGGGCACACGGTGGGTGGGGGATGCAGGGTGGAAAGGCAGGGCTGGGCCCCTCAGAACTCGGTCCTCGAGCAGGTTTCGGTGGGGGGCAGGGATTCAGAGCAGACCCCAGAGGGTAGCCAGGAGGATGGGGGCCAGGGCCAGGGCCCCGGGGACGGCAAGGCCAGCGCTGTTACAGAGGTCGTACTGGCAGCAGGACGTGGTGGAGGCGTGCTTGGAGTAGCCGTCGTACACGGTCTCAAAGCAGCTGGGCACGCACGACTTGCTCACCTTCATCCTGGTCGGCGTGTAGTCTGCACAGGGGAGCTGGGCTAGGACCCCACGATGGCCCAACTCTGGCATGCAGGGCCTTTAGGGCGGGCTCTCCCTCAGCCGGGAGCTCCCAGAGAGAACCCCGGGCAAGCAGGGCCCCCCTCCTCAGCCTCCCCCACTCCTAGGGGCGGGAACGACGCCCTCTCCTGCTCCCCGGGACACCCTGGTGACTCACAAGTGCGCGTGGTCATGCAGTAGGTGACCATGGCCGGGCAGCGCATGGGATTGAAGCAGTTCTCTCCGTTGTAGGCACACACGTGGCAGTCCAGAGCCTGGGCTGGGGGCCGGGGGAGGGGTGGGAGCTGGATGGGGGTCACACAACGGGGGGAGCCCTCCTCCAGCCCGTCAGGCCCCAGGTCCCATCACCTCCCCCAGAACGGCTGGAGACAGAGGTGGTCTTTAGGAAGTCCGGCCTCCCTCCCCACTCTCAGCCCACGGGCCCCCAGCAGGGGTCTGTTCACCCATCTTACCTGGAGGAAGGCCCACCAAGGCCACGAGGAGCAGGGTGAGCAGGGGCCCCATGGCTGGAGGAGAGAGGACAGAGTGGCAGAGGGGAGGTGAACGGCTGCTGGTCCTCGATTCCAACTCAGGCTGGGGCTGGGGCAGGGCCCAGAGTGGGTCAGACAGCCCCCTGCCCTCCCGGGCACCCCTGCACAGCAGAAGACAAAAGACAGGTGGTCACCACCGGGGCTGGGGGCCCTGGGCAGGTTTCCTGAAGAAGGGGACACAAAAAGAGATGATAAGGGGGCAGGGGTGGGACATTCCACGTGGGGAGACTGGTGTCCACAGATCTATGGTGCAGCCTGAAGGGGGTGGGGGTGGGGGGTTCATGCTGGGGCCGCACGGGAGCCGGACACACAGACCTTCCTCACCGAGGGCCCTGCGTACAGGGTGAGCGCCCAGGGCACCACTGGGCCTCGGCGGAGGGTCTCCCCTCACTGCTTCCCTCCCCTCTGCCCCTGGGATATCCTGGCGTGGGTCCCCCACCTCCGCTACTTTCAGGGCCCGGGTGGGGGCTGCTTAGCCCGGAAGACCTGCAGAGGTCAGCCCTACTTGGGGTCAGGTCTGAGCCCCTGGAGCTCCGGGCAATGAGAAGCTCCGACCGGCCTGCGGGGAAGTGCGCTTGGAGTGCATTCCCGGGGACACTCGGGCACGAGAGCAGGAAGAACTCCTCGGTCCGATAAGGTGTTCGGAACGCAGACGTCCAATCTCCGGCTGGGGGCTGGGGGGGATGCGGACTACGACTTCTCTCCCCGCTGCGGGGATTTTCGGGGCCCAGCGTTCCCGCCCCAGGGGACCACGACTCCGCGCTACCGGAGAACATCAAGCCAACCCACCTTCCAGTCCCCGTTTCCCAAGAGTCACCCTCGGGACGGAGGCCCCACCGCTCCCCGCCCGTCCCCGCGAGCCCCGCCCCGAAGACTGCGGTCCCACGCAGAGCGGGGGAGGGTTCAGGGCAGCCTGAACCGTAACCTTCGGCACGCAGAGCCCTCGCTGCGCCCAGGACTCACCCGCGGCCGCCCGCCAACTCCTCCCTCGGTCTGGGAGCGCGACGGTGCGGCAGCCCGGCGGTGACCACGCCGCAAGGCCCCTCCGCGGCCTCTGCCCCCTGAGCCGCCAGCCAGGCGTGACGTCACCGCAGGAGGCCCCGCCCCGGCCCGCCCCCGGCCGGCTTGGGACCCGCCCCCAGCCCCGCCCCGGCCCGGCCCCCCAGCCCCGCCCCGGCCCGCCCCCGGCCGGCAGGACCGCCCCCAGCCCCGCCCCGGCCCGGCCCTCCCCAGCCGGCTTTGGAACACCCCGCCCCCCACCCCGACCCTGAGCCCAGCCTCGGGCTGCGCCCCCATGGGCCGGCTGCGGACCCTCCCCGATTCTGCCCCAACTCTATTTCATCTAGGCCCTGCCTCGGTCCCGCCCCCGCCCCGCCCAGGCTCCATCCACCCCTGCCCCAGGCGCCCTCGGTCTGCCAGGCCCCGCCCATCACAGGCCCAGCCCCGCCCCCGCCCTGCGTCCGCCGCAGCGCGCCCGGCTCCATCCCCGGCCAGTCTAGCCTCGTCCGGCTCTCCGCCTCCGGGCTCCTCTCCCTCCCCCATCCCGGCCCCCGTGGACTCGAACCCCACCCCACCCTGGCCCACGCCCACATGTGTCTGCTGCTCCCCAGGGACGTCCACGCGGTCCTCAGATGCACGCGCACCGCTCAGGGACTATTTCCAGGCTATCTGGCCGCGGTCACCCCCCAATCTTCTGTTTCTCCCTGCTTCTGCCAGCTTCACTCCGCCTGCTCACCTCCCCCATCACCGCGACCCTCATTCCTTGAACCCAGTTCAACGGAGGTGCTGCGTGGAGCAGCCCCAGGGGGCAGTCACCCCTGGCCCCGGCTCCCTACTCAGTCTGCCTGGGTCCCACCTGGCCCTGCCTTCCGTGTTGAGTGACTTCTGCGTTTTATCTAGGATTTCTGGGCTTCGGTCCCCACACCTGTCCCACCTAGAAAGGCGAAAAATCAAACCTGGAAAGAATCCCATTGCTTCAAGGACCCCTCCCACCATAACAGCTTCAGTATTAAATAATTGCTTTCTATTTATATAACTTTACTTCAACATTTAGTTTTCTTCTCTTTTGGGCAAAATTTAGGATTTTCATGGGCCCTACAGTTTTCTTTTTTTTCTTTAAATTTTTTTGTTTTGTTTTCATATTTATTTATTTTGAGACAAAGAGAGCACGATCAGGGAGGCGTGGAGAGAGAGGGACAGAGAGAATCCCAAGTAGACTCCACGGTGTCAGGGCAGAGCCCACCGCGGGGTTCAGTCTTAGGAACCATGAGATCATGACCTGAGCCGAAATCAAGAGACACAGGCGTAACTGACTGAGCCACCCAAGGTGCCCTTTTCCATGTTTTTCCTACTGTGAAACACACACACACACACACACACACACACACACACACTTCTTTGACCATAAGAGACTTTTTTTCCTTTAAAAGACATGAACTAGCTCCAGAGCCGGGTCGGCCATCTCTCCGGGCCAGACTGCATGGCTGGTCCCCTATTTGCCAATAGCCACAGAGACACCCGATGTGCCACAAATATTCTCACCCTCAGGAAGCTCACACTCTAATGGGGCAGAGAATAAACACATGGGTCAAAACCAGAGCGTGCCACGGGCTTCAGCATGAGGCCGCGAGGAAGTGATGAGAACAGGGCTTACCGCCTCGCCGCGAACAACCAAACACCGAGTATGACCGAACCAGTGACTTTGGACGCCGCGGGACAGGCAGGCAGAGGTGGTGATTCTGGACGGAAGGGACTCCGGGGCAGGAAGGGGCTACAGGCCATAGAGCTGAAGGCCGAGGACAGCCCACGGTGTCCCTGACGGAGGAGACAAGTGGAGAGTCGGGGAGGCCAGGGCAGCTGGCACGCACAGGCGCAGCTGGGGTGGAGAGCTGCGCAGGAGGGAGCTGGGGGGCGAGCCGACGGTTCCTTGCACACGTTTGAGGAACTTACCTGAAGAGGCGGAAGGAGCCGCTGAGAAGGAGCGAGCGAGACAGTCCCCAGAGTCCCACAGGCCTGGGGGAGTCTCCTGTGTCAGCCGGCAGCACAGTCCTTGAAATTTGGGGCCACCGGACAGAGTGCTCGGAAGGCAACTGCCCTAACCGCGGGGCCTGGATTACACATGGCCCTGAGCTCCACCTGGCACAGCGGAAGAGCAGGTCTTACAAGGGTCCCGCGTCTCCAGTAACGTGGGTGCATCATGAGACAGGACTCACAATCATTTAAAAGGAAAATTACCCTACAGTGTAAATTTCATCTAATTAAATACCTGACACTCAACTGAAACCCCACCCCCGCCCCAGACATGCGAGAAAGCAGGGAAAGGTGACCCGTGGTGAAGACAGTCCTGAGAGCCACGCTGGTGTGTCAGTGAGCAAGCACCTTAACACACACACCGCGGGGCCTGTGTTCAAGCAGACAGAGGAGGGCATGACTGTGTCGGGAGCCACGGAAATGAAGAAAACACAAACCGAGCTTCTAAAGATAAAAACCCAGCTGGGTGGGCTAATGGCTCACCCAGGGCAAAGGACCGACACCGGCGCCACGGGAAGGCCAGGCTCAGGGAGAGGGTCCAGGAAACAAAGAATGAAAAGGGACCCGTGTTTGCTGGAGCCCAGGAGAGGCGAGGAAGAGAAAAAGGTTTTCCAACAGACAATGGCCAAATTTTTCTGGATTTGTTAAATCTATTCACCACGGAGCCCGGAACGCAAGGAACCCCAAGCGCAAGGAACGGGAAGAACACTAGGCCTCCGCGACTCGCATGCAGGTGCGGCCGCCGCGGGCTGCGACAGAGGCAGGGCATGGCCGCGGCCGGGGGAGCAGGCTGTGATGAACACCAGAAACCCAAACCCCAAAGCAGGCAGGGCAGCAGCGCCCAGCAGCGCCCTCCCGCAGGGCAGCGGGGAGAGGGGGAGGTCCCGCAGGCAGAGGGGAATTACGCCCACAGGGAGGAATGGAGAACACCAGAGATGGGAAAGAGGAGTTACTCTTGTCTTATTTTTAAATGACTTTATTATTATTTTTTTAATGTTTATTTAATTTTGAGAGAGAGACAGAGTGTGAGTGGGGGAGGGGCAGAGAGAGAGGGAGACACAGAATCTGAAGCAGCTCCAGGCTCCGAGCTGTCAGCACAGAGCCCGACTGGGGCTCAGACCTCCCAGCCACAAGATGACGACCTGAGCGGAAGTCGGACGCTTACCCAACTGAGCCCCCAGGAGCCCCGGTCTTATCTTTAAATGACTTTAGAAGATAATTGGCTGCTTAGACCAAAAGCAGTAAAAATATATGAAGAGCGTTTTAGCAAATGCGGAAGTCAAGTGCATGAGGGCGCTGGCACCCCCAGCCCCAGCCGGGAGAGGGGGGTGCACCGCTTTGAGTTTATTTCCTACATGGGAAACGGCACAGTTCTTGAACATAGACTCTAATAAGTTAAAGATGTGCAGTATAAACACTGAAGCAACTGCAGAGAGAGAGAGAGAACAAGGAG
This sequence comes from Proteles cristata cristata, assembly GCA_017311185.1. Classification (NCBI taxonomy): domain Eukaryota; kingdom Metazoa; phylum Chordata; class Mammalia; order Carnivora; family Hyaenidae; genus Proteles; species Proteles cristata. Next base: position 363,226 of record JAESUZ010003089.1, read on the forward strand.
ATAAAATGGAGTCAGAATAAAGTAATCTATTAGTCAGAGAAGGCAGAGGAAGGGGAGAGGGGAGGAAGCCTGGGGCCTAGGAGACAATGGGAGGAGAGACCCGAAGCCACGAGCAGCCGAACCCCCGCCCTGTGGTCGAAACTGCCAGTGAGGAACAGAGACAGAGCCACCCATTCACTGTCCTCAAGGGGCCCGCCACACACGTGCAGACATGAAGAGGCTGAAGTCAAAGAGAAAGAGACACCATGTTAACACTGGTTAAAAGAAAGCAAGAGTGACCACATTAATATCAGACAAAGTGGCCTTGGGAGCGGAGAACGTAACCAGGACGGAACGGGGCATCACATAACCGTGACGGGGTCAGTTTAGCAGGGGACTGGGTGACCCTAAGCGTTCATGCACCTGACAGTTGAGTGTCGAAGCACGCGAGGCACAGTCACCTGCAGAAGCAAAGAGGGAAGAGGAAGACGGGGATTGCAGACTTCCAACACCCTTCTCAAGATCCGGGAGCAGGGGACATGCTCGGTAAGGACAGAGGCGGCGTGAGCAGCACAGCTGCCTCGTGTAGCCTAGTTGATGTCCTGCTGGGGGAGACACACCCTTTCCGTGTGGGCACAGAACATTTGCCAAGACACCTGTGCTCTGGGCCGTGAGGCGCAGCTCAATGCACTGACAAGGGCCGAAACTGTGTGAACAGTTTCTTTAGATAACAGTGGAATTCAATTAGATACCAAGAACAGAAAAATGTCTGTAAGCTACTCAAAGATTTAGGAACTGAGCAACACATTTCTAAATAACAGACCGATCAAAGGAGACATTTGAAAGGAAATTAGAAAATTTTCCAGTTCAACGAAAGTGAGAACACAATACAGCAAAGTCGGATTCATCTAGAGGACACTTGGAAGGGAAGCATCAGCACCAGCACTCACGTTAGAAAACCAGAAAGGATGGGGCGCCTGGGTAGCTCAGTCGGTTAAGCAGTAAGTTGGTAAGTCGACTTCGGCTCAGGTCATGATCTCACAGTTCGTGGGTTCGAGCCCCGTGTCGGGCTCTGTGCTGACAGCTAGATTAGAACCTGGAGCTGCTTCAGATTCTGTGTCTCCCTCTCTCCCTGACCCTCCCCTGCTCACACTGTGTCTTTCTCTCTCTCTCAGAAATAAATAAAACATTAAAAAAAAAAAAAAAGGAGAAGAAAATCAGAAAGGTCCATGGGGTGCCTGGGTGGCTCAGTTGGTTACATGTCTGACTTCAGCTCAGGTCATGATCTCACAGTTCACAAGTTCAAGCCCTTGTCGGGCTCCGTGCTGACAGCTCAGAGCCTGGAGCTGCTTCTGATTCTGTGTCTCCCTCTCTCTCTGCCCCTCCCCCACGTGCACTCTGTTTCTCTTTCACAAATATAAACAAACATAAAAAAGAAAAAAAAGAAAACCTGAGAGATCCCAACAGGACAACGTCCCCTCCACCTACAGGAACCAGAGCAAAGTCCAAGGACACAGAATAAAGGAAATAGTAACAAACAGAGCTCGCACATTGATGACACAGAAAAAGAAAAACACTAGGGAAGATCACTGAAACCCAAAGCTGCTTCTTTGAGAGTATCCATATGAGTTTTAAACTTCTGTCCAGGCTGATCAAAAAGAAAGAGATGAGGCCACAGAGAAGGAATGAGAAACGGGACGGCAGGACAGGTCATAACACGACACCAACACACCCTGCACCCTGGGATGCGTGGGCCGCCCGCGCACCACGCAGGCCGCAAGTGCTCACGTGACGCGGAACGTGGACCTGATTATCCCTCTGTCTATTGAAGAAATGGGATTTCTAGTTTGAAGTCTTCCCCACACACACACACTCCACTGACCCTCCATAAAACTCCGGTGAATTCCACAAAGCATTTAAAGGAAGAATAATACGGATTCTCCACAACCCCTTCTGGGAATTCAGGACCCACTGATTAGGAGGCCACCATCCCCCTGATAACCCAACCTGACACAGACGGTATAAGGAAAAAAACTACAGACTGATATCTCTCACGGACATAGCTATAAAAATTGTGAGCAAAAGTATGGCAAATGAATCCAATAATAGAGAAAAGGAAATATAAAATGACAAAGCACAATGCTGGTTTAACATCTGAATATCAATGAGTGTGATTCACCACATCCACAAGACGACCATCTGCACTGGTTTGGGAAAAACATTTGACAAAATCTAACATCCACTTCTGATTAAACAGACCAACCTCTCAGCAAACTAGGAAGGGGGGGGCGCCTGGGGGCTCAGTCGGTTAAGTGTCCGACTTCCGCTCAGGTCATGATCTCATGGTTTGTGGGTTCGAGCCCCGCGTCGGGCTCTGTGCTGACAGATCAGAGCCTGGAGCTGCTTCCGATTCTGTGTCTCCCTCCCTCTGACCCTCCCCTGCTCATGCTCTCTCTCTCTCAGAAATAAATAAAACATTAAAAAATAAAAAAAGGAATAGGAGGGAACGTCCGTAGCCTGATAAAGGCATCTACAGAAATCCTACAGCTCATATATTCAGTTTGGAAAGACCGAACTCTGGCCCCAGTGGCAGGAACAGAGGGTGGGGTCTGATAGTTCTCATTCAGCTGCGTGCAGGGAGCCCAGCCACGCTATGAGACAAGACAAAGAGATAAAAAAACACAAAAAGGGGGAGAGAAGTAAAAGTGCCCCTATTGTTCAGATGACAGGCCTGTTCACATAGAAAATTTGGGGACTTGGTTTTTCAAGACGGCGGAGCAGCATGGAAGTTCTCAGCTTGTCTCCTCCCTAAAATGCGGCTAGATCAGCACTGAACCATTTCGCACACCTAGAAACTTGATCTGAGGATTAGCACAACCATCTGCGTAACTGGAGCCACAGAACTGGGCAGGTACGAGGTGCGGAGAGGTGAACCGGGGGAGAGAGAAGCCCTGGAGGGTAGGGGGAGAGGGGGGCCAGACACGGAGGGGGACGGTTAGAGTGCAGGAAAAACACGCCCCCTAAAAGCAGCTGGAGAGAAAGAGTGGAAACACCCAGAAGTGACTGAACGAGAAAGGGAGAGAGGAGAAAGGCGAGAGTTTCAATACCATTAGGACTCCGTACACAGGGAAGAGCAGGGTCAGAAATTCCGCAGCTCAATACCTGATACTCCAGCGGGAAGGGTGAATCCCCAGGAGCAGGCGGTGAGGTCCTAGGGGTCCTCAAGGTCCTTGGGCCACACGGGGAGAGGTTCCCCTGTTGAGAGGGCATTTGGTAGAGGCCATAAGGCTTCCCACAGGCAAGAATAGCCACCTTTGCTGGTATTGGAACAAAGATGCCAGCGTGCGGTGAGACCTAGTGCCGGCTGCGTGTTGTGGTTTCCCATAACCTCTGAACCTCTGCATGACGGTCCCTGGGGCAAGCCGGCACCCGGCCATTGCTCAGCAAGAGGGTCAGGGCAGGTCCAAGCTGCAGGGTTCTCAGAAGTGAGGCGCTGGGAAACACAGCCCCATCCGAGATAAAATTCAGGAAGGAGGTGCTGCCTGGCAGGCTGATGGCTTGGATGTGGACAGTGTAGAAGCAAGGAGTGGACAGAAACCTGAGACAGAGGAGGGGTGCTTGGTTGAGGGTCGGTGAGAACACAGAGTTCCTGCACCAGAGACTAGGAAGCTGGGTGAAGCCATTTCCACTTCTCCCGCACATGCACATACACGCGTGAAGCCGGTTCCATCCCAGGAAGCTAAGCAGCGCCAGCTAGTGGAGAACAGAGCCATCACACCCATCCCGTCCAACTGTGCCAACCAAGCTCAGGCCCTAGAGGACAGCACACGGCTCTCCACCTGCTCAGTGTATGGACTATAGATGCTTCATGGTTTCAGTTTTAGGGGAACCTGGATGCAACTTCATTCCGGTATCATTCCGTTCGCTCGTTCATCTGTTTGTTTTTCTTTGTTTGTTTTAATGTTTTTTTAATGTTTTGGTTTTTTTTATTTCTAGGAGAGAGAGAGACAGCTTGAGCAGGGGAGGGTCAGAGAAAGAGGGAGTCACAGACTCCGAAACAGGCTCCAGGCTCTGAGCTGGCAGTCAGCACAGAGCCCGACGCGGGGCTCGAACCCACGAACCGCGAGATCATGACCCAAGCGAAAGTCGGACGCTTAACCGACTCAGCCACCCAGGCGCCCCTTCTTTGTTTGTTTTTTGTTTCTGTTTTTGTTTAAATTGTTTTTTTTCTTTTTTCTTTTTCTTGGATAAAGAAAGAGAAAAATCTATTTTTTGTTTTCTTTAAAAATTTTTAATAATTCTTATTTCTGTTTTTAATTTTTTGTAAATTTTTTATTCTATTTAACTTTTTTCATTTCATCTTAGTCTATTTTGTTACATAGTTTTTAAAATTATAAACTTTTTCTTACATTTTTTCTTTCTTTTTGATCTTTTCTTTCCCCTTTTTCTCTATTCTATCAAGCTTCTTTCAACACCCAGACCCAAACACACCAAAATCTAGCTGCCTTTATTTGATTTTTTTGTGTTGTTTTTCATTTTCATTTTTTATTTTACTAATTCTTTTGCTTCCTCTGAAATGACAAAAAGAAAGAATTCACCCCAAATGAAAGAACAGAAAGAAATGACAACCAGGCTCTTAATAAGCACAGATATAGCAAGATGGCTGAACTAGAATTTAGAATCATGATAATAAGAATACTAGCTGGGGTTGGAAAAAGGATAGACTCCCTTTCTGTGGAGATAAGAGTAGTAAAATCTAGTCAAGATGAAATTAAAATGCTATAACCAAGATGCAATCTTCAAAAGATACCATGGTGGCAAGGATGGATGAAGCAGAACAGCAAATGAGCGATATAGAAGACAAACTTATGGAGAATAATGAAGCAGAAAATAAGAGAGAAACTAAAGCAAAAGCGCACAATACAAGAATTGAGAATTCAGTGACTCACTAAAAAGGAATAACATCCAGGGGCACCTGGGTGGCTCAGTGAGTGAAACTTCCGACTTTGGCTCAGGTCATGATCTCCTGGTTTGTGAGTTCAAGCCCCACATGGGGCTATGTGCTGGCAGTTCAGAGTCTGGAGCCTGCTTCAAATTCTGAGTCTCCCTCTCTCTCTGCCCCTCCCCCACTCATGCTTTGTCTGTCTGTCTGTATCTCTCTCTTTCTCTGTGTCTCTCTTTTTTTTAAATTTCTTTTAATGTTTTATTTATTTCTGAGAGAGAGAGAGACAGCGTGAGCATGGGGAGAGTCAGAGAGAGAGGGAGACACAGAATCTGAAACAGGCTCCAGGCTCTGAGCTGTCAGCACAGAGCCTGACGCGGGACTCAAACCCACGAACCGTAAGAGCATGACCTGAGCCAAAGTCAGACGTTCAACCAACTGAGCCACCCAGGTGCCCCTCTCTGTGTCTTAAAAATAAATGAACATTAAATTTTTTTCCAAAAATATTCTGTTTCTTTCTCCCTCTGCCCCTCTCCTAGCTCAGGTGCTCTCTCTCTCTCTCTTAAAAAAAAAAAAAGGAATAACACCCAAATCACAGGAGTCCCATAATATGAAGAGGACAAAAAAGGGTCAGAAGATTTATGTGAGCAAATAATAGCAGAAAACTTTCCTAATCTGAGGAAAGACACAGACGTCAAAATCCAAGAAGCACAGAGAACTCCCGTTAGATTCAACAAAAACTGACCATCACCAAGGCATATCATATTCAAAGTCACAAATATACAGACAAGGAAATAATTATTAAAGCAGAAAGGGGGAAAGTCCTTAGCTTATAAGGGGAGACAGATCAGGTTCACAACAGACCTATCCACAGAAACTTGGCAGGCCAGAAAGGGCTGGCAGGATATATTCAATGTGATGAACTGGAAAAATATGCAACCAAGAAATCTTTATCCAACAAGGGTTGTCATTCAGAATAGAAGGAAAGATAAAGTATTTCCCAGAGAAACAAAAACTAAAGGAGTTTGTGACCACTAAACCAGCCCTGCAAGCAATTTTAAGAAGAACTTGTTGAGTGGAGAAAAGATGAAACAAAACAAAAAAGACCAAAAGCAACAAAGACTAGAAAGAACCAGAGATCATCTCCAGAAACTCCGACTCTACAAGCAACACATTGACACTAAATTCGTATCTTTCAGTACTCACTCTAAATGTCAATGGACTAAAGGCTCCAATCATAAGACATAGGGTATCAGAATGGATAATAAAACAAGATCCATCTATACGTTGTTAATAAGACACCATTTTAGACTTAAAGTCACCTTCAGATCAAAAATAAGGGGATGGAGAATCATTTATCATGCTAGTGGTCACCAAAATAAAGCTGGAGTAGCCCTACTTACACCAGACAATTTAGATCTTAAAATAAAGACTCTAACAAGAGGGGCACCTGGGTGGCTCAGTCAGTTAAGCATCTGGCTTCTGCTCAGGTCATGACCTCGCAGTTCATGGGTTCGAGCCCCGTGTTGGATTCTGTGCTGACAACTCAGAGCCAGGAGCCTGTTTCAGATTCTGTGTCTCCATCACTTTCTGCCCCTCCCCCACTCATTCTCTGTCTCTCTCTGTCTCAAAAATAAATAAACTTTAAAAAAAGAAAAACAAACAAAAACAATTTTTTAAAAAGGCTGTAACAAGAGATGAAGAAGGGCATTATATTATAATTAAGGGGCTTATCCACCAAGAAGATCTAACAGTTGTAAACATTTATGCTCTAAACATGAAAGCACCCAATATATAGATCAATTAATCACAAACATAAAGAAATTCATTGATAATAATACCATAATAGTAGGGGACTCCAACACCCCTCTTATAGCAATGGACAGATCATCTAAACAGAATATCAGCAAGAAAACAATGGCGTCGAATGACACACTGGGCCAGATGGACTTAGCAGATATATTTAGAACATTTCATCCTAAAGCAGGGGTCACACATTCTTCTCAAGTGCACACGGAACACTCTTCAGAACAGGTCACATACTGGGACACAAATCAGCCTCAACAAGTACAAAAAGATCAAGATCATACCTTGCATGTTTTCAGACCACAAAGCTATGAAACTCGAAATCAACCACAAGAAAAAATTTGGAAAGACAATGAATACCTGGAGATTAAAGAACCTCCTACTAAAGAATGAATGGGTGAACCAAGAAATTAAAGAGGAAATTTCAAAGTCCACGGAAGCCAATGAAAAAGAAATCCCCTGGGATGGAGCACAGGCGGCCCTAAGAAGGAAGTACATAGCAATCCCGGCCTTCCTGGAGAAGGAGGAAAGGTCTCAGAGATGCACAATCTAACCTTAGGGATGATGTTGACAGAAGATGTGTAAGAGCTGTCTGCTCTGAAGGCTACAAAACATGGCTGAAATGCATTTCTAAGGGCATCAGCGGATGGAGAGGTATGCCGTTCTCATGGATGGGCAGACCTAATACTAAGACGTGGGGGTGCCTGGGGGACTCAGTCAGTCGGGTGTCCAACTTTGATTCAGGTCATGATCTCAAGGCTTGTGAATTCAAGCCTCCCATCGGACTCTCTGCTGTTAGCACAGAGCCTGCTTTGGATCCCCCGTCCTCCCCTCTCTTTCTGCCCCTCCCCAATTTGTGCGCAAATTGTGTCTCTCTCAAAAATAAACATTAAAAAATAATAAGATGTAAATTCTCCTTGAACTGATTTGTGGATTAGGTGCTGCCCCAGCCCATAACCCAAGGGCATAGTTTATGAAGAATTAGGAGACTAACTCTGAAATGTATATGGAAATGCAAAGGATCTAAAATTGCTAAGACCGGGGCGCCTGGGTGGCTTAGTCGGTTAAGCGTCCGACTTTCGCTTAGGTCATGATCTCGCGGTCCGTGGGTTCGTGCCCCGCGTCGGGCTCTGTGCTGACTGCCAGCTCGGAGCCTGGAGCCTGTTTCAGTCTGTGGCTCCCTCTCTCTCTGACCCTCCCCTGCTCACGCTGTCTCTCTCTCTCTCCTGGAAATAGATAAAACATTAAAAAAATTATTAAAAAATAAATAAATAAATAAAAAATAAAATCGCTAAGACCATTTTGAAACGAAGTCAAAAGTCACGCGACCTGACTTTAGGGCTTAATATACTCACAACCATGTGGTGAGGTTGTCAAGACAGACATACGGACTGATGGACAGGGCTGCACTCAGAACAGACCCTATGTGTATGGTCAGTTGACTTTACACAAAGGTACTAAATGGTATCAATGGAGAGAGGATAACAGTTTTGACCGCTGAGGCCAGACACGAGCAGGCTTGAACTCCAGCCCGGGCGTCACACTGCGGTGAAGATGAGAGCACGGTGGGTCACGGTCTGAGAGCTACACCAGAGGAAATCTTAGGGACTTTGGCTATGGGCAGGCATTTCTTAAAAAACACAGACTGCAAGAAGAAATTGGTAAACTGGCTTCATCAAAAACTAAAACGCTTGCTCTTTACAAAATAATGTTATAAAATGAAAAGACAAGCCAGATTGGAAGAAAATGTTTGCAAACTATGTATAAGAAGCTGTAGCTAAAATGTGTGAATAACTTTTACAAACAATAAGCAACCAAACGACCTGAACGAAACAAGAGAGGTAAAGGATTTGAACAATTTATCAAAGAAGGTCAGCAGACCGCATATGACCAGGAGATGGTGCTGGGGATCAGTCAACTAGAGGCACGCAGACTGAAGCCCAGGGAGGCCCCACCACACGTCCGTCTGAATGTCCACGTGTCCACGGTTAAGGACGGAGAGCACCACGTGCTGGCGCGCGTGTGGAGCAGCCGGAGCTTTCTTCCACTGCCGGTGGGAATGTGGCCGATTGCCCTCTTTGGAGGGCAGTTAGGGTCCCCTTTAACAGAAGCACCCCTCCATCACCTGCCCCGCGGATTCCACTCCTGAGGTGTATCCAAGTGAGGTGTGAGCGTCTGTCCACGCAAAGACCTGACACGATTGCCCACAGCGACATTCCTCTTGAGGCTCAGGCGTGGGAGCCTCCCAGGTGCGCATCGGCAGGTGCGTGGGTGGAAGGGCCACGGGTGGATGTGGCCGTTCAGCGCAGTCCTGTCAGCAGTAGGGGGAGTGCATGACTGTGGCCCCCGCGGCAGGGGTGTGACTCTGGATCCTGCGGAGGAAAGAAACCCGCAGCGAAAGACCATGTGCTGTGAGATCCCATTTGATCCAGTTCTAGAAAGGGTGGCCTGACGTATGCGTGGCATTTCCAGGCTGGAGCAGCGGCGAATCGCTCTGTTACACACAGGAACAGAGCATGGGCAGAGCCCGCTGTGGTTGCTTGGGGTGGGGTGTGCGAGGGAGGGAGAGGGGCATACAAAGGGGAGCAGGCAGCTTTGCGGGTGATGGGTGTGCTCGCTGTCTTGGTCGCGGTGATGATTTTGGGCACAGAGCGTGTGAATCTCATCACGGTGTCCACTGTAGGTGTGTCCACTTTATCGAACTTCAGATATGCCCTGACCAAGCTGAGCAGAGACCGAGGATGTTAGATGGTGACAAAGCGTGGGGTTGGGGGGGCCTCCATGCGTGGGCCGCACGTGGGCAAACCTGGGGGCGTGGGTGCCTCGGATGGCGGCTCCTAATTTTGGTGGTGGAGACACAGACGCCGGCCACGCAGGCACTGCCCCCCAGCAGGCCTGAGAAGTTGCTGCTGTGGTCCTCAGGCCACGCGGGGCCCTGCTTCTGCTCCGGGCTGGGCCCCACATCTCTGCCGTCCCTCAGCCAAGCACCCTGTCTGGACCCCCACCAGCCAGGGCTCCTTGCCAGCACTTGGGTCAGGGCTCTGTCAGCCCACAGTGAAGCCTCAGAGGGTGGTGGCTGCCTGGGAGGGGGTGCAGGCCCCCGAAGCCTCTGGTCCTCCTAGGAGGGGGCAGGCTGCTTGCTTGGGCATTTGCAGGGTGCTGGGAACTCATAGGGACACAATGATTCCAATTGCCCAGATCCAGGCAGCAAACCTGGAACCCTGGCAGGGGGCCTAGAACTCGGGCAGGCAGCCTAGAACCCGAGAAGGGGGCCTAGAACCTAGAATGTGGCCTAGAACCTGGGTAGCAGGGCCTAGAACCCAGGCAGGGGGCCTAGAACCTGGGCAGCAGGGCTTAGAACCCAGGCAGGGGGCCTAGAACACAGGCAGTGGGGCCTAGAACCTGGGGAGCAGGGCCTTGAACCCGGGCAGGGGGCCTAGAACCCAGGCAGGTGGCCTAGAACCCGGGCAGCAGGGCCTACAATCTGGGGATCTGGCCTAGAACCCGGGCAGCAGGGCCCAGAGCAACAGGGCCAAGGTAAATTTACCTACCTTGGGGTGACAGCATCCAGGTGAGCTCAGCAGCCCCCTTTGCCAACGTCCTCAGGGTGGAGGTGGTGTGTGTGTGTGTGTGTGTGTGTGTGTGTGTGTGTCCTGACCATTTGGGTCGCAGGCCCTCTGCCCTGTGCTCCCACTCAGGCCTTTCCCAGGAGCGTCCTCTTCTGGGGCTGCAGAGGGGTGCCCGGTGAGGGGTGCCCGGTGAGGGCAGCGTCTCCGCTGAGAGTGAGGAGTGACAGTGTTTCACGCATCCTGCATGAGGCCAAGGCTGGCCCCAGGTGACAGGCCCCAGGCCCTGGGGGCCTGTGAGGCTGGATGGCCCCCTCCCTGCCCCCTGCACTCCTGAAATAGGAACACACAAGCACCCCCGTTTTCAATCATTTATTCCCATGCAGAGGTCCAAGTAGAAAAATAAATGGAAACCCAACAGAACGACCGTAAAATCAGAAGGGATCACAACGCCTCTGGCTTCTGCCTTCCTGCTGCTCGGAGAGGTACGGCCTCCCGTGTGGGGGCGGGGGTCCAGGCCATCAGCTCTCCCTGCTTGCAGGACCCTCCCCAGCGGCCCCCCGCCCAGGGTGCCAGAACCTCCCGGCCACAGCGAGGGACGGGCTGCGGGATCCCCCAGTCGGGGAGAGGAAGGGAGGGGCCTGGAAGTGCCCGGGGCAGGGGATGGGCGCGTCACAGTCTGGGGGCTCCCATGAGGGCGAGGAGGGCGAGGGCCAGCGCCAGGCCAAGGCCGGGACCGGCGAGCGGGCCGCGGGCGCCGTTCTGCAGGCTCCTGTTGCACAGGTCGCCCTGACAGCACAGGGTGGCCGTGGCGCCGCTGCTGACCTGGCCCGGGAGGCTGTGCGTGGGCGTGCACCCCTCCACGCAGTCCTTCTCCACCAGGTTCCCCAGCAGCGGCTCCACTGCGGACAGAGGGGCTCAGTCGGGCTGGGCGGCCGCCTCTGACCCCCACCCCCATGCATCTAGCCCCCACGGCACCCCAAGTCCTGGCTCCTGGCCCCTATCGCCCCCGCGACCCACCGACTATCACCGACATGCTCCCGCCAACCTCCCACCGATGCCCGCCCCCGACCCCTGGGGCACCCGACCAGCTCTGGGGGGCCCTGCAGGGCCCCCTTCCCTGGCTCTGCGCCCGCGGGTCCCTCACCCTTGGTCACGGTCCTGCAGTACCGCATGCCGGCCGCGCAGTTCTGAGGCTCCTGGCAGTTGGTGGAGCTGGAGCACACGTGGCAGCGGAGAGCAAGGGCTGGGGGGCGGGAGGCACAGGGCTCAGTGTCTGGACAGAGCCCTCTGCCACCCCCGCCCGCGCCAGGCCCCTCCTACGCCCAGGCCCTGCCAGGGCTCCTGTCCTGAGCACAGCCTCCGGGGTCAGGAGACGACAGTCCTTGGCTGCCTGGACCCCGGCACCCCTGGCGCCAGAGGAGGGGCCTGTGCTGGTGAGCTGGAGAGCCAGTGGTACGGGGTACACTGGGGACCCTTCCCCGGGGGCATCCCAGAGCTCTGACACTTGCTAAGAGCAGCTCACAGGACGACTGCTGGCCCCTCCAGAGGCTGCCCCCCATGGGCAGCAATGGCCGTGAGGACCGGAGTCACGGCGCAGGGCTTCAGCCGGACCTCGCTGAGCCGGTGGGAGGAGGGGCTTCCCCGGGGACAGGGGCTGGATGACCCGGGCGTTGGTCTTTCCCCAGGGGAGGCATCTCAAGACCCCTCCCAGCCTCTCCCCCTCTGCATTTCCGACCCCATGGGCTGATGCGAAGATTCTGCGATATTTGAAGTCTGATGCCACTAAGTTAAGATGTGGGTTCGTTTTGTTTGAAATCCTGAGTCCAGCATCCTGTCCAGGACTCTCTGAGCCCAGAGGTCAGTAACCCCAGGCTTCCAGGGGGCGTCCCACAGACCCAAGCTGCCCCCCACCCTCGGCCCTTCCTGCCTCACCCACCTGGCCCAGCGGCTACAGCCAGCGTGACGAGGAGCAACAGGACCCTCTTCATCTCGGGGTGTCTCTGGGAGCAGTGGGGGCCCCTCCTCTCCAGAGGCCTTATAGCTGGGGCAGGCGCCAGTGGGAGGGATCGAGATGGGCAGGCAGCCAGGCTGTGGCGTCCGCCCGCCCCACCCTGGCTGGCCCACACCCACCCGCCCAGTGAGGGCCTGCCCCTGCCACCTGGAGGGACCTCTGCCCCGGCTGCCTGCCCCCCGGGGCAGGGGGACCCCCACCCACCTCCAGGCTAGGGACAGAGGCCCCAGCTGGCTCTGCAGCTCCCGGCCTCGTCTTCCTCCCTCTCTGTCTGTCCCTAGATCGCTTTGTCTCAGAGCTCCCACTTCCTCCCTTGTGTCCCCCACCCTCAGATGAGGTCAACAGGGTCACAAGCCTACGCAGGTGCCCTGTGGCTGCCCAGGGCTGTGCCCCCGGCGCTGGCCCTGCCTTCCTGCGCTCGGGGCTCGGGATCACCAGGTCTACCCACGGAGCCCGGGGGGAAAGGACTCTCGGAAGCAAGGCATCGTGCCGAGATGTGAGGATCTCGGGGGCGAGGAGAGGAAGCGGCCGTCCCGGAGCGGGGTAGGCAGCAGGCGAAGGGCGCAGGGTGCTGGACGTGCCTGCGGAGGTGAGCCCTGGGCCAGGCGCGCGGCCTGGCGCGTCGGGGGAGGGCAGGGGCTGGCTCACCAACTGGGAGAAACTGAGGGCCCCTCGAGTCTCCGCTAGCCCTTCCTCCCGCCCTCCCATCAGGGACGCTGGCCACCGTGCCCCGCGCCCCGCCCTCCCGGAGGAGCCCCAGCCTTCATCCTGCTCTGGGACTGAGGCTCTGCGCCTCTTGCCCTGGTCCCCGAGGGCAGGGAGCTCTTCCAGGTCAGGAGCCGTGGGTGCCCCTAACTTCACCTCACAGTGCTCGCGGGGACGGGGGCCTTGGCCCCAAGCACAGGGGCTCGCCTCCCCCCCCCCGCCTGCTGGCCCTGGGCCCCCTCTGCTGCTCTGCTGTGCCAGCCGACCCTGCCGGGTGGTGCGGGCAGGCCCTCCCGAGGCCTCACCCGGTCCCTGCCCTGGCAGGCCGTGCCCACTGTGCGGTGCGCAGGCCCCGAGCACGGATGCAGATCGGCCCCTCCCCTGCCGCAGCCCCATCCCTGCAAGTACTGGAGGGCCCGCTGCGGGGAGGGTGGCCCGGGCTCCAGGGAGGGCAGAGGTCAGGGCCAGCCTCCGGCTCTGCGGGCTCAGGCTGGGGAGGTCTGGGACGCCTTGGCCCTTCTTCCCAGCACAGCCCTGGGCCTCCCCTCTCCCCTGACACGTGGGGTAAAGTCGGGGCTCCATCTGGGTGCCAGGGGTCCAAGGAGGTGTGCCTGACACTGTGTGCTGTGCTCCCTAAAGAGGTCCCTGGACCTGGTGGGAACGGGCCAAGGGTGGGGGCTGGTGGGGCCTTCGTTCTGGGAACCCGGAGGGGGGAGGGGTGTGAGTGGGGGCCCCTGAGGCAGCCTCACATCAGCATCCTGCGCCTCTCCCACAGGCTGGGCCTTGTGTAGCACAGCCGGGGTCTCTCTTGACAAGGCAGGTGATGTGGGGGCTCCAGGCCCACATCCAGACAGAGCAAGTCACCCCAGGCTCAGGCCTTCCCGAATTCGGTCCACGGCCATTTGCGGGCAGGCGGATGCTCTCAGGGGAGGTGCTCCCCGGGGCCTTGGGAAGCAGGACATAGGGCTCGGTGACAGGGTGGTGACTGGCAGGGGGTGGCAGATGGGGAGGGGTGACTCACTGAAGCCAAGGGGCATGGAAGCTACTGGAAAAACAAGTTTGGGGGATGGGTTTCCTGTAGGGCCCGGTAGAGCTACGGGGTCCAGGGCTGCTGGGCAGTCCCGGAGTGGAAGTTCAGACATGAGGTCCCCAGGGCAGCAGGGTCCCCTCCCCTGGGGCTGCACGGGCCACCTCGGGCTTCACTGTGGCCATGTGCCCTGGAGGCAGGGACAGACACTTACAGAAGCAGACGTGGCAGCTGGGTCCTGGCCCCACGGGCAAAGTGGGCCTTTCCCACGGCAGGAGCTCCCTGAGACCTAGGAGTCTTTGGAAGTGCAGTTGGGGAGGGCTTCCTGCAGGTGGGGGCCTGATTGCCCTGATCTTGGAGGCAGATTTCAAGAGAGAGAGGAGCCACCATGGCTCCTTAAGTTGGGCCCCTTCCAGCGTCCTTTTACTAGTGAGGAAATGAGGTCCCGAGAGGGCCCCATGGGCAGGTCACCCGGCAGTGACGTGACACCCAACATTTCCATGCCTGTGGCCTCGCCTCCTGTCCTTCCTCATCCTCTGGAGAAAACGGCCGCTCTCCGGAACCCAAGCCCCCTCACCCAGGCCCTGGAGCCAGCGGGTCCCTGGGCCTGCAGGTGCCGCAGAAACATCGTCTAGAAGAGGTCATGGAGGGGCACGGCCGAGGGTGCTCCCTCCCCCCACCCTCAGCCCTGCCTGCTTCCTGAGCTCGGCGGGCCAGGCCAGGCCAGCTGCCCCAGACCTCCGCCTGCGGCGTGCCCTCCCTGCCCCCGCCCTGCCCCCAGCCTGCCTTCCACCGCCCCTGCATCTCAGCCTTGGGTGGGGGGAGGGACAGGAATCAAGGCCTAGCCTTCCAGGCTGGGGGGGTCTCTGGGGTCACACAAAGGGTGTGAGTGGCCCAGAGAAGGAAGCACCTGGCTCAGCGTGTCACAGGGGCCACCCCAGGCCTTCTGAAAGTGAAGCCAGCGGAGGCCGTTGGGCCCTGCCTTGGGCGGAAGGGGAGCATCAGTGTGGGCCAGCCGGGTTCCCCACTGGGTGCATCCCCAAGCCTGGGGCCTGGGGACAAGGTTCCTTCAGTCACAGGTTGCATTACAGGGGGTGTGCGCGGCCACACTCAGGGGGACACTGCACATCTCCGCCACTCCCCGTTAGCAGCGCCCACCACACACCCCATGCTCCGGGCACAGCGGGGACGGACAGGAGAGACAGGGCCAGCCCTCGGGACCCCTGGATGAGCCGGGGAGATGGCGCACAGGCAAGGGTACCCCATGTGAGTGGGCGACCAAGGAGGCCAAGAGATGGGGCTCCTGGGGACAGAGCAAAGACAAGGGGCAGGGCCTGGCTCTGGGCCCCCGGTGGCCCCTGGCACGCCATCGCCCTCTCCTGTCTCTCCCTCCCCAGTGGGGCTGAGGTGACTACCCCATGAGTCAGGCAGTGGAGGGATACGGTGTCTCCCTGCGGCCTTCATCCCCCGTTCACACGCTCAGGGCCTCCCTCGGGTGACGCAGCGAGAGCCCGGCCCAGGACCACCTAGCCAGCAGGTGGCCGGCGGGAACCGGGCTGGGCCTGCCCTCCCCTCTGTCCCTCCCGGCCTGGGGCTCTTACCCCACGCCCCGGCCTCCCGACTCCTCCCTCATGTGCCGGAGACTCACCTTTACACACAGGGCCACAGGCCTAGACACGGGTCCCTCTCAGCGGCTTCCCAGGGCCCGGCCTGCCCCACCTGCCCTGCGCCGCCCCCGGTGTGGGGCCCCCCTTTCCTGCTCTGCCAGAGTGCAAATCCAGGGAGCAGCCACACGGGCAGCCCTTCCCTGCCTCGGGGTGCAGCCTGTCCCCCAGGAATGGCTGCACTGGAGCCCTGGGCTCCCGAGGGCCGGTAGAGACACACCAGTTCTCAGGCCTGGCAGGCTGCGCCCCTGCAGGAGGCCCCGCACCGGCTCCCAGGACCAGCGCCGGGCCCTCCAACAGAGGTCTGACGTGGGCCCTGCCCATCAGCATCTCCGGCTGTGTCCCTGAGAGGCACTGGGATTCAGGCGACCAGGTGACGGGGGGACGCTCTCCGAGCGGGGCGTGAGGACTGTGCCCTTCCCTGAGGGAGAGGAAGAAGGCCTGCAGAGGAGCGGGAGCACCGAGCCGCAGAACCACAGCAACCCTGGCGCCCTCGGAGCCCCCTGACCTCAGGCTCTCAGCAGCATGGGCTTGCGGAGCACGGAGGCCCAGAATCACAGAGCCCGAAGCACCCGAGACCCAGGTGCCCTGGGGGGGTTCACTCTCTCCGTGTTAGGATAAGCTCCCTCTAGGGTTTGAGAAAAGGACAAATGTTCTCATGTTGCTCCCGTAGGTTCTCCCTGCTGCTGTGCCACTACTCACTGCTCCTCCTGCCGTAGCCTGAGCTTGTGGCTCTAAACCCTTGAGCTCCATGATAGCGTCGGGTGTAAGTTCCACGGTGGGGAACACCTACCACCTACATAATCCACTCATCTGTTACTTATCCGTCCATTAATCCATCCACCATCTAACCAGCCAGCCCTGTATCCATCCATTCATCCATCTTCCATCCATCCATCCATCCACCCATTCGTCCAACCATTTATCATCCATCTATTTATCCATCGTCCACCCATGATCAATCCATCTACCCACTGTCCACACTCACCATCCATCCATCAATTTATTATCCATCCATTTATCCATTCATCTACCCACCATCCACTCATCCATCCATCCATCCATCCATCCATCCATCCATCCATTATCCATTCATCCATCTACCATCCATCCATCCACCCATCCATCCATTTATCATCCATCTATTTGTCCATCATCCACCCATGATCCATCCATCTACACACCATCCACTCATCATCCATCATCCATCCACCATCCAGCCATAATCCATCCATCCACCATCCATCCACCCACCATCCACCTCATCCACCCATCATCCATCCATCCATCCATCCATCCATCCATCCATCCATCATCCATCCACCCACCCACCCACCCATCCATCCACCATCCAGCCATAATCCATCCATCCATCCATCCATCCATCCATCCATCCATCCACCATCCACCCTCATCCACCCATCATCCATCCATCCATCCATCCATCCATCCATCCATCCATCCATCATCCATCCACCCACCCATGCATCCATCCACTCATCCACTCGTACAACTTATGTATCCTGGAGGAGAAAGTTACAGTGATGTCTCTGCCTCCTGTCCCCTCTTCTCTTTCTCATTCACATACACACCTGCCTCTGCCAAGAGAAAATAGTAATTCTCAAAGACTGTGGAGTGAAACCCAGGGGGGCCTCTGACAGCCCTAGGTCCGCAAGTGTTTGGCAGGCAGCTCTGGGGTTTGCAACACCCAACATGCAGACACACAGTCTTTCCCTAAGATTATATACTGATTTGGGGGTGGCTTTCAGAGGACATCACTGATCCCAACTCTTACGAGAGAAAAAAGTCCCCTGTGTGTATCATGTGTCCTGTCAGTCCGTCTGTGTGTCTTTGGCACTGGTACCTCTTACACAGAGCAGCGAAAATTCCTTTCCTTAACAGCCCCCACCCTCTCATCTGCCCCTTGTCCCTTGGGAACAGGAAATGGACCCTTGTTGGATCCCGTCACCCTCACTAAAACCCTGCTGGGACAACCACGTTAAAAAAAGATTTTGGGGTTGGGGGGGCACCTGGGTGGCTCAGTTGGTTGAGTGTCCACTTCTTGATTTTCACTCAGGTCATGATCTCACAGTTCATGGGATCTGGCCCCACATCAGGTTCTGTGCTGGGCGTGGAGACTGCTTGGGATTATCTCTCCCTCTCTCCTCTCTTCTCCTCCCTCCCCCCAAATAAAGAAACATTTAAAAAACAGATTTTTGGCAAGAGCGGATGAGGTTCTCGGGTGGACCACTCTCCTCCCCAGTATGTGTGTGGGGGGGGGGTGAGGGCTTCAATCTTCCGATGAGACCCAGACTTCAGAGGTGGGCAGCCTCTTTCCAACTCTGCACTTTATAGACGAGGTCCCGGGCACTTGTCAGGGTACGAGATAATGGGAGCTGGCAGCATCTGCATCGGCAGGTGGCCTGGGAGCGGGTGGTACGCTGTCCTCACGTGGCCTAGACACCGAGGACACTCGGTCCCTGTCCCAGGGCCTCAGGCAGATGCTGAGCTGTGACTCTGGAGCAGCTCAGCACAGCCACTCCCTGCTGAGCCTGCTGGCCTCGGGGGCTCAGCCTTGGCGCCTGGCCCCGGTTCCGGGGATTGCGTGCAGTTGCAACCTGCTCTGGGTGTGGGGCCAGGCCCCCTGGGCAGGAGGTGGGTCCTGAGCAGGGCCTGGCAGGGAGCTCAGTCTCTACCTACAAGAGCTTAGAGGACCAGAGGTGTGTCATCTCTACCTGGGACTATTACGTAAGGATGGACAAGGGCTGCTACCTGGGGACCAGAAGACACCGGGGCGCGACACAGGGAGACCCAGGAAACCCCAGGGCCGAGCGCAGGGCAGAGGCCCAGCTCCCGACTGTGACACCAGGCATGCAGAGCCAGGAGGAAGGCCACTGGCTGCAGCTGGGCGCCACTCGGCATGTCAGCCAAGTTCTCCGAGCTCCCGCTGCCTCCCTGCCTTCCTGCAGGAAGAACAAGTCAAAGACGATGTCCCCGGCTGTGGCCCCATGCCCACCCAGCCCCCAAACGCTCCTCCCTGAGGATCAAGCCCAGCTTCTCACAAATCCTGCTCTGTGACCCACCTGCTGCCCACCTTTAGCGTCCCCACGGCCTGGGTCTCCGTGCAGCCCCCCGCCCTTCCTTACTTCTGCGCCTTTGCACCTTTTGTCCTCACTGGCTTCCAAGGGACGGGATCACAGTCGTCACCTCCCCCTCTGAGAGCCTAGTGACCTCTCCAGCACCCCATGCTCCCCCACAGGCCTGGTAAGGAGCTGTGGGCCCACGTGTGTCCTGCTACAGGTCTGCGGTGCCCCAGGGCCCATGCGATCCTGGTACGCGCTGGGCGCTGAGTGCCCACTGACTGGATGACTGTGGGGAAGCCGTGGGCGCTGGGGGAGGCAGAGAGAATTCAGGCTTTGGGGCAGACCACGGTGCCAGCCCCGAATTAGATCTGAAAAGCCGTTTGTGCGTCAGGGTCCTCCTCCGGGAAACTGACATCCTCCTATGGAAATGTCTCTTGGCCGCACCTCGACTTCGGAATGTCGACGTCTTGCAGGAGACCGCGGGTGGTCACGCGGCACCCAGTGTGGGTTCCGCTGGGACTGTACTTGCTCTAGCGGGGAGGCTGGTCCGACAGGAGTTAAGAGAGGGACTTTCCACTCTCCTTGAGGAAGAAACCCCAAACTTCCAGGGCCGGGTGGGGTGGCCCAACCCGGAGCCTGTTTTGTCCCTGAGATGGCCACTTCACGCGGGCTTCATGCCCACCCCCTCCTGCGCCCCTGGAGCCTGGCAGGTCTGGCCATGAGGGAAGCTAACTGGCGCCTCAGGGGGTCCCCAAGGGACTCCTGACATCCATGTTTCAAGGCGGGGCCCCCTCAGCCCACCTTGTCCTCCAGGGTGTGGGCAGAGCCTCGGAGAGCCTGCAGGAGGGGCGGGCCCCTGCCCGGGCCAGCTGGGGACCCTAAACCCGAACCATCACAGCACAGCGCCCATGTCCGGGCACTTGAGCTGGAGGAGCTGAGCTCTGCCGGGGGGTGTGCGTTTGCCTCTGGGACCCCCGAGGGATGTGAGGGGCAGCCACGTGGGGGGAGGGAAAGGACTCAGGACCTGTGAGGAGAGGAGGCAGGTGGGCCAGGGCAGGGCCCCGGGGCTAGGAGTGGGGTGGCCCCGAGAGAGCTGTGGGTGCAGGGACCTGTGTGCAGGGGAGAGGCCCTGGGCAGGGGTGAGGGAGGAGAGGGAGGCTGGGGCCTCTGGCCTTGCCACACAAGAAGAGCCCTGGGTGCCCTGCAGGGCCCTGACTGGGGGTGCAGGATGGTGGGAGTTGTGGGGCACACCGCAGGGCTGACCCCAGATGCCGGGAACCCCCCGGGAGCCCGTAGGCGGCGCCAGGGGATGGATGCTTGTTGGACGCTGAGGAGACTGCTTCCTGCTCTCTGACTTCATGCCTGGAGAATGCTACCACCCTCTATAGAGCGCCCCCTGCCTGATCCTGAGGTGCAGGGGGAGACCCCCCAAAAATTCAACACATCAGAAAATAGGGGCAGGATGCACAGCTTTATTCTCATCCATGAGCTGCTAGGAGGAGGCCTGGCCGTGTGCGCCTCCGGGGTGGGACAGCCCCCTGTGCCCAGTGGGAACACAGGCACCCACAGTGGGCAGCCAGGGGAGCGGGAACAGGCCTGCCGTCACTGGCGGGGACCGGAGGTGGGGGCGAGGCCGCCTTCTGGAAGCCCTTGTCCCCTGTCCTGACTTGGGGCGGCCCTGTAGGCTCTGAAGCGGTCCCGGGCTCCCAGGAGGCCCGGGTGGGAGGCGCTTGTGAGGAGTGAATTCGCCCCGGAGGTGTGAGTGAGCAGCGGAAGGCGTGGCGGGTCGGGGCACGTGGGAGCACAAGCGTGGCTGGTGCAGGGGGCGCCCAGGAGCCTCACCAGCCTGCCCAGTGCGTGGTAGCCCCGGGCACTGGAGGCCTGAGTGGGAGGAGTCCCGTGGTGGGAGGAGTCCTCGTGGTGGGAGGAGTCCTCGTGGTGGGAGGAGCCCTCGTGGTGGGAGGGTCCTCTCGTGGTGGGAGGAGCCCTCATGGTGGGAGGAGCCCTCGTGGTGGGAGGAGCCTCGTGGTGGGAGGAGCCCCGTGGTGGGAGGAGCCCTCATGGTGGGAGGGCCCCATGGTGGGAGGAGCCCTCGTGGTAGGAGTAGCCTCGTGGTGGGAGGAGCCCCGTGGTGGGAGGCCCTCGTGGTGGGAGGAGCCCCGTGGTGGAGGAGCCCCGTGGTGGGAGGAGTAGCCCTCGTGGTGGGGAGGAGCCCTCGTGGTGGGAGCCCCGTGGTGGGAGTAGCCCTCGTGGTGGGAGGCCCCGTGGTGGGAGGAGCCCTCGTGGTGGGAGGAGCCGTGGTGGGAGGAGCCCTCGTGGTGGGAGGAGCCCCATGGTGGGGAGGCCCTCGTGGTGAGAGGAGCCCCGTGGTGGGAGGAGCCCTCGTGGTGGGAGGAGCCCCGTGGGAGCCCTCGTGGTGGGAGGAGCCCCGTGGTGGGAGGAGCCCCTCGTGTGGGAGGAGCCCTCGTGGTGGGAGGAGCCCTCGTGGTGGGAGGAGCCCCGTGGTGGGAGGAGCTAGGCCTCGTGGAAGGCCTAGCTGTGGGGTGGAAAGTGCCAGGGAGGAAGTGGGTGACCAGGAGGGGCCTGAGGGTCCCTCAGAAGTGGGTTCCCTGAGGTGGGAGCCGGAGGAGGGGGCTGGGGTGGCCCGGGGGGAAGCAGGGAGGAGCTATAGGAAGGACAGGGACCCTTCCTGCCAGTGTGGCCATGTGCAGGGGGCGGGGCAGGCTGGAGACGGCGGGGCAGGGGCCGGGTGAGACCCGGCCGACCCGTGGAGGCGGCGCTCAGCAGGCCGCCCGGAGCAGCGCCCACAGCAGGCTGGCAGACGCGCTGAGCCACAGGGCGCCGGGGCTGCCCGCCAGGCCCGCGGCCGCGCTGCGGTTGCACTGGCTGCCTTGGCAGCAGGAGACAGACAGGGTGCGGCCGTCCGAGGACATTGTGCTGTTGGGGCACACGGGGGAGCAGGACTTCATGACCAGGATGCCACCAGGGTTTGCTGTGGAGAGAGGGGCAAGGCCCGTGGGTGGCACGCTCTGTATGTCCCCCACCCAGCCTGCTGCAGGCACAGCCCACTTCCAAGGATCCTGGGAGCTCCTTCGGCGGTGCCCCGGGGCTGGGGAGTCCTGTGTCCCCTCTGATATCTGTTGCAGGAATGACCCAGTGACCCCCACCCACACCCCTTCCCTCTGGCAGAGCATCCCCGTGCTTTGAGTTTCAGCGTCTAGGAGAGGTGCTGGGCCCTGCCCGCACCCTTCTGCCCTCCTTGGGATGGGGGGGCAGGAGGGGAAAGGTGGGTTAGGGGAAGGTGGGTGAGGGACTGCCAGCCCCAGGGCAGCCAGCACAGATGCTTTCAGATCTTTGAGTCAAGCAGAAAATGGCTGACGGGGCTGCCTGGTGAGGGTGGGGGAGGCAGCTAGCACACAGGGCCTCGGCATGACCCTCCCCTGCTCCCTGGCCCGCCTGAGTGCCTGCGCCTTGGCGACCTCTGATGCAGGGCCCCTGGGTGCCGGGCAGGCTGCCCAAGCCAGTGGTGCTTGGTCACCAGGAGCCTCTTCCCTCAGCCTGTAGGACTCAGCGCGGGCTCGATGCCGTGGCCCTGCCGGAGGGGATCGGTGGCGGGGCCCCGGCTCTCTGTGCCTCGGTCTCCACATCCGGAAGATGCAGAGAACAAGAGAACTGGCCTTTGAGATTGTTTGGAGATCAAATAGGTTAATTCATGCCCAGCGTTCAACCGTGTTGAATAAACGCTCGAGTCAGTGGGAGGTGTTTAGAGCGGTGTGCGGGGTGCCAGGAAGGACGGCCTGGGCGGATCAGAGGGACAGACAGGCTGCAGGGAGACGAGGGTGTTGGGAGTGGGGAGGGTGGGCCAGTCCCCGCCCGCTCAGGAAGTCCCCTCTGCACATTCCCCCTCCTGTGGCTTGGCCACAGGTGGGACACCAGACACCCCAGAAGCAAATTTTCTGGTTAAACATGATGATCGGTCACGACCTTGCTCAGTTACCAAAATAAGGAAGAGGGCAGTGTCCACTAACCGTCTTCTGAGCTATGGCTGAGGAGACGGAAGAAATGGGGGCAGGCGCTGCTCCAAGTCCCCTGAGCCCCGTGACATTTGCCCAGCATGGCTGCCTCCTCCCTGGCTGAGCTCCAAGCCCCAGGCTCTTCCCCTGAGAAATGGGGTGTTAGGTGGGCTGTTGTGGGGCTGAATCAAGGGGCCGCCGGTGCGCTGGGCCCGGCACACAGCAGCCCTGACATTTATCTTAGTCACAGGGAAGACCCGCCTGGCACTTGGTGCTTTGCTGTGGGGACGGAGAGCAGCCCTCGCCCGCCCCTCCCCCAGGATTGCCAGCAGGGGGCCAGGAGGCCCAGCAGCACAAGGGAGTGACCACCATAGCCGGGCGCACAGCATCCCACCGGGGGTGGGGGCTCTGCTCACGGCTCCCTCACACGCCCCGCCATTGCCATCCTGGGGCATGACTGCCCTGCTGTCAGCAACGTCTGCTCAGGGAGCACCGCCTGGCAGGACAGACGGATGGACGGACAGACGCAGCCGATGGTCAGTGGTGGGGTAAGGGGGGGATGGCAGACCTGGAGGTCTCAAGGAAGCCCCCACCCCACGGAGGGAACTATGGGCCCTCAGGGTGTCTGGTCCTGTCCAGATGTAAAAATTGATGCTTCAGGAGCAAAAGGAGCCCATGGGCGGGGAGGGGTCCCCTGGGCACGCGGGGACCCCTGGGGACAGCTCCTGCCCAGCCCTCCCAGTATGCTGCGCAAGGCCAAGCCTGTGTGGTCCCTGGCACAAGGCAGACCCAGCAGCGCACAGGGGCCCTCAGGGGCCATCGGCCAGGTGACCGAAAGAGAAGAATGCCACCTGCCTGTCCCCACATGCCCAGGGCTTGGCCAGAAGCAGGGGAGTGTCCCTAGGCCCTGAGAAAGTGACCTGCTCCTTGGGCAGGATCCTTTTCCGCCTGACGGGAGCAGGCCCTGGAGGCATCGGGGGCTTTGTGCTCCCTCACAGGGTCCCTGCCCCGAGGAGGGGCAGGGTCCAGCAGGGGGCCTCCCGTAATAAGGGGCCCTGATTCCCATGCGAGAAAGCCTTGGGAATCATTGGGGTTCATAGGGAGCTGGGGCCCCAGAGGGGGTGCCTGGCTCACAGAGCCCCCTGCCTCATCCAGGGGGTCTGAGGATGCCGCCGGGACCTCCACAGACAGGACACCGATGGGGACCGCAACCTGCAGCTGGAGGAGGTGATGAGCCCCCTCCCAGAAGCAGCTGCTGCTGCCTGCCCGGGCCTCCTGGACCCTGCACAGCCCCCTGTGGCCGACCCTCAGCACGCCTGCCTCCCCCTCACTCGGGCCACTCAGGGGCCAGTGACTTCGCAGCATCTTCCAGCTCCCCCCTCAGGTCCCACCCGGTCCCACCCGGTCCCTGCTACTCCTGCAGGCCAACGCCCCCACTGCCCTGTGTACCCAGTCTAGTGGCCCAGCCAGGCTTCCCACCTGCCGGCCCCTCACCTCCCTGCCTCGCTCAAACTCCCACCATGTGACCTTCTGTGACCCCCCTTGCACCCTGCCCCTGGCTGCTATGGTCACCACCAAGCACCACTCAGGGCTCAGGGCCCCAGCCCAGCCCTTGACAGCTCAGGGAAGAAGGAGCCCCACAGAGGGGCGCTGGGGGGTCAGAGGAAGGGGTCTGGGCAGGCTGGCCGGCCTGCACCACCCCCACCCCCACCCCGTCTTCCCGGTGCCGGCCCCCCTCCGTGCCTGGGCTTGTGGGCTTGCCGCGGCCCTGCGCCCCCGCTCGCTCCGCACCTCTCCTGCGGGCTCCCTCTGATCCAGGCCACGCGGGCCCTGCTCTGCGGGGCTGCGGGCGGTGGGGCTGCGCCTAACGCACCCTCCCACCGACAGGGGGCGGCAGAGTGGGCCCTCCCGCCTCGGGCACCCTGCGGGCGGGCCGGGTACTCACTGGCCTGCGTGATCACACAGTACTGGTCAGTCGGGGCGCACTCCACCAGAGACTGGCAGTCCTTGTGGCCGCAGCACACGTGGCAGTGCAGGGCCCGGGCTGGGGGGAGGAAGCAGGGACCCCGTCAGCGCGGGCCGCGGACAGCCTGGGGCCGCCTCTCGCCCGCCTGAGCCTGGGCTGCCCGCCGCCTCCAGAGGCGCTCCTGGTCCCCGGGACTGGGACGGGGCCAGAGACTTGCCAGGCGGTCAGAGGAGACGCACTCGTGCCCTGGGACGGAGGACGTTAACTTGGGGGGACCTGGGCTCTGCCTCTGGCTGTCGAGGCCCCTCTCGGGGAGACAGAGTCCTCCCTGTGAGATGGGACCCAGCACGGCCTGAGGCTGCCTGGCCTGGCACCAGCTCGTGGCCCCTGACCCACCCTCCTGCGCTGGGGCTCCCGGCCTGCACGGTGGCCCGGACGGGGGACAGCGGGGCTCCAAGGGTTTTGCGCACGGTGGGCGCTAAGGGCTGCTTAGTTAACGGGGGTCAGCAGCTCTGCCCTCACTGCCCAGGGCCTGCCAGCGGCCCCCACCCCAGACTGATCAACGGACAGTCTCCAGCAAGAGGCCCTGTGACCCCCTCCCCCCCACCGCGCAGCGTGGCCGGCCCCAGGTCCCGACCACACGGACGCCGGACAAGGCTCCTGGCCTGGAGAGGCTGCAGGCTGCCCCGGGGGGGGCCAACTGAGGCACACGTGTGGCCCCGAGTGGGATGGAGTGACACTTTGTGGAACACCTGGCCCAGGGAGAACTCGGTCTTCGTTGAGGACCGGGGGCCAACTGGGAGGACTGGGGGCGGTGCCCCTGGAGCCGTGTAGGCGCAGTCGGGCAGGCGGATGCCAGGATGGAGGGGCGGGGGGGCTGTGGTGTGCCCACTCTGACGTCAAAGACGGCACCTGTGGCATGGGGTGACAGCATCTTCCACACATGGCCCAGCTGACCTCAGAGACCCCTCCCCCTGTGGGAAGGGGGGACACTTGTGGCTGAACCACGGGCGATCATCAGGTCAAGCTCAGACAGACCCCAGGCTCAGAGGCTTTCTCCCCAGGTTCAGGCCCAGGAGGAGCAGGCCCTTCTGTCCGGGGGTGACCCCAGGCTGTTCCTGTGCTCCCGTCCTCACTGAGTCTGGGGTGCTGGCCGGGGCAGGGACACACTCCGGGCTTCCTCTAAACAAGAAACTTATGTGGCCTCTGTTCCCCCCGGGGGGTCGGATAGTCCCCGTGTGTGGGTGGGGGGGGTTTGAGTGTGGCCTCACTGGGGCCTCGCCTGCAGCCGCGCTTCTGACAAACACCTTGTCCTCTGCCCCTGTCCCCAGAGCCAGCCTCGAGCCATTGCCCGAGTGTCCCCTCCATCTGTGTCCCCTGCCTCCTCAGGCTGGGCCTGGTCTGCGAGGTGCCTGCGTCCCTGCCTTCCCCTCAGGGAGTTCCCCACACAGGCCAGAGGCCTCAGCTCACCCGCCCGCACGGAGGGGGCTATTATCCTGGGTGGTAATTATTCAGCTGATAATCACAGGCTGTATCAGCCCTCCCGGGGCCCCATTTCCGGTGGCCCGAAGCTGCAGGTGCTCTAGTTCAAGGTCACACGGCCAGCCAGAGGGGCTGGGAGTGACCAACTCATTCTCCTGGTTCCAACAACCAGAGTCCTGCCTCTCAAGAACCCCCTTTGTCCTGGAAAACAGGACAGTGGCCTCCTGGCTGGTGGCGGGTCCCCCTACCAGCCCGGAGCTCTGCAGACTCAGGCCGCTCACCGGGGTCTTTCACCCCACAAGAGGGAGATAGACTAGAAACTATGCCCAAAGGGACAAAAAGATCTCCAGGTCCTCCCCCCTCACTCCTCATGGAGGCCAGCCGCACCCAGCAACTCTGTGTCCCCGTCCCATCCCCCAGGTCAGTGGCTCTTACCCAGGTCGGCGCACAGAGCGGCCAGAAGCAGAAACAGCAGGAGTGGCCTCATCGTGGGGTGTCGTCCACCGGCAGGGACTGGAGAGCGGCCGCCACCAGGTGCCTTTATATAACTGGCTCCTTGGCCGGGGTCAGACCTAGTAATTTAGCTGGAGCTGAGCATGGGTCGGCGGGGCTGGCCTGACTCATGCCGCCGGGGCCCCCTATGCCCCACCCCCAGGGCTCCGGGGGCTGTCAGCTCGCCTGTGCCCTCTCTCTGCGTGTCGCCCTGTCCTGAGCCGTCGGCCTCCTGGTCCCTCTAGGTATCGTGAGGCCCCAGGCCAGGCTGAGGAGAAAGGGGGGTCATGATGGTCTGTGGGTGACAGCCACTCTAGGGGTCGGGGGGCCCAGCCTGCCTGGGTCTTCCGAAGAGGCACAGCTGTTTCTCTTGCTCTTCTCTCTCTCTCTCTCTCTCTCACACACACACACACACACACACCCGCCCAACCAGGATGGGGCAATCAGGGAGGCGCCGAGCCCATTCCAGTGGGGACACCGAGACACTGCAGGCTGAAACCTGGCTTTCGACAAGCGGGTCTCAATTTCTGTGTGCGCACACATCCCACGGACTCTGGTGAAATGCGGATTCTGAGGAGCTGAGACCCTGCATTCCCAACAGGCTTCTGGGAGGCAGGGCTGCAGGGCTGCCCGAGCAGGGACAGGCAGGGCCGGCGGCGCCCAGCATCTCAGGGGGCGCCGGAGTCACTGCCCATCGGCCTCCAGGCCAGGCTTGGGGGACGCTGAATGACAAGCGTGCCCCAGGAGGATGCGGGGAAGAGCCCGGGCACAGTGGGCTGCCCCCAGTTGCTGTTTTGGGGTCTGGCTAAGGGTCCGGAGGCTGAAGGCTGGAGCTCACACCTCCACTCCATCCCCTCCCAGGGCCACCAGCCTCTCTCTTCTGGCGGCTGGAGTCCCCTCCCCCGTGACCAGAGCCACCCTTTAGATGCAACTCCGACCGCCAAGAGCTCTGCAGGCACACGCTATCCACACAGCGCTGCCTCGCCTGGCCTCCCCTGGGTCCTCCAGCCTCCCCGGCCTCCCCTCGGCCTCCAGAGTGAACCCACATTCCTCATGCCCATGCCCAGGCCTGGCCTGATGCCTGGAACACCCTTCCCTCCTTTCCTTGCCCAGCAGAATCATCTTTGTCTAGAACATTCTTAGAGCCACAATTCCTGCCTGTGTCCTGGAGGGGCCTGCCTGGAGCCCGTGTCCTACGCCGGGTTCCCCGCCAGGCCGCTTCCCCAGCACCCACGGAGGCTGGGAGCCACGTGCATGAATGTGGGGCCCTAGCATCACGGCACCGGTCAGATCCCGAGCTGGGACAAGCTCTCTCCGCACCGCCCCCGCCCAGCCAAGTGCCAGGGAGCCCGGAGCCCAGACGCCCACTAGACTCTTCATTCCATGTGTTTCCACGTCACATGTGTCGCTGATATTTTATATCAGCTTTTTTTTTTTTAACTTTGTTTAGAACTTTCACAACTTCGGAGGTATGGTGTGTGGGGCCCCCTTTGTCACAGTCCCCAGAAGATAAGGACGGGCTCACCCTTATCAGGAACCTGCTGAGAGTGTAGTGAGGGTGCAGCACACACACGGGCTGTGGTCACTGCACCTGGAAGTAGCTCACATTCGTGCACCGAGAAGGGAGGGATGGCGCCTGCGCAGGCCCGGGGCTCCCTCCACGCACTCAGTTCCGCTCAACTCCACCCTCACCTCCACCCCATCCGCTCCATCCACACCACCCACTCTGTCCACTTGATCTCACTCCATCCGCTCTGACCGTCCACTCTATGCATTCTACTCCACCGCCTGCTCCCGTACCACCTAAGACGCTGCGCTCCCACCTTCACCCCCCATGGAGCTGGGGGGCTTCCTGTGGCAATGGGCCATGAGAGTCCTCGCTTCCTTGGCCTGATTGCTGTCATGAGGTAGAGACTGGACTCTGAGGACCGGGTTTCCGGCCAGATTTCACCGCAGGACTAAGGAAGCTCTCTCTTCTGCTGCGAGGCTTACAGGGCTTGAAAGGGTGTGACAGAGCCCAGCCTGGTGCCATGATAGTAGAGCAGGGGGCTGGCCCTAGACCCGGCTCAGAGGTTGGCAGGAGAGGCCGGGCGCGTGCCTAACTGCTGAGAGTCTTCTCTAGCTTTTCTAGCAGGACTTAGTCTGGGGTCCAGGGAGGGGGAGCCCCTCCTTACAAATGCCAACGGCCATTGCTACTTGGGTGACTCTGACTACAGCCAGCCTCTCACTGAGCTCACGCCTGCTTCTCACCTTTGTGCCACCCCCAGAACCCAGGTAGCCCCGCCTGGGCCTCTGTGCTTGTCCGAGGGTGCGGCTGAGCACCCGTGGGTGGAGAGAGAGCCTGGGACTCTGGGCCCCCCCTGCCGCAGGTGATAAACGATCGTCAGTTCCACAGCTCTGACTCCTACTGAGCGTCGGGCTCGGACCCTCCGTGCAGGGGTGCAGAGAGGCTGGGTGCGGGGGTGGTGGACCCACAGTAACAGAGATCAGTCAGGTACCGTGGCGGGGACCCCATGCACAGCCTCACTCTATCAATGCCAGTGGCCGCTACCTGGAGAAAGTACCAGGTGAGCTGCGTTTTGAAGTAAGGGTGACGGGAGAAGGACCCCTGAGAGTAGAGGAGCAGCCGATGCAAGGGGCCGGCTGGGCCGGGCGGCGGGCCTGACTCAGTGCGTGCTGTTGGTTGGATCTTACCCAGTGGGCACAGCATTTCCCAAATCGGGGTCCACACTCCTGAGGATCTGGGAGGACCTTCCCCTCTAAAAGGATCCTCTGAGAAATGCTGACCTTCGTGCATCTTCAAAAAGCCTTTGGGGCAAAGATTCTGCAGCCTCACAGGGCGGGGAGCCCGGGGAAGGGCCTACCTATTTGGAGCGCGTCCTGCAAGGAAAGAGCGAGGCGGAGGAGGTGAGCCCACCCCTCATTGAACTAATTGGGCATCTGAAACTTTACAAGCTGGGTGTTCTCCAATTAAAGTCCAGACTCCCACCCCCGGCCGTAATTAACGCATGGCTTCCCTCGCTGGGCATGGACCTCACTGCTCGGTGAGGCTGGGAGAGAGACGTGGGGCTTCCTGTCCCCCAGGCACGCAGGGCGGGTGAGGGAACTGGGGCAGCAGTTGGGGCCATGGGCCTTGTCAGCTCAGAAGGGCTTCATCCCACCTTCTAGGAAGAGACCTTGGCCCATGTTAGGAACCCCAAGACCTCCACACGAACCAGAGGCAGAGTCCTGTACCTGCCTCCCCCTCCCTCGCTCCTCCCCCTCCCTCGCTCCTTCTTTCTATCCTGCTTTTTATCCTTCTTCCCTCCTGGGCTGGGAAGGAAGGGAGGAAGACCCAGAATTTGAGCTGAGGCCTCTCCCTGTTGGGCAGGGACTGGAAAAGGCGTGCTCTTGTGCCTACATTAACCAAAGAGGACTCCTGTGCTCTGACTCCGGGCACACCCTAAGCCCTGACCCTGGCGAAGGGTCAGGACAGTGCCCACCCCAGACATTACTATCACTAAGGCACATTGATCATTTTGAGCTGAAGGCACTTGAGACCCTGAGGGCCCAAGAGAACATGTGCCCCTCCCTTAACTACATAGAAGAATGTGATTTGGGTGTCTTTCCCAGAGGAAGAATTATTAGCGGAGATAAATTTTTATCTGAATGGCCCATCCGCGTGGCAGGGCAAACGCTAATTACCTAACATCTGCTCTTCCCGTCGCCCTGTGAAGTGCATCCTTTTCTTCCGAATTCCCAGGCCCCTTCTCCTTAGTTCAGAATGACATCTATTCCTTTGGAATTTCCACGTCTATGTGGATTCTCCTTATTAAAATCGATTTTCTCCTGTTAATCTGTCTCAGGTTGATTGAGTCTTTTAAAACATTTTAAAAAAAACATTTATTTTTTGAGAAACAGAGTGTGAACGGGAGAGGGGCAGAGAGAAGGGAGTCACAGATTCAGAAGTAGCTCCAGGCTCTGAGCTGTCAGCACAGAGGCGGACACGGGGCTTGAACTCACAAACCACAAGATCATGACCTGAGCCGAAGTTGGACGCATAAGCGGCTTGATTTGACTCTTAATCCAGCAAACAGGATCTTGAAGGGAACAGGAGTTCTTGTGCCCTGACACTGGTCACATACGGAGCCCGGATCCTGGTCACACTCTGAGCCTTGACCCCTTTCACAGGCAGAGCCCTAGCCCTGGCCATAGAGATTAGAAGCTGCTGTAGCCTAAGCATCTTCAGCCAGAGCATGGGGAGAAGCAAAGAAAGGCCAGTTTGCCTGCGGCAGAGGGCACCCCAAAAAGGGGTGTAACCGCAGCGGGAGGGATCTAGCTGGTGCAACGCCCTGAGTGTTTTGAGCAGAAAGTTTGGCGTTTTGCGTCATTCCGGCCCTGGCCCTGGCACTGCAGCCTCCCATTTTCCTACAGCAGAGAGAATACCAGCTTCTCTGCATCCCTCCTGACGGAGCCCGGCCTCGGGGTTCGGGTGCTCCGACACTGCAGGCGGAACACAATGGGCTGCTTGTCCGGGCGTGTCGGGATGGCCTCTTCCAGAGGACGGACTGGGGGGCGGTGGGGGTGGAATCTCCTGGGCGCCCAGGTGGGCCGGCTGCTCCAGTTCTAGGCTGTCTGTACAGCAAGGAGCCGGGCTGTAGGGGTGCCTGCAGCTGAGCATGGGCAGCTGGTACTTTCCAGGAGGAACAAGGTGGCAAACTGGGTAAACAAGGATGTCCCTCCACCTCCGCTGGCGTTCGGCGCGGACACCTGAGATGACCCGGCCTGCCCTCCCCTGCGGGTGGGGCGGAACCCCACAGGGCACTGGCAGGGAGCCGGCAAGGGTGAAATGGGCGCTCCCTAGGCAGGGCAGGGGCCCAGGGGGCAGGGGAGCGGTCGCGTGGGAGCAGCTCCCTCTCTGAATTCCCTTCCGGCAACGTGGTGCGCAAGTTCTGGCACTCTCGGGGCAGGGGCTGGCCCGGGCGTTTTAGTCGCATCGTCCTGTTCAGTGTGGGGCCAAGGGAAGGTGTCACGAGCACGCGGTGAAGGCGCACACACGGCCATGTCCTTCCACAAGGACAGCTGTATTCGGTCGCCCAGCAAGGCGGACATAATCACGAAGCAGGCTCAGGATTCCAGACTCAGGGACAGTTCGCCACGTGATTAACTTGGCGCCTTGCAGGGCAGCCGGAGCGGGACACGAGACAGGCCGCGCACCGAACAAGGTAACAGGAGGGAGTCGGACGCGAAGTCGGCCTGGGCGCTCGGTGGAGACGCTCGCGGGCTCGCTGCTCCCGCCCTTCAGCCACGAAGGTCTCAGGTCGGTTCCGCGGTCCATCGGGAGAGGCCTCGGCCGCAGCTGCCCCCGCGAGGCGGGTGTCCTGCCCCTTTGAAGGGGGTCTGATGGGCCTCGGGCCCCGGCGGACCTCCCCTGCTTCCGCCCGTTTTCAGTCCCGGGGTGTCCGCCGACGCCGGCCTGGGCGGGATCGCGTCGCTGCCTGACACAGGCGACTCCAGCCTGCTGTCCATAGGTGGCCACTGGCGGCCGCGGCCCCTGCCCTCGGGCAGCCAGCTCCGTCCAGCGCCTCCTGCTGGCAGAGCGGAAACGTGGCAGGCAGAGCGGCAGTGGGAAGCGGGTACGGCCCGCAGCGCGGACCCGAGCCCGGACTTCGGCAGCACCCTCGCGCCACCGAGGCCGCGCACCTCTCAGGGCTCCTTCAGGCCACCGAGGCTCCGGCCGAGGACGACAAACAGGAAGCCTGGGCCCGGCCGGCACCTCACAGCATCCTCCGCCCTCCTGGCAGCCTCGGCCCTTCCTGCTCCTGCCCGCCACCCTTTCGGGCCTCAGCCGGGTGTGAACTCACGCACCAAACACACCTGGAGCGGCCCTGCCCCCCTGCCTGCCCCGTGCTGCTTCTGCCCGGCACGCACACACACGGGCTCACACGGCGTCACACGCGCACATGCACCTGTTCGCACGCACGCGTGTGCCCCTCCGCCCCGCCCCCACTCACACGCATGCGCATACGTGCTCATCCGCACAAGGCCTGGCCCGGCTTCTCCGCTGTCCCGTGCGTGGCCTGTCACCGGGTTGGCTGCCCTCCACGGCTGGGTGCTTCCCACAGGACTGGCTGAGAGCAGTATGGGAGGCCCAGAGGGAGGACACCCTGGGGACCCCAGAGGGCTGCGGCCCTTTCCCCGCAGAGGCCGCGCTGTGTCAGGGAGGCCCCGCTTTGGGTCCGCGGACCGGTTGGTCCGGTCTTGGCTGTGCGGCCTCTCCTTCTGCAGCTTTACGCCCTGTCATAAGCTGGCGATAATGGTACCCTCCCCGGGGTGAAAATGAAAGGGGATAATGCGTGTGATGCATCCAGCACAGCCCAGAATCAGGAACGATGTGGCGGTGAAGAGGAGGGTGGTGGCTTCAGGGCTCCAAGGTGTGGGGTCTGCTTCCAGCCATCGGGAAGACAGGGGTGAAAGGGGACTGGCTGCAGAGGGGCTGGGAGGACCCAGGAAGCTTCTAGAGGAGCTGCCAGATGGGCGTGGGGCAGGGTGGCTTTGGGGCCATTCTCCCCTGGAAGACAGCAGGCGGCGGCTGAGGCCACACTGGCTGGGGACCCTGTGCTTTCCCTGCCGGGTCCAGACCTTGAGCTCACACCCTTTGCCAGGTAGCTCAGGGTCTGGGGAGGGGGGAGGGCATGCCCATCCATCCCCAGCTGGGAGGAAGCCAGGCATGGTGGCTCTGAAGGGGAACATCGCGTCCCCAGCACCGCTCCGAGGGCCCCCATGCCCAAAGCCTGGCGCAGTCGAGCCCAGGTGCCCCCTCAGCCGGGCAGGGAAAGCCAGTAGCTCATCTGTGGGCACGAACCACCGCGTCAGGCCGCCATCCCTCTACCTCATCTTCCACGAGGCCCTGTTTGTGCGTCCACCAAGCACACTCTACAGAAAGGAGGCGTCTTCCGTGCCTGCAGCGCGCAGCCGGGAGCCGGCCACCTGGAAGGCCCTGTGTCTTTGTGGCAGGACTGTCTGGGCCCTGGAGAAGCAGCTGGCAGCCCGAGGCTGCAAGCCCCTGCGGGCGGCACCGCCTTGTCGGCCGGACTCCGGGCACCGGGCTGGTGGGCAGACAGGGGCTTGGCACCTCGGCCACCTGGGCCCTCAGTCTGCAAACAGGAGCCGGGCGAGAGAGGACCCGTCGCACTGGAGCTAAGCAGGGCCGCACACGCTGGTCGTGCAGTCGTTCATTCAGTCCACAAACGCTTATCGTGGCCCCCCCGCATTTGGCGCACCATCCCTGCATTGGCCCATGGAGGCCTTGGCTGGGAGTGGGAGGGCCCATGGGTGCCCAGAATGCTTTGCAGTGTTTTCTTGCAGCCCAGGTGGAGCCCCGTTCGGCCTGGACAGGTCGCTATCAGAGAGCGAGGGGCACATACCCCAGCGGAGGCGCCATTCCGGGCGCTCACTCCTGGCGCTGCCAGTGAGCTTCCCCAGCGAGCTGACAGCCACGGCTCCCGCACCACACTCGCAGCCTTTTAGTCACTCCGTGGCCACAGCTAGCGGCTAGTGGCATCTTCACCAGCCCCAGGTGAAGCGCGGTGCCCAGCAAAGTTGGAGAAGTGTGTCTTCGGATCACAAACACTTTCCTGTTTCCCCAACTCCATGCAAACCAACATTCTTTGGGTTATCTGGATTTATCAGGGCAAGTGCCTCCTCTGCCTGAAAGCCAGATGTGCCTCTAAAGTTCCGCCTGTCTAAGTGGCCTTGAGGGGGTGACCCCATCTCCTTCCGCTTGCCATATATAAGACCCGGAGGCTCTGACAGAGACAGGGGCAGCACTGAGCCGCCACAGAACGTTCTACCCCAGGCCCGCCTGCGTTCTCCACTCCTTTGGAAGCATGAGACATGCCTCATGCGTACCTAACAAGACCAGGTGCTTCCCAGCAGGGGGGCCCCAGAGCTGATCAACCCTTTCCTTTGGCTATAAAATATCCCGAAGAGAAGGGAGGTCTCTGATTTGGCTTTACCCTCGTGGCAAGTTTGAGATATGCGTTTGTTTGTGCCTTCATTTCCCAACCTGTGAGATGGGGTGTGAGTCAGGGGCCCCTGGGGGGCTCAGTCATGACCTCGGCTCAGGTCATGATCTCATGGCTGGTAGGTCTGAGCCCCACATCTGTGCTGACAGCTCAGAGCCCGAAGCTGCTTCAGATTCTGTGTCCCCCTCTCTCTCTGCCCCTCCCCTGCTCATGCTCTGTCTCTCTCTGTCTCTCAATAATAAATAAATGTAAAACCAACCACAACAGCCAAGAAGTCCATCGGACTAAACGGGGAGCTGGAAGTGTAGTGGCTGCTCATTGTCTGGGCTGTCGGTGAGGGAACCTTCCTTCCCACCAGGCTGAGTGAAGCTGTGTGTCCGACGGCACCGTGCAGGGTCCTCCCCTGGAGAATCTGCAGTTGATGAGGAGGCAGGGGTGGGGGGGTGGGGGGAGTTGAGGGGGGTGGGAGGGTGGGGGTGAGAGCTCCATGCTGGCCTCCCCACTGCATTCTAAATGAAGTTTCCCTTTTTCCATTTTCACATAGTGTACACATTTCATTTAATATAAATATGTTCTAATTTCATTGTGATTTTTTTTGAGTCTTAGGATATTTAGAAATGTACTTTCATTTCCAAAGACTTGGGGATATTTTAATTTTTGTTATTAGTTTTTTACTTAATATTGCTATGCTCGGAAACACACTCAAGGTGATTTGATTTGAAGCCACTGATATTGTTGAGAATTGCTTGACCCAACATATGGACAGAAACTTGGTAAATATTTCATGTCCACTTGGGAAGAAAACGGTTTTCAACTGTTGGATGCAGTACTCTGTATATGTCACTCTGCCGAGACTGTTAATCCCAACGATGTTCAAATATTCCATCTCTTTATTAATTTGCTGGCTTGTTTTATCATACACAGAGGGAAACATATTGAAATCTACCGTTGCATCTTTTATTTCTGTTAATGTTTGCTTGACAGATTTTGAGGCTGTGTGAACAGACGCGCACATATGTGCAAACTCAGAGTTCCGTCGGCCTGTTGGAGTTGCTCTTCCCAGTTAGGAAAAGCATCACCTTTGATGCTAGAAGCTCTGCCAGATTTCCTTTGTTTACCGTTTGCAGGCTGTGCCAATTGCTAAGAACAGCTCAGCCCCACCGGAGCGCCCAAACCAGCCTCCCGCCCCGGCGCGCGCGCCCCGGTTCCCCACGCCGGGGCCGCCACGCGAGGCCCCACCGCTAGGGGCGCAAGACGCGGCAGGCTGTGCGGGGAGGAGGAGGGACGCGCCCCGTCGGTGCACTTCCGGTTTGTTCTCCGCAGCTTCCGGTTCGGTGGCTGCGGCCGCCACTTCTTGCTCCGTGGAGGCGCTCCTCTCCGCAACTGCCGGCCTGGCCTGCATTTTTTCTGCATCACAACTAGTATAATCGAGACCCCGAGGCCCTGGCCAGAGCCGCCCCCTCCGCGGCGTCGGGGCCGCCCCAGATTCAGCCCCTCCGCGGGAGTCTCTGTAGGAGCTGCATGGGGCCACCCCTCCTTGGAGGTGTTATTCACCTCAGCCTCTTCCTGTAACCCCAGCTCAGGAGTGGACGCCACCTCGCCTGATGGTGTTTCCTTCCCGTAGGGGTTGGCAGCCTGAAGGCCAGCCTAGCACCTTGTTTTTACAGGACCTTTTATATTCTTCAACGTTGGGGGCGGGGTGTCTTCTGTAAAAATAGTATGAAATGCGTCTAAATTCTATCAAGATCTCTAACCCCTCGGTAAACTATGCAGAAACCAAATAACACTTCAACTTTAATCACTTCCCTCCTGCCTTTTATGCCGTTGGTATCCAGTTGCCTCTCAGTTTCCTGAAGCTTCCAAAGAGGGAATTGTGGGCGGGCTACCTCGTCGAAGTTGGCTCGGATTTAGCCACACGCCTTAGTCCTCTGCTACTGCTGCAACGAAATGAAGACGGAGTGGCTCCGACCACAGAGGTTTGTTTCTCTCGGACCTGGACTTGGAGGCTGGAGCCTGGAGTCGAGGCCCCCACAGATTCGGGCTCTGGTGCCCGGGAGAGGGCTGTCTGGTGTCTCCTGAGGATAAGAATGCTTTTGGCTCAGGGCCCCGCCTCACAGCAGCCTTAATTACTTCCTTAATCCAAATAGAGTCACGCTTGACATTAGGACGTCAGTGTATGAATTTTCCAGGCACACACTTCAGTCCATAGCACACATGTTAATATCCTGCTTGATTGATGATTCTACCTTGGTGTCAGGGATGATTGTCACCTCCGTCCCCAAAGAATGTTTGTTGGGAGTTCCTTTAGTAAAGATTGATTGGTGGGGAACCATTTCAGGGTTTGTTCATTTGTTTGTTTGTTTGTTTGTTTGTATCAGAAAATATCTTTGGGACGCCTGGGTGGCTAAGTCGGTTAAGCATCTGACTGCCTCAGCTCCCGGTCTTGCAGTCAGTGAGTTCAAACCACACGTCGGGCTCTGCGCCGACCCCTCGGAGCCTGGAGCTGCTTCAGATTCTGTGTCTGCCTCTCTCTCTGGCCCTCCTCCACTCACATTCTGTCTCTCAAAAATGAATAAATGTTAAAAAAAAATGTATCTTTAACTATTCAATTCCACACTAATTTCTAGTTATTTTCTTTCCTTTGAGGCAATAATGCCTCGTCTGCTGCCCTCCACGTTGAAGTTGGTGTCACTCTTCTATGTTAGGCCTAACTGTTCTCTGTGGCAGCTTGTAATACTTCCCCTTGGCTTTGAAATCCTGAAGTTTTACGCTGAATGCATCTCAGTGCAGATCAGTTGTGATTGATTGGAGTGCTTCTCTCTTGAATCAATTTTGAAAACTCAGCGTTCCTCCTTCTTTGAATATTGCCTGTGTTCTGTCCTCTACGACCCCTTCTGGAGTTCTGCCTGCTTCTATACTAGACAGTCTCCTCTTTTCCACATCTTCTAGGCTTTTCTTTGTATCTTTGATCTCTTTTTATCTCTGGACTGCATTGTAATAATTTGTTAGCTGATTTCCATTTGTTTATTCTGCCTTCATTATATGTGATCTATTGTTTATCCCTCAAGGTTTTGTATTCTGTGGTTATATTTCTCATTTCTAGAAGTTCTCTTTAGGTTTCTTTCTTTTCTCTCTTCTCTTTCTTGTGCGTGTGTGAGGCCCACCTAATGTCTTTGCCCTGTATCTGGTTCTTTCGTGTTTTTTTATGCTTTTATAGCTTTTTAAAAATAGTCTTTTGTATCTTTAAGCAAATCTGTAGTATAATCTCTATTATGTCCAGTGTCTGGTGGGCAAGTTCTTCTTTTTGTGTTTATTGGTGTGTTTTTTTGTAACTTTTGATATTTTAGCAGATCATGATGAGGTAATACCTGGGAGACTTTTTTTTCTTTAATGTTTTATTTATTTTTGAGAGAGAGAGAGCATGAGCAGGGGAGGGGCAGAGAGAGATGGGGACAGAGGATCCAAAGCAGGCTCTGGGCTGACAGCATCAAGCTGATGAGGGATTTGAACTCATGAAACGTGAGATCATAACCTGAGCCAAAGTCAGATGCCTCACCGATGGAGCCCCCCAAGCACCCCTCACCTAGGAGATTCTATGGCTTCTGAGTTGAGAGTTGTTGACCTTTAAAATAAAAGTTATTTTTGCCTGCAAAAATGGGCGTATTCAGAGTATTGGAACTCAAGAGAAGATACAGGCTAGTCGTGTAAACAAAGATGAGGAACATTATTTGATGGTGAAGGAGGAGAAAGTGGGTGGGTTGTTCTGAAGGAAAGTCCACTGGAGAAAAGCAGGGGTTCAGGGCGATGGAAGATTCTTGTGGACTGAGTTCCAGGTATGGTGGGTTTCTCACAGGAGCCTCAGTGGCCGCCTTTCCCTGTGGGCCAGGAACGAATAATTCCCTTCTGTTCAGGATGCTTCTATTGGGTCTCTAACTGACAATTCTTGTACTTTACTTGCAGTAAAAGGGCATGACTCCATTTTAGTGAGGTTTCCTTGATTAATTTTAAGAGGGTATATTCCTTTGGAGAGTATTTTCCTTTGTTTTTCGAGCGCTCTACAGGATAAAACCAATCTCTTACGGCTTAACATTTATTTCTTGTATAGGACTTTACTGGAATAAACCAGTAGTGGAAATACAAACCCCAATATCATATGAGAGTCTCTAATTCTCAGGAGAAACCATTCTTTCTATGTTTTTCTCCGCGCAGAGCCAACACTGACACACACACATTTCCTTGCGCAGAGTGGATCTGTTTTCCTAGTTCTCTATTTCCTCTGTGATATCTCTCTTCTGAAGCTCCTCATGTGTGGTTCCTACTTTAATGTCCTATCTTATGGAGACCCAGTGCCTTGTCTGCTCCTCATGTGTGGCTCTAGGTGACTAGAGAAAAACAAGTAATCTAAAGACGGCTGCTAACTTCAGGATATGCTGATTATATAGCTGCCGCTTTCTGTAACGGTGCACGGGAGAAGAATCAGACACAAACAAGTCAGCTCTAAAAGAGAAAGGGAGCAGGGGACGACAGCTCAGAACGACTCTCGCCTTGAACAACTCCACAGTCTATTAACTAATATGATAGTTAATCAATGCCAGGATTGTTTTTTTGTGAACAGAGAATGATGTCATGAGAAAAACCGATCTTTCTCAGGCAGGTATGTTATGGTGGATCAGGCATAATCAATACGTCTCATCTGAATAGGTGTTTTCTGAGGAAGTGGAGAAGTCAACGCAAAAGAAGCAGGTGGCGTTCCTCCCAGGGCGGGCCAGGCGTTCCCGGCTGCCTGGCTCCCGTGTCACTTATCAGCCACTTTCACAGAGGGACATTACAATGTGTATTTTCTTAGAGCTGTATTGATCATTTAAAATCATTATATAGTTTTGTGTACTGTTTTCATCCATAACTACATCATATGGGTCACATTGTTCTGAGGAGTCATCACATAGAGTTGTCATGATCCATTTTCTTTTTTTTTCTTTCATTCTTAATTTTGCCACTAAAATATTCAGGTTGGCATGGCATACAGTTGAAAAGCATTTAAAATATTTCTCATTGAACATTTTGAAGTGTCTTATAATCGGAGGGACAAGGGCCCCTGGGTGGTGTAGTCAGTGAAATGTCCAACTGTGGCTCAGGTCGCCATCTCACTGCTGGAGAGTTTTAGCCCCGTGTGGGACTCTGTGCTGGCACCCCAAAGCCCGAAGCCGGCCTCGGATTCCGTGTCTCCTCCTCTCTCTGCCCTTCCCCCATTTGTTCTCTGTCTCCCTTTCAAAAGTAAATAAACATTAAACATCTTTTTAATAACAGCAGAAATTTAACCTAACTACTGAGACATAGTACCAGGTAAAAAGTCATTTTTATACCGCTTATTTTTCTCATTTTATTATGAGGGCTAAGCCCTCTGCTTCAATGTCTGATGGTAATACACTGATGCAGTGTATGCACTTACCATAGTCTTGAGTGTAAATGGGCACACATCCAGTGTGTCACCATTAAGTATGATATTTGGTTTAGGAATCAAGTAGGTTACTCTTAAATGAGTTATTGAAATTTCATATTTCATATTAAAAATCTTACAAAATGAAGGTGATGATCATATGGTTATAATCCTTCATCCTCTGGTTACAGCAATAGACGTCTTTGTGGAGGACTGAACCTTTCTTGTTTCTGGGGTAAACTGTACTATCGTTACTGTAATTCACGTGGGTTTAGTAGCTAATAGGTCTTTTTGTTCAGAATGATGTTGGCCTCCAGCTTTCTTGCACCGTTTTAGTCTCGTGGGAGTATCCATTCCGGAAAGGGAATGAGGTGGTAGGTGCTTTCTAAGTGCACGGGACAGAACGACATTTGAGACAGACAGACATGCTTGTTCAAAGAGCGGAGGCCGCAGAGAGCCTGTGTGTTCGGGGATGTGCCAGCAGCTCCGTGGGCATCAGGGGAGGGGGCCCCGGCCGTGCTGGCAGCCCGGGGTCCGGAGGCCACACCCCCGGCTCCTCCCGTGGCCTCCGTGTGCCCCGTCCCTCGGTCCGTCCGGGGCAGGCGTCAGCACACAGGGACCCGCAGCTGCTGGAGCCGCAGAGCCGTGCTCCCCTCGGAGCACCGGCTCCCCAGACTCCACGGGGACCCTCGGCTTCTTTCTCTCTGTCACTGGCCCTTCGAGCCTGCGCACAGGTGCTGGGTCTCCCACGCATGCCGGAGAGCGCCGGCTGGGACGCACCCTGCCTGCGCCCCGCCCCCACCCCACCCCGAGGCGCAGCCACGCTCAGCAAGGGGACCTGAGGGCCCAGGGGCTGTTTGTAGAGCGCGCTCCCCCGCGACGCGACGACACGGCCAGGGCTCCGGACGTCCGCACGCCTTTGGCTGAACAAGAAAGAACACTTGTGCCCCCGCGTTTGGGCCGCCGTGCTGGGGGCTCTGTCGCCCACACCACACCTGTTCCTAGGCCCTGCGGCCACTGCAGCAAAGCCTCCCTCCCCCTGTGTGGGCCGTCACTTGTCCCC
Source organism: Proteles cristata cristata (assembly GCA_017311185.1). NCBI lineage: Eukaryota > Metazoa > Chordata > Mammalia > Carnivora > Hyaenidae > Proteles > Proteles cristata. The sequence continues at coordinate 404,471 of JAESUZ010003089.1, forward strand.
CGGGGACTTCGAACGGGTTCTGTGGACCTTGAGCCCCTCCCCCCACGCTCCGCCTTCGCTTCTTCCCAGGGCACCGCTCTGCGCCTGCGCGGAGCTGCAGAGCCCGGTCCTGTGCTGGTCACCTCGCTTCCACCTCCTCCTTCATCCGCCGGGTGTGCGGGGCCCGTCACCCAGCTGCCCTCCTGACACCCGCCGCGCTGCGCTCCGGCCGTGACGCTGCGGACCGGCCCCCACCCGGTGTCACCGAGCCACCGTCCACCGCCCTCCCTACGAGCACCCGCTCCCGGGGAAACCCCGCCAGCAAGCGCTTCCGGGTCTCAGCCACGACCCCGCTGCTCCCGCCTCTCCCGGCCTCGCTCCCGACTCGGTGCGGGGGTGCAGGAAGGCGCCCCAGGGCGGACCTCCCCCCGCGCACCCGTGTTGACCCTTGACCTCTCTTTCTGAGCACCAGCCTCCACCGTCTCCCCCCTTCCACGCTTCCCTGGACAGGGGACCTACCACCCTGGTGACAGCACGGCCCCACTGACAACCATTCGTTGTCGCTCGTCCTCCCACAAGAACTTGATGCCTCGCACCATCCAGCCGGTGAACACGCTCCTCACCGGCTCCCAACCACCCGCCAGGCGCAACCGCACGGAGTCTCCGGACTCCACGTGTGCGCTCCCTGCCGTCTATGCCCCGCGGCCTGGCCTGACTTTGAGGACACTCCGTGGCAGGTGGCCGGGCGAAGGCCGGCGGGGGGGTGATGTGCTGCCTCTCTGGCTCTTCGTGGGGAAGCGCCCACTTTCGCCCGCGCCTACAGAGGACGGGCCCCCCAGCTCCAGCCCCAGCCTGTGGGCTCGGGCAGCTGGGGGATGCGGTTCCCGGGGAGACCGGGGACCGGCAGGGCGCAGGCGCACAGCCTGTGCTGGGGAACCGGGTCGGGCACACGGTGGGAGGTAACAGACGCTGCCGGAAATGCTCCCCACTCCTGGGGCTGCTGGCTGACCCTCGGGGGCCCTCCCTCTGCACCGTCCCCCAGGATGCGTTTATGCCTCTGTTGTGGAGGGTTGAGATGTGACAGAGATGGGCCTCGTCCATGCCTCAGGGATGACCCCGAAACTGCCTGCCCCATGCTGCCTCCTTCTGGGGCCACGGAGACTCTTCTGGAAGGTTCCCAGGCTGCCCTGGCCAGACATCTCCCCATATGAGATGTGTCAGAGCAGGTGGGGCCTGGCCCTGGTGAGGGCGTATAGGGGGTGGGGGGGGGCGGGTGGAGGACGAGAAGGGGGAGAGGAGGCAGAGTGTGGGTGGGGCTCCATGCAGCCCCCACGTGGAGTCAGCACCGCTGCAGGAAAACAGAGCACTTGTTTTGTGCAGATGCTGAATGTGGTCACCTTGGTCCAGTGCTCGTGGGCGAACCTGTGAGCCAGATGCTGGGCAAAGTCCAGGTTCATTCCACAGGGTCCCTGATGTGGGACGAGCTGAGCTGAGGAGCGGTGGTGCCACCCCCGTCAGAAGAGGGCCATCCCTGGGGTGCCTGGAGGGAGGTGACCCACCACCCCGGGCTGTGCCCAGGAGACCTTCACTGCTGGGCGTCTCACGCCCACTGTGTCCCGTCTTCCCACTGGCCCTGACCCTCCAGAGGCCGGGCGCCTCCGAGCTGCCCTTCAGGGGTGACACTCAGCGCCCCCCCGCCCCAGCAGTACAGAAGCGCCCGGAGACAGGGAGGGGGAAAGAGCGTTGGCGATGAACACCAGGCTTGTGTTCGGGGAGGAGCATCTGTGAACAAGATCACCCCCGGGGACGCTGCACTTGCTCTGAATGCGAGCTGCGGGCGACGCCACCTGCACGGGGTCCCCGCCCACCTGTTCTCCGGCCCCGCACGCAGTAGGCAGTGGAAAACGAGTTTAATGCGACCAGTTCCCAGCGTCTGCGGCGAGTCCGGTCACGTGAGCCATGCTCCGTGGGCACAGCCCGAGGCCTGCCCTGTGGCCACGGCCACCTGGGGCCCCTCACCCGGAGGACAGAGCCAGGAGGGCCAGCAGCCAGGCCCCGCCGCTCCTCAGGCCGCGTGCTCCCCCGCCTTCCCTGTACGTGGTCTCGCGGATGATCGGCTCCTGGGTGTTGCACAGCGACTCGGCACAGCAGTGCACATACAAGAAGGGCATGGGCTGCAGGAGTACAAAGGACTTGACTCTTCCGGCGAACGCGGCACCTACTGGACAGTACTTGGAGCACTGCTTCGAAACATAGTAGAAACGTGGGTATATTCCTAACAGAAGAGAAAGACAGAGAAATGAATCACGGGAGCTGAGAGCAGTGGCTCCAAACCCCTTTCCATCTGTACCTGCCCAGTCCCGACCTTCAGGAGCCCCCTTGGTTAAAGGGGTCCCTCTGTCTGCGGGATGTCAGGAGCCATCGCTGAGGCAGACAGGGTAAGACCTTTGTGTTTACAGCTGCTTCTGGGGATACGGGTGACTTGCCTGGAGTGTCACCACGAGATGTATGTCCCTGTCCCACCCCCCGCTGGCCTGTCCACATGCACGGGGAACAGGGTCTGGGACTCTCATGGGGAACAGAGTCTGGGGTCTCCATCTGGGGACCTACAGGCCCCCAGGCCTCACCATCTCACTACCAGGCTGCTCCAGACTCTAACCAGGGGACACGCAAGGGAGCAAGGGACTCCTGCTCATCGTGGCCACTGCCGGTGACTCAGCACCGGCCTCTAGATGAGCCGCGCCAGGGGCCCACGGCCCGGTGCTGGGACCGTGAACCCACCGCACATAGCCGGGCTCAGCACCGGCCGCAGGGTCACTCTGCTGGCTTCCCCTCATCTTAGGGTTCATGGTGCAAATCGCTTTTCCCTATGAGGTAGTGACGTTCGCGTCAAGCCAGCACGAGTCCCAAGCTCCCCCTCGGCACCCCACGTGTTTCCGGGAACAGGGACTCCCCGGGAACGGCAGGCACGCTGCTCAGAATTCTCCGGCCCTGACAAGTGCCACTTCTCCGGACTCCCTTCGGGGGCTTCATGCGGCCCAGGTTCCCAGGTATATACACGTGGCAGAGTGGTGGTCACCCAGCTGTTCAAAGCACACGCACTCCTTCCAGAACATACTGTCAGCCCGCGCCCCTCATTACGCACACCTCCTGTAAAAGCACTTGTCAGTGGGGCGGTGGAAATTAACGGCTCATCGTTCCCTTTAGAATGAACACGAGTAGCCCTACGCTTGTCTTCCCGCGCCCCAATATTCCATCGTGCCCAGTGCCGGCGCCCGGCCCTCCGTCGGCGCCGTCCTGTGTAAGCTGCTCTGTCAGCCGCTTGCGTTCCTGGCGTCTCAGGACGTTGCTCTCCAATGTGTCTTGAACGATCACGATTATATGAGTTATTCCCCGTTGCCAAAAGCTAGGCGGACGCTAATTCCTGAAAGGATTTACTGAGCTGCCTGTGAGCCCCAGGACGAACGGAGATACTCACTCACGGCAACGGAAGCACAAAACTGGACACCCCTCGGACAATTTGTTGGACGTGTGCACCTGAAACTATTCTCTATCTCACAAACATGACACCTCAGTACTCCAGCTGAAAGGGGAAGAGAAACAAAGTGCAAGGTTACAGCTCTGCAAGCCTATTAAATGAGCACCCCCGCTCTCCCTTCTCCAGGGAGCACCAAACCTCTGGTCCCAAAGTCCTTGTCTTCTTTCCTGAGCTGCCCTCCCCCTCCCCCTACCACAAACACACACACACACACACACACACACACACACGCTCGCGTGCGTGGCACAGCAGTTTCAGGAGGCTTGCCATCCGCCCCCCGGGCCCTACCCACTCACCTGCCCGGCTCCCCCCACCCGCAGCCTCTGCATCCCCTCCCCTGGGCGGTAGCCCACTGCCGGGTCTGCGTCAGGGCAGGACTTGCTCCCCGGGGAGAAGCTGGTCACCTTCTGCAGCTGCCCCGTTCCCGGACACAGCCCTGGCAGAGCCTGGAGGGTCAGGCCACACGTGGCACCCAGCCTGATGTCCCCCAGGAAGGCAGGGAGGCTGAGGGGACAGTCCGGTGCCGGGGAATAAATCAGGATCCCAGCCCCTCCCTCCTGCCCTGCCAGGGGACCCCCCAAATCAAGGGGCTCCCCAACTAGGCGTCCAAACCCACAGGCTGCCCTCCAGACGCTGCCTTGCTCACAGACACCTGTGCTCTGCCACTGCCCTGGGGGCACAGCAGTGCCCAGACATGGGTGGCCACCCCGAGTCTGCGAAGGCCTCTGGCCTCCTTCCTTCTCCCAGCGCCGGAGGCTGAGGGGCCCAGACTTACCTTGCTTTGCAGACACAGTGACATTTGTCTCCACCCGTGGCAGGTCCATGACCAGGAGCAAAGCAAAGAGCATTGTCATTTCCATGGTGCCTGGACACAGGGAGAGGGGCCACGTGTCATCTCCGGGGCTCCAGGGTTAGGCCTGCTGCCCGTATGTGCAGCTCCAGGGGCCCCAGGCAGGCGGAGCGGTCTCTTGCTGAGTGTGCACTGCCACCGGCCCATTCCCTAGGCCTGTGACCCAGTCTATACCCAACCAAACACACCACCCAGATCCCAGGCCTGCCCACTCCCCTTGCCCCAATCCCAGCACTCAGGTTTTCCTGACTCCAGCGGTCTCCAGACGCCCCTCCCTGACAGCGACACAGGCCAGGCGTGGCCCTACAGGCCCTCACCAGACAGGAAGTAAGTAGAGCCACTGATGTTTATTGAAACTCCTGGTATGTTTGGTTTAAACTCCCTCAAAGACACTCTGCATGATGATTATTATGTATATTAATCATAAGAGACATAGTTTCTTTCTGTGACGGGTGTCACCGTTCTCCTGGGAATTAAACTTTGTATTTTCATTTCAACTTTACCTTTATACTTACATCTCTTGAAACAAACTTTCTCAAATTTCTCTGTTGAATATTTGTTCCCCGTTTGTCACTTTTCAATGGCACCCCATCCACCCCACGTGCTCCCCTGAGTCATAATGGATGCCCTTCTGAAACTGTGAACCTGTGCACCTGTCCACTCTCTGCTTAGCTCAATTTCAGTTCCATCATTCCTGCCTCATCAGGACAGGAAAACAAAAGTATTCAGTCCTAGATATAAAGAACCATCATTCCCTAAAGAAAACACTGGTCGCACTGCAAATCAACATCACGGCTCATGCCCATCATAGAACTCAGGTCACAGAGCTGATGCTCCCAGGTCTGGCGAGCCACTGTGTCCTGCGAAGCAAGCCCAAAACACGCTTACCTGGGGCAGAATCTGCTGGAACCATGAGCCAGTGGGAGCATTTGTTTGTAATTTGGATGAAATGCTAGAGGCTGAGTACAAAAGGCAGGGACAGTGGTCCCCGAGGGGTCTCCTGTGCTCACAAGAGTCGACATCCAGACCCCAGCACTTCATCTTCCAGCACTATCTTTCTTTTGAACGGATAACAGCGAAAAGTGTCACAAACATACCTTCCCTCCAAGGAGCAAAGCATACGAAAGATTCAAAGCTAATACGGGACACAAAAGCAAGGACATTTAAGAGTGTAAAACTTAAGTCAACAGCGGCTCCAGCCAACTATATACAGAGGCCAGCTGCTGGGGCCCCATAACATGAGTGCTCACGCTCAGGGCCTACTCACTGCACTTCCTATTAACCAAGAACACACGTGCAACTGGCAGCCAGACACACAAAGCATGCACAAAGCAAGATCAGCTGTCTGAGGAGGAAAAGCCAGCAAGTGGATGTGACATAGATGACAGACGGGTCACCATTGTCTGCGAGGGCATGTGAAATGACTCAGACTAGGACTAAGAGAGCCAATGGAGAAGAAAGCAGACCATATGTGAGCACAGATGTGCAACATGAGCTTAGAGAGGAAAACTCTGAGAATCACATGGAAATGCTAGAAAGCCACTTCTGTTTTGGTGGACACGAGGAGCGCATCAGGTGGGCTCATCAAGTTCCTCGACACAGCTGCAGAAAGACTCAGTGAGCTTGAAGACAGGTCCGTAGAAATCTCCGCAGCTGAAACGCCAACACAGAAACGCTAAGAAAACAGAACAGAATGTCTAAGAACCATGGGACAAGCTTTTTCTCAGCAACACACAGCTGGCCGAGAGTCCAAAGGGAGGAGAGAATGGCCCGGAAGCATTACTGGAAATCGCACTGGATGAGGGCTTTCCAACGGTACTGGCAGACATCACTGGAGATTCAGGAAGCTAGGAGAACACCACAAGTACAGCTACTGGAACAAATACACACAAGCAAAATGACCTGTTCCTAGGCGTGCTCAAACCACACAAACTCTAAGAGACACGAAATCAAAGAGAAAACTTTAAGGAACCCAGAGGAAAAAACACCACAGGCTATGTACAAACACACAAGAAGAGGAGTTACTGTGCGTTTACATCAGAAACCACCGAAGCAAAAGAGCGTCATAAAACACTTGAAGTGTTGGAAGACGAATTCTGCCAGCCTAGAGCTCTGCAGCCGGGGGATTCTCCTTCAGAGCACAGCGGAGTGTACGTTGTTAGACGCGCATAACACACATCATACGTTTTGTCCACTATTGACTTCATCTCTTTTTAGTGTTTACAACAAAATATACCCAACACGTTTGGAGGATAAATCCCATCATGTTTCAAATACCCCATAAATAAAAACTAAAACATAATGAGAAGAACTGCAAGGAACTCTCTTGATCTGCGATCTCTGTGCCTTTGCACCTCTTCAAACACCACATGCACTGAGCACAAACGCCGTGTGCTCATCAGCAGAGTGCAGGGCTGCTCGCCGGAGGGTCAGCACCCAGGGCCACCTGCACCTGCCCCTCGGCTCCTCTCCCCAACTGCGCTTCCCCTCCCAGCCTCTCCCCTCACCTCGCCTACCTGCTCCTCTCCCCACCTGCACCCCCCTCCCAGCCTCTCTCCCCAACTGCACCCCCACTTCTCCGATCCTGCACCCCTTCCCTGCCCTTCTCCCCACCTGCACCCCCTCCCAGCTCTCCTCTATCCCCAACTGCACCCCCCACTCCTCCGATCCTGCACCCCTTCCCTGCCCTTCTCCCCACCTGCACCCCCTCCCGGCCTCTCTCCCCAACTGCACCCCCACTTCCTCCGATCCTGCACCCCTTCCCTGCTCTTTCTCCCCACCTGCACCCTCCCGGCCTCTCTCCCCAACTGCACCCCCACTTCTCCTCCTGCACCCCTTCCCTGCTCTTTCTCCCCACCTGCACCCCCTCCCGGCCTCTCTCCCCAACTGCACCCCTTACCCTCCCTCCTGCACCCCCTTTCCCGTCTCTCTCCCCACCTGCACCCCTCCCAGCCTCTCTCCAACTGCACCCCCCACCTCCTCCGATCCCACCCCTTCCCTGCTCTTCTCCCCACCTGCACCCCCTCCCAGCCTCTTATCCCCAACTGCACCCCCCACTTCTCCTCCTGCACCCCTTCCCTGCCTTCTCCCCCACCTGCACCCCTCCCGGCCTCTCTCCCTAACTGCACCCCCACTTCTCCCTCCTGCACCCCTTCCTGCCCTTCTCCCCACCTGCACCCCCTCCCGGCCTCTCTCCCCAACTGCACGCCCACTTCTCCCCTCCTGCACCCCTTCCCTGCTCTTCTCCCCATCTGCACCCCCCTCCCAGCAGGGCCCGAAACTCCCCCACAGGCACTGGGGGCACAGGCCTTTCCACCCCCCACTCGAGCCCATATCCTGCGGGAAGTCATCTGGGGCTGCCTCCACCCAGGGTTCACCCCAGGTCCCCACGCCCCCAGTGCTTCCCGTGATGGAGTCGCTGACCCCGACCTCAAGAGCAGCTTGGGGAAAGCACGGGGACATTGTCCACGCAGATGTGTCCTGTTCCTACAGGCGATGGACCAACGTGGCGCTGGTGTGCGGTGACCACCCTGCTGCCTTGTGTGCCAGCCGCGTGACTTGTGCAGTGGCCGCAGTGCTGCCAGAACCTTCCGCCGCCCCCGCCCCCCCCCCTCCTGCAGAACCAGACGCCCCTACAGTGAGACCCTGAGGCTCTGCCCAGGACACCCCGGGCCCTGGCTGCGCCCACTCCTCACCGCGGCCCAGCGGGGACGCGGGCAGATTTCTGTCCCAGGGGCTGGTGGAAACCAACCGGGGACCTTCCCTGAGCGCCGGGGCGCGAGAAGGGAGGCGGGAAGGAAGGCGAGACTTCATCGCGTTTGCAAAGCGAGGCCTCTCCCCCAAACCGGCCCCGCGCGCCCGCGGGTCCAGTAGAAAGTAGGAAGTGTTGACAGTGAGGTGAGGGGGTTGAGAGTTCTCGGTGGGTCCGGGTGGGGCGGGGACTCCGGGGCACCAGGGACCCCGTGCAGGGGCAGCGCCAGTTGTGCCAGCAGGACCCTGCCCGGGGCTGAGCTCCCCGTTTCCCACCCCCCGACCCCCCACACCCCCACCGCCTCTCCCAGACCCCCGAACTCCCCCGGTGCAAGCACCGCCCACACCAGTCCTGGGCCCTGCCCTGAGCATTCTGGATCCGAAATCGCCTCCCCTCCCCCTCCCCCTCCCCCTCCCGGGATAGCCTAGACCTTCTGGAACCTTCCAGGCCCCCAGACGTCCAACCTTATGCCAATTAACTTTCGTGTCGCCTGCCTGTGAGGGAAGCCCCGAACTTTCTGGAACCTCTGGCGCCGCTGGGCTCTCTGATAGTGGGGCCTTCAATGTTTGTGGAACCTACTAGATTTCGAGTGTGCGCGTGCGCGCGTGGGCGCAGTGCCTGCCGGGAGTCCTGCGCCCACCAACGGAGGCCACCCCGCCTCCCCCCGCCCCTTGCGGACGCGCTCCGGCTGTGAGGAGAGCGGATGTGGGCGGCAGTGTTTCCGCTCACGCTTCTCTGCCCACTGCTTCGACGCCTCGCCCTGCCAGGGTTCCAGAAGGTTCTCTGGGGTGGCCGTGGGGGCGCATGTGCACGGAGGGCGCTGGGAGCCTGCGGGGCTGCTTTCGATAGGGCCGCGGGGGCGGCAAGGGTGGGAGGCGGGCCATCCCCACCTAAGGGGCACCGTGGTCGCCGGTCCTGGGCCCTCGGCTGGGGGCTGTCCCGGCTGCTCGGGGCCTGGGTCCCTGCCTGGTGAGGCGCCACCCCAACCCTCAGGCAGGAGCTTCCCCCAGACAGGCGGCGCCACCGCGACCCCAGGAAGGGGCCCGTCCCTTCTCAGGCCCCTGCTCCCCAGGCAGGCGCCCCCTCGGGCCGCTGCTCCCCCAGACACGGGGCACTCCTACCTCAGCCCCTGCAGGCACCCCCACCATTAGGCCGTCGTTCCCGCCATTGCCCCCTCAGACTGGCAGCCAGTTCTCCTCAGGCAGGGACCCCCACAGACTGGTACCCACCTCCAGATGCGCCGGTGACCTCCTCCCGGCGCCCCGAGTCTCAGGAAGGCAGACGCCCTCCCCCTCAGGCAGACGCCCTCCCCCCTCAGGCAGACACCCGCCCGGGAGGCAGGGTCCGAGCTGATGGGACCTCCTGACCCTGAATCAGGATGGGACATTCAGGGAGACAGGCTTGGGGCGCAGGAGGCAGTTTTCCCTAAGGACCCCCGGCCCGCAGACTTGGGGGTGCCCGTGGGTCCCCGCAGGAACCTTGTGCAGAAGCAGGCACTGCCGGGGGCCTCATCCTGGGACAGAGTGCCCGGGTCTGGGCTCAGGTGTGGGGGTTCCCCGTGGCCCTCCCCTGCCTGTACTTCAGGGCCACCGGATTCTACAGGAAGTGGGTGGGGGTGGGGGCGGGGGTGGCGGAAGGTTCTGGCAGCACTGCGGCCACTGCACAAGTCACACGGCTGGCACACAAGGCAGCAGGGTGGTCACCGCACACAGGCGCCACGTTGGTCCATCGCCTGTAGGAACAGGACACATCTGCGTGGACGCTGTCCCCAAGCTGCTCTTGAGGTCGGGGTCAGCGACTCCATCACGGGAAGCACTGGGGGCATGGGGACCTGGGTGAACCCTGGGTGGAGGCAGCCCCAGATGACTTCCCGCAGGACGTGGGCACGAGTGGGGGGTGGAAAGGCCTGTGCCCCCAGTGCCCGTGGGGGAGTTTCGGGCCCTGCTGGGAGGGGGGTGCAGGTGAGGAGAGAGGTTGGGAGGGGAGAGCAGGTGGGGAGAGAAGCCCCAGGCTGGGGAGCACCGGGGGACCCCGAGGATTCCCTCCGGGATCCACGCCCCTGCTCACGCGGGTCCTGCGCACACGCATCCCGTGAGGTGCTCCCTGGAGACCTGAAGGCTGCTGACGTGCGCCCTGGGGCCTCTCACCTTTAGGTCAAGTTCCTGCAGGAGACGATGCTCCTCTGGGCCGCGGTCCTCGCCGTCTGGGTGCCTCGGGCCACCGCAGCCCAGCTCGTAGCTGAACATTGTAAGTGTCGCGTCCGCTCGCTGTGTTGCAGGCAGTAAAAGTTTAGTGTCCCCCGTGGTCAGAGAAAGGGTCTGAGTGGGATTTGTGTCATCCTAGGCAGCTGGGACCTCCGTCAGTGCAGTTGGGGGACACAGGGCGTCTCGGGAAGGGTCCCGGAGCCGGGAGTGGGCCCAGGGGGCAGTTTCTAGCGTGGCCCTCCCGCAGCGGGGGGGTGGGGGTTGGGGGGGCAGTGGCGCTGTGTCCAGGGGGGTCTGAGAGGGCGCCGGCCTGTCCTGACTGTCAGGCGCTCGTGGGCAGCTGGGCCTTCACGTGGGGCCCCGGGGTCCCCTCCGCCGGCCCCCGGCCCTGCCCGCTGGTGCCAGTCTCTGGGGACAGGAGCAACTCCTGTGTGTACCCGGTCTCTGCCCAGAAGCCAACCTGGCCCAGCCCAGCCCGTCTAGCACCGGGTGGCACAGGCCTCCGGAAGTCCCCAAGGCAGGGGACGGGGTGAGGTGCAGGGGGAGGGCCCAGCCAGCAGGAAACGGGGTGGAAGGCGCTGGGCCTGATGCTGCCCATGTGTTTGCAGGGACCTATAATTTGAGATGTTACAACTGTTGGGCCATCAACACTTTCACCTGTGCACGAATAAGTACTTGTCCTTATGAGATCAGGCGCTGCATGGTCATCTCCGTGCGTGAGTACCCGCCTGTCTTTCCTGCACGTTGTGAAGTAGTCGCCGCCCCTGAGCACTGTCAGGGCGCCTGGCTGACCCGTCTTTCCCTGGACACAGCCCCGGGGCCTTTGGCCTGCTCTGTCCCCGGCCTGAGAGCACACCCCGGGCTGTAGGCTCGGCCCCAGGAGAGGGCAGTGTGCCCCATCCCGGGAGCCAGGAGCCCTGCGAGGTCGGGCTGCCGGGAACAGGTACGACACCGCCCCCCCCGCACTCTAGGCCTCTGTCCCTTCTCAGTCCTCGGTTGCAGTGTTGACCACCCAGGGTCGCCGCACGGGAGGGCAGACAAGCATGGCATCCGTATTGTCCTGCCAGCTGGGCCCTCCCCCCGCCCCACCTGCCTCAGCTTCAAATGGACCCGGTTCTGGACTCTCCCTCTGCCCGCCAACCGCCCGGAGAAGCACAGAAGCCTGTAACAGATGGGGGACATCTTTGGTCATTAGGGAAATTAAAGGCGAAAACACAATTAAGTATCTCTAAGCAGAGTGACCAAAGTCATAAACAGTGGCCACACCAAATTGTGGCCGGGACGAGAAAGAAGCCAGATTTCATGTATGGCCAGTGACAGTGAGAAATGGGGCCACCAATGTTGGGGGACACAGTTCAGTTTATTAAAAACACAGCGTGCCGCTCCGGCTGTCCCCAAATATACTCTTGGGGCTTTTCCCAGGGGAGTTGAACTTGGCCTCCGCGAAACCACGCATGGCTGTTTGTAGCAGACGCACGTGTAGCACCACGAGCCCGCAAGCCCCCGGGACATGCTGAGCGGCTAACGGGTGAAGACAGCCTGGTAGGCCCGCTCCGTGGGTATCACTCGGCAGGGAAACCAGGGCTGCGGCTCCATCACCCTCCGTGGGTGTCCGGGAACCACGGTGAACGGGAGGGGCCGTCGCCAGAGCTGACAGTCCGTACTTCCTCTTACAGACCATTCTGGAAAAGGCCAGCTTCTAGAAGTGGGCCGCAGAATCGTTCTGTGGGGTCAAAGTCCAGGCATTTGGATGGCAAAGAGGAGGGTGTGTCCATGCGAGGGTTGCCAGCGGTGTGAGCCTGGTCTTCACCGTCACCCTGTTGAGAGCCGGTGCCCCAGTTGTGCCTCGGCGCTGTGGTGTGGCCACGTGTTACCGTTGGAAGTGACTGAGTCCAGGCGCACGGGAGCTTTGGCATTTACTGCAAATGGTGGTGAAGATACACTTATCAGAAGTAAGACATGGAATAGAAAAGCAATTCCAAATCAAACATATCGTTAAGGACGCTAATATTAAACTGGCTACACGTTGGAACCCATGACTTTCAGGGCAAACAGAAATTACTATATTAGGCTTGAGAAAGCCATGCTTCATAAAAACCCTGAAGATAAAATATAGGACATGATATACAACTTAAATAGCGCCCCCCAGCGCTCTTACGCACACACTGAAGCAAAGCAAACAGGGACTCTGCTGTGTGAGAGCAGCACGGGGAGGACGTGCAAGGGTAAGGTAGCCCAGAAGACGCCGCCGTGCAGAGGCGCCCACGCCCAATGACACAGGAGGAAGGGACACACCGACATGTGCTCCGCAGGACGTAGGACGGTACTGTCACAGCACTGTCATTAGCACGTCTCTGCCCATGGCTCCCGGGTGCCAGAGCAAGGACCCCAGGCTTACGAGAGCCGTACGGCCGGGGTGGACTGAGTCTTCCTGCAAAGGGTCAGAAGCAACCCTGCTTGGCTTTGAGGGCCATCTAGGATTTGTGGCCAGTGCCCCGCACCGCCTGTGAGGGGGTGGAAGTGGCCACGGGGGATGGGTAAACAGAATGATCCTTCCGATGTCCCAACAGGTCTTTACCGAGAGACACAGCTGGTGGGCTGGGGCTGCCCCGTGGCCTCCTGTTTGCCACCCTGTGCTACGGAAGGTCTGAAGGACGCCATTCACAAATGAGGAATATGATGATGTGTGACAGCAGAGCCACGCATGACCAGATACACGTTTTTTACAAGGTGGCTAATGGCCTTGGCCATACTGAGCTCATGCCAGGACCTAATGCAAGCATCTACACGTGTCAAAGGAAGGAATTTCTGCGGAGTTCCTTCTCTGTTATGGTGGAGTTACTAGGAATGATGACTCAGAAAAGACCTGGGAACACCGTCACTCCTTAGAATCACACAGAGCAGTTCTGAGTAACCAAGGGCCCAATGGGAAGCCAAGTGGAAGTTAGGAAAGAAGGTCTCCATGATTCTAAAACTGGGTCGTGGGGAAAATGAAAGCAGAGCGAGGGCCAACACAGACACTGTCCACCTCTAGGAAGAGAAAACTCGTGAAAAGGCCCCAAGCTCGCACTCAGGGAAACAGAAGAAGAATAGGAAATCCAGCCAAAGACACGAGGAAGGGAATGTCAAGAAGACAGCAGAACTCCTTGTCATAGGAAGACAAAACACCGGAAAGAATCCCCTGCAAAGCGACAGTTGGTTCTTTGGAGGGATTCGTAGCCTGGGTACCAGGGACAAGACAAGGGGACGTCAAGGGCAGAAATGTAAAATTCACATTTTCATGATCAGACATGAAAAGGAGGGCATCCATCACACCGTACAGACCTTGTAAAGAAAACCAGAGGCCATTGGGAATAGCCTTCCTGCACTACATTTCAGTTTGGTGATGAAATGAACCCCACCTTGAAAAACACAGTTCAACAGGCTCTGACCCACAATGAGATTGTAAAGCCAAAGTGCCCTGAATCCTTTCTGGAAAACCTAGCAAGTAGAGATCGCTTCTCTGGCTTAGCCCCCACTAGCTTTAGAGGAGAAATCACTCTACCGTACACACACTCTTCCAGGCGGTACATGAGGAGGACTGCTCCCCAACGCACTCGTGACGACAGCCTGGTTCCCAGGAAGGACACTGGAAGGGTGGAAATCACAGACGATCCTCTGTCAACACTGCAGACGCGGCGGTACTAGCCAGAGCTGAGCCAGCACAGTCCGACTGTGGATCAGCTGTGCCACAGCCGGCAGAGTGCTGCCTCCTGCCCGGGACCCTGGGACAGGGAAAGAACGTCAGGCGGAAAAGAATGAAATCTGAATAAAGTGTGGGACAAATGTGCCATAGGACGGTAAGTGACGAGAGACAAGAGGGGACTGGGTGTGGGGTGTGTAGATCGTGCGCGCACACACACACGCACACACACGCACACACACTGCAATGTGGCTTGCAAGTTGAAAGCCACTACTTCAGGTCACCATCTTAGCAAAGAAAGTGGGAACCATCCCAGGCACAGATGCTGAAAACTGAGGACATGGGAGAAGAGAGGGCATTTTATCTCCCAAGGGAAATATTAGAACACTTGTCCCTTGAGGGGAAAGTGGTGGGGTTAGATGCCTGCGGTCACCACCTCCACCCCCATGAAGCGGAATTCTTGGTGGCGCAGTGAGGTCACGGGAAGAAATGACACAGCCACCTTCTTGGGGCTGGGAAACGAAGCCAACAGCTACTATTCACCAAGGACGATGAACTCTGGATAAAAGAAGTGCATTGGGCAATGGCCCTGAATACAAGGTCAGTACCTTGTTCAAAACTCAATTGAAAACCTCAATGGTATGTTTATACAACAACAATGAACAAATGGAAAATGAAATGTGTAAAAAGCATAGCATATGAAACCCACCATACACCTGGGAAGAAACGCAAGCAGGTTTCTGCAAGATTTCCACATCGAAGCTGCGAAAACAGCTGAAATGAAAGACTCAAGCAAATCAAAGGCGCCAAGCTTATGGAGGGTGCAACCCGGTAGAAGTAGGACAGCTGTTCTCCCCAAATTCATGTACCGATTCCATGTGATTCCAGTCAGAATCTCACCAGGGTAGTGTGCGTAGGGTGGGGGTGGGGAGGGCAAGTTGATTCCAACTATTCAAATGTTTATGGGTATAAGAAGCTCTCTAAGGGGCGCCTGGGTGGCTTAGTCAGTTAAGCGTCCGACTTTCGCTTGGGTCATGATCTCGCGGTTCGAGGGTTCGAGCCCTGCGTCGGGCTCTGTGCTGACTGCCAGCTCAGAGCCTGGAGCCTGTTTCAGTCTGTGACTCCCTCTCTCTCTGACCCTCCCCTGCTCATGCTGTCATGCTGTCTCTCTCTCTCTCTCTCCTTGAAATAAATAAAAAATATTAAAAAAAAAAAAAAAGAAGGGCTCGGCATGTCCAAGGCAATCACGTAGAAGAGAGTAGATAGAGGGCTCGCACTCTTAAGTCTCAAGATTACTTCATCTCTTTAATCAGATGGTCTAGCGTTGGTGTCAGGATGGAAAGACAGACCGAGTGTGGGGAAAGGAGGTCTCAGCAAAAGCCGCGTCCCTTCTGACAACGTTGACCCTGCTGGGTGTGGGGCAGGACACTCATCTGCGCTCTCCAGCGGTGGGTCGAGGAGATCTTACACACGGTATTTACGCCCAAGAAGCAGTTTCAGGTGCTTTCCAGATCGCCACGTAAATACTAACAGAACGAATGGTGGGCCGTTTTTTGCGGGGTCGAGAAGGGAAGAGAGATGTAGAGGAATGTATCCTTTGGATTATTCAGAGTTAAAAAAAAACCTGAAAAATACAGTGGTGAATGGGATCCCATAAAAGTTCTCAGCTTCTGCCCACGAGAAGGTGCTGATAAGATTAAAAATGCCACAGACGAGAAGGCCCTTTCCCACACTGTCTGCTCTAAGGCTTGTATTCCGTGCGGGGAATGAACCGCTTCCCGTGAGTCAATGCTTGAACAGGCGGATCGTCCAAGAGAAATCGGAGCAAAAGGCTTGAAGCCTGTTTACCAGAAAATGATACCCAAACGGGTACTAAATGTAAGAAAAGTCGTTCGACGTGAACATTTCTGGTGGACACGCAACTCACAACTATGGTCCGCTGACACCAAAAGGAATGATTAAACCTTCACAAACGACCCCTCCTGTGGTGGCAAGATGTTGAGGTGGACACGGTCCTTTGGAGGATCCACGCGCTCCCCCGCTCTGGCAAACTCCTCAGCACGGTCTGCTGAAGCCGTACACGTGCGTCTTCCCCACTCAGCACTCACCGCCCTCCGAGACCTCACACACGCTCCCCTCACGAGCAGGACAAGGGTCTTCTCCCCAGAACCCTCCGGGGGAGATACAGCCAGAAAGCCCCCTAGCGCCCACCAGCGGTCGACCGTGGAATATTCACCAGTGGAAACGTGACCAGCGGGGAGAGCAAACCATATACAGCGCTGGGCCACGCACGGCACAGACGGGTTCCCCAAACACAGAGTAGAGAAAAGAAGCCAGACCCCCAAACAGACGATGCAGGGTTTCCTATTCACAAAGTTCAAAAAGAGACAAAGTAACGTAGAGGCTTGGAAATGCAGACGTTTCTTACCGTTAGCCTTGGCCACCCTGAGTGCCTGACGGAGGAACAGAGGCAGGGATTCGGTGGTTGTCATCCGGTTCTGTTTTGGGAGCTCATGCCGGTTCCGTGGTCACGAGCACTTCCCGGCATCCAGTCACAGCTGCGGCCTGTGACTGTGCGCTTTTTGGAGAACGCTGGGCTTCCGACAACCCTTCAGGTGGCAAATGAGGGGAAGCAAGTGACGGGAGCGTGGCTGGGAGATCCTTCTGTTTAACCCCAGAGCCCTGAGTGGACACATCAACTGTGGCAAGTTCCAGGCAGGAAGTACCGTGCAACCACTGGGGTCACAAGGGCAGCAGGAGTCGCGAGGGAGGGCCGAGGACTTTGCCTCGGGGACTCTCGACGGAGGCCGCCGATGGGGCCTTGCTCACGTGGCCAAGGTACATATGCACGTGCACCTTCAGGACTCAGCCTTGACCGTGGGCCAAGGCCATCGGGCGAGCCCCCCAGTGAAGGTAATCTCAGTAGTTGGGGGACCGTGCTCGGGATGGAGCCCCCTGTCCGCGCTGGGGAGCAGGGTGGCACTAAGGGCGCATCGAGGTTCATATGTTGGGCCGGGAGCTGGGGACACCGCGCCGAGGGTCCCGGGCGGGAGCTCGTCCCAGAGGGGCCACCCCCGCCCTCAGGGCATCAGGTGAGGGCCTCCTGGGCAGGGGCTCTCCGCTCCAGGGTGTGTGATCCTGTGCGCCTCGAGCAAGCCTGTTTCCTGGTCTCCATTGTATTTCTGGAGCCCTGGGATTCTCAGGACAAATAAGGAACAGGACTCCGCCTCTGTGCAGCCACGTGCCATGGGCGCCATGATCCTATTTGGAGAGAGCCCGAGGCAGAGATGAGCTGGCAGTGTCGTCAGAGCATCCTTTCCAGGACAAGTTGTCCGTGGAGGAAACAGACCCTGCGGTGGCCTTCCTTGGACGTCAGCAGTGAAGAATTCTGGGCAGTGTAGTCACAGCTGGGGAGGCGGGCCGTGGGCGGGGGCCGGTCACTGGGGGCAACTGTGCTTGGATATTGGCAGCCGGAAAACCTGGAATCAATGATTTTCGTCTCTGCTTTTTAAGGTTTGAACACTCGAGAAGTTCTCGTTTACAAGAACTGTACCAGCAACTGCACTTTTTTATATCAAATGCACGTGCCCCCCGAAGCCCCACGAGTCTTAAGAACTAATAGCTTCTATTTCGTCCGCTGTTGTAATAGTATGACTTGCAACGAAGGAGGACCCACTAACATGGAGAGGGACATCCCAAGTGACTACACTCTGGAGGAAGAGTTAGAAGGAACTGGGTGCTTGGGGGAGTCAACATTGCTCCTGAGCATTGCCTGCCTCCTCGTCGGCCACACACTGACATGAGAAGCCCCCTTGGAGGGTCTCATCTCTCCCCTCATTCCTCAGAGCAAGTTCACTCTCCTTCCCTCCCTTGTGAGCCTGGGACGCCGACCCCCAGGGCCCCGGTGGGCCAGCTGCCCGTTTGCAAGTTATTTCAAGAGAGAAATAAAGTGCATTACTATTTGGGTTCTGCTCATCTAGAGATTTCTTTGTGGTTTTAGCATTTGACCTGTTTCTTCCTTTTTAGACACAATCTCACGAGGAGACCAAACATTCTGTTGCTTTAGCAATCAGAGACTGAATATTTATTTAAGTGTTTTTTTTCAGGGAAACAGAGAACACACACATGAGTGTGACCAGGGGAAGGGCAGATCAAGGGAGACAAAGCCCCATGCTGGTCTCAAACTCAGAAACCATGAGATCATGACCTGAGCCTAAGTCAGATGCTCAAGCCACTCAACCGACTGAGCCACTGAGGCATCCCCAGAGACTAAGTATTTTAATGAAAGGGGAAGAGTGTAGGAGTTAGCTGAAAGAGTGGTCCCAGACCACAGGCACCCGGGGCCGCCTGAGACTCCATGCTTCCGCTGTCAGGTGGGGACGATGGACCTGAGAGGGAGCTGGGCGAAGAGGTGGCATGTGTACGTCACGGCCTGACAATAGGGCCTGGGCCCAGCACCCCATGTGGGCCACCCGGACAAGTCGTGCGTGCAGCGCACTCCTCCCTGCAAATGGGACCTGTCCTCACACCAGCGCCAGCAGGTCTCCCCCGGTGCCGACATCCGAACGGGGAGAGGCTGGGAGCCCCCGGAGACGGCCTTGAATTTCTGTTCAAGCAGAAGCAGGGGGACTCCTGTGCTGAGGCTGTCCCTCCATGCACACGTGGTGCTGGCAGGAAAGACACGTGAGGGGAACAGAAATGAGACCTTCTCTGCCCTCATCATCCTCTCATTGAAATCAAACCTGAGTTTCAATTAAATAACATTCACATGACATGAAATCCATCATTTCAGTGTTTTTTACTATATTCACGATATTGTGCAGGCATCATCACTATTTAATTACAGAACATTTTATAACCCAAATAGAAATGGGCTTCAATCAATGGCCAGTACAATCAGGATCTCTCTTGCAAAGGAGGCAGATATTTCCACAGGAAAGTGAAAAAACATTTGCAAAAAACGTGAGCCTTCAAGTCACCAGCGGTGAGGCTGTGCCACACGCAAGGTCAGCCCCATTCCCTGCCCGCCCCACCCCCCGGGAAGCCACAAGAGTGTCTGACGCTGACCCTCCACTTCTGTGCCCCTAAAGGGTGCTCAAACTACAACAAAATCATGAGGCTGATCCTCTGAAATTCTTTCCCCTTGTACAAACTATAAATAATCACAGTCATTTAAAAAAAAATATGTGTGTCTGGGCTGGCAAAAAAAAAAAAAAAAGACAGGCCCCCCTCAAATTCCCCAAATGAGAAGAATCACAGACTAGGGAACAGCCCGCACAGCAGCCCCCGGGGCGGGCGTGGGTCTGGGTCTGGAAAGGATGCGAGGCAGGGGGCCCGGGAGGACCAGGGGTCTGGACTGAAGCCTGCGGGAGGCAGGGCTGCGGAAGACAAGAGCAGCAGTGACAACGGGGTGCACAAACTCTGCGCCCGGGATCGGGAGAAGACAAGGGACTGAGCCCCACGGGGCTGGGGTTGAGGTGGAGACTATCCCCTCCCCCCCAACCAGGATCAATGCCCTCAGGTGGGCCGAGGTCCTTCCCGCACCAGTGGAGCCTTCGGGGAAGCCCCGGGCTGAGTAATTCACACAAAACATGGCCCTGGGCAAGGAACCGGGCTTGGTGACCGGAAACAGCCACCCAAATGCACAGGCTGAGCACAGCCTCAGCCCAGGCCCACCTGCCGGGAGAACAGGTGTCCCGGGAATGGAGGTCAGGTATTTTTTTATTTTAATTTTAATGATTTTTCTAGATTTATTTATTTATTATTGAGACAGAGTGTTTGTGGGGGAGGGGCAGAGAGAGAGGGAGACGCAGAATCCGAAGCAGGATCCAGGCTGTCAGTGCACAGTCCCGTGTGGGGCTCGAACCCGCAAACCGTGAGATCATGACCTGGGCTGAAGTCAGATGCGCAACTGACTGAGCCAACCTGGCGCCCTTGACATCAGGTATTTTAAAGGCAAGGCTATTTATGCTCAGACACAAGGGATGAGGCATAGGGACGATGATTCTTAAGCAGAGCGTCCCCAGGAAAACGGGAGGATTTTAGAAAGAGCCCAAGGACACCCACAGCCAGAGGCTCAGGAGACTCCAAGCAGGATGTACGCAAAGGGACACCCTGGAAGCGCTCACACAGCGCGGCTGGAGGAGCCCAGAGACGCAGGAAAGGACCTTGACCCGCGGATGTGTTCCCTGGAGGTTGTTGGCAAGATGTGCGACTCCAGTCGAATCCCGGGTCCTTCGAGGGGGAGGAGGCGGGGAGGGCACGAGAGGAGGGCCCCGCGGTGTGGGTGCCGCTGGCGCCTGTGCACCGATGAGCTGCAGGCCGCACGGCTGCATGAATTCTCTGAGCCTCGGCTTCCCGGGGGAGACACGGGGCCGGTCCCTGTGCTCTCCTGCCCGGGCTGCTGTGCCTGCTGCACGGAGGGACTCACACACACGCCCTCCAGGGCACAGTGTGGATGCAGGCCCGCCCGCCAGCAGCCAGCACGCTCCCCACAGAGCAGGGCCTCCCAGGAAGAAGGAAACCCCCTTGCTGAGCGCCTGTGGAGGAGAGAGACGGGCACTTTCCAGGGACCAACCTTGCTGTGCCCTCCCTGGGCCTGTGAAATGGGAAGGATGGCATGGCGTGCCCACGAGAAGACCTCGAGGCTCCGAGGGATGAAGGGCTGTGCTGGCATGCAAAGTCCAGGCTCCAGCTGGTACCCGTGTGTCTGCAGGGTCCAGAAGCCTCTCTCCTCGTGACTTTCCATCCCCTTCATCCACATCCAGTGGGGGCGGGGAGAGGACCAGGCTCCAGGAGGCACCCCTCCTGCACCACAGCCTGAGCGAGGCGGGCCCACACTCTTGTCCTCCAGGGAGTCTGCACACGGAACCGGTGCCAGTGGGCCACTCGGCAGGCACCCCCAGGGCTGGCACAGCCACACAAGCGGCCCCTCCCTCCCTGCGTTGCTGTGAGTTGAGTGTCTGATTCTCCCCCAGGTAGGCGGGGGTGGGAAGGAGGGTGAGTAGAGCCCACCACCCACCAAGGCCTCCAGAACCCTTTCTTCTCCCGGGTATCACCTGGCCCCCAGGGCAGTGTGGGACAGGCTGCTGCCTTCTGCCAGCCAGGAGACCCCAGCTACCTCGCAGCTGTTCAAAACCTCTTCCTCCCACGAGGTCAGGGGTGGCCCTTGTCCTGAGGACCCCTGTGGCCAGCCAGCCGGGCACGGCACACAGACGGCTTTGTTAAAGGGAGTGTGTGTCTCTGCTTGGCTGAGGTGGCTTCTTTGTGGTCGTGCTGCAGCCGGCCGAGGAGCTCACCATCCTCCCTGCCTTCAGAGGAGTCCCGTTGGCCCACAGGCCCACCTCAGCCCCTCGGTGGCTGTCTTTCTAGTAAACACTACTCCTGACCCGCTTGCCCCGGCTGGGTGCTTCAGCCACAATCCAGAGCACTGGCAGGGCCAGGAGGAGCCCAAGTGGACAGGGCAGGGCAGGCAGGGGGACGACTCACCACCCAGCTTCAAGGTCTCGGCTGGCAAAACCAATGCAGACACCAGGTGTGGCCTTGGACATGGCCGTGAGGAGGGCAGAGAAGGCAACTTGTCTGTGTTGTGTGACGCGGGGTTGAGTGCAGAGGGCATATGAGATGGGACAGGCAGGTGGGGGTGGATCTGGAGGGGGGGACCTGAGGCCCCTGGAGGTAGTGCTGGTGGCGACATGGGGAAAGGCCCTCCCATGGTGCTCCTTGCTGGAGAAGGAGCTGGTGGGACTGGGCTCACAGGCCGGACCTGCGGTCCAGATTCACCCCCCTGATCCTTGGGGCAAGGCCCTGGCTGGACAGTGCTGCGGCTCTGGAAGCAGGTTTCGTGGGAGAAAACAAGGGGGGCTGGAGGTCAGGCGGAAGGGGGTGGCAGCAGTACTGGCCCGACATCACGGTGGCGTCATTAGCTGATGGCCCGGAAGGTGAGGAGGGGGAGGGTGGAGGGGGAAAGTATGAACTGGTAGATCATCTTCACATCCTCCTGCCTCAGCGTCTCCACCAGGAAGCTCTTCAGCACCTAGGACAGAGGCACGGGGGCCACTTGGCCAAATGGTCAACCCAGATGTCCTGGCCCACCATCTCCCGCCTTCCTGGACCCTGCTATGTGGGTTGAGGGCAGCGTAAGACAGGGGGAAGCCAGCGGTCCCCAAGCAGGCGACCAACACGCCCCGGGCCCCCCCACCCCCCGTTCCCACCCCCCCCGCCGCCCCGGGGCCGTGCCCTGCCCGGCCACACCCCACTCCGGCCCCAGGCCGCCCAGGCCGCTCACGTGGTGCAGCAGCAGCAGCATCTCCGCCTCTGCCAGGCGCCGCCCCAGGCACTGGCGCAGGCCAAAGCCGAAGGCCAGGTGTGGGTGTCTGGTGCCAGAGCCCTTGTTGTGCAGCCAGCGCTGGGGATGATAGCGCTCGGGCCTCTCGAACACGGAGGGGTTTCGACCCAGGGAGTAGAGGAGCACCTTGACCAATGTCTGCGGGGAGGCGGGGAGGGGCAGGGTCAGTGGCCCCAGGAGTGTGAGGCTCACACGGGCTTGGTGCCTGCTGGAGGGGCTGTGTGGCCTCACTCACCCCTGCCGGGATGTGGTAGTTCTGCAGCACCACGTCCGAGGACACATTTCGGTCCACCGAGATCCCCACAGGGTACAGCCTGTGGATAAGGGCATCCAACAGAGTCCTCAGCTGTCACTGGGACCCTCGCTTCCCTTCTGTGACCTTCCTATCACAGGAGGCACTGGCCCAGGGTAGCTGCCAGCCACCCTCCTGGGTCACGTCTGGCCCTGGGAAGCCAAGATCTCAAGCAACTGCTTCCTTGCACCCCCTGAGCTTACACAACGTTCCGAAGCCTGAACAGCCCCTGGCCAAGGAGGATGTGGCCAAGGATGGCGCCTGGGGCACTGAAGTGGGATCCCAGAGGGAGAAGAGCTCCTATGCCTTTAGGGAGAGTGAGAAGAGGCGCAGGGCTTGCATCTCGGGCAAAGCTGCTTCACAGCCCCAGGATCTGGCTACAAGCCCCCCTGAGCACTGCTCTCCAGACAGGGGGCCAGGGTGCTGCGGCCAGGGTCTGCCACACCTACCGTAAGGTCTCCTTGATGGCTGCCCGCAGCAGGGGTAGTTCCGAGGTTGCGCTCTGGGGATTCTCCCAGATCCTGGCCTCGGCCGCCAGGCTCTCCTGACGTAGGGCCTGCTGCACTTCAGGGTTCCGAGCCAGCTCGAAGAGCGTCATCAACAGGGGGTAGGCCGTCTGCAGAGGCCACGGGTGCAGGCTCAGACCTTGGCGAGGGCCATGCACCCCAGCTCCCTGGACCTCTCCCCCAGGAAGATGGTCTTCCCCTGGGGGCGGGTTGGCTCGGATGCACGGTGACGTGAATGCCCGGAGAAGGACTCCTCCCAGGGATCCGAGACCTCAGGGTCTAACACATGCCTCGCGTACTTCCCTTGGATCCCACAGGGAAGGTGTCCCCAGGCTCAGGAAAGATCCAGGCCTCCTCTGGCCACTACAAGGGGTGTAGGGGTCCTTCTTCTCAGGGGTGTGTGTGTGTGTGTGTGTGTGTGCACGTGTGTGTGTCGTGGGGGGGTGTTCTACAGCCCCACACCGTTACCAGCCAGTGAGGACTCTCCCCTGGGCACCCACAGGGAGGTTAGCTCGGACCTAGAGTCTGAACACGAACGGCCACCCAGCCCCTCACTCTGGCTGCCCGTCTGCCTCCGCTCAGGGAGTTCCCCCCCGCACATCTGTGCCTCTTCTCAGAGGCCTGGGTGCCCGGCCCGGAGCAGGACATCGGAGATGCTGCTACATGACCCTGGGGCCCGCCTGCACCCCCCATGCTGCGTGCCATCTGCTCTCTCTCCCGCAAGCTGGAGCCCTGGGCGGCCCTTCAGTCACCAGCCTGTCATCTCCAAAGCATCTCTGACAAGAGCCAAAAGTACTGTGTCCCTGGGAAGGGTCCCTTGTACAGGCAGCCCTGCTTGTACAGGCATTGCGGCCTGTGCCCCCTTCCCGGCACCCAGGCGTCTGAGTGGTGTCTGTGCTGCTCATGTCTCCGGGCTCATCCACTCTGCACTGGGCAGGGAGCGGGGCATCCCACCCCTTCCGTGCCCCCCACCCCAAGTCAGAGCCTTCAGAGGCACCATGTCCTAGGGCAGGGCTGCTTGCTGGCCTGACCGTGTCCACGCTCCCGGCGGTGAGCTCGATGGAGTTGGCCCTGATGGCCTCCAGGGACATGTCCGCATGCATCAGCAGCTCCCCCATGATGCCGCTGTAGTGCCGTGGGCGGCCGAGGGCCAGCTCCTGGTAGAGCTTCTGCATGGCATTGTTGGCTGTGGGGCACAGAGAGGCAGGGCCGGGCCTGTTGCTGGGCGGCACTCGACCTCATGCCCATGCCGTCAGCCCGCCTGCCCCTGGGCCAAATGCCAAGACCAGCCCAGCAATGCCTGGCCCTGCAGCCAAGCCTCCCAGGGCCACAAAGCCCTCCCCATGTGACCTCAGCCTTCCCCCGGACGTGGTGAGAGGAGACTGGGGACCCTGGTGTCCCTGGCATCCAGCACTTGCCGGGTCTCCGGCCCTCACCATACTGGAAGATGCAGTCCCAGGACTCAAAGTGCTCCTTCCACGCCTTGGTGTTTGTCCAGCGTGACAGGGCCCTGGGCATGAACATGAGCTCTGTGGTGGACTTTAACATGGTCTCCAGAGCCCGGATAAAGTTCAGGCTGGCAGCACTCGGGCTGTGTCCAAGGAGGCCCAGCCTCTCTCCAAAAAGGGCTAAATTGCTGGCTGTGGAGAGGAAATGGTTGCTGAGTCCAGGGTGGTTGACAGACTCCGGGGGCCTCTCACCCCATTGGTGGCCTGCCCCAGGTCCCCGGAGGCCGCCCACCCCCCCCACCGTGACCCCACAGACCTTCTATGGTGTAGTATAAGATGCTGGGCTTGATGTCCACGGTCAGACTTCCCCGGGCGTTCTGCAGCACTCTCGACTTGAGCATATCTGAGAAATCTCTTGCCACCCCGTCCACCATGGGGAGGTACTTGTGAACAGCCTGAGGCGACAGCAGCTCTGGGTTCAGCTTCAGTCGGTTCGTGCGCCATTCGGGCCCGTTTCTGTAGAGCAGAGTGAGGAGCTTCGGGGAAACCCGAGTCAGCAGCCTGGGGCCAGCCCTGGACCCCATGTGCCCTGTCTCCACGGGGAAGGGGCGAGGCAGGGAGCTGCCTGCTGGGCCCTAGGGGGCAGGGGGCCTGCCGGTGGACGTGAGCACCAGCCCCTTCTCTTGGGGAGGCCTTTGTGCTGGGCCCAGGGCGCCCCCGGCTAAGGTGGGGCAGAGCCCCGAACTTCTGCCTGGGCCTGCCGCCTGGGCTCATGGAGTTTGTCCCTCAGGCCCGCAGGCCCCTTACCGGCACTTCTGCACCTGTCCGGGCTCTCCCTCTCCCAGAGGGCAGGCGAGAGGCTGGCCAGCCTGCCCACTCCATGCCCCAGAGAGAGGAGCCCCTGGCGACCGTCACCTCCCACCCTCCCTGCTGCTGAGAACGCTGCTTCTGGGCCAGTCACACGACCCTGTCCCTGGGTGTCCCCTGCCCCTCTGTGGCAGGAGCAAAATCTCCTCTCCTGTCATGTTCTCAACGCAGAGCCCAGAGTTTTACCTCCTCCTGACCAATTTGCATGCCTTTAACTTCTTTTTTCTTGTCTGATTGCTGTGGGAAGGACTTAAATGGGACAGGACGCAGTATTAAATATTCACTATTTGCAATGACTGTGATGCACTGTATCCAAATCCCTGAAGGCTCCACCCTAAGAAACCCAAAAACCTAGAACTGGTACATGAATCCACTGAGGTCACAGGTTATAAAATTATACACACAAACCTGTTGTGTTTCTGTATGCTAAGAATGAAGTAACAGAAAAAGAAATGAAGAAAACTATCCCATTTATCATGGCACCAAATGCAATAAAATCCCTAGGAGTCAAGTTAACCAAGAGGCTGGGAACCTTGCACCTGAATACTGTAAACCCCTAATGAATGAAGCTGCAGAGAGAAATATATGGAGAGATGGAAATATATCCCATGCCTATGGATTGGAAGATCCAATATGTTCAAGTGGCCATGCTCCCCAGAGCAGTCTACAGATTTAGCTCAGTCCTTACCAAGGTACCAACAGCATGTTTCGCAGAATTAGAATTAATAATGGCAACATTTATGGAACCACAAAATAGCTCGAACAGCCAAAGCCATCTTGGAAAAGGAGAACAAAGCTGAAGGTAACACAGTCCCAGAGTTCAGGCTCTACTCCAAAGCGGTCGTGATCAGGACAGTATGGTGTCGCCATAGAAGCAGACACCTAGATCCATGGGACAGGACAGGAAGCCCAGAGCCAAACCTGTGATTAGCAGGTCAGTTGATCTAGGACAAAGGAGGTGAGCGTAAGCAATGGGGAAACTCGGCCTCTTTAATAAATGCTGCCGGGAGACTGGGCAGCACTGTGCAGAAGGAGACCGGACGGCTTCCTCACACCGTACACAAAAATAAATTCAAAACAGATTAAAGTCCTACACGTGGACCTGAATCATAAACTCCTAGACGAGAACAGAGTCACGATGTCTCTGACATCCGCTGTAGAAACCTTCCAGATCTGCCGTCTCAGAGGCAAGGGGAACAACAGCAATGAAACTGTCTGGACTTCACCGAACAAAAGAGCTGCAGTGCAGGGAGCCAACCACAGGCAAAGGGCTACCTGCTGAACGCGGGAAGATACGTGTAAATGACGTGCCTGATGAGGTTAATATCCAAAACCTGTAAGGACGTTCTGTGACCACGCAGGGAGACAATCGGCCACCCGGTGGGAGAAGGTGGAGGACTCACGCAGACACTTTTCCAAGGACGACATGCCGAAGGCCAGCAGACAGGCGAGAGGACGCTCACGTCACCCGTCCTCAGGGAAACACAAATGGAAACCACGACGACACCTCACCTCCCACCTGTCAGGACGGCTAAAACCAGCACACAAGAAGCAAGAGGTGCTGGCGAGGGATGGAGACAAGGGAGGCCTTGTGGCCCGGTGGTGGGAAGGCAAACTGGTGCAGCCATTCCGAGAACAGCACGGAGGCTCCCAAACGCTGACAGCTACAAGTGCTCCGATGCAATACTTCCACCCCTGGATATTTACCCAAACAGATGAAAACACATTTCATTATCGTAAAGATATATGCAGCCTATGTTCTTGCAGCATTGTTTACAATTGTCTGCAAGTCCATAGACATAGAGATTTACACGTGTGATGGATCATGAGTCATAAGAAAGGCCATCTTGCCATCTGCGTTGATGTGGATGGAGCTAGAATGCAGTTTGCTAAACAACAGTGAGTCAGAGCAACAAATACCATATGACTTCACTTAGATGTGGA
Source organism: Proteles cristata cristata (assembly GCA_017311185.1). NCBI lineage: Eukaryota > Metazoa > Chordata > Mammalia > Carnivora > Hyaenidae > Proteles > Proteles cristata. The sequence continues at coordinate 431,879 of JAESUZ010003089.1, forward strand.
AGTTAACATGCAAAACAAATAAGCAAACAAAGGAAGAGACACAAGAAATCAGACTCTTCACTACAGAGAACACACTGGCCGTTGCCATAGGGGAGGGGGCGGGGTGGGGGTTTGGGGGGACCCTGGATGGGGGATCCAGAGCGCACTGAGCCTGCTGAGCCCTTGGAAGGGGCCGGAGTGTGGCCTCCCTCCACCGCACACCTGAAGCTGCCACACCAGCGGAGGCGGGTAACACTAACACTCAGAAGGAGGGTGAGGGGAAAGTTCTCCCGAGTGGGATGAGAATGACTCATTTAGACCAGATTCTCTCAAAGCAAAATGGTGCTGGACCGCCTGGCGGCACCTCGGGTGTCCACCGGTGCGTGTGGGGAGGGGTCCGGCCCGAGCCACATTCAAGCCTCAACACGTCCTTTGCTACGCCGGGCTGGCTGCAGGCAGTGGGAACCGTCACACACACAGGCACACACGTCGCCCAGAAACACACAGTCACACCCAGTCCCGGGCGTGTGCACGCCAACACGGAGACACCGTGAGCACACTCCTAATTCCCACACACACAGGTCACACAACACACTCGGACGCTCACACCCAGCACACGCCAGCACACACGAACCGAGCACACGAGCACACTTACAACCAATGAGACACACGAAACACGCATACAGTGGTGTGAACAGAAACGGAAGCAAGTCAGCATGAGCGAACACACACGCATTCACACGCCTATACCAGCATCACCACGAGTGCACACATGCTCGCGTGGACACCGATCACACACGTACTCTGGCAGGTGCCGACACGTCCACCCGAGCGGACCCTCCCTCCCCCCGACACACACACGTGCTCAGGCACACACACACGTGCTCAGGCGCACACACACACGTGCTCAGGCACACACACATGTGCTCAGGCGCACACACACACGTGCTCAGGCACACACACATGCTCAGGCACACACGTGCTCAGGCGCACACACACATGCTCAGGCACACACACACACGTGCTCAGGCGCACACACACACGTGCTCAGGCACACACACACGTGCTCAGGCGCACACACACACGTGCTCAGGCACACACACACGTGCTCAGGCACACACACACGTGCTCAGGCGCACACACATGCTCAGGCACACACACACGTGCTCAGGCGCACACACACACGTGCTCAGGCACACACACACGTGCTCAGGCGCACACACACACACACGTGCTCAGGCACACACACATGTGCTCAGGCGCACACACACGTGCTCAGGCGCACACACGTGCTCAGGCACACACACACGTGCTCAGGCACACACACACGTGCTCAGGCGCACACACACACGTGCTCAGGCACACACACACGTGCTCAGGCACACACACACGTGCTCAGGCGCACACACATAGAGCTTAGCTTCTGGGCACAGGCGCCGTCCTCTCCTGGCCCCCTTCTCCCCGCGCCCGGGCCTCTCTGCTCCCCCCCGACCTGTGCCCAAGTCAGGGTCCCGCTCGGGCAGTGTGGGTGGGCCCTCAGCCCCCCGCCCACGCTGACGTGTGCCCGAGCCCGTGGCCTTGGCTCTCCTCTCCGCTGTCCTGACCTGACTGCAGGAAGGGAGAAGCCCACCCCGGACGGGGAGCCTGCAGAGACCTGTGCGGACCGGGGGCTCCCTGATGGCAGTGATCATCGTCCTCCCCTCTAAGGCCGTGGCCCCGCCGCCCCTCCTCAGCCCCAGGACACATATGGTCCCCAAGGGATGGGCACCCAGCGGGAGCTGAGGGCCGCACCCCTGCCCCATCTCGACAGGACTCTTGCCTTCAGCCCTGCCACGCCCCGCCCCGCCCCCGCCCGCCCCACCCCCCTCTCACAGCAAGAACACTCCGCATCTGTGCCCACGATGCTGTCGGTAGGCTACCCAGGGGCCCACGAGCGGCCGGTAGGGCTGGAGACTGTCCATCTTCTGCAGCCGCTGCACGTCCTCGGGCAGCATCAGGTACACCATGCGTGTCCCTCCCACGTCGTATCTGTGGGACAAAGCTCAGGGTCCTGCGGGGGGGTCCGAGTCCTCCCCGGGCCTCCCTCTGCAGGACCTGTCCCTTCCCCAGGACTGGGGCCCAGAGGGGGCAGCTCCTCCCGCTGTCTCACCACAGCCTCCCCTGCTCCACTGCCAGTGCTCTGCGGTCTCAGCAGCCGGTGGGGGGCGCTCCGTCCTCCCCAAGAGCCACAGTCTCCAGGGCCCGGCACAGAGCACCCACCCCTCAGCTCCCACCCTGCCCCCGATGCAGGTGCGCCCTCTGGGACTCCGCAGCCAGTAGGGAGAGGCTGCTAGGTGCTCCCACTGAGGGGGGCGGGGCGGGCTCTACCTGAAAATGGGCCCCAGCTCCTGGAAGAGCTGGTGCAGCTCCAGGTGCAGGGTCTCCAGGCCCCGCTCCCTCCAGATCTGCAGCAGCCTCGCCCACCTGCTGCCGGGGCAGCGGGGGATGGCTTCGAAGGGCAGCACCGCCTTGGGGGCCGCAGTGGCTCCGGTGCCCAGCGCGCCTGCCCTGCCCGGGGACGGCCAGGGCCCTGCCAGCCACGCTCGTGCCTTGGCCCCGACTGCCATTCTGATGCTCCGTCAGCCCCCGTCAGCGCAGTCCTTTTATCTGGCTGGAGGCCTGGACCCACGACTCTATCACGTCATGGGAGATGTTGTCCCTGCACCAGGGACAGGAAACCGGGGACAGGGGTCAGGGCTGGAGGCCTCCAGAAGAGATGGATGGGCGCCTTGTCCCACGATTACCCAAGCCTTGCTGGCAGCTGTGTGTGGAGAGCAGGGGCAGGGGCTGGGGCCGGATTGGGGGCTGGATGGGGTTGGGGGGGATTTGAGCCCTTCCCTCCTCCCCGGTGGGGGAAGGGAGCAAGATGGAAGGGGCCCCTTAGCTATCAAGAGGAAAGCCCCTCAAGGCTGTTGTCATGTGCCAGCTTTCCATGTCCTGGCCCGTCTCCCTCCGGGAAGATGGTGACGAGGGGCACCTGAGGCCCGCCTCCCTGCCCTGCCCCAACACGGAGGTGCCCGAATTCCGGGTCCAAGGAGCAGGCCCCAGAGGAGCCTTCTTGCAAAGCCACTTAGTTGGGGCTCACACCCTTGGGCTGTGGGGGCCGCTGCTCCCCAGTCCCACAGGCTTGGCAGGCCCTGCCTGGGGGCTTCCTCTGGGGAAGGCAGTCCTGTGTGGAGGCCCGGCCAGGGGGTAGGGGTGGAGAAGGGTGAGGCAGAGCTGGGGGTCAAGGCCGGCCTGGCCCCAGACCACAGAGGACGCCCACAATGCAGATCCCCAGGCCTGGTGCCCCCCCACCCATCTGCGAGCATGGCTGGCGGGTGTGGAATGGAGAAGGACATGAGTCAGGGGCAGAGCCAAGCAAGGCCAGGGCGACGCGTCCCTGAATACGGGGCGCGCCCCCGAGGTCCACTGTCAGGAGGGGGTATGGTGAGCCGAGGGGCCAGACCTGCTCTCTGCAAAAGAGCTGGGCTGTGCCGTTTGCTGGGAGCATCCCGGGCCCGCCTGCTTCCTGCCCCGGGTTCATCCTGGGTCCTTCCTGCCCCCATCCCCAGAGACTGGGCCTCACCCCACGGGGCTCCCTGACTCCTCCACCCAGGCTGTGGGCCTCAGGCGCGGACGGCGAACTCTTGTGCGCCCCCTGGAGGCCTGCAGGCCAACTGCAGCTGAGCCTCGGCCCCGCCCACAGAGGGCACCCCCCACCCCCCAGTGTGTCGGGCCGGCCGCTAAGGGGCCCTGGGATCCAGCCGGTTCCGCCCACGGAGTCCCATTTTATCACGCTGTCACCAGGGGTGTGTGCGATAGGAAAGGCCGGCGAGAAAAGGGGAGACAACCGGCCCAAGGCCCAGTCGGGGAGCGTGGGGTTATCGGCGGCGGTTCACACCACTGGACTTGCAGGGCTGGGGCCCGGGCGTCCACGCTTCCTTCCGCACTGGGATGAGCACGAACCGCCGCGTGACGCGGTGCGGGCGAAGCGCGTTGCTGGTTCTGCGCACACAGCGGGCTTGCCGGCGGGGCCGGGGTGGGGGGGAGGGGGGCCGTCCCAGGGCCCGCGGCCGGGGAAGGGCCGGGGGGCAGCTCGGCGCCGGGGGACAGGAAACACGTGTCAGACGCTCACGACAGCCCGACACACTCGGCACCAGGTTTCAAGCGCGGCCGACACCCAGGCCGTCACATGTGGCCAACAGGCTGTGGGACAGCAGGCGCCGAGGCCTGGGAGCGCCAGGGTGAGTGGGAGCCCCGGCATCGGGGGGCGGGGGGAGGGGGGTCCCTGCGGGTGTGGAGCTGTGTGCGTTGCTGCTGTGTTCTAGGGCTTGGGTTGGGTCTGGGTTCGTTCCACCCCTAAGGTCGGGTCTGGGAATGGGCCATGGTCCCCAGCCCGGGGTCCTGTGCGCTGGTCCGCGGTTACCAGTAGGGGGAGCCCGCTCCGGGCGGGGTGGGGCCGGCCGCGCTCCCAGGTTGCTGAGGGGTCAAGGGGACGCCCCCCCGCTGCAGGCCGACGACAGGCAGGGCCCGACCCGCAGGCACTGGTCCAGGGTGTGAACACAGGGAGGGTCCCTCCAGCCATCCCGGGAAGGGGAGCTGCAGCCGGGCCCCGCGCTGACCCACGGCCGTTGCCGCCCCGGAGCCCCCTTTCCGGGAACAGACCAGCACTGCGACCTGCGAGCAGAGAACGGGTGGCGCGGCGTCCTGGTCCCTCTGCACCCGGCCGGGACCCTGTCCTGCAGGCAGCCCCGGGCGGATGGGCGCTCCAGGGCAGCAGGCCGGCGTCCTGGCTCGTGTTCCCACGCTGGGCAAGAACCCCGCCCCGCCTCGTGGTTTGCAGGGGTGACGAGCCTTAAGATTCAGTCGGGTGTTTCTCAAAAGAACCAACGCCAGGGCACGAACAGCCCTCGTGGGCACACACAGCCCCTGCCCAGCGGCCTGTGCCCACCTCACCTGGACGTGCTCCGATGCGTGGAGAACACAGGTGCCTTTCTAGGGATCAGAGCGTCTCCGACCTCCGGACCTTAGCGCCCCCTGCTTCCTCCCCAGGATCGCTCCGGCCCCTATGAGTCTTGGTCTCCATCACTCATACTCTGCTTCCTGTCCTCCACGTTTAAAAACACAGAGCTCAGCGCTTTGAACTTGGGTCTGCATGAGCCTGCAGCCAGCAGTGTGTCCACACACACGCTGTGTCTCCCCATCTGCCTCCCAACATGCTGGCCAGTTCGAGGCGGACCGTAAGACAGAAAGAAGGGTGTTGTCGAATCTCGCCATCCCAAGCGGACCGCACACCCCCTCAGGCAGGCAGGTGTTTAGACTGACGCTTCCTGCGCGGGCCCTTCTCCTGTGCAGCTGTGTCCTGCAGCGCCCTTGACAGCGCCCGCGGCGTCTCTATTCCGGGGGTCGCCCGAGAAGCCTCCGAAAGCCCGAGGGCTCGTGCAGGATGCTCATCTGCACCCGTGCCGGTCCCCGTTTGCATCCTCGCAGGTGCCTACGGAGCAGGTTACAGGAGGGACCCATGCTGGCTTCCGGTCCCAGGGAGCCCTCCTCGGGTCCGCTGAGGACATTAGTGCACCCCCCATCCCAGCGTCCTGGGTGCAGCTGTTTCCTTTCGGCCGATAGTCGCCTGGAATGTGTATTTCCATCCTGTGACTTTTCGCCTTTCCCTAACTTGTATCCGCGATGTTCCTCCCCGGAGCGCCATACAGCCGGGTCTTGTTTTCTCCATCTTTCTGTGGCTTTCTCTATATAGGATCGTGTTATCTGAAAATAGGGAACGTTTTACTTCTTCCTTACCCGTTGCTAGGCTTTACTTCTTTTTCTTGTCTGAATCCCGTGGCCAGGACTTCCAGCACTACGTTGAATAACAGTGGTGAGAGAGGACATTCTCGGCTCTTCCTGACCTCAGGGGGGAAGCGCTCAGGTTTCCCCCACTGAGTATGATGTCAGCTCTGGGTTTTTCATATATGGCCTTTATTATGTTGAGGTATGTTCCGTTTTGTAAACCTACTTTGTTGAGGGTTTATGGTCGTGGATCGATGTTGTACTTCAACGCCTTTTCTGCACCTATTGAAAGGATCATATGGTTTTTATCCTTTCTCTTGCCGATGTGATGTATCGCACTGATCGATTTGCGAATATTGAGGCACCCTCTGCACCCTGGAATAAATCCCACTTGACTGTGGTGAATGATTTTTTTTAATGTTTTTTTTTTATTTATTTCTAGGAGAGAGAGAGAGAGAGAGACAGCGTGAGCAGGGGAGGGTCAAAGAGAGAGGGAGTCACAGACTCTGAAACAGGCTCTAGGCTCTGAGCTGGCAGTCAGCACAGAGCCCTATGCGGGGCTCGAACCCACGAACCGCGAGATCATGACCTAAGCGAAAGTCGGATGCTTAACCAACTAAGCCACCCAGGCGCCCCTGTGGTGAATGATTTTTTAATGTACTGTTGGATTCACTTTGCTAATATTTTGCTGAGGATTTTTACATCTATGTTCACCTGAGCTATTGGCCTGTAGGTTTATTTTTTAGTGATGTGTTTATCTGATTTTGGTATCAGGGTAATACTGGTCTCATAGAATGAGTTTGGAAGACTTCCTTTCTCTTCTATTTTTTGGAATAATTTGAGAAGAGTAATATTAACTCTGCTTTAAATATTTGGTGGAGGGGCGTGTGAGTGACTCAGTCGGTTAAGCATCCGACTTTGGCTCGGGTCATGATCTCACGGTTTGTGGGTTTAAGCCCCGCGTTGGGCTCTGTGCTGACAGTGCAGAAACTGCTTGGGATTGTCTCTCTCTCCCTCTCTCTCTGTCCCTCCCCCACTTGCACTTTCTCTCTCTCTCAAAATAAATAAACTTTTAAAATGTTAAAATAAATAAATGTTTGGTAGAATTCCCCTCTGAAGCCATCTGGTCCTGGACTTGATTTTTGGGAGTATTTTGATTAATGGTTCAATTTCATTGGTAGTAACTGGTCTGTTCAAAATTTCTATGTCTTCCTGATTCTGTCTGGGGAGGTTATATGTTTCTAGGAATGTATCCATTTCTTCCAGGTTTTCCAGTTTGTTAGCATGTAATTTTTCATAATATCCTCTTATAATTTTCTATTTCTGTGATGTCGGCTGTTATTTTTCCTCTTTCATTTCCGATTTCATCTGTTTCTTGCCCTTTCTTTTCATCAGTCTAAGAGTTGATCAATTTTCTTCATGTGTTCAAAAAACCAGCTCCTGGTTTCATTGCTCTGGTCTTTGTTTTTTAGTCTCTATTTCATTTATTTATGCTCGAATCTTTATTATTTTCGTCCTTGTCCTGGCTTTGGTCTCTGTTCTTCTGTTTCTAGCTCTTTCAGGTGTAACTTTACCTTGTTTATTTGGGATCTTTCTTGCTTCTTGAGGCACAAATGTCTCTCTTCGATCACCCTTGCTGTGTCCCAAAGATTTTGGCCATTGCGGCCAAACATGTCCCCCATTCTGGAGAATGTTCTATGTGCACTTGAAAAGAATGTGTATTCCGCTCTTTTAGGGTGGAATGTTTGAATATATCTGTTCAGTGTGTCATTCAGAGCCACTGTTTCCTTGCTGATTCTCCATTCAGGTGAGCTGTCCATTGATGTCAGCGGGGTGTTATGCTCCATTTCGTCCTTTATGTTTGTTATTAGTGTCTTTGTGTTTTGGGAACTACCATCTTGGTCCATAAATATTTTCAGTTGTTCTATCTTCATGTTAGATTGTCCCCTGTAAGATTCTGAAGTGTCCTTCTTTGTTTCTTCTTGCAGGCTTGTTTTGAAGTCTAGACTGTCAATATAAGTATTGCTATTCTGGCTTTCGTTTGACTTCCACTTGCATGATAAATGCTTTTCCACTCCTTCACTTTCAATCTGCAGGTATCCTTAGGTCTGAAATGGGTCTCTTGTAGGCAGCATAAAGATGGGTCTCGCCTGTTTATCCATTCCGTCACCCTATGTCTTTGGTTTGGAGTGTTTAGTCCATTTATATTCAAAGTAATTATTGACAGGTATCTATCTCATGCCATTTTGTTTCTTGCTTAATTAAAGGTTATTGTTTTTTTAGTTCTCTGTTCCTTTCTTCTCTTGTTCTCTTCTCTCACATCTTGCTGGCTTTCTTTAGTGGTTGGATTCCTTTCTCTTTATTTTCTGTGTGTCCATTATAGGTCTTTAAGTTGTGGTTACCATTAGTTTTATATACAACCTCTTCTGCATATAGCAGTCTGTGATCAGTTGATGGTTGCTTAAGCTCGAACGCATTCTTTATGCCTTCCCACCACACCATGTTTTAGGTATATGGTATTATACTTTACATCCTTTTATTTTTATTTCTATATTATTTTCTGAATCCTTTGACTGAATTGTAGTAGAAATACTTAATTTTGCTGCTTTTGTGCTTCCTACTTTTTTTTTTTTTTTTTTTACTCTACTTACGGTCTTTTCTTTTCACTCAGCGTCCCCCTTAACATTTCTTGTAAGGCTGGTTTATTGATGATAAATTCCTTTAACTTTTGTTTGTCTGGGAAACTCTTTCCCCCTCCTTCTGTTCTGAATGACGGCCTTGCTGGAGAGAGGATTCTGGGCTGCAGTTCTCCCCTTTCAGCACTTTGAATATAGCATGCCACTTCCTTCTGGCGTGCCAAGTTTATGCTGAAAAATCTGCCAATAGCCTAATGGGGTTTCCCTTACATGTAACTTCTTTTCTCTTGCTGCTTTTAAAATTCTCTATCACTTTTTGCATTTAATTATCATGTGTCTTGGTGTGGACTTCCTTGGGCTGATTTTGATGGAGGCTTTCTGTGCCTCCTGCATCTAGATTTCTGTTTCCTTCCCCAGATTCAGGAAGTTTTCAGATATTATTTCTTTAAATAAATCTCCTGCCCCCCCTTTACTCTCCATTCTCCTTCTGGGATCCCTTTAATGTGAATGTTATTACACTTGATGGTGTTGCTGAGCTCCTTTAACCTATTCTCAGCATTCATCATTCCTTTTTCTTTCTGTTCAGCTTGGTTGCTTTTCATTACTCTGTCCTCCAGCTCTCTGATCTGTTCTTCTGCCTCTTCTAATCTGCGATTAATGCCCTCTAGTGTATTTTTAATATCAGTATCAAGTTCTTCATCTCTTATTCATTCCTTTTTATATTTTTCTATCTCTTTGTCGAAGGTCTCACTGGGATCCCTCACTCTTCTCAAGTCCAGTGAAATGTCTTTATGACCATTACCTTGAATTGTTTATCAGGCATGGCTCATCTGTATTTCATTTAGTTCTTTTGCTGTGATTTTGTCCTGTTCTTTGATTTGGGAGACTTTCTTCTGTTTCATTTTGTCCAGCTTTCTGTTCGTTTCTATGTGTCAGGGAGGTCAGCTACACTTCCTGATCTTGAAAGTAGTGGCCTTATGAAGAAGAGAGTTGGTGGTGCCCTACAGCAAAACGCCCCTTGTTCACCAGAACAGTGTACTTCAGTGCTGTCTCCTGTGTGAACGACATGCATTCTACTGCTGTGGCTGAGCTGCACTTGCCTTCAGACTAATTGGCTGTGATGGCCCACCTTGCCTGTTGTGGGCCAGGGTTGGTCCCTGTGCTGTGAAGGGGCCAGTCTGGGGCTGCTATGGGCTTGTAGTTCGGTGGTGTCAGCACTGAAGCCAGATGCGTGCCCTCAGCCTGTTTCCCGGGGCTGCAGTCACCCCAAGCTGCTGAATTGCCCTCCTTTTTTTTTTTTTAATGTTTTATTTATTTCTAGGAGAAAGAGAGACAGCGTGAGCAGGCGAGGGTCAGAGAGAGAGGGAGTCACAGACTGAAACAGGCTCCAGGCTCTGAGATGGCAGTCAGCACAGAGCCCGATGCGGGGCTCAAACCCACGAACCACGAGATCATGACCTAAGTGAAAGTCGGATGCTTAACCGACTAAGCCACCCAGGCGCCCCATGAATTGCCCTCCTTTTTAAGGCTGAATAATATTCCCTTGTTTACATACACACCCATTTTGCTTTTCCATTCATCTGCCAATCGTGAATAAGGCTGCTATGAACATGAGTGTAAAAACATCCCTTTGAGCCCCTGCTCTCAACTCTTTTGTGTATATATACCCAGAAGTGGAGTTGCTGGGTTGTAAAGTAATTCTGTTTTTAATATTTTGAGGAGTCACCGTACTTTTTCCCCAGCAGTTATATCATTTTACTTTTCCACCAACAGTACACACAGTTTCCAATTTCACTAAATCCTGGCCAGAATGTGTCATTTTCTGTTTTGCTGATAGTAGGAACGCTACTGGGTGTGAAATCATATCATCGTTTAGATCTGCATTTCCCTAGTGATTCATGATGTTGAGCATCTTTTTGTATACTTATTTGCTTTGGGAAAATGTCTATTCCTGTCTTTTGTCCATTTTTGAATGAGATCATTTGGGGGAGGGGTTGTAGTTGAATTTTTTAAATGTTTTTAATTTATTTCTGAGAGAGAGAGAGAGAGAGAGAGCAGGGAAGGGTCAGGGAGAGAAGGAGACACAGAATCTGAAACAGGCTCCATGCTCTGACCTAGCTGTCAGCACAGAGTCGACGTGGGGCTCAAACCCATGCACTGTGAGATCATGACCTGAGCTGAAGTCGGATGCTTAACCAACTGAGCCACCCAGGCACTCTAGTAGTTAAATTTTAAGAGTATATATTATGGATCTTAATACCTTATCATGTATATGCTTTATAAATATGTTCTTTTTCTGTGGGTTGCCTTTTACTCAGTGAATAGTATCTTTTGATACAATTTTTTTTTAATTTTTATGAAGTCAATTTTGCCTACTTTTTTTTTTTTTTTTTGTGGTTGTTACCTGTGCCCTTACTGTCATATAAAAAATATTAGGGGCACCTGGGTGGCTCAGTCGGTTAAGAATCTGACTTCAGCTCAGGTCATGATCTCACTGTTCGTGGGTTCGAGCCCCGTGTTGGGCTCTGTGCTGACAGCCTGCTTCTGATTCTGTATCTCCCTGTCTCTCTGACCCTCCCCTGCTCACGCTGCCTCTCTCTCTCTCTCAGGAATAAATTTTAAAACATTAAAAAAAATTTTTTAATAAAAAAAATCAGTGTCCAATCCAATGTTGTGAAGATTTCCACCTTTGTTTTCTTCTTAGAGTTTTATTGTTTTAGGGCTTATCCTTAGATGTTTAATCAACTTTAAATTAACTTTTATACATTGTTTGAGGGTAAGGCTCCTGCTTCATTCTTTTTCACATGGACATCCAGTTTTCCTGACATCATTTATTGAAAAGACTGTCTTTCCCCATTGAATGGTCTTATTCCATTAGTTTATATGCTTGTCTTTAGGCCAATACCATCCTGTTTTGACTACTGTAGTTTTGCAGTAAGTTTTGAAATGAGGGAGTGTGAGTCTTCCTGGTTGTAGGTTTTTTTCCAAAATTGTTTTGGCTACTAGAGAGCCCTTCAGATTCCATATGAATTTTAGGGTTTGTTTTTTTTTATTTCTGCAATGCACATCATTAGGATTTCAATAAGGATCGCATTGAATAATCTGTAGATCACTTCTGGTATTTTGACATTTTTACAATATTGTCTTCTAATCCACAACCACGGGATGTGTTTCCATTGATTTTTGTCTTCTTCAGTTTCTTTCAGCAGTGCTTTGTAGTTTTAATTGCATGAGTCTTTCATTTCGTTGGTTAAGTCTATTCCAAAGGGTCTAATTCTTTTTCATGTTATTGTAAATGGGATCGTTTTTATAATTTCCTTTTCAGATTGTTCATTGTTTTAGTGCAGAAATGCAACTGATTTTCATGTGTTGGCTTTGGGTCCTGTTCATTTGCTAAATTCGTTTACCACTTTGAACATCTCTTTTGTGGAATCTTTAGGGTTTTCTACATATAAGATCACATCATTTGCAAAGAGAGATCATTTTACTTCTTCCTTTACAATTTAATGTCTTTTATTTCTCCTTGTCCAACTATTCTGGCTAGAGCTTCCAGTACTATTTTGAATATAAGTGGAGAAAACAAGTATCCTTGCCTTGTTCCTGATCTTGGAGGGAAGGCTTTTAGTCTTTCACCATTAAGTATGATGTTGGCTGTGGGATTTTCAGACATGCCTTTATTATGTCAAAGTATTTTCTTTCTTATTTTGTTGAGTGTTTTTATCATGAGTGAGTTTATCAGATGATTTTCTGTATCAGTCCAGATGATTTGTGGTTTTTATCCTTCATTTTGTTGATGTGTCATATTACATTGATCAGTTTTTGTATTTTGAAAGTTCTTTGCATCCAAGAGATAAATTCTACTTGGTCATAGTGTATTATCCTTTTAATATGCTGCTGAATTCTGTTCCTTAGTATTTGGTTGAGCATTTTTGTATCAATGCTCATAAGGGATATTGGTCTGTAGTTTCCTTGTACTGACTGTCTGGTTTTGTTGTCAGGGTCTTGCTGGCCTTACAGAATGAGGTAGGAAGTTTTCCCGGCTCTACAAAATTCTGGAAAAGTTCGAGAAGGACTGATGTTAGTTCTTCTTTAAATGTTTTATAGAATCATCAGTGAAGCTGTCAGGTCCAAGACTTTTTTGTTGGGATATTTGTGACTACTGAGTCAATCTCCTTGCTAATAGGTCTATTCAGATTTTCTATTTCTTTATGATTTACTCTTGGTAGAGATTTTTCCCCTAGGAATATATCCATTTCATCTTAAGTTATCCTAAATTTTGGTGTACAATTGTTCCTATTACTCTCTTATAATCATTTTTATTCCTGTGGGATCAATGTTATGTTCCTACTTTCATTTCTGATTTTCATAATTTCAGCCTTCTCTCTCTCTCTTTTCTTAGTTGATCTAGCTAAAGGTTTGTCAGTTTTACTGATCTTTTCAAAGAACCAGATTTTGGTTTCATTATCTGTTTTTTTTCTATTCTGTTTCATTTTTCTCTTCTCTAATCTTTATTATTTTCTTTTTCTGTCAGCTTTCAGTTGTGTTCTTACTCTAGTTCCTTATGTAGAAAAGTTAGGTTGTTGAGAGATCTTTTTGGTCTTATCGTAAGTGTTTATAGTATAAATTTCCCCTTAGCTTCATCCCATGCTCTGGTGCACACGGTTTCATTTATCCCTAGCATTTGTTCATTACCCTTGTGATTTCTTCTGTGATCCATTCATTGTTTAAAGTGGTGGAGTTTAATTTCCGCAGTTGCCTGGCTTTTTCAGTTTTACTTTTGTTATTAATTTCTAACTTTTTCCTGTTCTGGTCAGAGGGGATACTTTGTATAATATCTTTTTTTTAAATCTATTGAGACTTAATTCACGGCCTACCAAGTGGTCTATCCAGCTCTATCAGCTGTATCTGATGCACTTGAGAAGAATGTTGTCAGGAAGAGTGTTGTGTATAGTCTGTTAGGTCTGGTTGGTTTATTATCTTCTATTTCTTTACTAATCTTCCATATGTTTTTCTATCCTATTGTGCATGAAGTATTGAAGTCTCCAATTATTTCTGTAGAAATGTCTATTTCTTTCTTCAATTCTGTCATTTTTTTTGCTTCATATATTCTGATGGTCTGTTATTATGTGTGCAAATGTTTATAATTGTTACATCTTTTTGCTCTACTGAACCTTTTTGTTAATACATAATGTCCTTCTTCGTCTCTTATAAGCTTTTTGAAAAATCTAAAGTCTATTTTATCTAATGTTGGTAGAGCCACCCCTGTTCTCTTTTGGTCACTGTATGCATGGAATGTCATTTTCTATCCTTTCTCTTTCAACCTGCTTGTGTCTTTCAATCTCAAGTGGGTCACTTGTAGACAGCATGTAGTTAGGTCGTATGGTTATTTTTGTTTCTTTTTAACTGAAGTATAGTTAACATACAAGGTTATATTAGTTTCAACTGTACAATATAATGACTTGACAATTCCATACATTACACTATGCTCGCCACAAGTATAGCTACAATGTGTCACTATACAATGCTACTACGATATTATTGACAATATTCCTATGCTGTACTTTTTAATCCCCATGTCTTAGTTATTGTATACTGGAAGTTTGTACCTCTTAATCACCTTCACCTTTTAGTCATTCCCCCACCTTCTCCTCTCTGACAACCATCAATTTGTTCTTTGTATCTATGAGTCTGTTTCTGTTTATTTTTTATTTGTTCATTTGTTTTTTAGTCCAGATATAACTGAAATCATATGGTATTTGTCTTTCTATGTCTGACTTATTTCACGTAGTATAATACCCTCTAGGTCCAGCCATGTTTTCACAAATGGCAAGATCCCATTCCTTTTTATGTATGTGTAGTACTCCATTATATATATATAATATTATATAATAATATAATATTCCATATATATAAATACTCCATTAAATATATGTGTATATATCACATATTTATTTATATCACATATTTGTTTATCCATTATTGGATGTGTCATGTGTTTACATCCATTCTTCCAATTTTTTTATTTTAAAAAATTTTAATGTGTATTTATTTTTTTATAACAAATAGTTTATTGTCAAGTTGGTTTCCATATAACACCCATTGCTCATCCCCACAAGTGCCCTCCTCCATGCCCATCTCCTCCCTCCCCCCCACACCCATCAGTCCTCAGCTTGTTCTCAGCTTTCAAGAGTCTCTCATGGTTTGCCTCTCTCCCTCTCCCCCACTATTTCCCCTTCTTCTCCCCCATGGTCCTCCGTTAAGTTCCTACTAATCCTCCTATATGTGCAAACATATGATATTTGTCCTTCTCTGCCTGACTTATTTCGCTCAGCATAACACCCTCAAGGTCCATCCATGTTGCTACACGTGGCCAGATTTCATTGTTTCTCATTGCCATGTAGTATTCCATGGTATAGATAAACCACATCTTCTTGATCCATTCGTCCGTTGATGGACACTTAGGCTCTTTCCATGTTTCGGCTATTGTGGAGAGTGCTGCTATGAACATTGGGGTCCATGTGCCCCTGTGCATCAGCACTCCTGTGTCCCTTGGGTAAATTCCTAGCAGTGCTATTGCTGGATCATAGGGGAGTTCTAGTGTTAATTTTTTGAGGAACCTGCACACTGTTTTCCAGAGGGGCTGTACCCGTTTACCTTCCCACCAACAGTGGAGGAGGGGGCCCGTGTCTCCACATCCTCGCCAGCATCTAGAGTTCTCTGATTTGCTCATTTTAGCCACTCTGGCTGGTGTGAGGTGGTATCTCAGTGTGGTTTTGATTTGTATTTCCCTGATGAGGAGGGATGCTGAGCATCATTTCGTGTGTCTGTTGGCCATCTGGATGTCCTCTTTGGAGGTGTCTGTTCATATCTTCTGCCCATTTCTTCACTGGGTTGTTTGTTTTTTGGGTGTGGAGTTTGGTGAGTTCCTTATAGATTTAGGATATTAACCCTTTATCTGCTATGTCATTTGCAACTACCTTTTCCCATTCTGTCAGTTGTCTATTAGTTTTATGGACTGTCTCCTTTGTCTTGCAGAAGCTTTTAATCTTGATGAGGTCCCAATAGTTTATTTTTGCTCTTGATTCTTTTGCTTTGGGATGTGTCAAGTGAGAAATTGCTGCGGTGGAGGTCAAGGAGGTTGTTTCCTGCTTTCTCCTCTAGGGTTTTGATGGTTTCCTGTCTCACATTCAAGTCCTTTATCCATTTTGAGTTTATTTTTGTGTATGGTGTGAGAAAATGATCTAGTTTCATTCTTCTGCATGTTGCTGTCCAGTTCTCCCAACACCATCTGTTAAAGAGGCTGTCTTCTTTTCCATTGGATACCTTTTCCGGCTTTGTCAAAGATTAGTTGGCTGAATATTTTTGGGTCCAATTCTGAGTTCTCAATTCTATTCCATTGGTCTATGTGTCTGTTTTTGTGCCAATACCATACTGTCTTGATGATGACAGCTTTGTAGTAGAGGTTAAAGTCTGGGATGGTGATACCTCCCGTTTTGGTTTTATTTTTCAGTATTACTTTGGTTATTCAGGGTCTTTTGTGGTTCCATACAAATTTTTGGATAGTTTGTTCTAGTTTTGAGAAGTATGCTGGTGCAATTTTGATTGGGATTGCATTGAATGTGTAGATTGCTTTGGGTAGTAATGACATTTTAACTATATTTATTCTTCCAATCCTGAGCATGGAATGATTTTCCATTTCTTTGTGTCTTCTTCAATTTCCTTCATAAGTTTTCTATAGTTTTCATCATACAGATCTCTTATATACTTGGTTAGGTTTATTCCTAGGTACTTTATGGTTTTTTGTGCAATTGTGTATGGGATCAGTTCCTTGATTTCTCTTTCTGTTGCTTCATTGTTGGTGAATAAGAATGCAACTGATTTTTGCACGTTGATTTTGTACCCTGCAACTTTGCTGAATTCTTGGATCAGTTCTAGTAGGCTTCTGGTGGAGTCTGTCGGGTTTTCTATGTAGAGTATCATGTCGTCTGCGAAGAGTGAAAAGTTTGACTTCCTCTTTGCCAATTCTGATGCCTTTGATTTCCTTTTGTTGTCTGATGGCTGATGCTAGGACTTCCAGCACTATGTTAAACAGCAGTGGTGAGAGTGGACATCCTGTCGTGTTCCTGATCTCAGGGGGAAAGCTCTCAGTTTTTCCCCATTGAGGATGATGTTAGCTGAAGGCTTCTCATAGATGGCTTTGATGATGTTTAAGTAGGTTCTTTCTATCCCGACTTTCTCTAGAGTCTTTTTTTTTTTAATGTTTTTATTTTTATTTCTAGAAGAGAGAGAGAGAGAGAGAGAGAGACAGTGTGAGCAGGGGAAGGTCAGAGAGAGAGGGAGTGACAGACTGAAACAGGCTCCAGGCTCTGAGCCGGCAGTCAGCACAGAGCCCGACGCGGGGCCGAACCCACGAACCGCGAGATCATGACCTAAGCGAAAGTCGGACGCTTAACCGACTAAGCCACGAGGGAGGCCCTCGTGAGTCTTTATTAAGAAGGGATGCTGGGGGCTCCTGGGTGGCTTAGTCGGTTAAGCGTCCGACTTTCACTTAGGTCATGATATCGCGGTTCGTGGGTTCGAGCCCCGCGTCGGGCTCTGTGCTGACTGCCGGCTCAGAGCCTGGAGCCTGTTTCAGTCTGTCACTTCCTCTCTCTCTGACCTTCCCCTGCTCACACTGTCTCTCTCTCTCTCCTAGAAATAAATAAAAAAAAAAACATAAAAAAAAAGAAGGGATGCTGTATTTTGTCAAATGCTTTCTCTGCATCTATTGACAAGATCATATTGTTTTTATCCTTTCTTTTGTTAATGAGATGTATCACATTGATTGATTTGCGAATATTGAACCAGCCCTGTAACCCAGGAATGAATCCCACTTGATCTTGGTGGATAATTCTTTTGATGTGCTGTTGGATTCGATTTGCAAGTATCTTGCTGAGGATTTTTGCATCCGTATTCATCAAGGATATTGGCCTGTAGTTCTCTTTTTTGCTGTATCTCTGTCTGGCTTGGGAATCAGAGTGATGCTGGCTTCATAAAATGAGTCTGGAAGTTTTCCTTCGATTTTTATTTTTTGGAATAGCTTGAGAAGAATTGGGATTAATTCTGTTTAAATGTCTGGTAGAATTTCCCAGGGAAGCCATCAGGTCCAAGGCTCTAATTTGTTGGGAGATTTTTGATAACTGATTCGATTTCTTCACTCATTATGGGTCTGTTCAGATTATCTATTTCTTCCCATGTGAATTTTGGTAGTGAGTGTGTGTTTAGGGATTTGTCCATTTCTTCTAAGTTTTCCAATTTGTTGGCATATAATTTTTCATAGTATTCCCTGATAACTGCTTGTATTTCTGAGGGGTTGGTGGTAATAAGTCCATTTTCATTCATGATTTTGTCTATTTGGGTGCTCTCTCTTTTCTTTTTGAGAAGCCCTGGCTAGAGGTTTGTTAATTTTGTTTATTTTTTCAAAAAAACAACTCTTGGTTTCATTGATCTGTTCAATTGTTTCTTCGGTCTCTGTGTTGTTTATTTCTGCTCTGGTTTTTACTATTTCTCTTCTTCTACTGGGTTTGGGATGCTCTTGTTGCTCTGCCTCTAGTTCCTTTAGACGAGCTGTTAGATTTTGGACTTGAGCTTTTTCTAATTTCTTGAAATAGGCCTGGAGAGCAATGTACTTTCCTCTTAGGACTGCCTTTGCCACATCCCATAGAATTTGTATTGTTGTATTTTCATTTGTTTCCACATATTTTTTAATTTATCTCTAATTGCCTGATTGGCCCATTCATTCTTTAGTAGAGTGTTCTTTAACCGCCATGTTTTTGGAGGTTTTCCAGACTTCTTCCTGTGATTGATTTCAGGTTTCAAAGCATTATGATCTGAAAGTGTGCATGGTATGATCTCAATTCTTTTATATTTATTGAGGGCTGCTTTATTTCCCAGTATGTGATCTATCTTAGAAAATGTGCCATGCTCACTTGAGAAGAAAGTGAATTCCCTGGCCTCAGGATGTAGAGTTCTGAATATATCTGTCAGATCCATCTGGTCCAATGTGTCATTCAAGTCTATTGTTTCTTTAGTGATTTTCTGTCTGGTTGATCTATCCATTGCTGTTAAGTGGAGTATTAAGTCCCCTACTATTAGCACATTCTTATCTATAAGATTGTTTCTGTTTGTGATTAATTGTTTTAAATATTTAGGTGCTCCCATATTCAGTGCATAGACATTTATAATTGTTAGTTCTTCTTGATGGATAGATCCTGTAATTATTATATAATGCCCTTCTTCATCCCTTGTTATTGTCTTTAATTTAAAGTCCAGTTTGTCTGATATAAGTATAGCTACTCCAGCTTTCTTTTGACTTCCCGTAGCATGATGGTATTTTTCTCCATCCCCTTACTTTTAATCTGAAGGTATCTTCCAATTTAAAATGCGTTTCTTGTAGACAGCAAATAGATGGATTTTGGGTTTTTTATCCATTCTGCTACCCTATGTCTTTTGATTGGAGCATTCAGCCCATTTACATTCAGTATTATTACTGAAATATGTGGGTTTAGAGTCATTGTGTCCTTTGTGGGATTCATGTTTCTGGTGGTGTCTCTAGTATCTTGTGTTCCCTACAACATTTCCCTCAGAGAGTCCCCTTCAGGATTTCTTGTAGGGCTGGTTTAGTGGTGACAGATTCTTTCAGTTTTTGTTTATTTGTAAAGACTTTTATCTCTCCTTCTATTCTGAATGACAGGCTTGCTGGATAGAGGATTCTTGGCTGCATATTTTTTCCATTCATCACATTGAAGATCTCCTGCCATTCCTTTCTGGCCTGCCAAGTTTCAGTAGATAGGTCTGTCACCACTCTGATAGGTTTCCCTTTGTATGTTAGGGCCCTTTTCCCCCTAGCTGCTTTCAAAATTCTCTCTTTGTCCTTATATTTTGCCAGTTTCACTAAGATATGTCGTGCAGATGATCGATTCAAGTTACATCTGAGGGGAGTTCTCCGTGCCTCTTGAATTTCAACTTCTACTTCCCTCTCCAGGTTAGGGAAGTTCTCTGCTATAATTTGTTCCAGGACTCCTTCAGCACCTTTTCCTCTCTCTTCCTCTGCGGGAATTCCTATGATACGGATATTGTTCCATTTGATTGTATCGCTGAGCTCTCGAACTCTTCTTTCATGTTTCTGGATCAGTTTATCTCTCTTTTTCTCAGTTTCTTCTTTTTCTATAATATTGTCTTCTGAATCACTTATTCTCCTTTCTGCCTCTTCAAACTGTGCATTGGATGCCTCCAGTTTATTATGTATCTCATTTATCCCACTTTTTAATTCACCATAACTATTTTTAAGCTCTATATTGTTTGTAGCCATAGTTTCTCTGATGTCTTCCATGCTTTTTTTTAAGCCCAGAGATTAATTTTATGATTATTGTTCTAAATTCTTGTTCAGTTATGTTCTTATATCTGTTTTGAGCAGTTCTCTAGCTGTCATTTCTTCCTGGAGTTTCTTTGGAGGAGAGTTCTTCCGTTTCGTCATTTTGGTTAGCTTTCTATCTCTTGTTAATTTTAAAAGCTTGTTGTACACACGGCCCCTGCGAGTTCTGCTGCATTAGAGAGGGCTCTTCGACTGTTCAGGGCCTGTCTGTTCAGGAAGTGTTCTCTGGATGGTGTCTCTTGATTTCTCTTGTTGAGCGTTTGGTTATTTTGTTTCCCTACTCGTAGAGGTATTTGGGACTCTCCACCGTGTGTAGTTTGGCTTGTTTCCTGAGGCAGCCCTGGAAAAAGAAAAGAGACACCACAGAGGGACCACAGGTACACAAACACACAGACAAAACCAATAAACACGCAAACCCAGGTAAAAACACCTACAACAACAACAACACAGCTCTCTGGAGGGGATGGGCGTGGCTTGGTGTAGGCGGGGCTTGTCTCCACTGTGTCCGCTGGCCTCCCTGAGGTCCCCTCTTGGTGGTTGTGGGGAGAAGAATGGCGTCGCCCCAGTCCCTTCTCAACCAAGCGTTGCAAATCATTTCTTCGGTCCGATCTCCCTGTGCTGAGAGTGTAGCCACGGTGGGCTGAGTCCTGTGCCCCGCGCCCCGCCTGTTTCCAGGTCCCCATCCACAGGCTTTGTTACACCGCCCTGACCTGTCCCGCGTGCTTCCCTGTTGCCTGGGGGCTGGGTGGGGGGTGGGGGAAGTGTCGCAGCCTCAGATCAGCCGGGTCAAGCAGGGATACAACCCGAGTGCGTTCGGGGAACGTAGTAACTTCAGGTCCGTAGAGTCTGTGTCGCTGCAGCGCGCCGCCGCTTCAGCGGGCCACTGTCGCGCACTGCTGCTGCTTTACTGGGCGCTGGCACCGCTACACCAGGTCGCCACCGCCTCCGCTGCTTCGGGGGCCGCTGTCGCGCACACCGCTGCCGCTTCACCCGGCGCCGCCGGGACCACCTCTGCAGGCGTTGCTGCCGGCTCACCGGCCGCTGCCGCCTTGGATGGTGCCAGGCGCGCGGCAGTTTAGTCTTCTGGGACCAGGGCACCGAGTTTAAAGTCAGCGCCCCAGCCAGAGCTAAAAAACAGTGTCTTTCCAAGCCAAGGTTTTTTTCTCTTCTCCAGGGACGGTTCTATGAGCAATCTCAGCTTTTCTTTCCTTTCCCCTGGACTCTCGGCAGCTCACCCCCGCTGGACGGTCTATCCCTCCCCGCAGCTGCACGCAGGCCGGGCTCCCTCCCCTCCCTCCATGTCTCTGGGTCCCATCCCGTTTTTATCTTCCCCAGTTCGCACTCACGCACTTATGAGGTTTCCTTCCCCGTGTCCTCTGTCTCTTTCTCTTCCCAAACTCCTGTGGCTCAGTGTCCTACGACTTCAGGCCTTCTCTGTTTGAGAGACAGGCGCAGGCGAAACGTACGGTGCTTCCTACTTCGCCATCTTGCCACCCAAGCCCCAATTTTTTAAATCAGAATTTAAGCCACTTGTATTTAAAGTATTTACTGATAAGAAGGGACTTCCTTCTGTCATCGTGCTCCCTATTTCTTGTATTCTGTATAGTTTTTTGTACCTTCTTTCTTGCATTCTTGTCTTCTTTTGTGTTTAGTTGATTTTTTGTAATGAAATTTACATTCCTTTCTCATTGCCCTTGTATGTATTCTATAGCAATTTTCTTTGTGGTGACCATGAGAGTGACCTTTAACATCCTAAAACTGTACCTCTCTAATTTGAATTTATGCCAATTTAACCTCAGTAACATACAAAAACCCTGCCCCTTTACAGATCCATCCCTACTCATTTTAGTTGTTGACATCGCAAACTTACATCTTTATAAAACATGTGCCCCCAAACATAAGCTAAAAATTCTTTTATATGTGTTAGTCTTCTAAATTATGTAGAAAAAAGTTTAGAGTTAAAAGCCAAGTTACAATAATACTAGATTTTATATTTTTTTCTTTAAATGTATTAGTCTCTGCTGAGTGAAATAAGTCAGGCAGAGAAAGACAAATATCATATGTGTGCACGTATAGGAGGATTAGGAGGAGCTTAGCAGAGGACCAATGGAGAGAAGAAGGGCGGAAATGGTGGGGAAAGGGGGAGAGGCAAACCATGAGAGACTCTTGAATGCTGACAAAAACTGAGGACTGATGGATGGGGGGGAGGGATGGGCATAGAGGAGGACACTTATGGGGATGAGCACTGGGTGTTATGTGGAAACTAATTTGACAATAAACTATTTGTAAAAAATAAAAAATAAAAAATAAATGTATTAGTCTCTTAAATCACGTAGAAAGCAAAGTTAAAGTACAGTTTAAAGTACTATTACAAATTATTGTTACAATAATATTTGCTTTTATAATTGCCAAAACATTTATCTATATTGAGATCATTTCTCCATACAGCTTTGATTACTGTCTAGTGTTCTTTCATTTCACCCACCAGGATTCTTTTGAATCTCTCTTGCAAGGCAGAGCTAGAGTGCACAAACCCTCAACTTTTGTTTATCAGATAATGTCTTAATTTTCCCCTCATGCCTGAAGGAAAGTTTTGTCAAATATAGGATCCTTGATTGACAATTTTTTTCTTTAGCACTTTGTCCTGGCCTCCGTTTATGATGAGATATCAGCTAATGATCTTCTCAAGGATCCTCTATATTGGATGATTCACTACTCTTTGCTACATTTAAGATTCTCCCTCTCTTTGTTTTTTTAAAAGTTTCATTTTAAGCTGTCTTGATGGGGTCTCACTGAGTTTAACTTCTTTGGAGTTCATTCAGCTTCTTGGATGCGGATATTCATGCTTTCCATCCAAAGTTAGGAACTTTTCAGCCACTATTTCTTCAAATATTCTCTCTGTCCCTTTACCTCCTCCTCCTCCTCCTCCTCCTCCTCTTCCTCTTCCTCTTCTTCTTCTTCTTCTTCTTCTTCTTCTTCTTCTTCTTCTTCTTCTTTGAGACTCCCATGAGGTACACGTTGGTCTGCTTGGTGATCTCCCATAAAACCCCTAGGCTCTGTTTGTTTTTATTCTATTATTTTTCTTTCTTTTCCTTAGCCTCAGTAATTTCCATTGTCTTATCTTCAAGTTTATGGATTATTTTTCTGCCTGCTCCACTTTATTTGAATCCATCTAGTGAATTTTTCTTCCCAGTTATTGTACTTTTCAGCTCCAGAATTTCAACTTTTTTTTTTAAATGTTTTATTTATTTCTAGAGAGAGAGAGACAGCGTGAGCAGGGGAGGGTCAGAGAGAGAGGGAGTCACAGACTCTGAAACAGGCTCCAGGCTCTGAGCTGGCAGTCAGCACAGAGCCCGACGCGGGGCTCGAAACACGAACCGCGAGATCATGACCTAAGCGAAAGTCGGACGCTTAACCGACTAAGCCACCCAGGCGCCCCAGAATTTCAACTTTTTAACATTTATATATTTTACTGATATTTCCATTTTGTTCATATTGATTCTCACAATTTCCTCCAGTTATTTGAGCATCTTTAACACAGGTGTTTTAAAGTGTTCATCTAACATACATGCCGTTAGGTCCTTTTCAGTTTCCTTTGATTATTCTTTTCCTTTGAATGAACCATTCTTTCCTGTTTGCCTGGTGGCTTTTGTTGAACACTGAACATTGAAATCAGATAGTGCAGTAACTCTGGAAATCAGATTCTACCCTTCCCTAAGGTTTGTTGCATTTTGTTTTTCTTTTCTTTTACTTTATTTTCTTAATGTTGATTTTTTTCTGAGAGAGAGAGAGAGAGCACAAGCAGGGGAGGGGCAGAGAGAGGGGGATGGAAGATCTGAAACAGGCTCTGCATGACAGCAGTGAGCCCGATGTCGGGTTTGAACTCAAGACCCATGAAGTCAGACACTCAACCGACTGAGCCACCCAGGTGCCTATTTTATTTTATTTTATTTTATTTTTTATCCTATATTATTTCATTTCATTTTTATTGTGCAGGCTGTATCTGTGCTGAAGACCAGCCTGAACTATAACATTAAGGCCTTCTCAAGTGTTTTTGAGCCTTTCCCTGGCACACGTGGCTGTTTTCTAACTTTCCCCATACTTGCAGTTTTTTTGAACGTACTGCTCTGTAATGTCTCTCTCCTGAAAGAAGAAAACGTGAATAAACGGCGTGGGGCAGCCATCAGTATTTTCAATCTCCTGGAATCCATTTATTTCATCTGGAGGAGAAGGGCTTATAACGAAGGGAGGTGCAACAACAGCCCCTGTCTCTTGAACCTCTGCGATTGGAGGCAGCGATCCTCAATCAGAGCATGCTCCCCCGCATGTGCAACGGGGCGCCCACAACCAAGGTGCAAGGGGCTCCAGGAGCATGTGGGCAGGTGCTTGTTCTGAGATAAGTGCGGGATGGATAGCGGCTACCATGCTAAGAGCGCGAATAGACCTAAATCTATTACACCTCGCTATCCACGTCTTTCCCTGGAAGTTTCAAACCCACAACAGATTCCAGATTTCCAAACTGGCTCCATAAGGTTGGTTCTGCCGGAGCAATCGCTGTCCAGGTGGTGAGACACTAGGCTCCTTGCCCCGCCCACTTCTTCCCAGCATCCTCCTCCAAGGTGTCCATTTTTAAACTCTGTTCCCCTTTCTCTCCCATTTTGGAAGATATATATTCCATCTTTACCATCTTGGTCACTATCTTAGACATTCTAAAAAGAATTTTGTAACTTAAGGTACGAAATTATTAAACAGCATCTCCAAAAAAAAAAAATGCAGACACTTTAGAGCATATCTTTGTAACTTTATAGCTTTTTTTTTTTTAAGAGAACCACTTATTAATGTTTATTTTGGGAGAAAGAGAGAGAAAAAGAGAGCAAAATAGCACAGGCACATGTGCTCACGCGAGCAGCAAGGCACACAGAGAGAGGGAAGAGAAGGAATCCCAAGCAGACTCAACATTGTCAGCGCAGAGCCTGATGTGGTGCTCGAACTCACAAACCATGAGATCATGATCCGAGCCGAAATCAAGAGTCAGATGCTCAACCAACTGAGCCACCCTGGCGCCCTGGAGCTCTTCTTACCTAAAGTTCCATTTTTGTCTCTTTAACACCCTACAGATGTGATTGGATGTTTGTTTCCATTGAGTCACATGTTTTCTATTTCCTGTGTTCACCATACTTTGCTGTATTTAAAACTCTCCAAGATCAACTCCATTTTTCCTAAAGATCATTCTTTAAAATTTCTGTGGGTCAGGTTCTGTTAGTAGAGATCAGTCTCAAAATTGTTGGTCTGAAATGCTTATTTTAGCCAGGGTCTTCAATGATCATTTTGTAGAGTGTTTTTTCCACTTAGGGAGTGCTTTTATTTTAGCCTTTTGAAGATGGTAGAAGGGGCAGATGATGTTAGCTGTCCATCAATCACATGTCCTCTGCTTCCTGGACACACACACACACAGGCTACACTTCCCAGCCTACCTTGCAGCTGTTGTACTCATGCGTCTTCAGTTTTAGTCAATGGAATTGCCACAAATGTCCTGTGTGCCTCCACTGGCCCTACGCCATGGGGACATCTCACACACGATTCTCCACTTCTTACCCTCTTCCGGCAGCTTGCCCCGGGCGGCACATGTTGAATCTACTGCTAGCAGTAGAGCTACTTGCTTCTAGGAATTCTCATTTTACACTGTTGGGAAGAGTATCTTTCTTCTGTGTTGGAGCCATACTCTCCATTTAGTATTTTGTCCAGGGGTGAACGTGAACTAACACATGGGTCTAGTATCATCTGGCTTGTGTTGTTGACAACGAAAGGTGGCCTCTGTGTGATCCTACTGAATCTCTGGGGATCGAAGATCACCTCTGGGTCTGCTGTGTTTTTGGTTTTACTACAGGAGGTGGATGTAGATGTCCCTTTTTAATTTTCCTGCTAGAAATTAGGTCTCTCTCACTCCCTCTTCTCTCAGCCCTCTCTTCTTCTCTGGCCATATATATTTATGTCTCACACTGATTCTGTTTCTCTCCAGAACCAGATGTGAGAGGCCCAGCAGAGGCGAAACCACAGAGACGAAGTGCAGATCAGTGGCTGAGAGGTTTCCTTTGAGGAAACCTCAAAGGGTTTCCTTTGAGGGGTAAAATGGCTTGGAATTAAATAGTGGTGATGGCTGCACAAGATTGTGAATACAGTAAAAACAACAACAATACTAAATTATACCATTTGAAATGATGGATTTCATGTCATGTGAATGTTATCTACTTGGAACTCATGTTTGATTTCAATGAGAGGGTGAGGAGGGCAGAGAAGGTCTCATTTCTGTTCCCCTCACGTGTCTTTCCTGCCAGCACCACGTGTGCGTGGAGGGACAGCCTCAGCACAGGACT
Organism: Proteles cristata cristata; assembly: GCA_017311185.1. NCBI lineage: Eukaryota > Metazoa > Chordata > Mammalia > Carnivora > Hyaenidae > Proteles > Proteles cristata. The sequence goes on from JAESUZ010003089.1 coordinate 458,089, forward strand.
CCCCCTGCTTCTGCTTCAACAGAAGTTCAAGGCCGTCTCCGGCGGCTCCCAGCCTCTCCCCGTTCGGATGTCGGCACCGGAGGAGACCTGCTGGCGCTGGTGTGAGGACAGGTCCCATTTGCAGGGAGGAGTGCGGTGCACGCACGACTTGTCCGGGTGGCCCACACAGGGTGCTGGGCCCAGGCCCTATTGTCAGGCCGTGACGTACACGTGCCACCTCTTCGCCCAGCTCCCTCTCAGGTCCATCGTCCCCACCTGAGAGCAGAAGCATGGAGTCTCAGGCGGCCCCGGGTGCCTGTGGTCCGAGAGTAGCAGGCACCTCTGTTTCAGCAATTTCGTACACTCACCCCCATAACTGTCTTGCCTTTCATTAACATACTCCATCTCTGTGTGCTAAAGCGATAGCACACTTCAGTCCCCCAGTGAGACGGTGTCTAAAGAGGAAGAAACAGGTCAAAAACTAAAACCACAAAGAAATCTCTAGATGAGCAGAACCCGAATAGTAATGCACTTTATTTCTCTCTTGAAATAACTTGCAAACGGGCAGCTGGCCCACCGGGGCCCTGGGGGTCGGCGTCCCAGGCTCACAAGGGAGGGAAGGAGAGTGAACTTGCTCTGAGGAATGAGGGGAGAGATGAGACCCTCCAAGGGGGCTTCTCATGTCAGTGTGTGGCCGACGAGGAGGCAGGCAATGCTCAGGAGCAATGTTGACTCCCCCAAGCACCCAGTTCCTTCTAACTCTTCCTCCAGAGTGTAGTCACTTGGGATGTCCCTCTCCATGTTAGTGGGTCCTCCTTCGTTGCAAGTCATACTATTACAACAGCGGACGAAATAGAAGCTATCAGTTCTTAAGACTCGTGGGGCTTCGGGGGGCACGTGCATTTGATATAAAAAAGTGCAGTTGCTGGTACAGTTCTTGTAAACGAGAACTTCTCGAGTGTTCAAACCTTAAAAAGCAGAGACGAAAATCATTGATTCCAGGCTTTCCGGCTGCCAATATCCAAGCACAGTTGCCCCCAGTGACCGGCCCCCGCCCACGGCCCGCCTCCCCAGCTGTGACTACACTGCCCAGAATTCTTCACTGCTGACGTCCAAGGAAGGCCACCGCAGGGTCTGTTTCCTCCACGGACAACTTGTCCTGGAAAGGATGCTCTGCCGACACTGCCAGCTCATCTCTGCCTCGGGCTCTCTCCAAATAGGATCATGGCGCCCATGGCACGTGGCTGCACAGAGGCGGAGTCCTGTTCCTTATTTGTCCTGAGAATCCCAGGGCTCCAGAAATACAATGGAGACCAGGAAACAGGCTTGCTCGAGGCGCACAGGATCACACACCCTGGAGCGGAGAGCCCCTGCCCAGGAGGCCCTCACCTGATGCCCTGAGGGCGGGGGTGGCCCCTCTGGGACGAGCTCCCGCCCGGGACCCTCGGCGCGGTGTCCCCAGCTCCCGGCCCAACATATGAACCTCGATGCGCCCTTAGTGCCACCCTGCTCCCCAGCGCGGACAGGGGGCTCCATCCCGAGCACGGTCCCCCAACTACTGAGATTACCTTCACTGGGGGGCTCGCCCGATGGCCTTGGCCCACGGTCAAGGCTGAGTCCTGAAGGTGCACGTGCATATGTACCTTGGCCACGTGAGCAAGGCCCCATCGGCGGCCTCCGTCGAGAGTCCCCGAGGCAAAGTCCTCGGCCCTCCCTCGCGACTCCTGCTGCCCTTGTGACCCCAGTGGTTGCACGGTACTTCCTGCCTGGAACTTGCCACAGTTGATGTGTCCACTCAGGGCTCTGGGGTTAAACAGAAGGATCTCCCAGCCACGCTCCCGTCACTTGCTTCCCCTCATTTGCCACCTGAAGGGTTGTCGGAAGCCCAGCGTTCTCCAAAAAGCGCACAGTCACAGGCCGCAGCTGTGACTGGATGCCGGGAAGTGCTCGTGACCACGGAACCGGCATGAGCTCCCAAAACAGAACCGGATGACAACCACCGAATCCCTGCCTCTGTTCCTCCGTCAGGCACTCAGGGTGGCCAAGGCTAATGGTAAGAAACGTCTGCATTTCCAAGCCTCTACGTTACTTTGTCTCTTTTTGAACTTTGTGAATAGGAAACCCTGCATCGTCTGTTTGGGGGTCTGGCTTCTTTTCTCTACTCTGTGTTTGGGGAACCCGTCTGTGCCGTGCGTGGCCCAGCGCTGTATATGGTTTGCTCTCCCCGCAGGACACGTTTCCACTGGTGAATATTCCACGGTCGACCGCTGGTGGGCGCTAGGGGGCTTTCTGGCTGTATCTCCCCCGGAGGGTTCTGGGGAGAAGACCCTTGTCCTGCTCGTGAGGGGAGCGTGTGTGAGGTCTCGGAGGGCGGTGAGTGCTGAGTGGGGAAGACGCACGTGTACGGCTTCAGCAGACCGTGCTGAGGAGTTTGCCAGAGCGGGGGAGCGCGTGGATCCTCCAAAGGACCGTGTCCACCTCAACATCTTGCCACCACAGGAGGGGTCGTTTGTGAAGGTTTAATCATTCCTTTTGGTGTCAGCGGACCATAGTTGTGAGTTGCGTGTCCACCAGAAATGTTCACGTCGAACGACTTTTCTTACATTTAGTACCCGTTTGGGTATCATTTTCTGGTAAACAGGCTTCAAGCCTTTTGCTCCGATTTCTCTTGGACGATCCGCCTGTTCAAGCATTGACTCACGGGAAGCGGTTCATTCCCCGCACGGAATACAAGCCTTAGAGCAGACAGTGTGGGAAAGGGCCTTCTCGTCTGTGGCATTTTTAGTCTTATCAGCACCTTCTCGTGGGCAGAAGCTGAGAACTTTTATGGGATCCCATTCACCACTGTATTTTTCAGGTTTTTTTATTAACTCTGAATAATCCAAAGGATACATTCCTCTACATCTCTCTTCCCCCCTCGCCCCCGCAAAAAACGGCCCACCATTCGTTCTGTTAGTATTTACGTGGCGATCTGGAAAGCACCTGAAACTGCTTCTTGGGCGTAAATACCGTGTGTAAGATCTCCTCGACCCACCGCTGGAGAGCGCAGATGAGTGTCCTGCCCCACACCCAGCAGGGTCAACGTTGTCAGAAGGGACGCGGCTTTTGCTGAGACCTCCTTTCCCCACACTCGGTCTGTCTTTCCATCCTGACACCAACGCTAGACCATCTGATTAAAGAGATGAAGTAATCTTGAGACTTAAGAGTGCGAGCCCTCTATCTACTCTCTTCTACGTGATTGCCTTGGACATGCCGAGCCCTTCTTTTTTTTTTTTTTTAATATTTTTTATTTATTTCAAGGAGAGAGAGAGAGAGAGACAGCATGACAGCATGAGCAGGGGAGGGTCAGAGAGAGAGGGAGTCACAGACTGAAACAGGCTCCAGGCTCTGAGCTGGCAGTCAGCACAGAGCCCGACGCAGGGCTCGAACCCTCGAACCGCGAGATCATGACCCAAGCGAAAGTCGGACGCTTAACTGACTAAGCCACCCAGGCGCCCCTTAGAGAGCTTCTTATACCCATAAACATTTGAATAGTTGGAATCAACTTGCCCTCCCCACCCCCACCCTACGCACACTACCCTGGTGAGATTCTGACTGGAATCACATGGAATCGGTACATGAATTTGGGGAGAACAGCTGTCCTACTTCTACCGGGTTGCACCCTCCATAAGCTTGGCGCCTTTGATTTGCTTGAGTCTTTCATTTCAGCTGTTTTCGCAGCTTCGATGTGGAAATCTTGCAGAAACCTGCTTGCGTTTCTTCCCAGGTGTATGGTGGGTTTCATATGCTATGCTTTTTACACATTTCATTTTCCATTTGTTCATTGTTGTTGTATAAACATACCATTGAGGTTTTCAATTGAGTTTTGAACAAGGTACTGACCTTGTATTCAGGGCCATTGCCCAATGCACTTCTTTTATCCAGAGTTCATCGTCCTTGGTGAATAGTAGCTGTTGGCTTCGTTTCCCAGCCCCAAGAAGGTGGCTGTGTCATTTCTTCCCGTGACCTCACTGCGCCACCAAGAATTCCGCTTCATGGGGGTGGAGGTGGTGACCGCAGGCATCTAACCCCACCACTTTCCCCTCAAGGGACAAGTGTTCTAATATTTCCCTTGGGAGATAAAATGCCCTCTCTTCTCCCATGTCCTCAGTTTTCAGCATCTGTGCCTGGGATGGTTCCCACTTTCTTTGCTAAGATGGTGACCTGAAGTAGTGGCTTTCAACTTGCAAGCCACATTGCAGTGTGTGTGCGTGTGTGTGCGTGTGTGTGTGCGCGCACGATCTACACACCCCACACCCAGTCCCCTCTTGTCTCTCGTCACTTACCGTCCTATGGCACATTTGTCCCACACTTTATTCAGATTTCATTCTTTTCCGCCTGACGTTCTTTCCCTGTCCCAGGGTCCCGGGCAGGAGGCAGCACTCTGCCGGCTGTGGCACAGCTGATCCACAGTCGGACTGTGCTGGCTCAGCTCTGGCTAGTACCGCCGCGTCTGCAGTGTTGACAGAGGATCGTCTGTGATTTCCACCCTTCCAGTGTCCTTCCTGGGAACCAGGCTGTCGTCACGAGTGCGTTGGGGAGCAGTCCTCCTCATGTACCGCCTGGAAGAGTGTGTGTACGGTAGAGTGATTTCTCCTCTAAAGCTAGTGGGGGCTAAGCCAGAGAAGCGATCTCTACTTGCTAGGTTTTCCAGAAAGGATTCAGGGCACTTTGGCTTTACAATCTCATTGTGGGTCAGAGCCTGTTGAACTGTGTTTTTCAAGGTGGGGTTCATTTCATCACCAAACTGAAATGTAGTGCAGGAAGGCTATTCCCAATGGCCTCTGGTTTTCTTTACAAGGTCTGTACGGTGTGATGGATGCCCTCCTTTTCTTTTATTAATGTTTTTTTTATAGAGAGAGAGAGAGAGAGAGACAGCTTGAGCAGGGGAGGATCAGAGAGAGAGGGAGATACAGACTCTGAAACAGGTTCCAGGCTCCGAGCTGGCAGTCAGCACAGAGCCCGACACGGGGCTCGAACCCACGAACCGCGAGATCATGAAATAAGCGAAAGTTGGACGCTTAACCGACGCTTAACCCCAGCACAACTGGGGCACTGGCTCTCGACAGGGTGACGGTGAAGACCAGGCTCACACCGCTGGCACCCCTCGCATGGACACACCCTCCTCTTTGCCATCCAAATGCCTGGACTTTGACCCCACAGAACGATTCTGCGGCCCACTTCTAGAAGCTGGCCTTTTCCAGAATGGTCTGTAAGAGGAAGTACGGACTGTCAGCTCTGGCGCCGGCCCCTCCCGTTCACCGTGGTTCCCGGACACCCACGGAGGGTGATGGAGCCGCAGCCCTGGTTTCCCTGCCGAGTGATACCTACGGGGCCGGCCTACCAGGCTGTCTTCACCCGTTAGCCGCTCAGCATGTCCCGGGGGCTTGCGGGCTCGTGGTGCTACACGTGCGTCTGCTACAAACAGCCATGCGTGGTTTCGCGGAGGCCAAGTTCAACTCCCCTGGGAAAAGCCCCAAGAGTACACTTGGGGACAGGCGGAGCGGCACGCTGTGTTTTTAATAAACTGAAATGTGTCCCCCAACATTGGTGGCCCCATTTCTCACTGTCACTGGCCATACATGAAATCTGGCTTCTTTCTCGTCCCGGCCACAATTTGGTGTGGTCACTGTTTATGACTTTGGTCACTCTGCTTAGAGATACTTAATTGTGTTTTCGCCTTTAATTTCGCTATTGACCAAAGATGTCCCCCATCTGTTACAGGCTTCTGTGCTTCTCCGGGCGGCTGGCGGGCAGAGGGAGAGTCCAGAACCGGGTCCATTTGAAGCTGAGGCAGGCGGGGCGGGGGGAGGGCCCAGCTGGCAGGACAATACGGACGCCATGCTTGTCTGCCTTCCCGTGCGGCCGGTGCGGTTGTCTGAGGTGCTCGCCGAACACCTGTCCCCTGTGCAGGCCAGCGGCCAGGCCACTGCTGCGTCTCCGGAACGGCTCGGGGGCAACGGGGATGACGGGATGGACACGAAGCCTATGAAGTGAGGAGAGGCTGGCGCCCCCTGGTGCCCATCACTGGAGAGCCCTAAGGACCTTCCAGCCCCACTGCCTGCTCCGCCTCAGCCCTGCAGACCTCACGTGAGGGCTGGCCCGGCAGCTATAACCCAGAAGCAACCAGGGAGAGAGACTTGGAAACAGAGCCCCGTACCCCCTCAGGGGCAGCCCCCCCAGCGTGGCCAGGCACCCCCACCCGGGTCTCCCAGAGGTGCCGTCGCGTAGCCTTGATGGCGGACTCTTTTCCTCCCGCAAAGCAGGGGCCTGACGAGCCGTGACTGTCACGGAACGCATCTCAAGGATGACACTCCGGAGGAAACACAGCGCCAGTCACGGGACCAGATCCAGAGCCCGCACCCCCACCCGCTACCGTCCGACGCTCCTTTATCCAGGGCTCACGGTGGCTCCGTAGCTGCCCACCTGGGTCTCCGGTTTCCCTCTTCTCGCTTTAGGATCCTACTCTCCTGTGCTCACCCCATCAGGACAGACGGGCCCCAGACACCCTGGTGCCCACCCCTATCCCCAAGACAAGCAGACCCCCAGCCTGGCATCTCTTGTCCCACCCACGGCTTGGCTATGGGCCTAGGAAGGTCCAGGACCCGAGAGTTGCAGCCACGTGGTTTCAGAATCCTCGAGGGCCGCGCTGAGGGCGTCCTGCGTCCTCACAGGACCCGCGAAGCCAGGCCCGCCACAGCGCTGCACACCGTTGGCGGGGACCTGCGCACACGAGGCATGGGTGCCAGGAGCACGGACGGCGTGGATCCTGGCTCCTTCCTTGAGTCCCAGAGCGGAGCTGCCCGCGGGATGGGGCCGCCGTTCCCACCGAGAGGAGGCGGGAATGGGATCGTGCTGTGGGTGCTTGGACCGTAGAATGGCTCCTGAGGTGCGAAGAGACGCCAGCGAGGACAGCGGCCCGACGACAGCCCCGGCCAGGGCCCCACACTGGCCGTGGCCTTCCAGGTTCATGGAATGGTCACCAGCCCCTGGCTGTTGGGGAGCTGCGCTTAGGGCCCCGGGGAGTGGGACACATGCCTCGGGGCCCACACTTGGCCTTGACCTCTGTGTGGGGTGATCATGGTCCTGAGAAGTCTGAGGTATGTCCCCTCTTGGGCCTGCTTAGCTGGAGGCCCTCCCCCAAGACAGCCTGAATCCAATGGGTAGCAAGGAACCACCCAGGCGACCCTGGGTGGTCAACACTGCAACCGAGGACTGAGAAGGGACAGAGGCCTAGAGTGCGGGGGGGGCGGTGTCGTACCTGTTCCCGGCAGCCCGACCTCGCAGGGCTCCTGGCTCCCGGGATGGGGCACACTGCCCTCTCCTGGGGCCGAGCCTACAGCCCGGGGTGTGCTCTCAGGCCGGGGACAGAGCAGGCCAAAGGCCCCGGGGCTGTGTCCAGGGAAAGACGGGTCAGCCAGGCGCCCTGACAGTGCTCAGGGGCGGCGACTACTTCACAACGTGCAGGAAAGACAGGCGGGTACTCACGCACGGAGATGACCATGCAGCGCCTGATCTCATAAGGACAAGTACTTATTCGTGCACAGGTGAAAGTGTTGATGGCCCAACAGTTGTAACATCTCAAATTATAGGTCCCTGCAAACACATGGGCAGCATCAGGCCCAGCGCCTTCCACCCCGTTTCCTGCTGGCTGGGCCCTCCCCCTGCACCTCACCCCGTCCCCTGCCTTGGGGACTTCCGGAGGCCTGTGCCACCCGGTGCTAGACGGGCTGGGCTGGGCCAGGTTGGCTTCTGGGCAGAGACCGGGTACACACAGGAGTTGCTCCTGTCCCCAGAGACTGGCACCAGCGGGCAGGGCCGGGGGCCGGCGGAGGGGACCCCGGGGCCCCACGTGAAGGCCCAGCTGCCCACGAGCGCCTGACAGTCAGGACAGGCCGGCGCCCTCTCAGACCCCCCTGGACACAGCGCCACTGCCCCCCCAACCCCCACCCCCCCGCTGCGGGAGGGCCACGCTAGAAACTGCCCCCTGGGCCCACTCCCGGCTCCGGGACCCTTCCCGAGACGCCCTGTGTCCCCCAACTGCACTGACGGAGGTCCCAGCCGCCCAGGACGACACAAATCCCACTCAGACCCTTTCTCTGACCACGGGGGACACTAAACTTTTACTGCCTGCAACACAGCGAGCGGACGCGACACTTACAATGTTCAGCTACGAGCTGGGCTGCGGTGGCCCGAGGCACCCAGACGGCGAGGACCGCGGCCCAGAGGAGCATCGTCTCCTGCAGGAACTTGACCTAAAGGTGAGAGGCCCCAGGGCGCACGTCAGCAGCCTTCAGGTCTCCAGGGAGCACCTCACGGGATGCGTGTGCGCAGGACCCGCGTGAGCAGGGGCGTGGATCCCGGAGGGAATCCTCGGGGTCCCCCGGTGCTCCCCAGCCTGGGGCTTCTCTCCCCACCTGCTCTCCCCTCCCAACCTCTCTCCTCACCTGCACCCCCCTCCCAGCAGGGCCCGAAACTCCCCCACGGGCACTGGGGGCACAGGCCTTTCCACCCCCCACTCGTCATCTGGGGCTGCCTCCACCCAGGGTTCACCCAGGTCCCCACGCCCCCAGTGCTTCCCGTGATGGAGTCGCTGACCCCGACCTCAAGAGCAGCTTGGGGACAGCGCGGGGACATTGTCCACGCAGATGTGTCCTGTTCCCACAGGCGATGGACCAACGTGGCGCTGGTGTGCGGTGACCACCCTGCTGCCTTGTGTGCCAGCCGCGTGACTTGTGCAGTGGCTGCAGTGCTGCCAGAACCTTCCGCCGCCCCCGCCCCACCCCCACCCCCACCCACTTCCTGTAGAATCCGGTGGCCCTGAAGTACAGGCAGGGGAGGGCCACGGGGGACCCCCACACCTGAGCCCAGACCCGGGCGCTCTGTCCCAGGATGAGGCCCCCGGCAGTGCCTGCTTCTGCACAAGGTTCCTGCGGGGACCCACGGGCACCCCCAAGTCTGCGGGCCGGGGGTCCTTAGGGAAAACTGCCTCCTGCGCCCCAAGCCTGTCTCCCTGAATGTCCCATCCTGATTCAGGGTCAGGAGGTCCCATCAGCTCGGACCCTGCCTCCCGGGCGGGTGTCTGCCTGAGGGGGGAGGGCGTCTGCCTTCCTGAGACTCGGGGCGCCGGGGGGAGGTCACCGGCGCATCTGGAGGGGGGTACCAGTCTGTGGGGGTCCCTGCCTGAAGAGAACTGGCTGCCAGTCTGAGGGGGCAATGGCGGGAACGACGTCCTAATGGTGGGGGTGCCTGCAGGGGCTGAGGTCGGGGTGCCCCGTGTCTGGGGGAGCAGCGGCCCGAGGGGGCGCCTGCCTGGGGAGCAGGGGCCTGAGAAGGGACGGGCCCCTTCCTGGGGTCGCGGTGGCGCCGCCTGTCTGGGGGAAGCTCCTGCCTGAGGGTTGGGGTGGCGCCTCACCAGGCAGGGACCCAGGCCCCGAGCAGCCGGGACCGCCCCCAGCCGAGGGCCCAGGACAGGCGACCACGGTGCCCCTTAGGTGGGGACGGCCCGCCTCCCACCCTTGCCGCCCCCGCGGCCCTATCGAAAGCAGCCCCGCAGGCTCCCCGCGCCCTCCGTGCACATGCGCCCCCACGGCCACCCCAGAGAACCTTCTGGAACCCTGGCAGGGCGGGGCGTCGCAGTAGTGGGCAGAGAAGCGTGAGCGGAAAAACTGCCGCCCACATCCGCTCTCCTCACAGCCGGAGCGCGTCCGCAAGGGGCGGGGGGCGGGGTGGCCTCCGTTGGTGTGCGCAGGACTCCCGGCAGGCACCGCGCCCACGCGCGCACGCGCACACTCGGAATCTAGAAGGTTCCATAAACATTGAAGGCCCCACTGTCAGAGAGCCCAGGGGCGCCTAGGTTCCAGAAGGTTCGGGGCTTCCCTCACAGGCAGGCGACACGAAAGTTAATTGGCAGAAGGTTGGACGTCTGGGGGCCTGGAAGGTTCCAGAAGGTCTAGGCTATCCCGGGAGGGGGAGGGGGAGGGGAGGCGATTTCGGATCCAGAATGCTCAGGGCAGGGCCCAGGACTGGTGTGGGCGGTGCTTGCACCGGGGGAGTTCGGGGGTCTGGGAGAGGCGGTGGGGGTGTGGGGGGTCGGGGGGTGGGAAACGGGGAGCTCAGCCCCGGGCAGGGTCCTGCTGGCACAACTGGCGCTGCCCCTGCACGGGGTCCCTGGTGCCCCGGAGTCCCCGCCCCACCCGGACCCACCGAGAACTCTCAACCCCCTCACCTCGCTGTCAACACTTCCTACTTTCTACTGGACCCGCGGGCGCGCGGGGCCGGTTTGGGGGAGAGGCCTCGCTTTGCAAACGCGATGAAGTCTCGCCTTCCTTCCCGCCTCCCTTCTCGCGCCCCGGCGCTCAGGGAAGGTCCCCGGTTGGTTTCCACCAGCCCCTGGGACAGAAATCTGCCCGCGTCCCCGCTGGGCCGCGGTGAGGAGCGGGCGCAGCCAGGGCCCGGGGTGTCCTGGGCAGAGCCTCAGGGTCTCACTGTAGGGGCGCCTGGTTCTGCAGGAGGGGGGGGGGCGGGGGCGGCGGAAGGTTCTGGCAGCACTGCGGCCACTGCACAAGTCACGCGGCTGGCACACAAGGCAGCAGGGTGGTCACCGCACACCAGCGCCACGTTGGTCCATCGCCTGTAGGAACAGGACACATCTGCGTGGACAATGTCCCCGTGCTTTCCCCAAGCTGCTCTTGAGGTCGGGGTCAGCGACTCCATCACGGGAAGCACTGGGGGCGTGGGGACCTGGGGTGAACCCTGGGTGGAGGCAGCCCCAGATGACTTCCCGCAGGATATGGGCTCGAGTGGGGGGTGGAAAGGCCTGTGCCCCCAGTGCCTGTGGGGGAGTTTCGGGCCCTGCTGGGAGGGGGGTGCAGATGGGGAGTAGTGGGGGTGCAGTTGGGGAGAGAGGCCGGGAGGGTGCAGGTGGGGAGAAGGGCAAGGAAGGGGTGCAGGAGGAGGGAGAAGTGGGGGTGCAGTTGGGGAGAGAGGCCGGGAGGGGTTGCAGGTGGGGATAAGAGCAAGGAAGGGGTGCAGGAGGGGAGAAGTGGGGGTGCAGTTGGGGAGAGACGCGGGGAGGGTGCAGGTGGGGATAAGAGCAAGGAAGGGGTGCAGGAGGAGGAGAAGTGGGGGTGCAGTTGGGGAGAGAGGCTGGGAGGGGGTGCAGGTGGGGATAAGAGCAAGGAAGGGGTGCAGGAGGGGAGAAGTGGGGGTGCAGTTGGGGAGAGAGGCTGGGAGGGGTGCAGGTGGGGAGAAGAGCAGGGAAGGGGTGCAGGAGGGGAGAAGTGGGCGTGCAGTTGGGGAGAGAGGCCGGGAGGGGGTGCAGGTGGGGAGAAGGGCAGGGAAGGGGTGCAGGAGGGGAGAAGTGGGGGTGCAGTTGGGGATAGAGGCTGGGAGGGGGTGCAGGTGGGGATAAGAGCAAGGAAGGGTGCAGGAGGGAGAAGTGGGGGTGCAGTTGGGGAGAGAGGCTGGGAGGGGTGCAGGTGGGGAGAAGGGCAGGGAAGGGGTGCAGGAGGGGAGAAGTGGGCGTGCAGTTGGGGAGAGAGGCCGGAGGGGGTGCAGGTGGGGAGAAGGGCAGGGAAGGGGTGCAGGATCGGAGAAGTGGGGGTGCAGTTGGGGAGAGAGGCTGGGAGGGGGGTGCAGGTGGGGAGAGGAGCAGGTAGGCGAGGTGAGGGGAGAGGCTGGGAGGGGAAGCGCAGTTGGGGAGAGGAGCCGAGGGGCAGGTGCAGGTGGCCCTGGGTGCTGACCCTCCGGCGAGCAGCCCTGCACTCTGCTGATGAGCACACGGCGTTTGTGCTCAGTGCATGTGGTGTTTGAAGAGGTGCAAAGGCACAGAGATCGCAGATCAAGAGAGTTCCTTGCAGTTCTTCTCATTATGCTTTAGTTTTTATTTATGGAGTATTTGAAACATGATGGGATTTATCCTCCAAACGTGTTGGGTATATTTTGTTGTAAACACTAAAAAGAGATGAAGTCAATAGTGGACAAAGCGTATGATGTGTGTTATGCGCGTCTAACAACGTACACTCCGCTGTGCTCTGAAGGAGAATCGCCCCGGCTGCAGAGCTCTAGGCTGGCAGAATTCGTCTTCCAACACTTCAAGTGTTTTATGACGCTCTTTTGCTTTGGTGGTTTCTGATGTAAACGCACAGTAACTCCTCTTCTTGTGTGTTTGTACATAGCCTGTGGTGTTTTTTCCTCTGGGTTCCTTAAAGTTTTCTCTTTGATTTCGTGTCTCTTAGAGTTTGTGTGGTTTGAGCACGCCTAGGAACAGGTCATTTTGCTTGTGTGTATTTGTTCCAGTAGCTGTACTCGTGGTGTTCTCCTAGCTTCCTGAATCTCCAGTGATGTCTGCCAGTACCGTTGGAAAGCCCTCATCCAGTGCGATTTCCAGTAATGCTTCCGGGCCATTCTCTCCTCCCTTTGGACTCTCGGCCAGCTGTGTGTTGCTGAGAAAAAGCTTGTCCCACGGTTCTTAGACATTCTGTTCTGTTTTCTTAGCGTTTCTGTGTTGGCGTTTCAGCTGCGGAGATTTGTACGGACCTGTCTTCAAGCTCACTGAGTCTTTCTGCAGCTGTGTCGAGGAACTTGATGAGCTCACCTGATGCGCTCCTCGTGTCCATCAAAACAGAAGTGATTTTGCTTTCTAGCATTTCCATGTGACTCTCAGAGTTTTCCACTCTAAGCTCACATTGCATATCGTCCTCACGTGTGGTCTGCTTTCTACATTGGCGCTCTTAGTGTTCTAGTCCAAGTCATTTCATATCCTCCCTTTGACGACAGTAACCGGTCTGTCTTCTATGTCACATCTACGTGTTGGCTTGACCTTTCAGGCAGTTGATCTTGGTTTGTCAGGCTTTGTGTGTCTGGCTGCTGGCCTCCCCCAGACCCATCGCCGCCCACCTCTCCCTGTAGACCTCCACATAGTCAACTATCAGAGAGAAGATGGGCTGTAGAATTTGGGAAACATTCCAAAAGGAGCCTAGGGGTGCCCAAAAGGATGTGGTGCAGGAGAGCCCATGGGGTGTGAGGCAGACGGGCCACGGGGTCACACTGGCGTTAGGATGCACCAGTGAGGCGAGCTGGCTGACGGATGAGGAGGGACCTGAAGACGGGGACCAGGTGGAGGTGGTGCTGAATGGAAGGGACCCCGTGGGGACACTGGGGAGGCAGGAGCCCAGAGCAGAGCTGAAGGAAACCTACTGCACCTTCATGGAGGGCAGCAGGAAGTCCTTCTAGAAAGTTTGCTGTGGGAAGTGTGAGTGAGTGCACAGAATTCCAGGGGTACGTGGGGTCTCTGGAGACAGGAGGGTCTGGTGGTGCCAGGGAGGCAACACTAACAGACGCACTGGCGCTGGCCCACAGGTGGGAGCAGATGGAGTGTCCTCATATCAGGGGACAAGGCTTTGAATGGGGTTGGACAGCACACAGGGGCAGCAGGCTTAACCCTAGAGCCCCAGAGCTGACACGTGGCCCCGCTTCCTGTGTCCAGGGCCAGGTGCCACAGAAATGACGATCCTCTTTGCTTTGCTCCTGGTCATGGACCTGCCACGGGTGGAGACAAATGTCACTGTGTCTGCAAAGCAAGGTAAGTCTGGGCCCCTCAGCCTCCTGCGCTGGGAGAAGGAAGGAGGCCAGAGGCCTTCGCAGACTCGGGGTGGCCACCCATGTCTGGGCACTGCTGTGCCCCCAGGGCAGTGGCAAGGCACAGGTGTCTGTGAGCAAGGCAGCGTCTGGAGGGCAGCCTGTGGGTTTGGACGCCTAGTTGGGGAGCCCCTTGATTTGGGGGTCCCCTGGCAGGGCAGGAGGGAGGGGCTGGGATCCTGATTTATTCCCCGGCACCGGACTCTCCCCTCAGCCTCCCTGCCTTCCTGGGGGACATCAGGCTGGGTGCCACATGTGGCCCGACCCTCCAGGCTCTGCCAGGGCTGTGTCCGGGAACGGGGCAGCTGCAGAAGGTGACCAGCTTCTCCCCGGGGAGCGAGTCCTGCCCTGACGCAGACCCGGCAGTGGGCTACAGCCCAGGGGAGGGGATGCAGAGACTGTGGGTGGGGGGAGCCGGGCAGGTGAGTGGGTAGGGCCCCGGGGGGCGGATGGCAAGCCTCCTGAAACTGCCGTTGCCCCCCCCACCCGCGTGCTCGCGCACGTGTGTGTGGGGGGAGGGGGAGGGCAGCTCAGGAAAGAAGACTACGACTTTGGGACCAGAGGTTTGGTGCTCCCTGGAGGAAGGAGAGCGGGGATGCTCATCTAATAGGCTTGCAGAGCTGTAACATAGCACTTTGTTTCTCTTCCCCTTTCAGCTGGAGTACTGAGGTGTCATGTTTGCGAGAGAGAGGGCAGCTTCAGTTGCACAAATCCAAGACAGTGCAATGGTCAGATTCAGTTTTGTGCTTCCGTTGCCGTGAGTGAGTATCTCCGTTCGTCCTGGGGCTCACAGGCAGCTCAGTAAATCCTTTCAGGAATTAGCGTCCACCTAGCTTTTGGCAACGGGGAATAACTCATATAATCGTGATCGTTCAAGACACATTGGAGAGCAACGTCCTGAGACGCCAGGAACGCAAGCGGCTGACAGAGCAGCTTACACAGGACGGCGCCGACGGAGGGCCGGGTGCCGGCACTGGGCACGATGGAATATTGGGGCGCGGGAAGACAAGCGTAGGGCTACTCGTGTTCATTCTAAAGGGAACGATGAGCCGTTAATTTCCACCGCCCCACTGACAAGTGCTTTTACAGGAGGTGTGCGTAATGAGGGGAGCGGGCTGATAGTATGTTCTGGAAGGAGTGCGTGTGCTTTGAACAGCTGGGTGACCACCACTCTGCCACGTGTATATACCTGGGAACCTGGGCCGCATGAAGCCCCCGAAGGGAGTCCGGAGAAGTGGCACTTGTCAGGGCTGGAGAATTCTGAGCAGCGTGCCTGCCGTTCCCGGGGAGTCCCCGTTCCCGGAAACACGTGGGGTGCCGAGGGGGAGCTTGGGACTCGTGCTGGCTTGACGCGAACGTCACTACCTCATAGGGAAAAGCGATTTGCACCATGAACCCTAAGATGAGGGGAAGCCAGCAGAGTGACCCTGCGGCCGGTGCTGAGCCCGGCTGTGTGCGGTGGGTTCACGGTCACAGCACCGGGCCGTGGGCCCCTGGCGCGGCTCATCTAGAGGCCGGTGCTGAGTCACCGGCAGTGGCCACGATGAGCAGGAGTCCCTTGCTCCCTTGCATGTCCTCTGGTTACAGAGTCTGGAGCAGCCTGGTAGTGAGATGGTGAGGCCTGGGGGCCTGTAGGTCCCCAGATGGAGACCCCAGACTCTGTTCCCCATGAGAGTCCCAGACCCTGTTCCCCGTGCACGTGGACAGGCCAGCAGGGGGCGGGGGACATACATCTCGTGGTGACACTACAGGCAAGCCACCACCATCCCCAGAAGCATCTGTGAACAGAGGTCCCACCCTGTCCTCCTCGGCGATGGCTCCTGACTGTCCCGCAGACGGAGGGGCCTCTTTAACCAATGGCCTCTGAGCAGGGGCTCCCGAACATCGGGACAGGACAGGTACAGTCGGAAAGGGCTTTACTGTCACTGCTCTCAGTTCCCGTGATGCCTTTCTCTGTCTTTATCTCCTGGTAGGAATGTTTGCCCGCTACTACTATATATCGAAGCAGTGCGTGAAGCAGTGCCCGCTGCCTGAAACGTACCCTGAGGTAGAAAGGTCATTTGTCCTCCTGAAGCCGACCCCCTTCCTGGACGTGAGGTGCTGTCGGGAGGAGCTGTGTAATAACGACAATCCAATGATCAACGACACGAAGGCAGATTACTACAGGGAAGGCGGGGGAGCACGCGGCCTGAGGAGCGGCGGGGCCTGGCTGCTGGCCCTCCTGGCTCTGTCCTCCGGGTGAGGGGCCCCAGGTGGCCGTGGCCACAGGGCGGGCCTCGGGCTGGGCCCACGGAGCGTGGCTCACGTGACCGGACTCGCCGCAGACGCTGGGAACCGGTCGCATTAAACTCGTTTTCCACTGCCTACTGCGTGCGGGCCGGAGAACAGGTGGGCGGGGACCCCGTGCAGGTGGCGTCGCCCGCAGCTCGCATTCAGAGCAAGTGCAGCGTCCCCGGGGGTGATCTTGTTCACAGATGCTCCTCCCCGAACACAAGCCTGGTGTTCATCGCCAACGCTCTTTCCCCCTCCCTGTCTCCGGGCGCTTCTGTACTGCTGGGGCGGGGGGGCGCTGAGTGTCACCCCTGAAGGGCAGCTCGGAGGCGCCCGGCCTCTGGAGGGTCAGGGCCAGTGGGAAGACGGGACACAGTGGGCGTGAGACGCCCAGCAGTGAAGGTCTCCTGGGCACAGCCCGGGGTGGTGGGTCACCTCCCTCCAGGCACCCCAGGGATGGCCCTCTTCTGACGGGGGTGGCACCACCGCTCCTCAGCTCAGCTCGTCCCACATCAGGGACCCTGTGGAATGAACTTGGGCTTTGCCCAGCATCTGGCTCACAGGTTCGCCCACGAGCACTGGACCAAGGTGACCACATTCAGCATCTGCACAAAACAAGTGCTCTGTTTTCCTGCAGCGGTGCTGACTCCACGTGGGGGCTGCATGGAGCCCCACCCACACTCTGCCTCCTCTCCCCCTTCTCGTCCTCCACCCGCCCCCCCCCACCCCCTATACGCCCTCACCAGGGCCAGGCCCCACCTGCTCTGACACATCTCATATGGGGAGATGTCTGGCCAGGGCAGCCTGGGAACCTTCCAGAAGAGTCTCCGTGGCCCCAGAAGGAGGCAGCATGGGGCAGGCAGTTTCGGGGTCATCCCTGAGGCATGGACGAGGCCCATCTCTGTCACATCTCAACCCTCCACAGCAGAGGCATAAACGCATCCTGGGGGACGGTGCAGAGGGAGGGCCCCCGAGGGTCAGCCAGCAGCCCCAGGAGTGGGGAGCATTTCCGGCAGCGTCTGTTACCTCCCACCGTGTGCCCGACCCGGTTCCCCAGCACAGGCTGTGCGCCTGCGCCCTGCCGGTCCCCCGTCTCCCCGGGAACCGCATCCCCCAGCTGCCCGAGCTCACAGGCTGGGGCTGGAGCTGGGGGGCCCCTCCTCTGTAGGCGCGGGCGAAAGTGGGCGCTTCCCCACGAAGAGCCAGAGAGGCAGCACATCACCCCCCCGCCGGCCTTCGCCCGGCCACCTGCCACGGAGTGTCCTCAAAGTCAGGCCAGGCCGCGGGGCATAGACGGCAGGGAGCGCACACGTGGAGTCCGGAGACTCCGTGCGGTTGCGCCTGGCGGGTGGTTGGGAGCCGGTGAGGAGCGTGTTCACCGGCTGGATGGTGCGAGGCATCAAGTTCTTGTGGGAGGACGAGCGACAACGAATGGTTGTCAGTGGGGCCGTGCTGTCACCAGGGTGGTAGGTCCCCTGTCCAGGGAAGCGTGGAAGGGGGGAGACGGTGGAGGCTGGTGCTCAGAAAGAGAGGTCAAGGGTCAACACGGGTGCGCGGGGGGAGGTCCGCCCTGGGGCGCCTTCCTGCACCCCCGCACCGAGTCGGGAGCGAGGCCGGGAGAGGCGGGAGCAGCGGGGTCGTGGCTGAGACCCGGAAGCGCTTGCTGGCGGGGTTTCCCCGGGAGCGGGTGCTCGTAGGGAGGGCGGTGGACGGTGGCTCGGTGACACCGGGTGGGGGCCGGTCCGCAGCGTCACGGCCGGAGCGCAGCGCGGCGGGTGTCAGGAGGGCAGCTGGGTGACGGGCCCCGCACACCCGGCGGATGAAGGAGGAGGTGGAAGCGAGGTGACCAGCACAGGACCGGGCTCTGCAGCTCCGCGCAGGCGCAGAGCGGTGCCCTGGGAAGAAGCGAAGGCGGAGCGTGGGGGGAGGGGCTCAAGGTCCACAGAACCCGTTCGAAGTCCCCGGGGGACAAGTGACGGCCCACACAGGGGGAGGGAGGCTTTGCTGCAGTGGCCGCAGGGCCTAGGAACAGGTGTGGTGTGGGCGACAGAGCCCCCAGCACGGCGGCCCAAACGCGGGGGCACAAGTGTTCTTTCTTGTTCAGCCAAAGGCGTGCGGACGTCCGGAGCCCTGGCCGTGTCGTCGCGTCGCGGGGGAGCGCGCTCTACAAACAGCCCCTGGGCCCTCAGGTCCCCTTGCTGAGCGTGGCTGCGCCTCGGGGTGGGGTGGGGGCGGGGCGCAGGCAGGGTGCGTCCCAGCCGGCGCTCTCCGGCATGCGTGGGAGACCCAGCACCTGTGCGCAGGCTCGAAGGGCCAGTGACAGAGAGAAAGAAGCCGAGGGTCCCCGTGGAGTCTGGGGAGCCGGTGCTCCGAGGGGAGCACGGCTCTGCGGCTCCACCAGCCGCGGGTCCCTGTGTGCTGACGCCTGCCCCGGACGGACCGAGGGACGGGGCACACGGAGGCCACGGGAGGAGCCGGGGGTGTGGCCTCCGGACCCCGGGCTGCCAGCACGGCCGGGGCCCCCTCCCCTGATGCCCACGGAGCTGCTGGCACATCCCCGAACACACAGGCTCTCTGCGGCCTCCGCTCTTTGAACAAGCATGTGTGTCTGTCTCAAATGTCGTTCTGTCCCGTGCACTTAGAAAGCACCTACCACCTCATTCCCTTTCCGGAATGGATACTCCCACGAGACTAAAACGGTGCAAGAAAGCTGGAGGCCAACATCACTCTGAACAAAAAGGCCTATTAGCTACTAAACCCACGTGAATTACAGTAATGATAGTACAGTTTACCCCAGAAACAAGAAAGGTTCAATCCTCCACAAAGATGTCTATTGCTGTAACCAGAGGATGAAGGGTTATAACCATATGATCATCACCTTCATTTAGTAGGATTTGTTTTAAGTTCTGGAATATAAAGAAATTTCAGTAATTTAGTCAAAGTTATTTCAATAATTTACCTAAAATAAACACCTAAACTCAAAATTCATAGGACATTTTCCAGTATTACCTCATAATTACCTGCTAAAATATTAAAATTTAAAATACACAAGAAGCACACCTGGCGGCTCAGTCAGTTAAGTGCCCAACTCTTGGTTTCAGCTCAGATCATGATCTCATGTTCGTGGAATCAACCCCCACTTGGGGTCTGTGCTAACCATCTGGAGCCTGCTTGGGATTCTCTGTCTCTCTCTCTCTCTGCCCCTCCCCTGCTCTCTCTCTTTCTCTAAGTAAATAAATAAACATTTTTTAAAAATAATAAAATTTACATGAACAAGAAAATAAGAATAATGAATAAGTAGAAATAAGCCAGCAGGGGTGTCAAACAGTGAAAATAATAGATAAAAATACAAAGTGAATTTGCCTAAAGAATAAGAACATAGAAAACATGATAAAATAACAAATTACAGTGAAAATATATTAGGAGGCACCTGGGGGGCACAGTTGGTTAAGCGTCTGACTCTTGATCTCGGCTCAGGTCATGATCTCACAGTTTCTGAGTTCGAGCCCCACATCAGGCTCTGTGCTGATGGGGTGGAGCCTGCTTGGGATTCTGTCTCTCCTTCTCTCTGCCCGGCCCCCGCTTGTGCTCTCTCTCTCTCTCTCTCTTGCTCTCGCTCTCTCAAAATGAACTTAAAAAAATTTTTTTTTAAATATTAGGGGGATTTCACTGAAAGAGAGAAAATCCAAAGAGAACTCCTAGCAATGAGATATATGACAGTTGAGTATAGAAACATGACGGATGAATGAAATACCATATTTCACACAGATGAAGGGTAAGACACTGGACTTGACTTGCTTGCAGCTGTTAACCTTCAAGCAGGTTCTTTACCAGCGAAATGGGCATATTCAGAGAATTGCGACTCAGGACAAGGAAGCTGCAGCCGACAGGAGCGGCCCCGCAAAGGGGAGGAACAGTATTTTATGACAAGGAAGGAGGCAGCTGGGAGGGCTGTTCTGAAGGCAAGCCCACAGGAGGGAGCGGCGGCGCAGGGTGCCGAGGTTTCTCACCGGCGGAGTCCGGAGTCATGGTTGCTCAGAGGAGCCACAGCGCCTGTCCCCTGCGGGCCGGGGGTGATGCTTCCCTCCCGTGACTGCGCCCGCTGCAGGCTCCCCATCCCAGCAGCCCCTTCTAGATTCTGGAGTCCACTTTGGTAGGTTTCCCTTTACTAATTTTCCCAAAGCTGAGAAAATTACTTAAAAGGAGACTGGAATCCGTGAGAATAGAAGGAACAGAGTAATACAGAGGTAGGCAGATCTCCAGAAGAGGTTGAAGGACAGCAGCATAGGCAGAGTTCAAGGTCAGGACGCGAGAGTTCCCAAGGCGGCCAAGGTGGGGCCTAGGGGTTTGGGAGTCGTCTGTGGCCTCAAAGTTTCTGTTTTATGGGATGATATGAAACATGGGGACTGATGGCGGGGAAGGAAAGCCCTAGAACACAGCAGCAACGCACACAGCTCCACACCCGCAGGGACCCCCCCTCCCCCCGCCCCCCGATGCCGGGGCTCCCACTCACCCTGGCGCTCCCAGGCCTCGGCGCCTGCTGTCCCACAGCCTGTTGGCCACATGTGACGGCCTGGGTGTCGGCCGCGCTTGAAACTTGGTGCCGAGTGTGTCGGGCTGTCGTGAGCGTCTGACACGTGTTTCCTGTCCCCCGGCGCCGAGCTGCCACCCGGCCCTTCCCCGGCCGCGGGCCCTGGGACGGCCCCCCTCCCCCCCACCCCGGCCCCGCCGGCAAGCCCGCTGTGTGCGCAGAACCAGCAACGCGCTTCGCCCGCACCGCGTCACGCGGCGGTTCGTGCTCATCCCAGTGCGGAAGGAAGCGTGGACGCCCGGGCCCCAGCCCTGCAAGTCCAGTGGTGTGAACCGCCGCCGATAACCCCACGCTCCCCGACTGGGCCTTGGGCCGGTTGTCTCCCCTTTTCTCGCCGGCCTTTCCTATCGCACACACCCCTGGTGACAGCGTGATAAAATGGGACTCCGTGGGCGGAACCGGCTGGATCCCAGGGCCCCTTAGCGGCCGGCCCGACACACTGGGGGGTGGGGGGTGCCCTCTGTGGGCGGGGCCGAGGCTCAGCTGCAGTTGGCCTGCAGGCCTCCAGGGGGCGCACAAGAGTTCGCCGTCCGCGCCTGAGGCCCACAGCCTGGGTGGAGGAGTCAGGGAGCCCCGTGGGGTGAGGCTCAGTCTCTGGGGATGGGGGCAGGAAGGACCCAGGATGAACCCGGGGCAGGAAGCAGGCGGGCCCGGGATGCTCCCAGCAAACGGCACAGCCCAGCTCTTTTGCAGAGAGCAGGTCTGGCCCCTCGGCTCACCATACCCCCTCCTGACAGTGGACCTCGGGGGCGCGCCCCGTATTCAGGGACGCGTCGCCCTGGCCTTGCTTGGCTCTGCCCCTGACCCATGTCCTTCTCCATTCCACACCCGCCAGCCATGCTCGCAGATGGGTGGGGGGGCACCAGGCCTGGGGATCTGCATTGTGGGCGCCGTCTGTGGTCTGGGGCCAGGCCGGCCTTGACCCCCAGCTCTGCCTCACCCTTCTCCACCCCTACCCCCTGGCCGGGCCTCCACACAGGACTGCCTTCCCCAGAGGAAGCCCCCAGGCAGGGCCTGCCAAGCCTGTGGGACTGGGGAGCAGCGGCCCCCACAGCCCAAGGGTGTGAGCCCCAACTAAGTGGCTTTGCAAGAAGGCTCCTCTGGGGCCTGCTCCTTGGACCCGGAATTCGGGCACCTCCGTGTTGGGGCAGGGCAGGGAGGCGGGCCTCAGGTGCCCCTCGTCACCATCTTCCCGGAGGGAGACGGGCCAGGACATGGAAAGCTGGCACATGACAACAGCCTTGAGGGGCTTTCCTCTTGATAGCTAAGGGGCCCCTTCCATCTTGCTCCCTTCCCCCACCGGGGAGGAGGGAAGGGCTCAAATCCCCCCCAACCCCATCCAGCCCCCAATCCGGCCCCAGCCCCTGCCCCTGCTCTCCACACACAGCTGCCAGCAAGGCTTGGGTAATCGTGGGACAAGGCGCCCATCCATCTCTTCTGGAGGCCTCCAGCCCTGACCCCTGTCCCCGGTTTCCTGTCCCTGGTGCAGGGACAACATCTCCCATGACGTGATAGAGTCGTGGGTCCAGGCCTCCAGCCAGATAAAAGGACTGCGCTGACGGGGGCTGACGGAGCATCAGAATGGCAGTCGGGGCCAAGGCACGAGCGTGGCTGGCAGGGCCCTGGCCGTCCCCGGGCAGGGCAGGCGCGCTGGGCACCGGAGCCACTGCGGCCCCCAAGGCGGTGCTGCCCTTCGAAGCCATCCCCCGCTGCCCCGGCAGCAGGTGGGCGAGGCTGCTGCAGATCTGGAGGGAGCGGGGCCTGGAGACCCTGCACCTGGAGCTGCACCAGCTCTTCCAGGAGCTGGGGCCCATTTTCAGGTAGAGCCCGCCCCGCCCCCCTCAGTGGGAGCACCTAGCAGCCTCTCCCTACTGGCTGCGGAGTCCCAGAGGGCGCACCTGCATCGGGGGCAGGGTGGGAGCTGAGGGGTGGGTGCTCTGTGCCGGGCCCTGGAGACTGTGGCTCTTGGGGAGGACGGAGCGCCCCCCACCGGCTGCTGAGACCGCAGAGCACTGGCAGTGGAGCAGGGGAGGCTGTGGTGAGACAGCGGGAGGAGCTGCCCCCTCTGGGCCCCAGTCCTGGGGAAGGGACAGGTCCTGCAGAGGGAGGCCCGGGGAGGACTCGGACCCCCCCGCAGGACCCTGAGCTTTGTCCCACAGATACGACGTGGGAGGGACACGCATGGTGTACCTGATGCTGCCCGAGGACGTGCAGCGGCTGCAGAAGATGGACAGTCTCCAGCCCTACCGGCCGCTCGTGGGCCCCTGGGTAGCCTACCGACAGCATCGTGGGCACAGATGCGGAGTGTTCTTGCTGTGAGAGGGGGGTGGGGCGGGCGGGGGCGGGGCGGGGCGTGGCAGGGCTGAAGGCAAGAGTCCTGTCGAGATGGGGCAGGGGTGCGGCCCTCAGCTCCCGCTGGGTGCCCATCCCTTGGGGACCATATGTGTCCTGGGGCTGAGGAGGGGCGGCGGGGCCACGGCCTTAGAGGGGAGGACGATGATCACTGCCATCAGGGAGCCCCCGGTCCGCACAGGTCTCTGCAGGCTCCCCGTCCGGGGTGGGCTTCTCCCTTCCTGCAGTCAGGTCAGGACAGCGGAGAGGAGAGCCAAGGCCACGGGCTCGGGCACACGTCAGCGTGGGCGGGGGGCTGAGGGCCCACCCACACTGCCCGAGCGGGACCCTGACTTGGGCACAGGGCGGGGGGGAGCAGAGAGGCCCGGGCGCGGGGAGAAGGGGGCCAGGAGAGGACGGCGCCTGTGCCCAGAAGCTAAGCTCTATGTGTGTGCGCCTGAGCACGTGTGTGTGTGCCTGAGCACGTGTGTGTGTGCCTGAGCACGTGTGTGTGTGCCTGAGCACGTGTGTGTGTCGGGGGGAGGGAGGGTCCGCTCGGGTGGACGTGTCGGCACCTGCCAGAGTACGTGTGTGATCGGTGTCCACGCGAGCATGTGTGCACTCGTGGTGATGCTGGTATAGGCGTGTGAATGCGTGTGTGTTCGCTCATGCTGACTTGCTTCCGTTTCTGTTCACACCACTGTATGCGTGTTTCGTGTGTCTCATTGGTTGTAAGTGTGCTCGTGTGCTCGGTTCGTGTGTGCTGGCGTGTGCTGGGTGTGAGCGTCCGAGTGTGTTGTGTGACCTGTGTGTGGGAATTAGGAGTGTGCTCACGGTGTCTCCGTGTTGGCGTGCACACGCCCGGGACTGGGTGTGACTGTGTGTTTCTGGGCGACGTGTGTGCCTGTGTGTGTGACGGTTCCCACTGCCTGCAGCCAGCCCGGCGTAGCAAAGGACGTGTTGAGGCTTGAATGTGGCTCGGGCCGGACCCCTCCCCACACGCACCTGGGGCCGGAGTGGGGTGTGGCCGGGCAGGGCGCGGCCCCGGGGCAGCGGGGGGTGGGAACGGGGGGTGGGGGGGCCCGGGGCGTGTTGGTCGCCTGCTTGGGGACCGCTGGCTTCCCCCTGTCTTACGCTGCCCTCAACCCACATAGCAGGGTCCAGGAAGGCGGGAGATGGTGGGCCAGGACATCTGGGTTGACCATTTGGCCAAGTGGCCCCCGTGCCTCTGTCCTAGGTGCTGAAGAGCTTCCTGGTGGAGACGCTGAGGCAGGAGGATGTGAAGATGATCTACCAGTTCATACTTTCCCCCTCCACCCTCCCCCTCCTCACCTTCCGGGCCATCAGCTAATCACGCCACCGTGATGTCGGGCCAGTACTGCTGCCACCCCCTTCCGCCTGACCTCCAGCCCCCCTTGTTTTCTCCCACGAAACCTGCTTCCAGAGCCGCAGCACTGTCCAGCCAGGGCCTTGCCCCAAGGATCAGGGGGGTGAATCTGGACCGCAGGTCCGGCCTGTGAGCCCAGTCCCACCAGCTCCTTCTCCAGCAAGGAGCACCATGGGAGGGCCTTTCCCCGTGTCGCCACCAGCACTACCTCCAGGGGCCTCAGGTCCCCCCCTCCAGATCCACCCCCACCTGCCTGTCCCATCTCATATGCCCTCTGCACTCAACCCCGCGTCACGCAACACAGACAAGTTGTCATCTCTGTCCTTCTCACTGCCATTTCCAAGGCCATACCTGTTGTCTGCATTGGTCATGTTTTGTGTGAATTACTCAGCCCGGGGCTTCCCCGAAGGCTCCACTGGTGCAGGGAGGACCTCAGCCCACCTGAGGGCATTGATCCTGGTTGGGGGGGAGGGGATAGTCTCCACCTCAACCCCAGCCCCGTGGGGCTCAGTCCCTTGTCTTTTCCCAATCCCGGGGGCAGTTTGTGCACCCCGTTGTCACTGCTGCTCTTGTCTTCCGCAGCCCTGCCTCCCGCAGGCTTCAGTCCAGACCCCTGGTCCTCCCGGGCCCCCTGCCTCGCATCCTTTCCAGACCCAGACCCACACCCACCCCGGGGGGTGCTGTGCGGGCTCCTCCCTAGTCTGTGATTCTTCTCATTTGGGGAATTTGAGGGGGGGGGCTGTCTTTTTTTTTTCCGAGTGTGTGATTATTTATAATTTCTAGAAGGGGAAAGAGTTTCAGAAGATCTGCCTGATGATTATGCCAGGTGGTGGACACCCTTGCAGGGGCTCAGACGTGGAGGGTCCACAGTGGATCCGCTGGTGGCCTCCCTGGCGGGTGGGGGGCTGACCGTGCATGTGGCACAGCCTCACCGCTGCTGACCTCAAGTCTCACTTTCTTTGCAAATGTTTTTTCACCTTCCTGCAGAAATATCTGCCTCTTTGCAAGAGAGGTTTGCGAGTCCTGGCCGTTGGCGGTAGTCATAGGTCGGCCACGGAAATGCCTGCCCGCATGTCACACGGCCAAGTGCACTCTTTCATTCTGTCCGTCGGCATATCTACTGGGATCTTCTGCGCACCAGGCAGTGTGCTGTGCAGGGTGCTAAGGACACGTTCTTGTTCTCAGTGCGTCCAAGACTAAGCTACAGATCTAGGCGTCAGTGTATTTATTTCGGTCATATTGGTAATGTCAGAAATACACACCACAGAATTCTCTTTCAATAAAAGGTTTCCTAATTTTTGGTGTGTCCGTTTTGGTGAATGAATGGCTAGTTGCAGACTAGCCACCAGACAACCAAAAATAGAGATAAGTATGTAAGTGTTCACGTACGACGATGTTTGGCATGTGTTAGCTAAGCAGTGACAGAGCGACGTTGCACTGGGTCACACGTTTCTGCGGACACACTCGCCCATGTGCACACTCATGTTCAGCCACACACAAACATGTATTCTGTTGTGAGCAAAACATTAAGAGTGAAGAGAAAAGTCTAAAAACCTCTAGAAATCACTGAAATATGCCCGCTGAATTTGTCGTGACAACACTATTTGATGTCAAGAAACAAGAGAACAGTATGTTTAAATCACAGATGGAAAATGAGTAACAACATAGGAGCCTAAACACAACTAAATGCAGATTCCCCACACCTGCTGAATGAAGCAAGGACACACAGACACAGGACCTCACAGAAGGAATTACTCAGAATTGGCTTAAAAAAGAATAAAAAGGAGGGATGCCTGTGTGGCTCAGTCAGTTAAGCGGCTGACGTGGCTCCAGTTATGATCTCAGTTCACATTCTGTGTCTCCCCCTCTCTCTGCCCCTCCCCTGCTCATGCTCTGTCTCCCCGTCTCTCTGTCTCTCTCTCTCAAAAATAACATTTAAGGGGTGCCTGGGTGGCAGTCCATTGGATGTCTAACTTTGGCTCAGGTCATTATCGCACGGTTCATGAGTTCAAGCCCTGTGTGGGCCTCTGTGCTAACAGCTCAGAGCTTGGAGCCTGCTTCAAATTCTATGTCTCGTCCTCTCTCTGCCCCTCCCCTGCTTGCATGTGCACACACACACTCTCTCTCTCTCTCAAAATAAATAAATACACATTTTTTAAAAATAATAACATTAAAAAAATTTTTTAAGAAAAAAAAGGAAAGTAGGGGCAAGGACATCTGGCTGCTTCAGTCAGTGTAGTGTGCAACTCCTGATCTCAAGGTTAGGAGTTCAAGCCCTACATTGGGCCTAGAGCTTACTTTAACAAAAGAAAAAGAGGGGCGTCTGGGTGGCTCAGTTGGTTGAGTGTCCAACTTCAGCTCAGGTCATGATCTCACAGTTCGTGGGTTCGAGCCCCACGTCGGGCTCTGTGTTGACAGCTCAGAGCCTGGAGCCTGTCTTCAGATTCTGTCTCCCCCTCTCTCTCTGACCCTTCCCTGCTCATGCTGTCTCTCTCTCTTTCTCTCTCTCAAAAAAATAAATAAAGCATTAAAAAATGTTTTAAAGGAAAGAAAAAGACACAAGGAATGCAAACTAAGATGTAGATATAAAATGTGAGCATGACCACAGCAGCTGCTACCATTCTGTGGCTACACCACTCAGCCACTGACCGTGGACAGCCTATGGGCCACACCCCACCAGCACTTAGCTTTGAATGTCCCAATGCCATCAATTCCCCGCTCCGATGCGTCTTCATCACTAATCAGAATCAGCTGGTCTTGACCTTCGGCATATGCCAAGGACACTGTGTTAACGTCCAGCCTTTCATCCGCCCCGTCAGGGGCTCCTGGACAGCACCGGGCTCCCGTGCCAGTGATGCCAATGACAAGAGGCGGTCCCTGCTTACAAGCTGCGGGCATCCCTGACGGGTCCCAGGAAGCCTGAGCAGTTTTAGCTACAGCCCTGTGACTTGGACAGACGGGTTAACCCCGTCTGGTGCTCTGGATGTTTCCTTCATCAGCAAAACACTACTGAAGGCATAACGGCAATGGCTGTAAGGACAGAGCACTGCCCCACGTTTTGTAGCTGCCACATATAAACAAGGCAACGATGAGGGATGGTCATTAGTCCGCCTTATCCATTCGCTGATGGAGCCCCAAAATATGAAGACCTTTGCCTGAGGACACAGACTAACCTGGGAGACCGTGAGGATTGGAGCCCTTGCCCCTGCGGCCGCCGGGTTCCTGGCGGTGGGGGTGGGGAGGTCAGGGGCCACCGGGGAAGCAGACCCCAGGCGAGTGTCCTGAAGGACTCTGGGTCCAACTGGGACCAACTCGGGGCTTCGGTGGGGTCTGTGGGCCGCAGGGCCCTGTATTCTCTCCTGGCCTTTTCCACCTTCGCCCGGACACGGGTCCTGGGAAGTATCCACGCAGCCCCCTCGCCCCGGCAAACCGGACTAACACGTCTCCCCAGAGACGGACACCAACTTGCACCTCCGCCAGGGACAGTGTGCACACAGGCCCGGCCCAGGCCCCGTGACCCCCAGGCCTCTGTCCAAGGAGTCCTTCCCCCACACATGCGGCTTCCCACCCAGGTGGGCCTCCAGAGGCCCGGGGCCCGGTGCGACCTGCACGGCTCTCCTTCCGGCAGCCCCCAAGGAGGCTGTGCTTTCCCAGACCTCGTAAGACTCTTCGCTGTTCTCCCAGAGAGAAGAGAAGCCAGGAAACACCTGCTACGGAACAGCCACCTGGATCCGCTGTCCTTCCTTCCAGATGACATCTGGGAGAGGCGATGGCCACCTGGAGGTGGCGCCCACGGGAAGACAGCCCGCACACTTCAGATGATCCAATCCCTGGGAGCCTGTGCACAGTCCCTCGTGTCAGATGCTGCTGAGAGGAAGACCCAGGCATGGGGAGCCATTGGCCTGGACTCTGCTGGGGTGACGTACCTTGGCCACCCCTGGGGACCCCAGGAGGAGCAAGACAGAGTGGCATTCTCGAATCAGCTGTCCGTCTGGGGAACAGTGAGCCCAATCACAGGAAGCCCTGGGGTTCCAGAATGGTCCACACCAGGCCCTGGTCTCAGTCTAGGAGGAGGACAGGATGTCTTGACAGTCTTCCAGGAAGTGACCCATGTCTGGGGGGAGCAGAAAGGACCTGTCCCCACCTGAGGCCTGAAGCCAGGGCTGCCTACAGGGCTGGGCCCGCCCCTGTCGAACACGACTCCGTCTGCGCGGGGCCGGGATCTGGTGCAGCAGGAAACTGAGACCCCTCCCCAAGATGTGTCCCACCCCCCCAGGCGCCCACACGAGTCTTCCGTGGCCGGATGTTAGCTCCTGGCTGCCGGGGCCATAGACGCAGAGTCGGCGCCCACTGGGCCGGGAACGGCTCCGAGCCCGCGGCAGGGCCTGGCTCAGCCAGGCGTCTTCACAGGCACCGCTACGGTCTCCGGTTTCAGGGAGGCCGCTGGGGCTCAGCACGAGGCAGCCTGCCCAGCCCACCCAGGCAGTGATGGAGGGAGCCAGGAATCCGGTCCCCAGCCACCGGAGGGAGCACTCCCCCTCCATCCCAGACCAGGCCCGGAGGCCACTCAGGCCACTCGCAGGGGCTGAGGTCTGACCAGGGCGTGCAGGCCGGCAAGGTGGAGGGGCTGCGGGCAGACCCGGGCCACAGCGCGGGTGCCACCTGGGAACGCCAACCCGCCCTCGCGGGGGAGATCCGCTGTGAGAACGCCCCGCGGGCCAGCCCTGTGGGTGGCGAAGGACTGGGGTCCCCGACCCGGCCTTCTGTGTGTCCCCCGCTGACAGCCCCGCCCGGCTGCCGCCCCCAAGGCCCACTCAGGCCCTCCTCCCTGCCCCCCTCCACACCGGGACCTCGGGCCGTCCTGCTCCTCTCCCGCTTACAGGGCACGGCGCCCCCGGGGCGACTTTTCCATCAGGCAAAGGAGGCAGGGCGTCCGTGCTCTGAGACGAGGGAAATGTTTTCATTTTCATTTTTGAAATTGCAAAGAAAGACTTATAATAATACTGTATATGTGATAAGACATATAATAATGTCAGAATCCAACCTGGAAGACTGATGCCTCTGGCAGGTGAAGTCATAAACTTGTGAATTTTTCTTTTCTTTTCTTTTTAAATTCTTAAAATGTTTTTTATTTATTTCTGAGAGAGAAAAAGAGAGAGATGGAGGGAGATACAGAATCTGAAGCAGGCTCCAGGCTCTGAGCTGTCAGCACAGAGCCCGATGCGGGGCTTGAACCCATGGACTGTGAGATCACGACCTGAGCCCAAGTTGGATGCTTAACCGACTGAGCCCCCTAGGCGCCCCCGGTGAATTTTTCTTTATGGAGAGAAGAGTCTGCGGGCCAGTGTCCTGGACCCGTGAAATCGCTAATGCAGCCTCGAGCCGCCTGGACAGCTCAGTCACGTTTCCCACTGCGACGCTTCAGTGAGAGGTGCCCGCACACAGGAAGCACCGAGTTTCTGGATGTCTCTGTCCCTGCCTCGCTCCCTCTGCCCGCCTTGCCCACACACATGAGCACACCGTTCTCCAAAGGGCATCGTAAGTGATGGCATTTTAGAAGCTACGCGAACAGCAGCTCCTTTACGCACTGGGTACGTGTTTACTGAGCACCTGCTATTCGCTGAATATTTTTGTACCTTTTGTACGAGTATTTGGGACACAGGACAGATTCCAAAGCAGACCTTTTCTTCGTGGAATTTACATTCTAGTAAGAGGGGCAGTTCAGAGGGGACCAGGCACGGGGTGAGCTCCGAGGGCCGGGTGGAGGGCAGGGTGGAGGCCGGGTGGGCCGAGGCCAGCTGCAGCGGCTCAGCAGATGTCCGCAAGCCCCTCTCTCATGAGGTCACCGTCTTTTCACCTTATATCCAAGTGCTCATTATTTTTTTTCCTGAACAGGGAAGCAGGAGATGGAGATACCTCTTTGTGAGACAAGCGAAGCCACGGGCAGAGAGGCCACCTGCAACTGCATCGCAAATCACAAGTCTGAAAGCCTAGCCTGGGGAGCAGCCGGAGGGGAAGGGTCCCCGGGGAAGGAGACGTGGCACCGAGGGCTGCTGGTTGAGGAAGGGCCTTGGTGACTGAAACTGAGCCCTGGGCCTGCGTCGTGGCGGCCCAGGTGCCCGCGGCAACAGGTGCCCGCGAGCAACGTGGAAGGGGGGGCAAATCTTCTAACCAGATTCCAGAGGAGGAGATGTAGAAACATCACACAGAGACGAGTCTCTGGCATTTTTCTATAAGAGGAAGGAGAGAGACAGTGGGGAGGGCGGCTGGACTGGGTATTAAAGGTCAGGGGAAGATGGCGTCACCCCAGCACGTTGCTACACGGGGGAGGGGGGACGGGCTCCTGTCCGCGGAGAAATGAGAAGCAAGGCCACGGGCGGAGAGCAAAGGAGGGGGAGGAGAGAGGGGCTCGCGGATCATCTAATCGAGGGTCAGGGCTGCCGGCCCTTCTCGGGATGAGCAGGGCGGCTCGTCGCGGGGCAGGCCCGGGGGCAGTGGGCGCTGCGCCGCAGGGCCACCCGCCCCGGCGCCCAGGCACCCGCAGCTGTGACCCCGGGCACAAGTGAGGTGACGGCGGCCGCGGGAGCCGTGTGGACCTGCTCTGGTGAGGTGGCGCTGGGCCTGCGTCACACACACGGCCCCGCAGCGTATCACCCAGGAAAGGGCGCCCTTGGACACAACTGTGAAGGAGAGAAAAATAAATGAAAAGCGGCGGAGAACCGGCAGGCAAATCCCCGCCTCAAGTCAAGTCCGCCGGCACCCAGGGGAGAGGGCTCGGCTCGGTGCTGCGCGGCAGACACGGGGGCGGGGGGCGCGCAGCCCGTGCGGGGGGCTCTGGGTGGGGCAGGGAGGTGCGCGGACGCGAATATTGACCCCTTCTTGGGGGGCGGCAGGAAGTGAGGGGCCCATGGGAGGAGAGAGGTGCTCGCTGGGCGCCGGTGGGCACGGGTGCGCGGACACGGCCACAGCCACGAGGCGACTTGAGCACTGAGGGCGCTCAGGGAAGGCACCAGAGAGGGGTCAGGCGCTGGTCAGCGCGCCTGCGGAGAAGGCGGCCTTCGACACGAGCCAGGGAAGAAAAGCTACACTCACTGGCCTCTGCTCGAACGAAAGAAGCATTTCTGAGCCACTGCTTCGTCCCCCGGCCGTGAGGCCACCTCAGCTGCAGTGACACCGCCGGCCTCTCGGGCCGAGGGGAGAGGACTTGGGCGCAAGCCTCCCACCCCAGAGCCCAAGAGCAGACGGCAGGGTGATGGGCCCCCCGGGCGCTAGAAAGGCCTCCTTGGGGCCCTTTCTGCGGGCAGTGTCCTCCCCGGCCAGACCCCGCTGCCCCCCGCACCCCCCGCAGACCCTCCCCTGCACACCCCGCAGACCCTCCCCCGCACCCCCCGCAGACCCTCCCCCGCACACCCCACAGACCCTCCCCAGACCCTCCCCGCACCCCCGCCAAGACCCTCCCGCACCCCCCCCGCACACCCGCAGACCCCCCCGCACACCCCACAGACCCTCCCCTGCACACCCCGCTGCCCCCGCGCCACAGACCCCCCGCACCCCCTGCCCCCACACACACCGCTGCCCCCTGCACTCTCCCCCGCACACCCACAGACCTCCCCCCTGCAGGGTCCGCAAGGACGCAGGTGTGGGGTTGCTGTGACGCTGTCTCAAGAGCCTGTGGCTTTGTGATTTCAGAGAAGCCTCCTGGGTCGTGTGCAAGCCGTGTGCACAGGAGCCACGTGGTGGCAGGGACCCAGCACCTGGACCCTGGCGGAGCGGCAGGCAGCGGCGAGGGAGCCCCGGCCCCCCGGCTGCTGCAGGGCTCCGGGCGCAGGGACCCAGGAAGAGCGAGGTTTCAGGAACTCTCCAGCTTCTCGGTCTTTATCAGGAACCACCTGCCCAGTGAGGGGAGGGCTGAGCTGGGACCCTCTGCGAGACCACGCTTCCACACCCCAGGAGTCACTGCTGTCTGAGGCGGTGTCTGCACCCATTTCCCGTGGGTTCCCATTGCCCAAAGGTCCTGTCCTGCTAACCCTACGCAGGCACCGCGCCTCCTGCCTGATCTCTCCGTCCGCGGAGGACCTCGGCCCCCGGCACCCAGTTCCTGACCTCATCCGATGGTCTCCAGCAGCCCCGTCCCGGGACCTCCCCTGGGAACCTGCCATCCGCTCCCAGACTTCCGGTTCTGCCCCGCCCACACCTCCGGTTCCGCGGATTTCTCCAGCACGCTGTCCTTGCCGCCCTCGCACCCTGAAAACCCCTGACCGTTAAAACGCCACGATTTAGTGGCCTGGTGAAGTGAATGAGTCGGGCATTGGCCCAAAGTACAAGCCTTTATCACCATCAGATCTAGGATCTTATGCAAGTCACTGGCCTCACCCACATCTACACCCTCAGGTACACAAGAATGCTGTAATTTAGCCGAAACCAGGTGCCATTTTCTAGAACGCACATTGAAAAGTACCAGGCATGGAACGAAAGCACTCAGAAAATGCTAGTGCTGACGCACGCTCCTCGCTCCGCGGTGGCTCTGAAACGGGTGGGAGGGACAAGCAGAGGCAGCGAGCCTTGCTCTCCTGGTGCTAACACGGCGCCCGTCTCCCCCGTTCCAGCCTGACCACAGCCCTCCACCTGCCTAGCCTCCCCTGTCCTTCTCCCTCGACACACATCCACGAGGAAGGGGGAGCCAGGCAGAGCCAGACCCCCCACCCCCACCTCTTGAGGTGACCGCAGCCAGGAAAGGCAGGCATGAGCAGGAAGAGGGAAGCTGGTCTGTAGAGAGAGGGAAGCAGGTGCGACGAGCAGCGGGATCTGAGGCAGAGCCAAGCTCTGTGACTGCACACAGTGAACCCACTTAGGCTGCTTTCCGAGGAAACACAGGGTTGCTGTTTTATAACAAACCTTCCCCCGACCCTCCTGTGCACGGGATGACCGGCGTCTGCGGAGTAAGGTGCAGAGTCTGGAAGGCAGGGCACACGACTCGGGTCTCCAGCCTCAGGTGCTGCGGCTGCGGCTGCCCGAGTCAGCCCCCAGGACCACGCTCTGGGGGGTGAGTTTTTAGTGCAGAGAACACCCCACGACCCCCTTGACCCCTCAACCGCTGTGGGCACTCGCACAGGCCGGGCGTTCAGAGATCACTCCCAGAAACACCCTGCAGAAGTAGCCAGCTCCGGGGGCGCCTGGGTGACTTAGTCGGTTGAGCGTCCGACTTTCGCTTAGGTCATGATCTCGCGGTTCGTGGGTTCGAGCCCCGCGTCGGGCTCTGTGCTGACTGCCAGCTCAGAGCCTGGAGCCTGTTTCAGTCTGTGACTCCCTCCTCTCTGACCCTCCCCTGCTCACGCTGTCTCTCTCTCTCTCCTAGAAATAAATAAAACGTTAAAAAATTAAAAAAAAAAAAAAAAGAAGAAGTAGCCAGCTCCAGCCTCCGCCACCGACCCGCGTGGCTGCGCCCCAGGGCCACCCGCCTCTGCCACAGCGGAGGGAGTCTGCAGAGGGTGCCTCCACCACGGCCTAGAACCCTAGAACCCGCCACACTCTGTGCCTGCGGGTGGGCTTCTGGATTTGGCGCCTTTCCAGTCCCACCTGGCACCCCTGATTGGTGGGGCCAAGTCACATGTCCACCCGCAGCAGCAGGGGAGGTTGGGAAATGTAGTTTTCTAAGTTCCTTTTCGAGGCAGGAGCAGCCGCACGTGCAGAGCCTCAGGAGTTGCAGAGGGACCAGCCACGCCCATTACGTGGCTATTACTAAAATAAAGCAAACCCCAAACAAAGTAACCGGTGTTGGTGAAGGTGGCGAAATTGGACCCCGTGCGCGTTATTGGTGGGAGTATAAGATGGTGCAGCCGCTGTGGACGGTGAAATGGTGGTGACTCAAACAACCTCAACCCAGAATTACCTTGCGATCCCGTAATTCCGCTTCTAGGCATATGGTCAAAGCAATAGAAAGCACGGTCTCAAGGGGAAACCTGCACACCCAGGCTCGGAGCAGCGTTACTCACGGAAGCGAAGCTTGGCAACAACGGCAGCGTCTGGACGGTGAAGGACGGACGCAACGGGCCGCGCGCCGGGGGTGTTACTGCGTCTTAAAAAGGAGGGAGGCGCTGACCCTGCTCCAACGCGGATGAACCTGAAGGGCAGTGGATTAAGTGAAATAAGCCTATCGCAAAAAACCAAATACTTCTGGAAAGCGCTCAGACACAGACCCGGGAGCGGTGGGTGGAGCCGGGGAGAGGGGCGGATGGGGGGCGGGGCGGCAGTGTTCCCGGGGACAGAGTCTCTGTTCAGGAAGATGGAAAACCCCTGGAGAGGCACCAGGGTGAGGGTTGCTCCCCTGTGTGAACGTGCTTAATGCCACCAGACCACACACTTAAAATGGTGAAGACGGCAAATTCTGTTCTGTCTGTTTTAGCCAACGAACCGCAGCCGGTCCACCCCGGTCGCCTCCCCTCCGCTGCTGTCCCCTCCAGCCGTCTCCTGGGCCTCCCAGGGTCACTCCGGGCCCATAAGTGATGACATCCACATCCCTCCCGTACTGCTCTCCTGCATTTGCCGCTGGGGCCCAAAGACCCCATGTCCCTGAGCCCCCCGGTCAGGTCCACCTTGTCAATCACCGAGAGGCTTACAGACTTTTGTGTCATCGCTCCGAGACCTGGAGAGGCTGAGCTCCGTGCCTGAGGCGACACAGCTGCGGAGTCACAGCTGCGGAGTCACAGCTGCGGAGGGAGGTGAGGCAGGCTGTGGACAAACACAAGCTAGCACCCCACCCCCACCCCAGGTGGGACACGCGCGACACTCCGTGGACACTCCTGGCCACCCAAGACAAGAAAGGACAAAAACCAAATCGTTAAACTGATAACCATTTATCAGTTTACCCGAAAAAGGCAGCCGCATCAAGAGTCTAAAAGCCCAGGAACTGGGGCGCCTGGGTGGCTTAGTCGGTTAAGCGTCCGACTTTCGCTTAGGTCATGATCTCGCGGTTCGTGGGTTCCGGCCCCGCGTCGGGCTCTGTGCTGACTGCCAGCTCAGAGCCTGGAGCCTGTTTCAGAGTCTGTGACTCCCTCTCTCTCTGACCCTCCCCTGCTCACGCTGTCTCTCTCTCTCTCTCCTAGAAATAAATAAAACATTAAAAAAAAATTTTTTTTAAGCCCAGGAACTGCCTACTGTCTCAGGGCTAATGCTTTGCCAGAGGGAAAAACCACCTCAGTTGGCCACAGCCAGGCCTCCAGGAAGTCTTCAGTCTCCAGCGAAAGTCTCTCTGTAAACTCCCTCTTCACTTTACCCCCCGAGCCCATGAAACGGTCACCCCCCCACACAACCCCAGTGCAGCTCTCCCTGCCCACGGGTCCTGTCCCTGTGCCTTAATAAAATCACCTTTGTGCACCAAAAACGTCTTCAAGAATTCTTTCTTGGCCCACGAACCCCCCATTGCCCCAAAGCTTCATCACATGGCGCCCAACGCGTGGGGCGAGGAGTGTTTTCGTCTGGACTCTGGGCTTCGGTGCAAATTCGGTGAGTCCTTTCTCTTTTCTTCCTTTACTCTCATTTCAGGGGCTGGTCGGAAAGTATGGTCTCCCCATCACCCCAAAACTTCACCAGCGGCCCTGGGCGCTGGGCTCCGGTCCGTGTGGGCATGTCTGGTATGCGGGCTGCAGGGTCTCTGCGGGAGGGGCCAGGGCTCCGAAGCCACGAAAGGAAGAAGGCCAACTTCTCGGAGAGATTGCTCTCTTAAAGCATCGTCTTCTCCGGCCAAGCACGTGACAGGGCCCCTGGGATAACATTAGAGGCCCCAGCGCCCTCTCCGCTTTGCCAAGCGGCTGCTTCGGGCTCTTGCCTCCCCTCAACTTTGCCCCGAAGGGAGGGGTGAGGCCAAGCGCCTTGCCTGATTCGGGAAACTGCCAAATGCTATCTTGATCACTTGTCCGTCTGAGCCCAGGCCGGGGAGGCTGTGGCGCGGGGGTGTCTGGCCGGCGCGCGGTGCTTGTCGGAGGCGGCATGTCCCGTCAGAGGCGGGCGGCAGGAGGAAGACTTGGCTCTGCTGCTGTGTCGGGGGTGGGGGGGAGGGCGACACTATGGGGGCCTTTCCCAGCCTCCCCTCTCCTGCTCCCCACCCAGGGTCTTCGGCTTTCCTGTCTGAGCCCCTCGCCGGCTCCCCTGACTTCCTTCTCCAGGACCCCCTCAACTCCCCGTTTGCGGAGGCCTCTCCCCACATCCCTGGCCCCCTCTCACCTGCCCCTCTCCCTGCAGCACCTCGAGCCTGCACCCAGGCCCCTCCTGGGTCCTGGGCGGCAGGTTGGGACCCGCGTCCCTTCCTGCAGTGGCCGGGCCCTGGGGCTTCCACACACTCGGTGGCTGATGCTGGCCTCTGTTCTGCACCCCGCTGTCCCCCACAGCCTGGGCCTCGTGGGGCCACGGCCGCGCCAGCCTTGCCGGCAGCACCTGCGTGGTACCCGTAGGCTCTGCCCGAACGGTTTGCAAGCCTGCTTTTCACAGACGGAAGGTGAGTCCCTTCCCTCCCAGCTCTTCCCAGGCTCTGTCTTCCCCAAAGCCAGAGGATGAAGTGTCAGGCAGGGTGGGGGTCGGGGCAGGGGCGCAGGGCAGGAGGGGGTATAGAGTGCAGGGCAGGGCATGGGGTGCAGCGGGTCAGTGTGTGGGATGGGGTGCGGGGCAGGGTGGGGGTGTCAGGCAGGGTGGGGGGGCAGGGGCGTGGTGAGGGGGTGTGGGATGGGGTGCGGGGCAGGGTGGGGATGGGGCGGGACTACCCCCCACCTGGAAGAGGTGTGACCAGCCTCACTCTATAAAAAGAAGCCGGAGGGGCACCTGGGTGGCTTAGTCGGTTAAGCGTCCGACTTTCGCTTAGGTCATGATCTCGCGGTTCGTGGGTTCAAGCCCCGCGTCGGGCTCTGTGCTGACTGCCAGCTCAGAGCCTGGAGCCTGTTTCAGTCTGTGACTCCCTCTCTCTCTGACCCTCCCCTGCTCACGCTGTCTCTCTCTCTCTCTCTCTCTCCTAGAAATAAATAAAAATATTTTTAAAAAATAAATAAATAATAAATAAATAAATAAAAAGAAGCCGGAGGTCAGAAAGAATCCCCAGGGGACTTGCAAGCTGGCTTCCTCGCAGGGCCCAGGCCCCGCCCAAGGGTGCTCCGCGAGCACCATCCAGCCCGGGGCCCTGCAGCCCGGCTCAGGCTCAGGCTCAGGGCTCGGGGCGCTGCTGGGGCAGGAGGAGAGGAGGCCCAGGTGCTCGCTGGGCCCAGGCTGCAGGGCAAGTCGGCCCCGGGGTCAGGGGTCAGGGGTCAGGGGTCAGGGCAAGGCCCGGACGTGGTCACAGACCTGCAGCCTCTGCGCGTTCCTTCGATGTTGCTGCAGGACTTTTGACCACAGTCCCCAGGACGCGCGTCCCGCACTTTGAAGGACGGAGAGGTGGACCCACCAGGAGCAGCCGCACAAGCTGTTCGGGGACGGGATCAGACAGGAAGCCGAGGAGGAACACTCTCTTCACAGGCGGGGGACATTCGAAAGTGAAGGCCAGCAGACTATGGGGAGGGTCTTGTTTTATAAGGTTCCCCCCCTTCCCCTCGGTCCTTCTCAGGTCCCACCCTTCCTGGCTGGTGGCTCTAGGCGCTGCGTGCTCCACGCCTGATGGGCTCTACCCATGGCAGGCGGCCGGTCTGCGGCCACACTTCCGTCCTTTGTCAGATTCCCGAGGGAAACCCGAGGCGGGTAGGTGGGGTCTGTTACATCCTTAGGGGGAACCTTAGGCCTGAGGGGCTCGCTGCGCCCAGACAGCCCGCAGGGTTCCACAGCAGGTGTCCCCAGCGGGGCCCTAACCTTTGCCCCTCTGCCCGCTGACTGCTGTCCTGGTCATAACGGGACGGACGGAGAAGTGCGAGCAAACCTTGGCGACGAAGGGGAGCGGCCGAGAGCTTCCCTCCCAGGCACTCACAGGCCTGTGAATAAAATCTTGCCTCGCATCTATTCGGGCGTTGGGTGGTTTTTCCGACAATCACCCTGTTTCCACCCAGGCCCCTGAGCCCCTGCTCCATCAAGCCTGTCGGAGCACATACACTGAGGACAGAGCAGAGGAAGTGGCTGACCGCAGGGTGGCCACAGGGGACCACGCCCACTCACCCTGAACCCTCAAGGCCATCAAGTGACGCCTTGCCCCACACGCCGATGCAGGGGACCTCACGGGGTCTTTCCGGTACAGCCAGCACACAGCTCGGGAACATAGAGCCTGAAGCCTGACTTACACCCCAGAGCCCCTGGTGAGGCTGGGGTTCTGCCTGCACTGTGCCCTTCCTGTGGCCCCTCGTGTCCCGGTCCAGCTGCCCCCCCAGTACGCCTCTGGCATAACGTTCGTGAACGTGAGTCCTGCCTCAGGGCCTGCTTCAAGAGAGCCAGACCCCAGGGGCGCCTGGAGGGGCTCAGTCACTTCAGCACCAGATTCTTGATTTTGGCTCAGGTCAGAACCTCACGATTTGTGGGTTCGAGCCCCGCATCGGGCTCTGAGCTGACGTTGAGGAGTTAGCTTGGGATTCTCTCTCCCTCTGCCCCTCCCCAACTCGCACATGCACTCACCTGCGCTAGATTTTGGCTCAGGTCAGAACCTCACGATTTGTGGAGTTCGAGCCCCGCATCGGGCTCTGAGCTGACGTTGAGGAGTTAGCTTGGGATTCTCTCTCCCTCTGCCCCTCCCCAACTCGCACATGCACTCACCTGCGCTAGCTCTCTCTCTCTCTCTCTCAAAATAAATAAAAACGTTAAGGTTTGCCTGGGAGGCTCAGTTGGTTAAGCGTATGACCTCAGTTCAGGTCATGATCTCGCAGTCTGTGAGTTTCGGCCCCATGTTGAGCTCTGTGCTGACAGCTCAGAGCCTGGAGCCTGCCTCGGATTCTGTGTCTCCCTCTCTGTCTGCCCCTCCCCTGCTTGCTCTCTCGCTCTCTCTCTCTCCAAAAATAAATACATAAATAACATTTTAAAAACAGAAGGGAATTATTAAGAGAACCAGACCTGAACCCAGCTGTGGGCCATGTGGCCCTGGAGAACAGGGGGGCTGCGTCCTGCGTTGGGTCCAAGTATCTGGGGAAATGACTCCTCTGAGCGAAACCATTAAAACCGCAGTGTGCAATCACTGCAACAGCTGGACAGGAAGTACTCAGGGTGCCGGGCGGGGGGGGGGTGATCTGGGTGCCCCTTGGGGAGGAGGTGCTCACAGTCCCCACCGGCCAGGGCACCGTGGCCTGTTGGGCTCTGGCTGCCTCCCAGGCAATGGGGACGAAGCCCGGGCGGCCAGGCTCAGGCAGCGAGCTTTCCCACGCTCCCGCAACTGGAACTCAGACCCTTGACTAGGGCGAGGCAGAGGGTGG
This sequence comes from Proteles cristata cristata, assembly GCA_017311185.1. Taxonomy (NCBI): domain Eukaryota; kingdom Metazoa; phylum Chordata; class Mammalia; order Carnivora; family Hyaenidae; genus Proteles; species Proteles cristata. Next base: position 497,687 of record JAESUZ010003089.1, read on the forward strand.
CGCAAAGGCAGGAAGGTGTTCTTCATGGGCCCCTGGCTCGCACCCCACCTCGGGGCCCCCCCATGCACTGGGAGAGGCGGGGCTTCCACAAAGCAGCTACTACGTGGTGGGGGAGAAGTCGGGGTGCATGCGGGCTCTCACTTCCTTCAGTCCTGAAACGGAAGCCAGAGTGAGATCCAGGTGTCCCGGTCACTCTCCTCTGTCTGGTAAAGGGACTCGGCCAGAGTCTGTGTACGCATCTGCTCGGATGGCTGTGACAAAGTGCCACCGGGCCTTTACTGTGTCCCGGCTGTGGCTGCTGGAAGTCCGAGACCCCCCAGCGGGCTCCTCCTGAGGCCTCCCCCTGGCATGTGGTTACGTCTCTCTCCTGTGTCCTCATGCAGTCGACCCCAGTGGATGTCTGTGTTCTAATTTCCCCTTCTTACAAGGACACCAATTATATTAGTTAATGGGCCACCCATAGAACCCCGTTTAATCACCTCTTTAAAGGCCCATCTCCAAACACAGTCTCCTGAGGTCCTGAGGGTTAGAGCTGCAACATCTGAATGTGGGAGGGAGGCAGCCAGGCGGTTACCCAGCAGGGACTGTGGTGACACTGAGCTCCAAGCCAGGTCTTGACCGGGTCCCCCGAACCTGCTGCAGGACAGGAAGGGGGCTGCTTGTGCGCCACAGGAGCAGGAAGTGGGTCCTTGTGAGTAAAAACAACTTAATCTTATTCAAGGGAGGTCTGCCTCTGCCCTCGGCTGCTGGGAGGTCACTGCCAAGCCCAGAATGTCCTGAGTCCAGTGTGTTTGTCCCCCGGGGGCTCTAGGCCACACGGTATCAGCTTGGCCTCCCAAGGGGCTGGAGACTGAGGTCAGCCACACGGGCAGTGAACCAGCTCTACGGGACGGAAGTCAGACAAAGGCCTTGGGCGTGGGGGCTCGGGGCTTTCCCGTTGGCGACACTGGGGCGCGCCATCTCGTCGCTGCCCGGGGAGCCGACGCTGCTCATGACCCCGCGGGGAGGGGACGGTTCACATCCTCCTGGGCCCTGCCCCGTGAGCCCCTTGCCCTTGCTGATGGTGGCGTGTCCTTTCCCTGTGTTAACCGTAACCATGAGCATGACGCCTCCCGGGAGCGCTGGGGGTCCTCCGGAGGGTGATCCTACCTGAGGGGCCGGGGACCACTTCCTAACTTTACAGTGTCACAAGGCTAATGTCCACCACCTCTTAGATGGATGTGAAGTCGGTAGATCACGAACGTCCCTCACGATGCGCCTGACAAGTAGGCGAAAACCAACAATGAAGAAAGCAGAAAGCGTTCATTTCCACGCCAAAGCCCTGAGCCCCCAGGGACCCCACCATCGGAGACCTGCAAATTACTTCCCGAACCAGCAACTCTTAACAGTGAACTCGGAAAACTTAAAAAATAGCAGAAAAGAGTCCGAGAAACTACCTTCTGTAGGTGAGACGGAGTCACTGGGATTCCGCGAACCCCTAACAGCACAGCACAAATCCCACTGGGCCAGCAGGACTCAGCGGGGCTCCAGGGACCGTGCAGCCTCCCGGGGTCTCCACAGCACCAAGCGCACCCCCTCTCACGTATGTGACCACAGCCTCTGGGCTGGAGAACTTCCACCAACTTGCAAACGTCCCTAAGCCTCTCCTCTTCAAACACACACATGCATGTACATGTTTGCATGCATTCTTACACACATGCGTATCTGCATCGTACACACATACCTACCTTACTCATTCATACACTTGACATTCAAGTAGTAAGAACAGCAAACAAAAATCACAAACTTTCCTCTGTACCAGCAATAAGCACTCAAACATTATGACTTTTAAAATCAGTCACAATAGGGGCCCCAGGGTGGCTGATGGGTTAAGCACTTGATTTTGGCTCAAGTCATGATCTCACAGTTGGTAGGTTTGAGCCCTGCCTTGGGCTCTGTACTGACAGCTCAGAGCTTGGAGCCTGCTTCCGATTCTGTGTCTCCCTCTCTCTCTGCCCCTCCTTTGTTCATGCTCTGTCTCTTTGTCTCTCAAAAATAAACATTTTAAAAAAGTAAAAATAAAACCAGTGACAATATGGGGCGCCTGGGTGGCTCAGTCTGTTAAGCGTCCAACTTCGGCTCAGGTCATGATCTCACAGTTTGTGGGTTCGAGCCTCGCGTGAGGCTCTGTGCTGACAGCCCAGAGCCTGGAACCTGTTTCAGATTCTGTATCTCCCTCTCTCTCTGACCCTCCCCTGCTCACATTGTCTCTCTCTCTCAGAAATAAATAAAACATTAAAAAAAATGTTTAATCAGTCACAATAGAAACAATTATCTCTAGAGTAATTCAGTATATGTGCAATCCCCTTAAATAGAAAATTATTGCAAGAGTGTAACAAAACACTAAAATTGGAGCACCACCATGTTTCTGCATGAAAAGATTGTCAATTGACTTGTCAGTTTCCCCAATCATTGAATTTAAACACACTCCAAATACTTTCCCAACAGGATTTATGTGTGTGTGACACCCACCTGGAAGATCGTAATAAAAGACGGGCACCTGGTGGCTCAGTCTGTTAAGTGTCCAAAGCTTGGTTTCCTCTTGGCTCATGATCTCCTGGTTCGTGGGTTAGAGCCTTGCATCGGGCTCTGTGCTGACAGTGCAGAGCCTGCTTGGGATTCTCTCTCTCGCTCTCTCTGCCCCTGCCCCAAAAGCACTCTCTCTCAAAAAGAAATAAACATTAAAATTTTTTAAAGAAATGGGTGTAGTTTTGGGCCCTGAAGTTAAAGTATTTCTAAGACATGTCAGTTTTTAAAATCAAGACACATAAAAATAAAATTAAATGAAGGCACATTACAACCCCATTGACTCCATAAATTAACGTGCGGATGGACAGAAGTAAGTACGGGGGGGGGTGTAAATGTTCAGAAAGGGGCTGGAAGTCCCTCCCTAAATCGTTACCATGGGCTCAGCCCTTGCACCGACCGCCCCTCCTGGTAAAAGGACCCAAGGGAAGACAGACAAAGTGTGATGTCTCGGTACCCTTCCCACGAGTGACTTCTCACCAGGTTTTTTCCAGCACCCGTCACTGGGTTGGTGACCCACTTGTGTGAGTGAGCTCCTTGGGGGTAGGGGCGTCACCCCCCACACACACTGGTGCTCTGGGCCAGGTGCGGGCAGGTGCGTAGGGAACGGTAGTCAAGTAGAAGAACTGCATGGTGCGGGCGGAGGCAGGACACAGCAGAGACCCCTAGAAGCCCCTTGTCCTGGTGCCAGGCCCTCCCCGCCTGCTTTTCCCAAGGGTGCCCTTTGGGTGTGGCCTCCAGTGAGGCCCGAAGGGGTCGGCTGCGTCCAGGGCAGGAGGGAGTCTGGTTTGACAGCCAGGCCAGGGGCAGAAAGTGCAGGTGGGTCTTCAAGCCTCCACTTGCCCTTGTTCCCAAGGGCAGGACTGTCCTGTCCCTCCCGTCCACCAGCAGGTGGGGCTGGCGGTCAAGTTCTAGAAAGCAAAGTCCTTGTGGATTGACCAGTGGTGAAAATCCAGCTTGCCGAATTTACAGCAACCACAAGAGCTGAGGTCCATTCCAAGAGTGTGTGGTGTTACATATTTACCTGTTTGTCCACTTTTGACCTTTCTGGGGCCATTGTAGCCTTTTATTTTAATGACTCATTTTTCCAATTTCATGTCACATCTGGGCATTTCAGGCTACTGGCTGGAAAGCGAGGGCCAGCTTGAGCCCGTGAGCTGTCTGTGTCCCCACACCCGGAGTCAGAGCACAGAGGAAGGAAGGAATTCCCACCCAGAGCCATGCCGTCTCCAGCCGGAAACACGATGCTCCACGCACCATGGGTAGTGAGGGTGGGGGCCGGGAGGGGCCCCCTCACTTTGTCGTCGAGACCCAGATGGATGGGAGTTCCGTGAAACCACTCGGCTGCCAATGAATCTGCTTTTGCTGTGGGAGGGACTTCCTTCCTGAGCATTTAAGGGAAGGCTTTATATTTCCCATGATTCAAAAAAAAAAGCCAATTTTATGCATAAACAAAATGTACAAGGATATGGAAAACTGAGAAAAAAATATGACAGAGGACTTTTATCTTTAATATATAAGCAATTGTTAAAATTGCCATGTAGGCAAATAGGAAGTAGGGGCTGGAGACTCACAAGCAAACGCATGAAAATGACCACGATGCTCTCTCCAGGGCTCAGACCCACTGGCAGTAAGAATTTCAAACAACAAGGAGGCATAGCTTCACCCAGCCCCTGCCTTCTGTTTTATTTGGTTTTCAGTCATAGAACCCAGTGTGGTGCAGAGTTAGGATTGCACACTGAGGAAAACTGCAGACAGCTGTGGATTCTTCTAGAAGGCTGTAGGCTAATCTATGCCCAAACCTTAAAACTGGTTCTTAGCCTCTGACCTAGTCATCCCAATTTGAGAAAGGTATTGAAAGGTAGTAATCAAAAATGCAATCTGTACATATCTGAACACACAAATTCAAGAGACAGGGATGGGACAAAGAGAAGAAACAGCCATTTTTCAGAAGATTAAGAAACTGGCAGAGGCCTGGGCGTGGAGGCAGTGAGGGGAGGCGGATGGGGCCTCGGGACGGGATCAGCGGGTGGCCAAGTCCGGGCCTCAGGAGGGTGCAGCACCCTGGACAGCAGCAAGAGCAGCAGCAGACACATCCACGAGGTGCTTGTAATGCCCCACAGCTGCGTCTGTTCTCTCCTGGAGTCTTCACCGTTGGCGGTCCCAACAGCCTGCCCTGAGCCTTCCAGATTACTCTCCCATCCTATGGGGATGCACGAGAACAGGTAAGTGGGATCAGAGCACTGCATATACCCAGTGTCAGGCCTAGAATGTGAGCAGGGTCAGGGCTCAGAGTGTGAGCAGGGTCAGGGCTCAGAGTGTGAGCAGGGTCAGGGGTCAGGGTGTGAGCAGGGTCAGGGGTCAGGGTGTGAGCAGGGTCAGAGGTCGGGGTGTGAGCAGGGTCAGAGGTCAGGGTGTGAGCAGGGTCAGGGCTCAGAGTGTGAGCAGGGTCAGAGGTCAGGGTGTAAGCAGGGTCAGGGCCCAGAGTATGAGCAGGGTCAGAGGTTGGGGTGTGAGCAAGGTCAGAGGTCATGGTGTGAGCAGGGTCAGGGCCCAGAGTGTGGGCAGGGTCAGAGGTCAGGGTGTGAGCTGGGTCAGGGGTCAGGGTGTAGGCTTGGTCAAGGCCCAGGATGTGAGCAGGGTCAAGTCTAATACACACTACCCCACTTTTCTCCTTCTTCCTTTCCATGCAGCCTATACCCCCCCCGCAGTCATCACAACCATCTGTCCTATAAACTGAGACCTCCCTGAGTCACACACCGCATGCAGTGGCCCCACGGACCCTCCCTGTCACTCATCCTGAGGACCTTGGGGTGGCACTATGGTCTCATTCCCATTTAGGGAGGAGAGGACTGAGGTCCAGGCAGTGTGTGGCTGATGCAGTCGTGTGACCTGGATTCTCGGGGTGCCTGAAGGGCTCAGTCAGTGGAGCACTTGACGCTTGATATTGGGGTCATGAGTTTGAGCCCCACGTGTAAAGATTATTTGAAAATAAAGTCTTTTTAGAAAAGAAAAGAAGAGGAAAGAAATGGAGTCTTCTCGGACCCTTCCAATGGCACCGGCCGCTGGGGACCCTGTGCTCACTGCAAGCTGCCCTGCCCATGTCCCTTTAGAGCGTGGCGCTCACCCCTCCCCGAGCACGTGTTCTCCCTGCAGGATGCAGGCTGCAAGGGCCGCCTGGACCAGGGAGACAGAGCTGGTGGGAGGGACGCCGCGGGGGGGCAGCCCAGGCAGGGAATCCGCCCAGGCAGGGAAGCCCCGTGACCACCACCGCCCCGTGGGCACACCCCGAAGCCTCTGGGATGTAGGCCCTGCGGTCGCTTTCTGGAGAGAACACCACGAAACCCCGAGGTGGGGAATCTACGAACAGGCAGAAGTCCTGGCCCCAGGGAGCCCAGCCCCTCAGCCCTCACAGCATCTCTGGGGATGCCCACCAGCCGCACAGAACGCAACTTCCAGGGCTCAAAAGCAATAATAGGTCCAGCAACACCTCTGGGTGAATCGGGCCAAGGCAGAGGGGTGTGGGCATGTCGGGGCTAGAAGCAGACCCGGGGTGCTGGGGGCTTCCAGCAAGCTCTTTCCTCTGAGCGCCTGGCATCCCCACTCTGGGCAGCAGCTCAGCTCACAGCCCTCAGGATGGCAGCCAGGGTCCTCAGGGACCGGGGTACCCAGAGCAAGGATGTCCCTGGCTCACCGGGCCCAGCCAGCAGGACCGGAGGCGGCAGCTCGAGTGAGGCAGGCGGGTAAGTCATGCCCCCCGCACCAGGGCGTACTTGGTGCGGCCTGGATCAGGCCAGCCGTCTTTCTAGGGCCTCCCTCCTGCTGCGACGGGGCAGGGCGTCCCAGCCCTCACTCACCCCTGACTCTCCGTCCAAGCCTGGGGTGAGGTCAGAGCAAGAAACCCTTCACCCACGGCTGCCCAGGCCCTCCCTTCCCGACCCCCTCACAGGCCTGCTCCTCCACACCTTCCTTCACCCAGCTGGCATCCGTGACCGGGTGCGGAGAGCGGGAGACCCCCTGGCTGCTCCCTGGGGTGTGGGGTTTGTCGCACCGCCGGCCTGAGACAGAGACCCAGGCTCGCAGGGCGCAGGGCGGGTCCTCCTGAGGCCTCTCCAGGATGGGGTCCCCTCCCTGTGTCCTCATGCGGTCGCCGCCCCCCCAGTGTGGGTGTGTGTCCTGCTCTCCCCTTCCTGTGAGGACGCCAGTCAGCCTGGCCCAGGGCCCCCAGCGCCCTCCTTTACCTCAGTCACCTCCGCAAAGACCCACCTCCGAGCACAGTCAGCCTGCAGCCCTGCGGGTGAGACTCAGACACGCTTCGTCCTGTGACACAGGAGAGGGCAAACATGGGTCGTGGCTATTTGATGGCAGCTTTGTTTGTGGAAACAATCCAGCCGCGATTCACCAGGCGGGGGTTAAGGAACCTTCTCAGCGGGAGAAGTGTGTCCCGGGGGGCGAGGGAGGGGCGGTTCTCGGGGCGGCAGGCGGCGTGGAAAAAGCCACCGACTCTGATTCCATCTCGGTCGCTGCCCTGCACCCCGAGCCCGCAGCGGTGTGTTACGCAACAGCCAAGGCCTGGGCCTGGCGCGTCCCAGGGTGGACGAACGAAGAAAGCGCATGCGGTGGATTCCGGGGGTGGGTGGGGGGTACGGGGGTGTTGCTGGGCCACGAAGAAGGGGGGTCACCGGCGAAGCGCGCACGGCCCGACGACACAAGTCGGACAGACGCTGTCAAGCACCGCGCGCTCTCGCTTGCATGTGGCATCTAAACCAAGAGGGAGAATAAAGAAAAGAAAAACCAAACTCGCGGGAAAGGAGCTCGGCTCTGTGGTTCCGGAGGCGGGGCTGGGGGAGGGGAGCAGAGCCGCGGAGCCAGCGGACCGGGTCGGAGCCCTCGCCGCCGCCGGCAGGAGACACCTCGGTACCGAGAGCCGGCGCGCACCTGTGAGCCGGGCCGCACACGACCCCCGAGGGCACGTGGGCAGGGCGCAGACCCGCCGGCGGCTGCAGGGGCGGGGCGGGCGGGGCGGGCGCGGGCCCCCGGGGCCCCCCGGGCGCTGCAGCTTCCTTGACTGCGGTCAAGTCCGAGTAAAACTTTCACCAAGAACAATCCGAGCTTCCTGTGTTCGTTTTTCCTTGTAACGGTTACCTCCATCACTTCAACTTTCTAATTTTTCTGTTAAAGGTGATAGCAAAATCCTTGTGTTATAAACCTCCGTCGGGCCTGTCGTCGTCTGTTTGGGCTGCTGTGACAAAACACCACAGTTTGGGTGGCTAACCCACGGACCCCCGGGACTCTGAGGTTAGGCCATCCCCAGGTTCAGGGCCCGGCCACCTCCCCGGCTCCCAGGCCCCTCCCGGAGGCCCCTCCCGGAGGCAGCGGCACCTGCCCCAGGGCTTAGGGGCCTCTGCAGCCTCTTTGAAAAGGACAGGAGTCCCCTTCTTGCGTGTCACTCTTAGGGACCCAGCGCCCCCACCTCCTAACACTGGCCCGCGAAGGGTCAGGCTCCGCAACCCCTCAGACCAGGTTCTTCCCACTGCTGGCCCGGCTCCTGCCCTCCTTCTACCCTGGCTGGTCCCCCCAGAGTCACACGCCTGTTAGTGTTTCCCAGCAAATAACCATTTCCGGTAAACCCGCCTCTGCATCCCTCAGGCCTGCTCTTATATTATTGTTCCCTCCTCTTTCTCCTCCTTTCTTGCTCCTTTATTCTATTTTGGGGCGATTTATTCGCCTTCTTTCTATAACTTCCTTTGATGTACGCTTCATTCATTAATGCTGAATCTTCTGTTTTAATACGTGAAGGTAAACCCGTAAGTTCCAAGCGTGGCTCAGCTGATACACAGTCTGTTTCCATCTGGTTCACGTGGGCTATGATGCCCGTTTTGATTTCTGCTATGACCCGTGAATTATTTAGAAAAAATATTTCTTTATTTTCAAACGGAGTATTTTCTGGATTTTTGTTAACAGTTTAAAGCATAACTGCATTGTGATTGGAGGACCAGCCTGTGCGATTTGTTTTGTCTGTTGATGATGTAATTACCGTAAGATTCATTGTTTCAAGATTCCAGACTTACTTGTTGACCCATTGTTTTGCTCCAACCTTCATGTAGCCTCAGGGGTCAAGTATTGCCTCTGTGAGCAGCATGTAGTGGGTACTTTCAAAACTACCCAGACCAACTTTGTGCTTTCATTGGAACATTAAATCCATTTACATGTTATAAAATTACAGACATATCCTTGGGTTTTAATCTACCATGTGACTGTGATTTTTTATGGTCCCTCCTGATGGATCTATGTCCCTTTCTTCTCTTTCTCTTTGCCTCTTTTCTTGGTGATTCTGAGTATTTTCATCTTTCTCTTCCAAGTGTCCGGTGCTGCCCTGAAGCGGGCACGTGGAGAGGTCTCTGGCAGGAGGGGCCCTCTCCCCTGCACTGCCCCTCCTCGGCTCACTGTCCAGGTGAGCTGGGCGCAGTAATGACCTCTGTGTCGTGAATTTCTGTTCCCCCTGTATAAACGAGTCTCCCACACGGCACAGTTTTTACAAAATCAGTGTTCATTTCGATTTATCACATACTTACAGTGTCTTCCCTCATTCCTGGATCCGGGACTTCCAAGCGGGTACTTTCCTCCTGGCTTGGGAGGACTTCTTACACTCCTCTTAGTGCAAGGTGAGAAACTTTCGGTTTCGTTTGTCTGGAAATGGCTTTCTGTCAACTCCTATTCTGATAGTTTTGCTGCACAGAGAAATCTGGGTTGCCGTCTAGGCTTCTGTAGTTGCTGTCAAGAGCTCAGGTGTTATTCTCAGTGTGACTCCTTACTGGGTGATCTTTTCTCCAGCCCACTGAGAGACGCCAAGGATGGGGAGGAGGAGGTGCAGTGCCCCCCGCCCACGTGGCCAGCCTGACCACCGGCGCCACTGGAGGAGCACAGTGGGAGGAAGCCAGAGGACCCGCAGGCTCCCCCACCCCCAGGTCAGCAGGTGCAGACCCAGCAGGCAGGGAGGGCAGCCGGGCCGGCAGGGGGCAGGCACACCCACCCCAGAGAGACCCCTCTGTGGGCAGTTGCAGGAAGTCCAGGGCCAGAAGACACAGTTGAATCCAGGCTACCGAAAAACGGGGGAGGGGGAGGGGAGGGCATCACCCAGGCACCTGGGCGCTGGGACCGGAGTCTGGGCTCACCAGAGCGGCGCCAGGCCGCGCAGCCTGCGCAGGCCTGCGGCAGCCGGGACAGATGCCAGGCCCAGCGAGAGTCTGGGGCAGGGCCACCCAGCAAGGCTCCCTTTGCCCTGCCCCGCCCCCCCCACCCACCTTCCCCCGCCCCGCCCCTCCCCCCCACCTTCCCCCGCCCCGCCCCCACCTTCCCCTGCCTGCAGGAAGTGGAAACTCAGAGCCCCAGGCTCCTCCTCCCACCCCCTCCGTCCCTCCACACCCAGCCCCACCCACCTCCCTCTGCTCCCACCCCAGCCTGCCCCCACCAGCCTCCCCCACCCCAGGCAGGGCAGCACCGGGGACCACCAGCCTCTGACCCCAGCCCTGCAAGGCCTTGGCCCTCGACCCAGAGCAGAAGGAGCACTGGGCTTGAGGGCCACCCACCCAGGAGGGCAAGTGGCTTCATCTCGCCCAGCCTCGGTCTCCACTTCTGGAAACGGGATGACCATGGCGGTCTGTGGCGCTGGCGCAGGCAGGGTCATTCAGATGAATGTTGCCTGGCGCACAGCAGGTGCCAGAGAGGGAAGCCTGAGTTCCTCTTACCAGGAAGGAGCGGCGGGTGCACGATACCCCCACTGCCCCCAGTGTCCAGTCCAAATTCCTGACCATGGCCTTCATTTCAAGTCCACTTGTAGCTCTGTCTTGCCGGCCCCACCACTGCCTACCTGTCCCAACTCAGCGTCCAGCTGCTCCAGCGGATGGCCTGACCGACTGCTGAGTGAGCAACAGGCGAATGCATTCTACCTGGGACTCAAGCTCTCATGGCAGCCGTCCTCTGTGACAACAGCTGCCAGTGTTTCTGAGGGACGTTCTGATTTCAAGCTCCTTGAACTCTTTTTCTTTTTAATTTTAATTTTTATTTGATTAAAAAAATTTTAACATTTATTCATTTTTTTGAGAGACAGAGACAGAGCACAAGCAGGGGAGGGGCAGAGAGAGGGAGACACAGAATGGAAGCAGCTCCACACTCCCAGCTGTCAGCACAGCGCCCAACGCGGGGCTCAAACTCACAAACCGTGAGATCATGACCTGAGCTGCAGTCGGTCGCTTAACCAACCGAACCACCCAGGGGCCCCTAATTTTTACTTTTTAAGTAATCTATGGCCAAATGGGGCTCGAACTCGAACTCACCTCGATCAAGAGTCACGTGCTCTACGGGGTAGAGCCAGTCATGCACCCCTTCCTTTATTTTTAGTGCTAGTCTGACCCATTCAGGTAAATCACATGCTCCCTGTCCCTCAGTCTCAACCAGGCTGCGCTGATGGGCTTCTAGATCCTTCCGCGAGCCTGTTTGGTCCTGGGTCTCCTTTCCTTGTTGCCCCACTTGTCTGGGCTGTCCTTCCGTGGGGGCAGTCACCACGTTGCCACTTGGCTGTGCGTGTAGACTGGCTGTCCCCTTTGGTGGCCATGAGGACGAGGACACGTTTGTGCGTTTCAGCGCCCGTGCCCGACCTCAGGGGTCCCTGGACATGGGCCAGAATCCTGAGCCCCACACTGCCCGTCATCCCACCCTGCGGGACGCTGCTCCTCGGACTCTGGCCAGCCTCGGACAGCCCGGGTCGGGAGCGCAGTGGGGGCAGAGAGCAGGGGCTCCGTGTGAGAAAGGCTCTGCCTGCGCCACTCATGCATCTGAGCAAAGCAGCCATGTTCCCACCGTAAGGGAAGCAGGAAAAGGAATCATTTCCCAGTTTCATTCTAGCCCAACACCTGACGCGTCTGGAAGCACAGGACCCCAACACGCCCTGGGACATGAGCACGGAGCAGACCTGGGCAGCGCCAGCCGTGCAGGTACCCCCACCTTCAGGGTTCGCGGACCCACACTCGCCCCATGTGAGATGTGAGGAGGAGGCCCCTCTCCCTCCCGAGTCCCCGGACACCCGATCCGTCCTAATGCTCAGTAAACACTCTCTTCCTCCCACCTCCCGTTTGACTTCTATCCTGCAGAGAGAAACTGAGGACCCTTTCTCAGCTGGTCCCTCGGGCCCCTCTGGGTCCTCAGGCCCGGCCTGGCCGCGCCCATGTCGGGTGGCCTGGGACCTGCCTTCAGGGGTGTCCTGAGGAAGAAATGAAGAGAGTTACTCCGCAGAGCACCCGGCTTCAGGGCACCTTCATCCTTATTTCCTGCCCCCAATCAAAGAGGCCCCAAGCTGGGACCACAGACCCTTCCCGGCAGCAGGGGTGGCGGCCTTGGGGAGCAGGGCCCACACCTTCTCGAGGCCCGCCTGCTCCTGCCACAGGCCATGGAGGCAGGCGGCTCGCCACCCACCTGGCTGCACCCCTGCCTGCCCACCTCCCACCCGACCCGGCCACCCGTTCAGAGGCGAGCCCAGGCGCCGCGCCCGCCACGTGCACTCTCCTCGCCACGTGCACTCTCACTCCGGGCCCTCGCCTTCCTCCCCTGGAGAGTGCCCTCCCGGCAGGAGACTGACCTCCTCCCCCTGTACTGTCCCGCCCGAGGATGAACTTCCCACGTGGCCCTGCCTGCAGCACAGGAACAAGTGGAGGCACAGTGGACGTTCCCTTCCTGGCCTTGAGGGCAGCTGGCTGCTGTGAACTTTACAGGGGCTCCTCACACTGCAGCGTGCCTTGGGGTGGGGCTGTATGACAGGGAGCCCCCGCACTAGGACCCACTGCTGGGAGGGACTCCCAGACAGAGGCCGGAAGTAGTCACACCCAGAGCGGGAAGGGGGAACACGTTTGTTGGGGCACCCAGGGCAGCAGGCGGACTCAGTGCGGGGTGGAGGGAGGGGGCGGGGCCGCTGCTGGCGGTGGTGGGGTGGGAACCGATTTCCCCGCAGCGGCCACACCCAGACGACCTGGAGCCCCGCCTTTCAAAGGCTACTCTTAAAGGAGTGAACGAGCAGGAATGCCAGAGAAAAAGTTTTGGCTTGGACTCAGGGAGCTCGGCTGCTGCAACACCAAGACCCCTGGCATAGCCCCGCACACACGTGAGCCCGGACACGGCCACACACTGCACATGCCAGGGGCTCCCAGCACACCTGTCCACTGCTGAGTGTGCACAGTCACCCGCAGCAACATACGCGCGCCCTTCTGGGACACGGTGGCAGAGAACACATCTTCCACGCCACCTGGGGGCAGACAGAGCCTGGACGGGGCAGAGCCTGGGGCTTACACGTCCCTCCCAGTGTGTCCCTGGGACTCAGTTCTGACTCTGGGGCCCTCAGGCTCCAGCCCTCAACCCTTCCCAGGTTCCCCGAGGAAAGTCACGTCACTGCCTGAGAAATGAGGGCAGCCGGCCCCTCGTAGGGCAGGTGCAAGGGCAGGGACACAACGGCAGGGACCCAACCGCAGAGACTGAGGGCGGAAGGTGTGATCCAGCAGGGCGACAAGTCAAAGGAAGAGGGGCCGGGCCTGCCTTCCTGGGGGCAGGGGGAGGGGAGGAGTCCGGGCTGGCTGTAGGGCCTGGCACTCAGGGCCCCAGCCGCTGCAGGGCCAACAGCAGGCTGAGCAGCAGCCCGAGGCCCAGCAGGGCGGCGCTGGCCCGCAGCCCCCCGCCGGCCGTGCTGATGTTGCACAGGAAGTTCTGGCAGCAGTAGGTGCCCACAGACGCCACGCCGAGGTTAATGCTGGGGCTGGGGCAGATCGGGGAGCAGCCCTTGTTCAGGGTATGGCCGAAGTCCACCAGTTTCCCTAGGCAGGAAGACCAAGCCGTGAGGGCAAGGGCAGAGGGCGGCAGAGGCAGACACCGGCGCTCACCGATGCCCCGATCCCGGCAGAGGCAGGGACCGTCACTCACCGATGCCGGCGGACGCAGACACCGTCACGCAGTAGTTGTCGGAGTCCGAGCAGATGGTGGGTTTCAGGCAGTAGAAATTACTGTTCTGATTCGTGCAAGAGAAGCACACCAGGGAGTGAGCTGCAGAAGAAGGGGACACGCTGCAGGTCACACCTGTCTCGGGCTGGGGAACCTTCCGGTGACACCCCCTTCCAGGCCTGAGCCAACACCAACACCCAATCATTTGCACGTGTTAACCGAGCAGGTACCACGTTCTGGCTCCGGCTGGAGACCCAGAAAGACAACGAGCGCCTGGAGACCCTGGGCCTGAAGGAACTCCAGGGCCGTCCAAACGCACAGTGACGGTAACCGTGTCCGGGGCAGAACTCGGGGCTCCGGGGGCAGCAGGAAGCAGCACCAACCCGCTGTCCTGGGGGAGAGGGCCCGCTCGGCCTTCTAGAGTAGGTCCCACGGGAACCGGCCAGAGGACCCCTGGGCACCGCTCGGGACAGGAGGTGGACAGAGTCCGGGAGGAAGGCCCAGCTCACCCACGGGCCTGGGGCCCCAAGGGCATCTCACCTCGCTCCACACCCAGAAGGGCAGCCAGCAGCACCGGCAGGAAGACCTTCATTCTAGAGGAGACAGGGGTCCTGTCCGCAGTCTCACGAAGTCAAAGAAACTGGCCCTGCTTGGAGAGATGCCTCGTTGGAGGACGGGGCTTGCCTGCCTCACGCCTCTCTCCTTCCAGCGGAGCCGGAGCCACCAGGCCTGGAGCCGGCTGCACCGCCCCCCCACCCATGTACATGTGGCAGGTGGGCCTGCCAGCCCCCAGCAGCAGCGCCAGCACACAGAGGCTCGTTCGGTTCCATTCCTGACCTACCCCTCACTCGGTCCACACTGCTCCTGGTTGGGACCCTTCCCCAGCCTGTGCTGCCTGCAGCTGGGGCCGGCTCAGGGAGCTCACTGGGCTCAGGACCGAACAGAAAAGGAGGCCAGAAGAGTGGGCCCTGCTCGTGGTCCTGGAGAAGAGGGCATAGTGACCAGCAATATCAGCTAGGCTGCATCCAGAACTTTCCACGAGCCAGCTCCATTCCTGGCATGAGGACCCGGGGGCTGGGTGGGTGCATGAGGCACATCTAGCTGAGCCCCCACCTCCGGCCGCTTCTGCGCTGAGGGCGCCAGGGCTGCGTCCATTCTGTATGTTTCAATGCTGAGGACAGAGAGCCCATGACTGTGGGGTAGTCCCCCATTTCGTGCCTGAAAAGGGGGCGCAGGAGTCTCAGCTAGGTAGACAGGAGTGTGTGGGGGCTGCCTGGTGCCCTACCCCAGGAGGTCGGTGGGGAAAGCGCAGGAAGGTGACCAGCTGGCGTTGGGGCTCTCCGCTAAGCAGGAGGCAAGGTGTGGGAGGAGCCGCCTGGCGCCTTCTGCTGGGGACAGCGACGCGCGGGGGATGGGCATTCGAGGCCTGGAGAGCTAGTTCCCAGGCGCTGGGAGGAAGCATCCCAGGGAGAGGAGAGTACGGCCCAGTCCTGGGTCTGGGCTGACATCCTGGGGTCCCGGGCAGGAGCTGCAGATGTGCGGAAACTGTGCCGAGCCCAGTGGGGGCTCGACCCCAGGCCCAGGCAGTGCGGGGAGGAGGGAGCCTCAGTTTCCTCTTCTACAGAGTACAGTCCGGGCCTGGAGAAGCCCTGAGCTGCTCCCAAGGAAGCTCTGGAATGTACAGCCACCACTGTCCACCGCCAGCCACCCAACGAAACAGGCCCCACCCGGCTGAGTCGACGCGCCGGCTGGAGTGGATGGACAAGAGCAGGGCTGGGCGGAGGGAGCCCCGAGGGTAACCAGTGGGCTTCCGGGCAGCTAGGTCTGGGACCCCCGCGACCCAGACTGCCCACTCCTCCCCCAGGCTCAGGGGCTGATTTCTGACAAACCCAGGCATCCAGTGACTGGGGGCCAACAGCGAAGGAGGAGCTAGTCCTCGCCCCCAGAGACGGGAAGGGGCCAGGTGGGTCGGCGCGGGGGGTGGGGGGGCCTTGGGGGTGGAGGCTCCTAGCACCTCACACGCTTGCATAATCTCTGGCAAACAAGCAGCTTTCACTCCTTCCCTGGGTGGCTCCAGTCCCCGGGATGGGCCACCCGGGAGCGCGCAGTGAATCCTCCCCATCCCGCCGGCCCGCCAGGACCCCAGCTCCCTTTTCGAGTCCGGAAGGCGGCCCCTCCCCAGTCCCCTCCGGAGCGCCGATGGGCCCCCTGCCTGCGCGGCTCTGGGTCACCCGGCCAGGGAGGGCGCCGCGCGGCGGTCTGCGCCCGCTCCAGCCCCGATCTTGGGAGATCTCGGGAGGGCTGGGGGATGGGAGTGGAGGCTCAGCCCCCCGGCACCGGGCCCACCCCTGAGCCCCAGACCCTCCGGCGCCTCTCCCGGCACCCTGCTCGCTCCCCTTACGCTGCGCGGGGCGCCGAAGGGGTCGCCCCTGCTTCCCCGCCAGGTTCCGGGCCCCGCGGACTCACGCGGGGCAGACGCAGGTCCACGGCCTCGCCGAGCTGCCCGAGCCTGGCGCCCGATCGCGCGACAGCCCCGGACTCCCGGCAGCCGAGCGGGCGGGTACGGCAGGCGGAGTCGGTGCTCCCGCGGGCGGGCGGCGCAGGGGCGGGCGGGGGGCGCAGAGGCGGGCAGGGGGCGGAGCCGCCGCTCCATCGGGCGGGGGGTGCACGCGGGGGGCGGGGTTATCCCTCCGGCGGGCTGGGGGCACGCGGGGGGCGGAGCCGACGTTCCTGCGGGCGCGCGAGGGGCGGAGTCAGCGTTGCCGCGGGCGCGGGGAGCCAGGTCGGAGCCCAGGTGGGCGGGGGGCGCGCGGGGGCGGTATAGGCGATCCCCCGGGCTGGGGTGGGAGGCGGCGTTCTGGGGGTGGGCGGGAGACGCGCGCTCAAAGGCCGAGTCAGAGTTCCCGCAACCGGGCGCGGGGGGGCTGGCGCGCCCCCACGCGGGACTCCGAGCCCTGGCCCAGGGAGGTGCGGCTGGTCCCGCCCGCCGGCCCCGCTCGTCCGCACGCAGAGCGCTGGACCTCGCGGGGCCGCGGGGGACGCCAGGCGAGCGTGTGGGGGCGGGGCGGGGGCGGGGCGAGCCCTCTCCGGGGACGGCTCGCGTCCCTGCGGCCGAGGGCGGCGGGAGCGTTTCCGGCCCTGGGGCGGCTGAGGGCGGCGAGGAGCCGGGGACCGTGCGCCTGGCACGCAGCCCCCTCCGCTCCAGGCTCCCTGTGGTCCTCGGCCTCGCCTCGGGGCTGAGCCGTTAGCTCTCCCGTGTTGGGAGGGGGAGGTCGGACGGGGCAGAGGCTGTGGGCCACAGACCCCGGCAGGCGGTCCGTCCTTGCTGGTTCTGGACCCCTTTTTCCTCTGTGGCTGCGCCCACCTGGGCCAAGACACTTAGGCAGGAAGCTCTCAGCCCACCCCACCCCCCGCCCTGCAGCCAGGGGGTCCTCTCACAAAGCCAGCCTGATCTGACCTCCCAGCGCAGAGCCTGGGGGCCCATTGGAATAAAGCCAGCATCCGGGGAGCCTGGGGGGCTCAGTCGTTAAGCCTCCGGCTTCGGCTCAGGTCATGATCTCGCGGTTCGTGGGTTTGAGCCCCGCGTCGGGCTCTGTGCTGACTGCCAGCTCAGAGCCTGGGCCTGTTTCAGTCTGTGACTCCCTCTCTCTCTGACCCTCCCCTGCTCACGCTGTCTCTCTCCTAAAAATAAATAAAACATTTTAAAAAATTAAAAAAGATTAAAAAAAAAAGCCTGGGTGGCTTAGTCGGTTAAGCGTCCGACTTTCGCTTAGGTCATGATCTCGCGGTTCGGGTTCGAGCCCCGCGTCGGGCTCTGTGCTGACTGCCAGCTCAGAACCTGGAGCCTGTTTTAGTCTGTGACTTCCTCTCTCTCTGACTCTCCCCTGCTCACGCTCTCTCTCTCTCTCTCCGCCCCCCCCCCAGAAATAAATGGAAATGTTGAAAAAAGAAAGAAAGAATAAAGCCAGCATCCTTAGCCTGGTGGCAAAGCCTTTCATGCGTTCTCTGGACGCACAGTCCCTGGCTGGACCTGCACCACCCTCTCTGGCGGGGGCAGCTCCCACTGGCCAGGATGGGAGACCAAGCACAGACCACGGGGAGCTGGTGATGCCCACCCGCCAGGGCTGCCGGCCTCCTCCCCTTCTCCCTTCGTCGGTTTCTTCCTCTTCTTGCAGCAACTGCTGCAGTTTGCTGAGTCTCTGCCACTTGCTTGTTTGTGAAATATACTTCACACATTTACAACACACTTCCAGTGGGGCGCTATGGCACCTGACCTGTTCTCTCAGCCTTTCTGGGTGGCACCTGGGTGACAGGGGCGGGGAGGGCCCCAGAAGAAAAGGCTCCTGAACTTTACAGCTGGGGAGGTCGGGGGTGGGGGCTGAGACACAGGGCACAGTGGCTGGGATGGAGCTGCATGGAGGAGGGACCCCGTAATGGGACCGGGCACTTGGGAGAGGTCTGGGGGTGCATTAGGCCCCATGTGAGTTTGCAGGGTGGGGTGCGAGTGGGTGCACGTGTGTGCGTGTGTATGCGTGTGTGTGTGTGTGTGTGTGTGTACGTGTGTGTGTGTTTCCCCCCCACAGTTTCAGGATCAGGGTCAGACCTTGCCTAGTTTTCTGTAACATCCAAATGATGTGGAATAGATCTGTTTGGGAAGGTTTTGGGGGCTCTTTCCTTGGAGGCTGAAGGTGGGGCTCTGGGTGTGTCACAGAGCCAAGGAGTGGTGACATCTGCGGGGTTCCATGCTCCCCAGGAACAGGCAGCAGGCCATAGCTCTTGGTTACCCCTCTGGATCTTACCTCTGGAGCGCAGGACGCGCGCCTCGGTGGGCCTCCTCATCCTTTCCCCTTGCAGCCCCTTGTTCATACCAGTCTCAGCTTTGGGCTTTCCTGGAAGGGGGAGTGTGAAGTTCCTTTGGCACATGGGCCCCGTGCCCACCTTCCTGGAAGGGAAGTGGATGAATCTTGGTCCCCACAAGAGACATACCTTTTATCCTGGCATTGTCCATCATTTGGGTATGAGCCACTTCCCTGTAGATTCCCTCCGGCAGGTCAGCCCTTGAGGACAGGGGAATTTGTGTGCCCAGCACCCAGACCGCCTCTGGCCCGTGGTGGGTGCTCAGCAAGTATTTGTGGGTGAAAGCACAAGTGGGCTCTGCCCCATTCAAGACAGGGCTCTGGGATTCAGAGGGCTCTTGTGAGTTTGAACAACAATTCGCAAAATGCCCTCAAGGTCACTGCCACACGTCAGCCATAGAACTCAAATGTCCTTGGAAAAATGCCAGACTCAAATCTGAACACACGTGGCCAAGCCAGGGGTTTGTGCGGCGCGGATGGTATCATCCGGGGAGTCCTTTGGGTCCTCCGATCCCCTTGGTCTCCCATGCTTGATCTCAGTATGCAGCCCAGTGGGGCAAGTGTGGCCACGGCCTCAAACCCATTCCTCCCGAAAGAGACCCCACATCCAGGGGCTTGGCATACCCAGGAGCTACCGGCCAGGTGTTCCCTGGGCCCAAAGTGGTGCCAGGAGGGTTCCTCTAATAGCCCTGCCTGCCCGTGATGGACCCACTCACGCTCCCTCCTTCAATCCTAAACTCTGGGAGCCCGCGCCCCACCGGGGCGGCCGGGTACGTGTCCACCTGCCCGACGGTCTGCTGTGTCTGTGGATACCTCTGCCTCTCCTCCCGCTGCCCTTTCTGGGCCCTGCCAAGAACTCTGGGCTTTGCAGGGGCGCCTGGGTGGCTTAGTCGGTTAAGCGTCCGACTTTCGCTTAGGTCATGATCTCGCGGTTCGTGGGTTTGAGCCCCGCCTCGGGCTCTGTGCTGACTGCCAGCTCAGAGCCTGGAGCCTGTTTTGGTCTGTAACTCCCTCTCTCTCTGACCCTCCCCTGCTCATGCTGTTTCTCTCTCTCTCCTAGAAATAAATAAAAATATATTAAAAAAAAAAAAAAGAACTCTGGGCTTTGCAAACTGACTGTACCTTTCCTGGGTCAGCTCCCCCCGCCCCCCCAAACCAGCACCAGCACAGACGGCTTTCTCTTTCCCTGTTCTAGTTCGTCCTACCTCTGGTTGGGCAGATGCTGTCCTGAGGAGGGTCCAGTGGGTAGAGGGAGATGGGTGCAGCCTTGGTGAGATGCCCCCCACAGGGGCACTCCCTATGACCAGTGCCTTTCCATCCTGCAGAGGGCCCGGTCCCCAGTGCAGCTCACTCCGGCCGGCACCCACCGCCCCACCACAGGCCTGCCGGCTCCAGGGTCCCCACGCTGGCCGGCTGGTCCAGAAGGCGCTGCCGCGACCGCTGAAGGAATGAGCAGGTGAGCCGGGGAGCGAAGCGGCCAGAGAGTACGCACAGCGCAGAGGCCCAGAGACTCCCGCGCGGACACCATGTGGCGTCCCCCCGAGCGACCCACCCTCCCGCAGTCAGGCACATTTAGATTTCCAGCCTTGGTTCCCCAGGCCCCTCCGGAGCCCGGAGACCGGACGGCCAGCACTGGTGAGTACTTCGGAGGCCTCTGGTCAGCGATGCTGAGGGCAGCTGGCAGGCGCCCTGGGGCGGTGGCTTCTCCTAGCCAGGGTGTGGGGGCCCAGCAGGGGAGGGGCTGCGGGTGCTGTGCCTCCCCCAGGGTGTACGGGAACCTTTCCCACTCACGCTCTCTGGG
Organism: Proteles cristata cristata; assembly: GCA_017311185.1. Taxonomy (NCBI): domain Eukaryota; kingdom Metazoa; phylum Chordata; class Mammalia; order Carnivora; family Hyaenidae; genus Proteles; species Proteles cristata. Next base: position 517,889 of record JAESUZ010003089.1, read on the forward strand.
GAGTTTTCTCCTGGCAGGGATTGCTGAGGTTTGGGTTACGGCCCTTTGAGTTTGGGGAGGGGCACATTTGCTGCTGGATGCCTCCAGGTCCTGTCCAGGGTCTGGAGCCAGGTGTGGGCGGGGTCAGGCAGGTCCGGGAGAAACTAGCAGGAACCTGGCTTGGGGTGCTGAGTCTGGGGAGGCGGCTGTGGGGTGCAGGTAGCGTAAAAGGTGCCGTTTTCTAGCGCTGGGCCTTCTCGGTGGGAGAGAGAAGTGCCCTCCCCGCCCCGGTGTGGCGGCCTGCCCTGGTGGCCTGCCCGTGGGTGCTGTTCCAATGCTACTGGCAGGTGCTGGCCTCCTCAGGCTCCAGCATCAGCCTCTCAGTGGCCCTGGGCTCCCGCCTGGAGCTGCCCACCCACCCCGGGGCTTAGGGACCCCTCCTGCTCAGGTCCCTGCTTAGGAGTCCTGCGGGGACGTGTGCAGAGCCCCGGAGCCTTGGGCTGGGCCCTGCAGGCCTTTGCCACTCTGGGGCTGAGCTGGGTTGGAGGCCAGGCCGTGTCTGGCAGTGGGAGCTCAGCGTGCGAGGAGAGCAGCCCAAGGGGCTGGCAGCTGCTGTGCAGCTCTGTACCCCTGCCTTACCTCTCTGGGCCCACACCTCCCAGTGGAGCCTCAGCACACCCCTCTCAGGCTGGCTCCCGCTTCTCTCAGAGAGCAATCCAGAACAATCCGAAGCGCTAGTGTGGTTGTGGTTTCAGAGCAGCGGCTCGGACCACAGGCTCTGCTCATCTTTTAACATGCCACCACCCCAGGGCCTTTGCACAGCCATTCCCAGTCCCGGAACAGGAAGTCGCTACAGACCTCTGTGGGCTGCACCCCGCTTCTCTGTTCAAGTGCCCATATCGGGGAGCCCTCTCCCCTCCTGCCACTCCTCCGTGACATCCAGTACTGCCTGGCAAGTACTCGGTGCTCGGTGAATACCCAGGCGAGTACACTTGGATGGGAACACAGCCTGAGAACTGGTGTTGTGGCTTAGAAGTGCTGTGTGGGAGGGGACAGCACTGCGGCCGGTGGGGGGGGTTTGCGGGAGGGAGTGCAAGGGAAGGGGTGTGGGGGCCACAGGCCACGCTCCTTCACACAGCAGACTGCAGGCTTCCGGGGGTCACGACCTAAGACCCTCAAGTGGCCTTGCGCCGGCTGGGCGGGGCCCCTGGGACTGCCTGCGGGACCCTGAGGGGAAGCAGACTCCGAAGGGCTCCCGGGTAGCACGTGGGAATCAGTCACAGGATTTGTCACGCAGCCCAGCCAAGTCCCCTCACCTAGATGACGGCCGCCCCAGGACAACGGACAAGTTAAGGATCTTGAGAGTGAAAACTTTCTTTTATCTTTTATGATTCTCCAGGTTAAGGAGATAGGGAAGCGGGCGGCGGCGGAGCTGGGGTCGGGGACCGGAGGCTGATGTCTGTGACGGCAGACGGAGACACAGGGCAGGGCCTCCCTTACACCCGGGGTACCTGGAAAGACACCACCACCTATTTGGAAAAGGCCTGGCCCCGTCTCTGCGAGGCACTGATCCGCCAGACCCCGCGCCCCACCGAGTCCGGGCCCTGCAGCGGGTTGCGCAGCCCCTGCTGGGGGCCTCCTGCTCCGGGGTGGGGGCCTGCGGAGCCTCCCTCTCTCAGCAGCCTTAGGGCTGCACCCTGTCCCGGGTGCTAGTGGGGAGCCGGGTTCGCAGGGGGCCACCAGCTTGGGTCAGACCTTCGGCCCGAGGGCTGCCTGCCCACCCTGTAGCCAGCTTCACCCTCCCTCCGCCCACCCCTTCCCCCAGCCCTGCGGGAGCCTGCCTCCCCTCCCCACCTCCGGCTCGGCCCCTCCCTGTTTCCCTGCGGGGGGCCGCAGGGGGGGGCGCGAGGCGGTGGGGGGGCCACGAGGCGGGGGCCGTGCACCCCAGCGGCTCTGGTCCGTCTGGTCCAGCTGGGTCTCCGTGTTCCCGGACACTCCGTGGATTCACTCACACAGTCTGGGGACGAGCCAGCGTCATCCTTTCCCGCTGTCCCTGCCCCGGGCCCGGGTCAGGACCCTTCGGGCTGGCCCAGCAGATCTCCCCAGATTTTGGGTGGTGACGGTGTGGGAAACAAAGGCAAAAGAGAAAATTAAATTCCCTTCGAGCCCACAGCCCAAGTCCTCAAAACGGGCAGAGTGACATTCCTGTAGGAGCTCAGCTGCCTCAATGAGGACACTTTGCTCAGGGCAAGAGACAATCTTACCCTGACCCCCCAGGATCCTCTAAGTCTACTCTCACACATAAAAATTCCTTTGGAAACGTCCTTTATCTCTACCCCCAGGATATATGCCGGGAATCATACTCCCAGGATATGACTCCGATATGCATCTGAAGGGTCTGGTGACAGCGGTTTTACTAAACAGTAGTACGGGATTCCGCCCTAACAGCTGCCCCCCAAGGTCCCCAAGGTCCTGGAAACCTTGCTTCCAGCGCTCCTTACAGCCTCGCTCTGTCCCTGACCCCCTCCCAACCCGAAGGTATGTAATCAGTCACCGGTCACAACCCCAGGGCAGCCCTTCCTGCCCACGGGTCCTGTCCCTGTGCTTTAATGAAATCACCTTTTTACACCGAAGATGTCCGGAGAGCTCTTTCTTGGCCGTCAGCCCCGGACCCCCCACAACAAAACCCCATCATTGGGGTGCCCCCCCCAAGAAATCTGCTTCAAGTGAGGCAAGGGGCCCTGGGGGGCGGGAAGGGCCCTCCGTGGGGAAAACTCTCCCCACCTCCGCGCCCTGTCCAGCTCCCTGCGGCTCTGGCTGGTGGGTGCTGGGGGCCCACTTAGGTGGGAGGGTGTGTGTGGCCGAGTTTCTCCAGCTCCACCTGGCAGGCGAGGACCGGCCGCTGCCAGCCCGTCCGAGGGGCAGGAACAAGCCGCCTGTGGTCCCTGGGAGCCGGGGCAGCTGGCGGCTGGCGAGCCTCTCACACAGACAGAGCCTCGCTCCAGCTTTGGCTTCCACATGAGCCTAGAGGCCTTGGGGCCACCAGGGGGGCTGCCTGTAGGAGGAGGCTTCCTGGGCTGTGATGGCCTGGCCTCAGCGCCCTGTCTTCCTCCAGGCTGGCTCTCGAGCTCCATGGGCCTTGTGCCCCTCAGTGGCAGCCACGCTCAGCCGGCAGGGCGGCAGCAGGAGCCCAGGAAGCCCGTCACCTCTTGCAGACTCGCCTCTTTGTAAAATCCCTGCCAGGAAACGCTGGAAACTCACCCCGCGGGCGCGTACCAAGTGGGAAAGGGGGGGAGCTGGGCTGCCCTCAGCCCAGGAGGTAAGGATGGAGTCCGCCCTTCCAAGAGAGGGCGGCTTCCTGGGGGCCCCAAATGCACCAGCTCTGCCCCCGCCTCTCTCCCCACACCCTGCCACCGCCTGCCCCTCGACCCCTCAGGTGACTCCTCTCCCTCCCGGGAAGAGAAGGGAAGGGGGAGGCGGGCGGAGGAGTGGGGAGGGGAGGGGTCCCCCAGCCCCGCCTCCTGCGGGAAGGGAGGGCAGGATGAGCTGGTGGCTGTAAACACTCCCGCGGGTGCTCTCTTGAAAGGACTTCCCGGGAGGCCCCCGCGGGAAGGGACACAGGACGGGAGGCCTTTGAAAACTGGCTTCGTCCAAACCGCACTTAGTCGCTTGGGTCCTGACGACCCTTTGAACCGTTCACACAGCTCAGGGCTTTGGTCTGGCAAGGGGAAGGGGCTCCCTTGAGTTCCCGACACCCCCAGAGCCAGGCCTTAGCCTGGGCCCGGAGGATTCTCTCTGGTGGGATTCAGGCCGCAGCCCTGCCCCTTCCTGGGGGACCAGGAGCCTCCCCACCCCTCCGGGAGGCTGGTGCCTTAGTGAGCGCGCTTTTCCATGTTTTGGACCCAAATCCTGTACGTATACGTTATAACCAGTATGTATAAATCCTCCCAACGTGGGGCACTCGGTATTTTCTATTCTACCCAGTTCCCTCTCGCTCCACTCTGTTTTTTATTTTAAAAACCTAATCGAAAGCCGCTGTTGCTGATTTCGCAGCCGTCTGGAAGGCACCACAGAAGCCTGGTTAACGACACGTACTTTTCAGGAGGCTTCTGGGCCTTTCTTAGAGGAAACCGAGTTGCCTAAGTGACGGAAGCGTCCCGACTGTAAAGGACATGGAATGTCAAGTGCAGATGAACTCGATCCGAGCTGCGGAAGCGGCGCCTGGGCCCGCTGTGAAGTGCCGGTGCCTCCCTGGTCCCCTGGGCGCCCCCGCCCCCCCTCCCCCCGGCGGTCCCCTGTGCCCGCGCCCCGCCCCCCGGCTGCCCAGGCTCCTGGATCAGCAGCGCAGAGGGGGTCAACTCCCGGTCTGGGGCAGGAGGCAGGGGTGTGGGGGGCGAGCCTCGCGGGGCGGGGGAGGGCAGAGAGGCTGAGGGGGGGGTGAGGCAGGGAGCGGGTGAGACGCCCAGGAGGAAGGGGAGCCCCGGGACCGCGCGCGCGGGCGCGAGCCTCCGCGGGGTGCGCGCGCACACGGGGGCATGAGCAGCAGTACCAGCACGTGCCTGCAGGGGGAGACAGGCGCGAGCACATAACCCACCGCAGCCTCCCCGCCTGCCCTCCCGGGAGGGGTGCGCCCCCTCCCCCGTCTCACAGCCCTCGCTGGAGAAAACGTGCCCTCGTGACGCCCTTCGCCGCGCTGGAGGCGCACTGCAGTCGTCCGAGGGGAGGCGGGCTGTGGTGCGCGTGCAGGGCCTGCCCCGGGCCCAGGCCGGGGGCGGGCGGCCCCTGCGCGGCGGGAGAGGGTGGCCGTGCCCCCCAGCACCCGCCCTCCTCGGTGCTGGCTGAGCAGCGTCGGTCGACGAGGTGCGGGGTGACGGCGGAGTGGTGCGGAGCCCGCGGCCAAGGAAGAATTCTTGAGGACGGTCTTGGTGCAAAAAGGTGATTTTGTTAAAGCCCGGGGACGGGACCCGTGGGAGGAAGAGCTGCCCTGGGGTGTGGCAAGTGCCTCGTTACGTACCCGCCGTTCGGGAGGGGGTCAGGGGGAGAGTAAGTCTCTCAGGTGCTTTGGAAGCAAGGTTTCCAGGACCTTGAGGGACTGGTGTTGCTGGGGAAACGCCATTTATTACCGTTTCATAAACCTCACTCACGAGACCCTTCAGATGCATATCGGGGGCCGTAAGCTGGGAGTATGATTGCGGGCATGTGTCCTGGGGCAGTGGAAATAAAGCAAGTTTCCAAAGGAATTTTTATACGTGAGAGTAGACTTACAGGATCCAGGCGGCAGGTGGGGGGCGGGGGTCAGGAAAATGTTAAGCCAAGGTTCCCTTTTGCCCCCAGCAAAATGTCGTCATCAAGGCAGCTAAGCTCCTAGAGGGAGGTCACTCTGCCAGTTTCAAGGACTAATCAATAGACTAGGCAGTAAGGGAATTTAATTTTTCATTTTCCTTAGTTTCCCCCATCGCCATGGCAAGCACTTAACCCCCTTTCCTTTGTTCTTGGGCGGCCAGGAGCGTCTGAAGAACGTCACCGGGTCGGGGAGGGGGGTGCTAGCTTGTATTTTGCCCTCAGCTCACCCCATGCTCCGTCACCATATGCCCCCTGAAGAATTTTGACCCTCAAATGTTTCCGGTTGTTGAAGGTGGAAGGTCTCATCTCCTGCAGCTCCTTTCTGCTGAGTAGGGGCGTAGTGCCGTCCCCAGCTCTGTGGGTCGGTGGGGATCAGGTGGGGATGCAGGGAGGCGTTAGGAAAAGCGGAGGCAGATGAATCCGGCAGGGACAGCAAAGTGGTGTCTGCGTGAGGATCATGTGTCGTGAGTAGTCACTGTAGGCTGTTGCAGGATTCTCTCAGAGAGTCGTGACACCGAGGCTGTTCTTCCCAGGAAGCAACTTCATTCGGGCTGGCACCGCTCAGTTGGGTTCGTACCCGAAGAACTGAGCGGCCCACATCACGTGGCATAGTTTTTTTATACATTTTCTATTTCTTTGTCTCCCATATATGGTGACGCACATAAACATGCAGTCTGATTAAGTTGTCTCAGTTTAGAGGAACACGGGGGATGTCGGCAGCTGGACCCATATCTAGGTGACCTTGAAGTCTTCTCTCCTCTCTTCTTCATTTTTTTCTCTCTCCTTAGGGAGGGGTTCCTACCACATTCCCCCCTTTGATGCTCGGACCCCTCTATTTTGGGTCAAAGAGCATCATCTTGGCTTAGAGGTTTATATTTCCATAACATCATTACATGAGCAGCAGTTTTTCTCTCAACCATAGTCTCAGTGAGACTGGAGACTGATCGTATCATCAAGGGAGCCAAGCCGGGTGCGAGCAAGGGTCCTCCCAGAGTTAGGAGGACAGTACCTACGAGGGCTTTGAATCCCCCGAAAACCATCCTCCAAATAACTCCCTGGGGCTCCGACCGTTCTGGGTCTGGACTGGGACAGGAGCAACCGTTCTCATTCGATCTGTGATCTCCTCTAGGACTTTTCCCTCATCATCTGTCTGTAGGCAGCGGTTGCTCAGGTTGAATTTTCCACAAGCACCACCCTCAGAAGCAAGCAGGTGATCTAAGGCCAGGCGATTTTGGTAGATGGCATCGCGCATTTGGGTTTGCTGCTTAGCTAGTAAGTTTCATTGGTTATAATTTCTGCAACTGCTTGTAGCCAAATTATGCAGTTTAGCATATAAATGGGGGTGCGGTAGCCCCGAGACCCATCCTCGGCCCAGGTAGCAGGGCCGTAATAATGAATTATCCGCTTGGGAGGCCATTCATCATCTTTCCAGTTGCCAATTTGCAAGGGACACCACTTCCTTTGAACTTTCCTATCTCCCTACATTTGAACTCCCAGATGTTCTCCTTCTGCAAGTGGGAGTAGGAAGAAAGCTGGGCCCCAGCACACGTGACCCTGACCAGCTGGGGCAAGCTCCGCCGATCCAATAGCAAGAAGTAAAGCAAAAGTTGCAATAATAGTGAGAGACAAGGGGTGACAGTGCATTACGGTAAGAGGCAGATGTAGGACATAAGGACAGTCTAGTTATTTCCCTGGACCGGCGGTTCCTCAAGCTTCCGCCGTGCGCAGATGAGTCAGCTTCCGGAGTGACTGACGCAGGGCTGTCGTCTCCCGTTGGAGTCTCCGCTGTGGCAGCTCGCTTCTCCCGTCTGGTCAGCTCCCACGGCGTGGGCAGATCAGGAACGCACTCCCAGTGCCCGGATGCCGGCTTCGCTCTGCTGTGGTGAAGCCAGGGACCCACCTCGGCTACTTTTACTGCAGTGAGGGTGGACAAAATGACAGTAAGCGGGCCCCTCCACAGGGGTTTGAGTGGTTGGACATTCCACTCCTTTTCCCATACAGCATCTCCTGGCTCAAAGGAGTGAGCATCTGCGGTCAGACTCACAGGCAATCGTTCTTTAACCCATCGGTGTAGAGTGGCTAGAGTAGAGCCCAGAGCCTGCACTGCTGCCTTAGGGTTAAATTGCCTATCTCATTTAAGTCTCCTCTTATCCCTTTAATAATTGGGGGAGGGCGCCCATAAAGGATTTCATAAGGGGAAAGCCCCGTTTGCTTATTGGGGCTGCACCTGACTTAACAAGGCTACTGGCAACACCTGGTCCCAGCGCGGGTGGGTCTCCCGGCACAGTTCACTTCATCGTAGCTTCAAGGTTCTGTTCATCCGTCCCACCTTCCCGGAGCTCTGGGGTCGGGGTGCCGTGTGTGACTTCCGGGTTATCTTAGCCCCTTTGCCCAGCTGCACCACCTCAGCCACGAACGCTGGCCCGTTATCTGAACCCATAGTGACAGGGATCCCAAATCTTGGGATAATTTCCTTGAGAAGTCGGGCCACTTCATGTGCCTTTTCTGCCCGGGTAGGGAAAGCCTCTACCCAGCCTGAGAAAGTACATACAAACACCAACAGGTATTTACATCCCCGAACCCGGGGGAGCTCCGTGAAGTCCACCATCACATTTTCAAAGGGGGCTCCCCCTACACTCTGTACCCCAGGGGCGGCCTTGGGCCCCTGACGTGGGTTGTTTCGGGCGCAGGTTTCACGTTGCTCACCTGCCACTCGGGCTGTGCTGGAGAGCCAGGGATGTAAAAATACCGGCTTAACGTTGTTTCAAGGGCTGCCCGCCCGATGTGAGTTTCCTGATGGAACTGCTTAACAGAGGCTGGAGCGAAGGCCTCAGGAATCGCTACTCGGCCGTCTTCACATTTCCACCATCCACCTGGGAGGTAGTTGCCACTCTCAGTCTTAAACCAAGTACTTTCATGGTGTGAGTAATGAGGGTCCCGCTCTGTCGGTGGGTTAGGGAACAGTGCAGCCGGTAAAGCCGCTGATTTTATGGCTCCTTCGGAAGCTGCCAGCTTTGCCTCTCGGTCAGCCTTTTGGTTTCCCAGTGCAGCCGTGGTGTCCCCCCTTTGATGTCCCCGGCAGTGCATGACTGCCGCACTTTTAGGGGCCCACACGGCATCTAAGAGTTCAAGGATCTCCTTACCATATTTTATGTTCTTCCTCCTGAGTTTATTAGACCCTTCTCCTTATATAAGGCCCCATGTACGTGGAGAGTGGTGAAAGCGTATTTAGAGTCTGGGTATATATTAACACGTATCCCTGATGCCAGTTGGAGAGCTCGGGTTAAAGGAATTAGCTCTTCCTTTTGTGCCGAAGTCCCCTTCAGCAGGGCCTCTGCTTCAATGACAGAGTTGAGAGTCAGCACGGAATATCCTGCAAGACATTCCCCCCTTTCTATAAAACTGCTACCGTCACTGAAATATTCAGCGTCGGGGTCTTTGAGAAGCTGGTCCCGCAAGCCTGGTCTGCTGGAGACCCCTCGTCCGTGACTTCAATGCAGTCATGGTCTGGCTGGCCTGGCCCGGCAGGCAACAGGGTCGCAGGGTTCAAGGTCCGCACTACTTCTGGGTGAAGGCGCGGATTCTCACATCGCATCCCTGATACCTGACCGTCCTGGCGTTGGTGAGCCAGTATTGTCCTTTGTATTCCAGTAATGTTAATACCGAGCGTGGCACTCGGACTGTTCATTCCTGTCCCACAGTTAACTTGTCAGCCTCAGACACTAAAAGGGCTGTGGCTGCTAGTGCCCGTAGGCAGGGGGGCAGCCTTGGGCCACAGAGTCAAGTTGCCTGGAGAGAGACGCCACCGGGCGATGCCATGATCCCAACATCTGAGTCAGCACTCCCACCGCAATACCAGTGCGCTCATGGACATACAGAAAGAAGGGCTTGGTCATGTCCGGGAGCCCTAAACCAGGCGCATGAGTAAGTGCACGCTTTATTTCCTCGAAGGCCTTTTGGTGCACGGACTCCCACACCAGGGGTTCCCTTTCTCCCCACTTTGTAGCCTCATAGAGGGGTTTTGCCAGGACTGAAAAGTGAGGTATCCAGATCCCACAGAAACCTGCAGCCCCGAGAAACTCTCGAACCTGGTGATGGGTTGTGGGAGTCGGGATAGAGCAAACGGCCTGCTTTCTCTCTGGGCCGAGCTGACGCTGCCCCTGAGACAGGTGGAAGCCAAGATATTTAACCCTTTCTTGGCAGATCTGGGCCTTTTTACCCGAGGCCTTGTAGCCGGCTTTCCATAGGAGGGTAAGGAGCTGCCGAGTCCCTTCCACGCAACCCTCCCGGGACTTTCCAGCTAATAGCAAGTCATCCACGTCCTGAAGTAGGACACAGTCATATTGATCTGCTGCTAAGTCAGAGGCTAATGCTGTGCCAAAAATGCTTGGGGAGTTTTTGACCCCTTGAGGTAACCTAGTCCAAGTTAATTGGCCCCTGTCACCATTTAGGGTCCTCCCATTGGAAGGCAAAAATCAATTGGCTCTGAGGGGCCAGGCGGATGCAGAAAAAGGCATCCTTAAGGTCCAAACAGGTGAAGAAAGTGGCTTCGGCAAGAATGAGCCCCAGAAGTGTATAGGGGTTCGGGACCACTGGGTGTATGGTGACAGTCACCTGGTTTACTGCTCTCAGGTCCTGAACTGGCTGGTAGTCATCTGTGCCTGGTTTTTGAACAGGCAAGAGGGGTGTGTTCAGGGCAACTGGCACAGCCTGAGGATCCCATACTTTAAAACTTTTTCCAGGTGCTTCTGGATCCCGACCTGTCCCTTGCGAGGGATGAAGTACTGTCTCTGGCGGGTGGGCTCTGCCCCAGGCTTTAGTGCAACAACCACAAGGGGGTATGTTTCGTGCCAGTCCTGGTGGGTCATCTTCAGCCCGCACCCCTGGGACCTTAGAAGGAAGCTCAGGCACCAATTGCGGTTTTTCCTTGAGGCTATAGAGACGCCATTCCTCCCCCTGGGGAATGGTGAGAGTGATAATCTTTGCCTCTGGTTTTCGGAGGGTTAGAGTAGCTCGTCCCTGGGAGTTGAAAGTGATCTGGGCTGTAGTTTTCCCAGTAGGTCACGGCCCATTAGAGCCACAGGGCAGTCAGGGAGGTACAGATGACTTCGTGGCCACCTAAACTGCATCGTCAGGGTAACAGGAAGGGACGACGTATCTGATCGCCTGTGGCCCCCACGATGGTGGCTTGTTTCCGTGAGAAGGGGCCCACGGGTCGGGTCACTGCTGAGTGCTCTGCTCCAGTATCTCCCATAAAGTCAATGGGTCGGCCCCCCACCTTCATTCTGACCATGGGCTGCCGGGGGCCTAGCAAAATAGAGCCTGGTCTGTCCTAGTCTTCTGCATAGTCCTCCGTGGCTAGCTCCCCAAAATCATTCTTTGGGGCCCCATGAGGCTGCGGGGTCGGCTGGTACTGGTCCTGGACCACGTGGCCCCTTTTTTTTCTGCTTAGGACCTTGCTGAGAATCGTCCGGTCGCTGGGGGCACCCACCTTTCCAGTGGCCCTCCTGACGGCACAAAGCACACTGATTCCAGCCTAGTTTTGACCTAGGGCGAGACCCCCTCCCCGCTGCTCTCCTTTTCTGGCCTTGGCCCTTTCCCTGCGGGGCTTTCTTCTGGGGGAGTCTTGACTGCTCCCCCAAGGCGGCAGCTAACAAGTCTGCCTGTTTTTGCATCTCTCGGCGGTCTTCTGTCTCTGCTGCCTGGTCACGGTTAGCGAACACCTGGGTCGCTACTTCTAGCAACTGACTGGTATTCATGCCAGTGAAACCTTCTAGTTTCTGCAGCCTGCGCCGAATATCTCCCTGGGCCTGGCCTACGAAAGCCGCATTAATCATCTGCTGGTTGGAGGGGTTTCTTCAGGTTCTCCTGACTGTATGGGCTTTTTAACCTCTGACCGGTATTTGGAGGCAGCCGTGAGGTGAGCCAGGATTACTTTAGAGCTCTCTTCAGTACAGACTTTTAGCCAAAGAGGCCAGGACAGGACCAGGTCTTGCCAACAGTCAATATAAGGAGATTGGTCAGGGTGGCCCGGGTCCCCTGCAATGACCCTGAACACTCGGCCAACTGGTTCCTCATCCAGTGAGCCCCGGGAGGGCCAGCCCACCCCGAGCGATGGCCAGTCAATTTCACAGAATGTCCGGAGCTTCTCGGGAGTTAATTTTACACCATAATTTCTTGAATATCCCTTTTTGAAATTCCTCAACATACACTCTAGGGGAGTCGGTTTACTCTGCTTTCCACCCATTTCCTCCCCCTAACAGACGACTTTCACGCACAAGAAGAGGAAGATCAGAGAAGGAGGGGGACCAGGTTGGAAAGGACGCACACCCGCTCTGTCCGTTTCTGGCCGCTCTCCTCTCGGAGATATTTCAGGCTCCTCCTAGCATTGGCGGGTTCAGTTTCAATCCCTGACCCGGATCAGACTCCCGAGGAAGTCTGACGCCGCTGTAAGCCGTATGAGGTCGCCACGGAACCGCGGATCGGGACTCAACACTCGCTTCGGCCCTTGGTCAGGTGGGAACTTTCCTGTTGTGTCTCAGTCACACACATTCACACAACGACTCCAGCCCAGCGCCCTCCATCCAGCGCCTTAGAGTCGCAGCTTCGTTCCTCTTCCCTTGTGGACTTACTAGTGCAACTCTGGGAGGTGATCAGGCTCCCCTTCTGCCTCTGAGGGGCAGGTCCCCCAAAACGAACCCGGGTTCTTACCATTCAGATGGACGGCGCTCCTGAAGCTGGTTCCTGGGCCTCGGGTTCCGTTAGCGCACACAGGGCCCTCGCCCCAGCTCCCGGGACAGGCTGGTCCCCTACAGATCAAGAGGTCCGCTGGCGCCAGGGGAGGTTGCCTCTCCCGGCGCTCCGAGGCTCCTACCCCGGTGGCAAGGGGGTGGAGATGCCCCGTCTCCGAGTCCCGGGCGAGGCCCCAGGCAATGTTGCAGGATTCTCGCTCTGAGAGTCGTGACACCGAGGCTGTTCTTCCCAGGAAGCAACTTCATTCGGGCCGGCACCGCTCAGTTGGGTTCGTACCCAAAGAACTGAGCGGCCCACGTCACATGGCATAGTTTTTTAATACATTTTCTTTGTCTCCCATATATGGTGACGCACATAAACATGCAGTCTGATTAAGTTGTCTCAGTTTAGAGGAACACGGGGGATGTAGGCAGCTGGACCCATATCTCTCTTCTTCATTTTTTTTTCTCTCTTCTTAGGGAGGGGTTCCCACCCAGGGGTGCATGAGAAGTCACTGTAGGGGTGCGGTCTCGGCAGCAGGCAGACAGACACGGGAGAAAACAGCGAAACAACCCGAATAACTAGCAAGATGAGCTCGAATGAAGCTTCTTTGGTAGTTGACAAGAACCTTCAGTCCGGGAGTTGAACCTATCACTAAGGGAAGGACAGGGATTGCTTAAAGCACCAGCTGGAGTATTCAGGTCAGTTAGAAACCCAGAGAAATTTGTGTGGTCACCTGGGGTGTATACACGGCATTTTTAAAAAATGTTTTTTATTTCTTTTTGAGAGAGAAAGATAGAGATAGCATGAGCAGGGGAGGGTCAGAGAGAGAGGGAGACACAGAATCTGAAGCAGCTCCAGGCTTTGCATGACCTGAGCCGAAGTCGGACTCCCAACCGACTGAGCTCCCTAGGCTCCCCGAAAACTTTCTATTTTGAACAGAGAGAAAAGCAGAATTTTAACCTTATACCAGTGCACTTTTATTTTTTAATTTTTAGAAATTTTAAGTTTTTTAATGTGTATTTGTTTTTGAGAGCACAGGCACACACGCACGCATAAATGGTGGAGGGGCCGAGAGGGAGGGAGACACAGAATCCGAAGCAGGCAGCTATTACCCTATTACCAGTGTACTTTTAAAATCCATTGCAACCTTAGTCCATCCCAAGCACACATAAAATCCAAAGATTTCCCTTCATGAACCTTCTACAACTTTCCTTTGCCTTCAAATGTTGTCCCAAGTCATTTCTCTCCAAACGACCAGTCTCCTTAGGATAAAATTACTTTCTTTAACCTTCAACAAAAAATGTATTTCCATATCTTTCTTACACATCTCCCACTTTCCTACATACAGAGTTGCTTTCCTTATTTTCATCAGTCTTAAGTACACTTAGGAGAATTTTGACTTAGAAACCTTAGTCTCCAACGAAAACTTAGGAACCAATCATAAACTTTCATGCCAGAGTTCTTTAGGTGGCAAATTCATGAATCAATTAACACAAAGCATGTTTTTCAATAGACCTAAATAGTCTTAGTTTCTCTGCAGTAAGTCAAAGACAGATAACCTTATGTTTAGTAATCCATGCTTTAGCACCTCATTCTATTTGGAAAAGATCTAGATGTCCAATGAATTTCCTCTCATTTCTCGTGCAAACTAAAGTTTCAGGTTACCAGGAGCGCCTGAGTGACTCAGTCGATTAAGCGTCTGACTTCGGCTCAGGTCATGATCTCGCGGTTCGTGGGTTCGAGCCCTGCGTCAGACTCTGTGCTGCCACCCAGCTCAGAGCCTGGAGCCTGTTTCAGATTCTGTGTCTCCCTCTCCCTCTGACCCTCCTCTGCTCACACTGCCTCTCTATCCCTCTCTCAGAAATAAATAAAACATTAAAAAAAATTCAAAGTTTCAGGTTACCAAAGACATTGAAAGATATCTTAACACTTACCCATGAAAGCTTTGAGACAGACAAAATTAACCATTATTTTAAGTCATCTTTTTGCTAATAAATTGCAATAGGATAACATGAGTTTATTTGCCCTTTAGTAAACCTTGGTAAAATAAAAGTTTTAGATTTAATGCTGATAACTCTAAAGACAGGTCTATCCTAATTAAACCAGCAAACTTAGATTAATTTAAACAAATATGTTCCACTTGGGTCCACTTAAAAGATAATCTGCTCCCCTTTGTCAGTTTTTGCCTGGGACACTAGTGGGGAAATCTGAAGTGGGTGGTCAATGGGGGCGCCCTTTGCTCCTTGACCTTGAGGGTGGGAGGAGGAGCTAGGGCTGCCCGAGGCACTTAAGATGGTATAGGAACCAGTTATGCAGGCTGCACCCAAGGTGGTGTAGACACAGGAGGAGGCAAGGGGGAGGCAGAAGAGGTGAGGTGCCAACAGAAGGCAGAGAAGGGAAATTGCCCAGTTCTAACCTTGTCAGCTCTGTCACAGACACAGATGCCTGTTTTCTTATCCCACCCAAGTGGAATTAGGCAGTCCATGTCAGGCCAGAGAAGACAGGGAAGGTCCCCTAACCACGGTTGGCTCCAATGGCCATAGCCACTAACCCAGGAGATGAATGAGGGAGAAGCCCTCACATCTACTATGGATAAGAATGGAGAGTCAGTGTTCCCTTTACTGGGATGGCCTGTGGTTCCTCCAGTGCCCTGGATTTACCTGGAGGATTTACTCGGGCATCCAGTATTTGCAAAGGGGGTCTATTAGCCTCGTTGGTCCTTAGGCACCTTCTGCGAGAGGCCCTCAGGTCCAGACCCTCCTACCTCCGTGCGTTTGCCCTGTTTCCTGCAGAAGAGATCTAACTGCTAGGCCCTACTGAGGCCATGCAGGGTTACAGGGTATCAGTCCTCTCCTGGATTCTGCAGTCCCAATTAAAAGTCATCCCAAGGGAGAGTCTTTAGGGACTGAGGAGAAGCTCCCGTGTTCCTCCTAGAGAGAAAAGTAGAGAGAGAGAAGGTCCATTACCCCTGAGAACCACCACCGCCCCCCCGACTCCCGGGTGGCATCCCACTCGCAGGATATGTCAGAAGTTCTGATGTCAAAGCAACCCAAGACATCCCTGGAACAAATTTGCTGTGGCCACCGACCAGCCGACCGAGGGCCCCTGAAGGGATGCCAGGGTCCCCCCGCTTCCCCATTGCATTCTAGACTACAGGTGGCTGCTTGGCATATGAACTGAAATACCGTACCCTGAAGCCGGTGCCCTAAAAGGCAGTGCCCTGATGGCCATGCCCTGATTACCTAGTCTGCGAAGAGCCTTGCTTTAGTTTCTTGAAGAACCTGCTGTTTTTAACTCATGGAAAACACTAGAAAAATTTTATAAGGGGAAATTACCTAATTTTGTAATTTAACCCGAGTTAGGAAGGGACATTGACCAAAAACAGTAAAGACCGAAATCCATCACGATCTAAGCAAATAAAAGCACTAAATAATTAAAGGCAGACATAAAGAGAAGACGTCAAATTCCTGGGTCTTATTACCCTTCCAACTGGGACACTAACTTCCAGCCAAAAGGCAGAAGTTAGAATAACCACAGGCGAGAGGAGTGCAACATATTGCACCGAAGCTCAGAGTCCAGATGAAAAGACTCACTGCCCCACGTTGGGCACATATGATGAAGTTTTAAGGGTGATGTTGGGGTGGTCTGGAGCCCGGGGTGGTCCGGAGCCGACGACCGACCAAGAAAGAATTCTTGAAGACATCTTTTGTGCAAAAAAGGTGATTTTATTAAAGCACGGGGACAGGACCCATAAGTGGGAAAAGCTGCCCTGAGGTCCTGAGGGGTAACTCACTATATACCCTCAGGTTGGGAGGGGGTCAGGGACAGAGTAAGTTTCTTTCTTTTTTTTTTTTTTAATTTTTTTTAAATTTTATTTATTTCTAGGAGAGAGAGAGAGACAGCGTGAGCAGGGGAGGGTCAGAGAGAGGGGGGGAGATACAGACTCTGAGATTGGCTCCAGGCTCTGAGCTGGCAGTCAGCACAGAGCCCGACCCGGGGCTCGAACCCACGAACCGCGAGATCATGACCTAAGCGAAAGTCGGAAGCTTAACGGACTAAGCCATTCAGGCGCCCCAAGTTTCTAAAGTATTGTGGGAGCACCCGGGTGGCTCAGTCGGTTAAGCGTCTGACTTCAGCTCAGGTCATGATTTCACAGTTCGTGGGTTCGAGCCCCACATCGGGCTCTGTGCTGACAGCTCAGAGTCTGGAGCTGCTTCAGCTTCTGTGTCTCCCTCTCTCTCTGACCGTCCCCTGTTCACACTCTGTCTCTCTGTCTCTCGGCCTCTCTCCCTCAAAAATAAATAAACATTTTTTAAAAAGTCTCAAAGGTGCTTCGGAAGCAAGGTTTCCAGGACACTGAGGGGCTGGCTGTTGCTGGGGAAACACCATTTATTACCGTTTCATAAAACTTCAGTCATGAGACCCTTCAGATGTGGAGCAGAGGCCCTGAGCCTGGGGGATGATGGCTCATATATCCTGGGGCAGTGGAGATAAAGGAGCAGGATCCTGGCGGTCAGGACAAGGTTAAGCCAAGGTCACTTTTTGCCCCCAGCAAAGCGTCAACATGAAGCATCTCCCACCTGGAGGGAGGTCACTCTGCCCATTTCAAGGACTTGTCAATGGGCTGTGGGCAGTAAGGGCATGTAATTGTTCATTTGCCTTAGTTTCCCCCATCGCCATGGCAATCACTTCCCTTTGTTCTTGGGTGGCCACTGGCCAGGAGTGAGAGGAAAGGAGTGCCCCAGGAATGTCACACGATCCCACCTGGGGGTCGGGGGAGGGTGTCAGCCTGTGCGTTGCTTTCAGCCTGCCCTGCGCTCCCTCATAAATCATGAGGTGTTTTCTGGGTTAGCAGGTTTTATTTTATTTTACTTTATTACATTTTATTGATTTAAGTGATCTCTATACCCAACGTGGGGCTACAGCTACGACCCCTGAGATCCAGAGTCCCAGGCCCCTCTGGCCTGGGCCAGCCGGCTGCCCCTTGGCAGAAGAGTTTCCTTTTTTTTTTTTTTAAAGAAACCATGCTGTTTTTTTGTTTGTATTTTTTTTTTATAAAATTTTTTTAATGTTTTATTTATTTCTAGGAGAGAGAGAGACAGCGTGAGCAGCAGGGAGGGTCAGAGAGGGAGTCACAGACTGAAACAGGCTCCAGGCTCTGAGCTGGCAGTCAGCACAGAGCCCGATGCGGGCTCGAACCCACGAACCGCGAGATCATGACCTAAGAGAAAGTCGGACGCTTAACCGACTAAGCCACCCAGGCGCCCCCATGCTGTTTTTTAAAATTTTTTAACGTTTTTAAAATTTTATTTTTGAGGGGCGCCTGGGTGGCTTAGCCGGTTAAGCGTCCGACTTTTGCTTGGGTCATGATTTCGCAGTTCGTGGGTTCAAGCCCCACGTCGGGCTCTGTGCTGACTGCCAGCCCAGAGCCTGGAGCCTGTTTCAGAGTCTGTGACTCCCTCTCTCTCTGACCCTGCCCTGCTCACCCTGTCTCTCTCTCTCTCTCTCTCTCTCTCTCTCTCTCTCTCTCTCCTAGAAATAAATAAAAATATTTAAAATTTTTTAAATTTTATTTTTGAGACAGAGAGAGGCAGCGTGAGTTGGGGAGGGTCAGAGAGAGGGGGAGACACGGAATCTGAAGCAGGTGCCAGGCTCTGAGCTGTCAGCACAGAGCCCCACGCGGGGCTCTGACCCACGAACCATGAGATCGTGACCTGAGCCGAGGTCGGACGCTTAACCGTCGGGGCCCCCAGGCGCCGCCAGAAAAGTTTCCCAACATGGCTGTTTGCTGTTGGGTGTGAGTGAGTGTTCACAAAGGTCATCATGGCCACACTGACCAGGGAGCATAAGGCAAGCTAACACCCTGCAAACAGCCCCCCACCCCCCCAGGTGCGGTCCATGTGACATTCCGAGGCCACTCCCGGCTGCCCACGAACAAAGGACAGGAAAAATCCAATGGCTCACGATAGAGATGAAGGCCAAGGCCCGCGGGACCTGAGGGACCCGACGCCCTCAGGTCGCCAGTGTCTCAGTTACAAGGCAGCCTTATCAGTAGCCTGATCTCCAGAAATCTATATGATGTGAGAAACAAAGACGGAAATGGCAGATAAAATTACATTTCCTTATGACTTGCAGCCCATTGACAAAAGCTGGAGCTCCGTTTCTCCCGGGAACTCCCTACTGTCTTCCTGTTAATGCCTTAAGGGAGGGGAAACCACCTGAGCCTGACGCTCACCCGGGCCCCTCCTCATCCCCTACAGCCACCGCCCCCAACCCGAGTTTACCCAGGCTCTCCTCACCGCCCCACTGCAGCTCTTTCTTCCCCGATCCCCTCCCTGCGCTTTAATCTGTTTGTTTTTCTAATTTTTAAAACATTTATTTCTGAGAGAGAGAAAGAGAGCGTGAGCAGGGGAGGGTCAGAGAGAGAGGGAGACACAGAATCCGAAGCAGGATCCAGGCTCTGAGCTGTCAGCACAGAGCCCGACGCAGGGCGCGAACCCACAAACTGTGAGATCATGACCTGAGCCGAAGTCAGACACTTAACCGACTGAGCCGCCCAGGCGCCCCTACCCGTGCTTTAATACAATCACCTTTTTGCAGCAAAGACGTCTCAAGAATTCTTTGGTGGCTGTCAGCTCCGGACCCCCACCATCACTCCAAAACCCCATTGTCACTAACTGCAGCTCCTGGTGGATAATGTTGCTTAAGACTCGTGAGCTACTGGGGGCCTGGCTAGTGCGGGGCTCTGGGTGTTTTCCCTCCCGTAAGGCAGAAGGCAGTTCCTGGAGAAACACTATTCTCTATATTTGCCTCAAGTAGTTATTTGTCACTGGGCTGCAGGTTATAAAGGAATTTAATGTAGGGCCGCCTGGGGGCTCAGTCGGTTAAGCGTCAGCTCAGGCCGGTCATGATCTCCCGGTTCGAGATTGGAGCCCCGCGTTGGGCTCTGTGCTGACAACTCAGAGCCTGGAGCTGTTTCCGATTCTGTTTGCCTCTCTCTCTGTCCCTCCCCCACTCGTGCTTTGTCTGTCTCTTTCTCTCTGTCTCTCTCTCTGTCTCTCAAAAATGAATAAACATTAAAAAAAAATTTATTTTTTTTTAATTTTTTTTTAATGTTTTATTTCTAGGATAGAGAGAGAGAGACAGCGTGAGCAGGGGAGGGTCAGAGAGAGAGGGAGTCACAGACTTTGAAACAGGCTCCAGGCTCTGAACTGGCAGTCAGCACAGAGCCCGACGCGGGGCCCGAACCCACGAACCGCGAGATCATGACCTAAGCGAAAGTCGGACGCTTCACCGACTAAGCCACCCAGGAGCCCCTAAAAAAATATTTTAAATAGAAATTAAGTGTTATTTACATTTCCTTCTTGCCTTTGTTCCCACATCACTGTGGAGGGGGAGGGGGAGGGGGCTCCGGGAAACCAAGTCCATGGGTTTCTGGAGATGAAGCTGTTGGTAACATTGGCTTTTTCTTGTAATTTACTAAGACGTTTGTAAACTGCTGGAGACTCCGGTCCCCGCAGGACTGTGATCTCTATTGGTCAGTCATTGGATTTTTCCTTTCCTTTGTTCCCGGGCAGCCGGGAGTGCCTGAGGAATGTCACTCGGACCCCACGGAGGGAGGGGGGAGGGACGCTGGGTGCCAGCTTTCCTTATGCTCCCTCATCCTTTGCGAACCCAGTTCCGGCTCCAGAGCCCCCTCATCCTGGCTGAGCTTGGAAGCCCCTTTCTGGGACTAGCTGGTCCCTCCCGCCCCTGGCCATGGACCCTGGCTGCCCGAGTGCTGTCTGGCTGTCAGTGCGGAAGATGGGTGCGAGGCCTCACCAGCCGGCCCCCCTTCCCCCACCGGGTGTGATTTGATGTGGGGTCCGGGAGCTAATGGTCAAAAAGAATTTTTTTTTCTTAAATATTTTTATTTATTTCTAGGAGAGAGAGAGAGACAGCGTGAGCAGGGGAGGGTCAGAGAGAGAAGGAGTCACAGACTGAAACAGGCTCCAGGCTGGCAGTCAGCACAGAGCCCGACGCGGGGCTCGAACCCACGAACCGTGAGATCATGACCTAAGCGAAAGTCGGATGCTTAACCGACTAAGCCACCCAAGCGCCCCTGGCAAAAAAGAATTCTTGAGGAGCTTATTGATGCAAAAAAAGGTGGTTTTATTATAGCCCGGGGACTGGAGCCCAGGAGCCGCGGGAGGAATTGTGAAGAGCCAGGGGTTATGAACTTTTAGGGGAGGGTGAGGGTAGAGACAAAGGAAGTTTATAAAAGGCTTTCTTATGTTAAAGGAGACTCGCAGGATCCTGGGGGCTGGGCTTTTGTCGAGCTGAGCTTGTAAGACAGTGGGGGGTTCCTGGAGGAATGTCTTACTCCACCCGCCTCAAGTCTTCCGGTTCTAAGGAAGGTTGATTTTATCTACACTTCTGCCTTTGTCCCTCACATCATTCCCCGCCCCCTGAACAATTTTGACTCTTACATCTTCAAGATTCCTGAGGGTGGAAGGTCTCATCTTCTGTAGCTCCTTCCTGCTGAGTAGGGGTGTAGACATGTCCCTACCATTGGCCAACATTGGTCAGTTGGAAAATACATATCCTATATCTACACCTCTATCTTCTATCTAGGAGTTACCCAAGGCAGAGGCAGCCATTCCAAGGTGGACAACGTCTGTGAACCTCTCTTGTGAGAAAGGATTGTCTGTGGGCTGGAAGGTATTGCGAAAAGGAGTCTTGGTCCTAGGCACAGGGACACCAAAAAGACAAGAAAATATTATTGTAATATCATAATATTTTTACAAAAAAAGGAAGCCCAGGGGCACCTGGATGGCTTAGTCGGTTAAGCGTCCGACTTTCGCTTAGGTCATGATCTCGCCATTCGTGCGTTCGAGCCCCGCGTCGGGCTCTGTGCTGACTGCCAGCTCAGAGCCTGGAGCCTGTTTCAGTCTGTGACTCCCTCTCTCTCTGACCCTGCCCTGCTCACCCTGTCTCTCTCTCTCCTAGAAATAAATAAAACATTGAAAAATTTAAAAAAAAAAAAAAAAAAGAAGAAGAAGAAGAAGCCCAATTAAAAAAGCCTTTGATAGTTGACAAAAAATCTTCCTCCAGTCCAGGGCTTTAACCAATCTCTGAAAGAAAGAGAAGGATCACTTGAAGTGCGGTTTGAGTCTTTATATGTTTTAGCAGTCCATTAGGCTTTTGCGATATCAGGAATGTCCACACAGCGTTCTGTTTTTGGGCTCCACATCCATCTTCCACCTTGTGCAGCAGTTAAAACGTCTAACGCGATTCTGAGAGTCATCGAAGGGCCTAATTGTGTAACGGGTGGTGTCAGCCATGATATGCTTGGTTTTGTTTTATAAGCAATCAGGTAATTAATAAGAGGCACCATTATGGAAACAAAAGAAAAATATAAGTTAATGGTTGGAGCAAATTCCAAACTCAGTGTTTTGAGTCTCAGGTGCTTAAAATCTAATATTTACAAAGATGGGTTATTGAAACACATTTTCTCTCTATGATCATTGTCATTTGTAATCAGAGATTAACCAAACCAAGATTAATGTGTTTGTAAAACTAGTCCAGTTTTAATAAACTTGGCTTAATTATTTACATACGCTCAGCAGGAATCGTGATGGACCATATAGATCTTTCAATATCTGCTTTGCTGGAACTTTATATGAGGGCATTGAGTTTCTGGGTCTTATCCCCAGTCTACACGGCGCTAGCTTCCAGCCTAAAGCACGCTTTCTCCTGCCCATGAGTAGTCACGGGCTAGAGGATCACAACCCGGGCGGTTGCCATGAAAGTGTTCCATACTTTCAAGAATAAGGATAAGGCCATACTTCTGAAAACACCCTTGAAGTGAGAGTAAACAGAGGGGAGAGGACATACTCACCAAGTCCGCACTGAGGCTTGGAGTCCAGAGGCGAAGACTCAGGCCCCACGTTGAGCGTCAGTGATGTGGTTTATGCTTGAACCCATGGGCGAAGGGCCAAGAAAGAATTCTTGAGCCATTTTTAATGCAAAAGGTGGTTTTATTATAGCACAGGGATAGAAAGGGCTGCCGTGGGCAGAGAGAGCGGCAGAGATAGTGAGGAGTGATTGGTTATATACTTTTACTTTGGGAGGGGGTGTGGAGCAGGTAGAGACAAAGGAAGTTTCTAAGAGGCTCTTCTCCTGTTGAAGAGACGCAGGGTCTCGGAGGCCTGGCTAGTGGCAAGCTAGGGTTGCTTCTTCCCCAGTGAGGCGTCAACATGAGGACAGTAGAGAGACGCTGGAGGAACGTCAGAGTCGTGCTGCCTCAGGTATTTGCCACTGGGCTGCAGGTTAGAAGGAAGTTTCATTTTATCTACCTTTCTTTTGCCTTATGAGGTGCAGAGGTCACATGGGAACCACCCGACCCACGGGCCAGGGCGGCACCTCTGCCTCTCTGTCTTTGCCCCAGACTGGCCGCGGCTCCCTGCGCCCCAGACCAGCCTCCCTGTGCCTCCGCACATCGCACCCTCTCCCGGCCTCTGCCTCCACCCCTGGAAGTGCTGGACAGCTCTCGGAAGGAAGGCTGGGCTGTGGCCAGGCTCTCCATGACCCTGGAGGCCTGACTTCCGCATTGTTTCCGCAGTGGCGGGCCCTTTCTGGCGGAGATTTTATCTGCCCGCCGGGAAGCCCAGAGCGCGGCCAGGGACGTGGGGGAGGCCGTCAGCCCCGGCTCCTCTTGCTCTGGGTGCGCTGGGGCCCCTCCCCACACTGGGTGCCCAGCCCCTTGGCCTGCCGCCTTTGGGGCTAAAGGATCCCAATGTCTCGGGGTCGTCGCCAGCCCTCTGCTCAGGCTCAGGCGCGGCCAGGCCCTAGTGGGTGGGCGAACAGTTCTGAGGAAAAGGGCACTGGAGGGACGCCTCGGCCTCGTTCTCGCCCGAAGCCCACCGAGCAGCTCCGCTGGCGTGACGTCCCCTCCCTAAACGCTCACACAGCACAGGTGACACGCACATGACACCCGCCCACACTCTGCACACGACACACAGCTCTACACACACAACACACAGGCGTACAAGGCACACGCACACCAGAGGCATACACCACACACAGGCACATGCACACGGCTCCCCTGACACCTTGCCAGGAGGCCTTCCTGCCAAGGGTGACCAGCAGCCGGGCCCTGGAGCGGCCATCACCCCCTGCACAGAAAGGAGCCCGGGCTGCAGGACGGGAAGTACTTGTTCCCGACTGTGCAGCAGGTCCAGGTGGGACGGCACTGAATCTAGGACAGAAAGATCCACTCTGACTCAAGTCAGTCAGCTTTCCCGCGGCCACTGCTCTTCAAGCCCGTGCCCAGGACCCTCCCGCAGGCAGGAGCACGTCCAGCGTGGGCTGCGGCAACGGAGGCGGACCTGGGACCTCGCCCCGTGTGGCACCTGGAGACCCTGGACGAGGAGGCTGGCGACCGGGCCGGAGACGGAGTGCGTGTTCCAGGCTGGGCTCTGGCCCCAGGGGACATCTAACGTGCAGTGGGGACCTTGGACCAGGGTCTGCGTGCAGGTCTGGGAAAGCCTGCATCAGTGATTTCCTGTTTTCGACCCTGGTTATATAAGAAGTTAGCGTCTGGGGAAGCTGAGCGAAGGGAACATAGGAACTGTGTACTATTTTTGAAACTTCTTTGTAAGGATGAACTGATTTCAGAATGAAAGGCTGAGCGGTCTTAAAAGCAGACGGAGCTCTGCCCAACCCTTGTCCGGATGGCGCTGGGGACCCTGGAGAAAACACTCCAGATGGATGAAAACTCAGATTCAAAATGGAGAACTTAACAATTTTAAGAAGAAACATAGGAAAATCTCTTCATATATTAACAGAAAATATTTTGAAGAAACCCACTAATACATTTAAGAATATTAACAGTGAAAAAGTTCGCCTTTAAACATGATACGGCAACGAAGAAGACAAGACACATACGGACATACTTGGAATAATCAGTACCGGTTATCAAGATGGACCGATTACCAAGCCCAAGGAAATTAAGGGGCAGGGTGGCTCTGGCTGTGGCCGCTGCAGGGATGGGACCCAGTGTGCGCCGGGGCCCGGTCACCAGAGAGAAGTCACTGGGGCAGGTCCAAGGTCACCCGCGAACAGCATGGTGAGGTCATCAGGCTGGAGACTGACCCACCTGCCGCGGTTCCTCTAACTCCTCTCCCCTGCCCCGCATACACGCCCTCGCTCAGGGTGTGTGGGTTGCGTGGGTGTGAAGGGGGGAGGGAACCAGCCCAGGCCCCCTCCCCCCCACCAGCCTCTGCCTAGGATGCCCCTGGGCATCGGCCACTGGGCCCTGGGCAGATGCCCCCGGGGAGAGTCCCGGCAGAGCCGACCCTGGTCATAGCCCCTCGGGCCACGGGCACTTGCAGGGCTGAGGGGAAACCAAGCGGAAGCCCAGGCCCCTCCCAGGCTGGCCGCGCGAGCCACCCCCCCTGTTCTAGCGGCCGAATGGCAAGCGAAGAACACCGGGGCGTTGAAAGCCTTTATTCTGTCTCGGTTGCTGGCACCCCGCTTGCGGGACCCCGGGCCGCGCTGCGGGCTCCGCTTTCCTAGGGGCTCCCAGCCCAGGAGGGGCTCGGCGGTCCCTGCATCGCGGGTCAGCGGTCAGTTGACGGTGTTTGCAAAAGGAGGCAGGCTTGTGGGCGGGGCTGGCGGGGGAGGGGGTGGGGGGCAGGAGGGCCTGCGCGCGTGCGGGTGCCGGTACGTGCGCGCGCGCAGGGGCAGGCGCGCGCGGGCGCACGTGCACGCATGCGCGTGGGAGCCCGCTCGCCGGCCGCGGCGCGCGCGGCGTCGGGGCGCTGCTCCCCGGGCGCGCCGGGCGCTCACAGCAGCGCCCAGAGGAGCGCAGGCCCGAGGCTGAGCAGGAGCCCGCCCGCCAGGGCCCAGAGGCTGCGCCCCGCCCGGGCCACCCCGTTACACAGGTCCTTTTCACAGCACGACACCCCCTCCACTTCGAACTTCATCAGGCCGTCCGGGATCTGGCTCCCTGGGCTGGTTTTCGGGGAGAGCTGATTCAAGATCTTCGAGACCTCCTCACAGGAGGGGGCGCAGCCCTTGTGCTGAGTCTTCACCTTCATTCCTGTGGGTGAGGAGGGAGGAGCCTGGCACGGGAGGCCCCCTGAGGCCGTCCCCATCACCCACTCCCTGGGGGCACGTCGCCCCCCAGTCCTCCGCCGGGGTCCCCTCCTGCCCACCCAGCCCCCACTCGCTCCCCCAGGCCAGCCGCCCTCCATGCAGATGGGGACACAGGGAGGCTGGGGGAGGCGCCCTGCCATACCTACCCTAGTCAGAGCTGCTGGGGGAGCCTCAGGGCAGAGCTCCCTGAACCTCCCCCATCCTCCGGGGGCTGGGGACTCACCATTGGCCAAGGTCACGGCTATGTTACTGCTGAAGCAGACGCCAGACATGGCACATGGGCTGGGCTGGGGCTGGCACTGGTTGTTGCTCACCAAGCCCAAGCAGCTGTAGCACTGCAGGCTGAGGCCTGGGCCGGTGGGGGCACAGGAAGGCTGGGCTTAGACCCCTGGGTCGGGGAGTGCCTAGAGGGCAGCCCCTCACGGGCACAGAACCACACAGCCTCTCGCGGGGGCATCGCCACCCATCCGCCCCAGCGCAGGCCCCTGCCCGGTGCCCCGATGCTCACCACGCTCCCAGCTTAGCAGGAACACCAGCAGAGCAAGCTGGATGCCTCTCATGGCTCCTGAAGATGACACGTGTAGAGGGGCTCCCTGGGGGACCCCAGACTCAGGTTCCTACCTCCTGGACCCGGGCCTCCCTGGCTGACCCCTCCTGGGCCCCCGCGGCCAGGATTCGGATGGGGTTCCCTCCCGGGTCGCTCACTTACAAGCGTCAGGCTCCCTTCGTGGCGAGCTGGCATCTGGAGCCACTTCCCTGGTGGCCTAATAACTTGCTCTGCAGTCTGTGGGTGCCCCACCCAGAGGAAGCTGGGGCGGGGCTCTCCCGTCTCCTCCCCTTCCCGGAGATCCAGCCGCCAGACCCCAGGCAGGACCCTGAGTCCCAGACCAAGAAGGGGTGTCACCTAGCTGAGCAACAGTGGTTTTGGGAAAATTCTAGGAGGAAGCTGGGTGCCCCTCCCTCCTCCGCCCTCCTCCCCAGGTTTCTGGCTCCACCTTCAGAGATCATCTGTTTCCCTCTGCTCCCCCAGTGCCCCCTCTGCCGTCCCACAAGCCTGTGGTGTCCTGCATGCATTGTACCCTCCAAAATACCACTAAAAATCACAAAAGCAGAAAAAATTTTTTGAATGCTTAAATGCATTGTTTTTTCATTTTCCTGCTGCACTTGACTTCCATGCAGTAATGGGTGTCAAGCAGCTCATTGTATGGCCTCTCTTCCTTGTACATTTGTTCTTAGGTAGAATTTATAATTTATATAAACTTTTTAAAAAATATTTATTTGGGGCGCCTGGGTGGCTCAGTCAGCTAAGCGTCCGACTTCGGTTCAGATCATGATCTCACGGTTCGTGGGTTCCAGCCCCACGTCGGGCTCTGTGCTGACAGCTCCGAGCCTGGAGCCTGCTTCAGATGTTGTGTCTCCCTCTCTCTCTGACCCTCCCCTGCTCACAGTGTCTCTCTCTCTCTCAGAAATAAATAGACCATTTAAAAGATATTTATCTTTGGAAGCGCACAAGCGGGGGAGGGGCAGAAAGAGGGGGGACAAAAGATCCAACGTGGGCTCTGTGCTGACAGGCTGACAGCAGTGAGCCTGATGTGGGGCTTGAACTCACAACCGTGAGATCCTGACTTGAGTCAAAGTTGAATGCTCAGCTGACTGAGCCTCCAAGGCGCCCCTAGAATTTAAATGATTTTTTTAAATATTTTTTTTATTTATTTATAGGAGAGAGAGAGAGACAGCGTGAGCAGGGGAGGGTCAGAGAGAGAGGGAGATACAGACTCTGAAACAGGCTCCAGGCTCCGAGCTGGCAGTCAGCACAGAGCCCGACGCAGGGCTTGAACGCACGAACCGCGAGATCATGACCTAAGCAAAAGTCGGATGCTTAACTGACTAAGCCACCCAGGCGCCCCTAGAATTTAAATAATCTTAAAGATCCAGTGGATATAAGATTAGCTTATCTGACTAGCAAATTCAAACAGAATAAAAATGTATGCTCATATTATACTCAGTGACGAGCACTCAGGAGGCATGGCTGTGTTTACCAACGATCTCCAACTAGACTTATTTACCCAAGATTTACCTAAATCACATAAACTTGAACCGCGTTTGGTTCGTTTTGAAATTTATGAGTTTTAGGGATACTTTGTCTATGTGAGCCCTCACTTATATCTAAGCAAATTAGAACAATTCTCTGCACAGGTGTTCATAAATTATTTTGATGATCTTATCCAAAGGCAGGAGAAGATTATACACACACACACACACACACACACACACACACACACACACACACACGGCATAGTGTACGTATAAACATCTGGAAAGATACAGATAGGTATGGGGTACCTTTATTCCAAAATTTCAGCAGAAGCCCAGGCAAAAACAGAGCCGAAAGCCCCCTGGTTTATGTAAAACACTTGGTTCTTATCTTCACCCCACTTTCTATTTTTCTTTGACCCCCATTTCTGCAGAGGAGATCATGAGAGGGTCCTAAGCTCAACATGAGGGGGTCGCTTCCCATGAGTGTTTCTGGAACACGCCTCGAGCGTTCCTCCTGGCCCGCTGTGCTGTGTGGTCTCCTAGGGGCGGGGACGACACCCGGGTTGAGGTGCTGAGGGGTTGGCAAGCGGTCGTCCGTGCCTCTCAGCCTCCGTGGTTGTCGTCGGGTCCCTGCGTCCCTGAGGGGCCCTGAGGGTGGCAGGCAGCCTCAGGTTTGAGTGACCGTAGAGGCTGAGCGTGGAGCGGGAAGGAGACAGAGGGGAGGCCGGGGTCTGATAGAGAAGAGTTGAGGGACTCCGGGTCCCTGGCAGGGAGGTGGGGGGGGGGGGCGGGGAAGGGGAGTGTGGGGACAGACAGGCCTTAGAGGAACTAGTTTGGGGAGACTTTCAGTTTCTTCAGGAGGTCGCTGAAGGTCCAGTTATCTTCGTAAAATCTTGCCAACGGGGAGGAAGTGAACAGCCAGCACCATCGGGGCTAAGCGGGGGCTGGGTGGGGGTCTGAGCAGGGGAGGGGGGCTCCCGGAGCGTGGCCTCTTGCTCGGAAAGAGCATCCTGAACGGCGAGGGGCTACATCTCAACCAAGTCTGACCTCAGGGCCAAGCTCCATGTTCTAATCCAGGGCGCACGTGTGACAGGCCCCGTGGTGGCCCTCCCACCCCGCCAGCCCCACCCCATGGTACTGGAGGCTTCGGCCCGGGAGCCCCTTCTCCGCAGGCCCAGCTGCAAGCCCCCAGGGGCGCCCCAGCACGGACGGCACTAACCCTTGGTACACGATGTGTTTCCCTGTGTGGACGTACCTGTGAGAAAGTCTGATCTACGACGAGCCGCAGCAAGAGATCAACCCGCAGAAGCCACAAGGCAAGGAGGCGCCCCGTGAGCCCGCGCTCTCCCGCAGCACCCGCCTGCCCTGGCCCTTCTCCCGAGCGGCTGGGACATGGAATGGCCACGTGACCGCGGGAGCGAGGGAGGGGGAGGACCCACGGCCTGCGGGCCGCGCCCACACGGCGACGGAGTCCAGGCAGAGTGAAACTGCAGCCGAGGGACCATCGTGCCTCATCCGTGACTATCTGGAGGCGGCCCGTGAAGAAATAGTTAAGGGCACGTGAGGGCATATGGACGCGCACTACTCCCATCAGACCCACGCCCTCAGAAGAAGACATATGGACACATGTCGAGTGTCAGCATCGGAAGAGGTCAGGGGCGGGACGTGACCACGGGTAGGCCGGGGGCCCTGTCCTTGGAAGGTGCTCTCTGCCAGCCCCTCCTGGAGCGGGCGCTGTTCCAAGACGCAGCCTTCACAGAGGAACCTGGCATTGGGACGCTCTGGACCCCGTTAGGGCCTCTGCATAAACTTGGAAGGCGAGGCAGGCAGGCCCCGAGATCTGGGGTCTTGTGGCGTCCACGGCAAGCCTCGCATGTGACTTCCTTTGCTGATAAACCCGTCACCCGCCTGCCTCCCTGCCCATCTCCCCCTGCCCTCTGTGTACCCGGCCAGTTTGCAAACCACCAGCCAGAGACGAATGTTGCATGGACAGCTGTCCCTACCGCGCTCTAGACCAGCACCCAGAGCACGGGCTCAGGGCGCGGACCCAAGGCTTCAGAGAGGCACACCTGGGGGCAGGGACGGGGGTGGGGGGGAGGGGGTCTAGTGACGAATCTGATCCTTCGGGCTCTTAACTGAAGAGTGACGCTGACACTTTCTCCAGTGGTAGGAAGACGATGCTCAAGATGCTGCAGTAAGAGCTCGGCTGCTCGCCAGAGCATCTTGGTCAGACGGTACCTGAAAATAAGCCAGCAGATAATGGCAATGACTCTCATTGGTACCTAGTCCAGTCCGTCATAACCCGGCCTGCAAATTTCCCCTGGAGCAAGTCACGCAGACTCACAGGCTTCCGCTTGGTCTCAGAAAGCCCTTGCCAGGCCTTGGCCCCCACGTTTCTCTTCGCTACTCTTAGGGGACAGGAATCCTGATGTGAGCACGTCCCCGGCAGGAGCAGTTGTCCCTGCCAGGGGACATTTTGGCCGTGTCCGGGGTGTGGAGACGTGGGTGAAGGGAAGAGGGCTGGGTCTGAGAGAATGCACAGGAGACGCAGCAAATCTGAGAGGTTCAGATGTCCAAGGCACCCAAGAGGCAGTGTGGACGGGGAGTGAGGTGGGAGGTACGTTCTGAGCATCCATCGTGCGCTGCACAACCTCGAAGAAACGCCCCAACCCTCCTGGTGGACGCTGTTCTACCATCTCCCGGCCACGGCCACAGGTGGCCGGAGCGGTGACGTGCACACACTCGGGGCTCAGAACTGCTCTCTGCCCCAGAGCTGAGGAGCCGGGGCAAGCCCCCTCCTCCTGGTCTGTATTGCTGTATTCACCCCGCTTACCGGGTGTGGACCTGGGGGTGTCCACCCCGTCCGGGAGGCTGAGGCCCGTCTGGGTGCAGCGCGGCGCTCACATTACCGCAGACGCAGTGCTGCGAGCCTCGGGGCCAGCCTCTGTGTCCTGCCCCGTCCCGTCCGGCGGGGGGGACATCCTGCCTTTCTGGCATCAGAAATGTTCCAGGCTCCTTTGTTCTTCTCCGGCCCCGGCCCTGGAGCGGCCGTTTCTCCCAGGAGCCCTCCTACTTCTTGGTGGAGAGCCGTTCCAGGGTCCTAGACGCGCTGCGGCACATCCATGCCTGGGCCTATGGGAACCACGAGTTCAAGCCAGCGTCTGCGTGTGATCCAACACGGGGGAGAGGGGGGCTTCCCTCATCGTCTCTGCCACAGGCTCCACTGCCTGCAGTGTGCCCTCTGTTCACTCAGTCCCCCTCCAGGTAGCCAGTCTCCCATCTCCCCTCTTCTGGGTTGGACTGTGTTCCCCAAAAGATACACTCGAGTCCTGGCCGCCAGTGGATTTGAGCTTTTCTGGCAGTAGGGTCGCTGCAGACAGACTTGGCTGAGCTGCGCCTGTACTGCCGTGGGGTATGGCCAGTCCTACGTGACTAGCGTCCTTATAAAGAGACAGGCGTGCAGGGAGAGGAGCGCCGAGCGGCCACAGGGGCAGAGACTGGAGAGGCGCAGGCAGGAGCCAGGGACCTCCAAGGGCAGCCGGCCCCTGCCAGAGTCAGGGGAGGCGGGCCTGCCCCTCGGTCTTCAGAGGGGCCCCAGCCCATCCCAGCAGTCAGGAAGGTGACAAAAAACATTTCCAGTGTTGGAAGCCACCTGGGGTTTGAGTCTTTTGTAGGGGCAGCCCCTCCCCTGCCGTGAGCCCGGATGCCCATCTCTGCGGCTGCTGTGGGGGTTCCCACCTGCTGAGCACCCCCCTCCCATCCCCTCGCCATCTGGAGCCCCTCGAAGCAGAGAATGAGGGTGACCTATCCCGGTGCCCGAGGGATACAAGCTTATCACTTCAGTCATGGTGTGTGTGGGGGGGGAATGATGAACTGGATTTGCTGGGGTCCGTCCCTCCTCATGCTCCTCGGCCCGACAGCCCCCACCAGTGGGGGAGCTGAGAATCCCTACGGATTCTGGGGCTGGGTCGGAGACCCCGCGGGGAGCCCCCCCTCCCCGTACCTGCGTGCTCCTGAGCTTGTCAGTGCGCGCAGTCGCAGGGGGAGCCGAGGCAGCCCCCACCGGGACTGCTCACCCCCCACCCTCCGGCCTCGTGTGCGGTGTCTCCCCAAACCCGACACAGGCCAGCTGCTGGGGGCTGGGGTCCGGGTGGGGGGACAGGAGAGCCGGGGCGAGTCCCCGCGGGTCTGGAGACAAGGGCGAGCCAACCCAGCCTTCCCGGGGAGCCCCGTCCTCTGCCAGGACTTGGACAATTAAAATGCGCCTGGAGAGGGGAGGGGGCTCTTTCACGCTCAGTGTAAAGCGATTTCCAACAAGTAAAGGAAGCTGGAACCCCTCCCCTCCCCCCGCGAAGCCCCAGGAATTGGGGTCCAGGGATGTTAGGTCAGGCAGGTAACGCCTTCCGGACCCCAGTGACACACCCCTTGTTTCTGTAGCTCCTGTTCTTCAAGAGCAGAGTGCCGGCCCCTGGGGGAAGTGGGGGGGACATGGGGGACATAGAAAAGGAAACTTCTCTGCGGTAAGGAGACCTGGATGACTGCACTAAGCCGGGCGTGTGCTGCCAGGTAACGTCCTCCAGGCCAGGAGCGTGGGGGAGGCGGAGTTGCAATTTTACCATTTATTTTGTAATTTCAATCTAGAGAAAGGGATATTTGCGCAAAGTCGGAAAAGGGAGAGAGAGCAGTTAGTTCGCAGCGTGCCTCGAGGGTTCCATGAACAGCAGCGAGGGGAGGGGTGCCGGGCAGCATCTGAAGAGGCCGCTGGCCAGAACAGGGGTCCATCTCCACTGCTCTGAGGGCCGCCGGCAGGATTTCCTTCTGAACAACCAGTAAACTTGGTGAAGGAAGAATAGGCCCTTGCTGAGGAAATTCTGATTGTATTTGCACAGACAATGGAATGTTCTGTAGCTGCTAAATTAAGCGAGAGGTCCTTCGCCCTTCCTGGGATGTGTGTGTGCCCTGCTCCATAGGGCACGTGTGCCACCGTGTCTGTGTCTCGGCGGGGACATGGTGCGGCTTGGCTCCCCCGGAGGTTCACTTCCACTTTTTAACATTTTTATGTTCACTTAATCTCTTTCGCACTCCCGTGATTGAGCCCCTCCCGGCAGAGGGGCGCAGCCAGGTCCGGGATGGCACCTCCCATCCTGGCTGCCACTCAGCCCCCGGGGGGGCGGGGGGCCAGGCTCCGGCGGGGCGGCGCACTGGGTGGGCCGCCTTGGCAGGGGCGCGGTGCTGGCAGGCAGTGAGGACTCCGGGCCTCCGAAGCCAGGGCCAGGAAATCATACTTGACCTGGAGCACACTGGGAGCCTCTGGACACAGACGAACCAAGCTTTTAGAATCTCTAACAGAGCTTAATTCCAACCCAAGTCAGGACAGCGGGCCCAGGGGCATGCAGTTCTCAGGGAAGAAAGTGCTGTGGAGTTTTTACAGGGTTATATATGACTTTACATCTTGTCAAAGCTCAAGGTTATAGATTAGCATCTCAGGCAGGAAGCACAAGTTCAATGCCAAGGAATGCGGAGTGTAGAACTGGTCGACACATTACGAACCAGACGGTTTTCCTTCAGACTATTCGTTCCCTACGCAGGTGCCGTCAACCCGGCTTTTGGTTTAAAGAAAGTTTACGCAGGGTCACGCCGACTTAGAAAGAAATCTAAAGGGGCGCGCCTTATTTTTTTCTAAATGTAATTATCGTCAAGTTGGCTAACGTACAGTGTGTACAGTGTGCTCTTGGCTTCATGAGTAGATCCCCAAGATTCATCGCTTCCATACACCACCCGGTGCTCTTCCCAGGAAGTGCTCTCCTCAATGCCCATCACCCACTTTCCCCGCCCACCCGCCCCCGCTTCAACCGTCAGTTCAGTTCTCTCTCTGTATTTAAGAGTCTCTTACAGTTTGCCTCCCTCCCTCTCTGTTTGAAACTGTTTCCCCATCCCTCCCCCCACAGTCTTCTGTTAAGTTTCTCAAGTGAAACTTATGAGTGAAAACATGTGATGTCTTTCTGTGACTGACTTATTTCACTCAGCATAACTCCAGTTCCATCCAGGTTGTTGCAAATGGCAGGATTTCATTCTTTCTCATTGAGTAGTATCCCACTGTATGTATAGAAACTACATCTTCTTTATCCGTTTGTCAGTTGATGGACATTTGGGCTTTTTCCATACGGTGGCTATTGTTGATAGAGTTGCTATAAACATTGGGGCGCATCTGCCCCTTCAAATCAGCATTTTTGTGTCCTTTGGATAAATTCCTAGTAGTGCAACTACTGGGTCCTAGGGGAGTTCTATTTTTAATTTTTTGAGGAACATCCACACTGGTTTCCAGAGGGGCTGCACCCGTTTGCATGCCCACCAGCAGTGCCGGAGGGCGCCCGTGTCTCCACGTCCTGCCCGCATCTGGGCTCCTCTGATGTGCTCATTTCAGCCACTCCGACCGGCGTGAGGTGGTGTCTCAGTGTGGTTTTCACTTGTATTTCCCTGGTGATGCGGGACGTTGACCATTTTTTCATGTGTCTGTTTGCCACCTGGATGTCTTCTATGGAAAAGAGTCTATTCATGTCTTCTGCCCATTTTTTCACTGGATTATTTGTTTTTCAGAGATAGAGTTTGGTATGTTCTTTATGTATTTTGGATACTAACCCTTTATCTGCCGTGCGTTTTGCAAATATCTTTTCCCACTTCATCAGTTGGCTTTTAGTCTTGCTGATCGTTCCCTTTGCCGAGCGGCAGCTTTTCACCTTGATGAGGTCCCAGTAGTTCATCTTTCCTTCTGTTTCTCTCGCTTCCGAAGATGTGTTGAATAAGAAGTTGCTGCGGCCAAGGTCAGAGAGGTTTTTGCCTGCTTCCTGCTGGAGGATTTTAATGGCTTCCTGTCTTATGTTTAGGTCTTTCATCCACTCTGAGGTTATCTGTGTGTCTGGTGTAAGAAGGTGGCCCAGGCTCGTTCTTCTGCACATCGCTGTCCAGTGTTCCCAGCACCACTTGCTGAAGAGACTGTCGTTATGCCGTTCGGTATTCCTGCTTTGTCGGAGATTAGTTTGCCGTACGTTTGTGGGTCCATTTCTGGGTTCTCTATTCTGTTTTATTTACTTATTTATTTATTTATTTATTTATTTATTTATTTATTTATTTATTTATTTCTGAGATAGAGAGAGAGACAGCGTGAGCAGGGGAGGGTCAGAGAGGGAGACACAGAATCCGAAACAGGCTCCAGGCTCTGAGCCGGCAGTCAGCACAGAGCCCAACGCGGGGCTTGAACCCACAAACCGCGAGATCATGACCTAAGCGAAAGTCGGTTGCTTAACTGACTAAGCCACCTAGGCGCCCCTAGTTTTTGCTTTTTTAAAAATGTTCATTTACTTTTGAGAGAGAGTGAGAGAGAGAGAGAGAGCGAGCATGAGTAGGGGAGGAACAGAGAGAGGGGGAGACACAGAATCTGAAACAGGCTCCAGGCTCCGAGCTGTCAGCCCAAAACCCATTGTGGGGCTCAAACCCACACACTATGAGATCATGACCTGAGCTGAAGTCGGACACTTAACCGACGGAGTCTCCCAGGCGCCCCCTTTTTTTGGGGGGTTTCTCTATTCTGTTCCATTGATCTATGTGTCTGTTTTTGTGTAAAGTGGCGTCCCTTATATCTCGGGACTTTATAGAGTTTTTTTCTCTCATCAGAACGTCAGGCCGGGGCAGTGGGGGCTATCGGCACCCGCCGCTCCCTTCCTGGTAAGAGGAACTCAGGCTTCCCTCTCTGGCACCTGCTGTGCACCAGGCAACACTCATCTGAATGACCCTGCCTGCACCAGTGCCCACAGACCGCCATGGTCATCCCGTTTCCAGAAGTGGAGACCGAGGCTGGGCGATGAAGCCACTTGCCCTCCTGGGCGGGTGGCCCTCAAGCCCAGTGCTCCTTCTGCTCTGGGTCGAGGGCCAAGGCCTTGCAGGGCTGGGGAGAGGCTGGTGGGGGGCAGGCTGGGGGTGCAGGTGGGGCTGGGTGGTGGGAGGAGGAGCTGGGGTGGTTCCCCCTGCAGGCGGGGAAGGTGGGGGGCGGGCCTGGGGCGGGGGGTGGGGGGGCAGGGCGAGGCGGGAAGGTGGGGGGGGCAGGGTGGGGCGGGGGGGTGGAAGGTGGGGGGGAGGGGGCGGGGGAAGGTGGGTGGTGGGGGGCGGGGCGGGCGGGGGGGGGAAGGTGAGGGGAGCAGGGTGGGGCGGGAAGGTGGGCGGGGAGAGGGGCGGGGCGGGGGAAGGGTGGGGGGCGGGGCGAGGCGGGGGGGAAGGTGAGGGGGCGGGCGGGGGAAGGTGGGTGGGGAGGAGGGCGGGGGGGAAGGTGAGGGGGCAGGGGTGGGGCGGGAAGGTGGGTGGGGGAGGGGCGGGGCAGGGCAAAGGAGCCTTGCTGGGTGGCCCTGCCCCAGACTCTCGCTGGGCCTGGCATCTGTCCCGGCTGCCGCAGGGGCCCCTGCGCAGGCTGCGCGGCCTGGCGCCGCTCTGGTGAGGAGCCCAGACTCCGCGGTCCCAGAGCCCAGGTGCCTGGGTGATGCCCTCCCCTCCCCCCCCTCCCCCGTTTTTCGGTAGCCGGATTCAGCTGTGTCTTCTGGCCCTGGACTTCCTGCAACTGCCCACAGAGGGGTCTCTCTGGGGAGCCAGTGGGTGTGCCTGCCCCTGCCCGCCCGGCTGCCCTCCCTGCCTGCTGGGTCTGCACCTGCGGACCTGGGGGGTGGGGGGAGCCTGCGGGTCCTCTGGCTTCCTCCCACTGTGCTCCTCCAGTGGCGCCGGTGGTCCAGGCTGGCCACGGGGCGGGGGGGCACTGCACCTCCTCCCCTCCCCCCAGCCCTTGGCGTCTGCCTGTATTGCCCTGCTCCTGGTCTCCTATGACTGATTTTTGAGGTCCCCAGCCTGCTGGCCCGTGGGCTCACGTGGCACAGAGGACATCGGATAAGTGGGGAGAAGAACAGAGATGGAGACAGAAAAAGACGCAGAACGACAGCCCGCTGCCCTGCCGTCTCCCCACCCAGGACGGTGGGTCCCAGGGGCCGTGGCAGCGGGCCAGCCTTGAGGGGGGCACGGTGCTGCGCGCCAGCCCGTGGCGACATCTCACGTCGAGAGAGCATGCCTAACGTCCCCCGGGAGGTGCTCTGTGACACAATCGCTTGGGACCCCAGATTGTCACCTTGTTCAGTTTTTCTGGAGTCCCCTGAGCTGTCCTTGGCGTGAGAAGGTGAAATGGGAAGATGGGAGCCTTTAAGGAAAAGGCATAAGTAATAGATTTAGGGGGACAGGGAAGGCGCAGAGAGGGGCTGGCGGTGCCGGCGGGCACGGGGGTGGGGAGGAGGGCCGCCGCTGTGGCTCAGCCACCACAGCCGCAAGGGGCCGTAAGGTTGGGGGTGACCATCCGAAGCGCAACAGAGCCCAAGAGAAGATCGACCCCCACGGGCTCCCTCCTGCAGGGACCCTCCCGCCACCTCCCCTGAGCAGCTCCGCCATCCGCCCCTCTGGCCAGCTTTCCAGCCTGGGCGCTCGACAGCGGCGTCCCTGCAGCCAGCCCCGCGGGGGACACCGCTGGGTCCTGCCCACCCACAGGGCTCCTTACGACCGGCTCTTCCTGTTCTTCTGCTCTGGATGCACCATTTCCTGCTGGGAGTCTGGCCGCCTCAGTGGCTGGACTCTCACCGTGGGGGAGGGACTCAGTCTGGCACCCGTTCGTCCCCTCCCCAAGCAGAATATGCACCGACCCCTCCTCCAAGCGCTCTCTGGGGAAGTAGGGCAGAGCTGGGCCTCGCAAAGAGAATGACCTGGCAGTCAAGGATGCTGCTCAGCCTTCCGGAGCTGGCCTGGGTTCCCGGGGGGTGAGGGGGGAGGGGTATGGGCTGAAAGTAACTGACCCACGGCCTCGCCCTCTCGGATTCTGGAAGCAGATGTCCTAGCTTGGCCCAGAGCCTCAGGTTGACCTGAACTCAGACTGCCCTCCAACCTGCCCAGTAAGTCATAGCGCCCGTAGGCCAGACGGAGGGCCTCCCACGGAGGCTGTGGGACGGGTGTTAGCTCTGCACCCCCAGGCGGGGTGAGAGCGGGGCTCCCCTGTGTTACCTGGCCCCCAGTGTCTCAGGCCTGTAGTTTCCCCAAACCCGTGGCCCCAGCGTGCAGCTGTGTGGGGCTCTTCCAGGACTGGGCCAGGAGGCTCAGCCGACTCTGAGGCCCACGGTCCTGCCCCCTGAAGCTCATGCCTCCCGTGTTCCCTTCCCTCTGACGGCAGGTGGGACCTGAGACTTCCTTCCACCCGTAGACACTGTGGGGGGGACCCGATGTCTCTGAGTGACCCGATGTCTGTGATTACATTACACGGACCGAAGCCCCACTCTGAGGTCAGCCACTCTCTCTCCCGGTTTTGAAGAAGGAAGCTAGCGGGTTGTGTCATGGAGAGGGCACGGGGCAGGGGACGCCGGGCGCCCTCCGCTCGCTCTGATATCAGGACCCCATGTGGGTGAGGCTTCCCACCGTGTTTTTGAGCCTGTGATGTTTGGGCTACTGGGCGCGGGCAGGTGCATCCGAGTGCCGGGGAACAAACTGGGTGTGAGGTACTTAGCGCCCCCCGCCCTCGCCCCCAGCCACGGAAGAAAAGCTTCCTGCGCTCGCCCCAAAAGGAGACCCTGCGTGGAGAACTCACTCCCTGTCTCCTTACTTTCTGCAAGTAATCAATTGTTTGCTGGAACCAAGAGACTCGGGCTGATGCACCCCCAGCGGCGGCCCCTTTGCACCTGGTGACAGGTGGGGTGCTCGCGCCCTGAGTATGAGCAGGACCCCCTGAGACCCAGCCCTTCCTTCCTTTGCACAGAGGACCCTGAGCCACCCAAAAGAGGGCAACCGGCTCTGGGCCGGTCGGGGGGCCAGTCGGTAGATGGAAACAGGCAAGCTCGGCTCTTTGAGAACCATGTGGGCTCTGGGCGTCCTCGCCCTGGACCCCAGGGCAGGGGCAGGAAGCCAGCTGCGCCCTCAGGACAGACTCGGGGGGGCGCGGTCCTGGGGGCGGGGCGGCGCAGAGCCCACCCAAAGCCTCTGGCTGTCTCTGAGCGAGAACGTTGGCTCTGATCGTGTTTTTCCAGTTTCTTCCATGTGCCTGGGGAGGAGGTGGCCCGGAAGCCCCCGCTCCACGCTCCGCTCCGTGGATTCCGTGTTTATGTGTTCTCGGCGCTTCTGAGTGCTCGGCCCTCAGCGGTCAGCGTGGAGCAAGTCTGTTCTCTCGGCTGTCGGTGGTTTCGGATCCTGTTTACGGGCAATTTTGGCTTCAAAAGGTTTTATGTTTGTTTGACTGCGGTCAGCTTCAACCATGTGTTCTGCGTGTGGGTTTTGACTCATGAAAAGGTCTTCCTTCCCCCCAGGCCTGCGCCCCCAGCCGTTGCACTTTTTTTTAAATGTTTTATTTATTTCTAGGAGAGAGAGAGAGAGAGACAGCGTGAGCAGGGGAGGGTCAGAGAGAGAGGAGTCACAGACTGAAGCAGCCTCCAGGCTCTGAGCTGGCAGTCAGCACAGAGCCCGATGCGGGGCTCGAACCCACGAACCGTGAGATCATGACCCGAGCGAAAGTCGGACGCTTAACCGACTAAGCCACCCAGGCGCCCCCAGCCGTTGCACATTTACATCCAGGGCCCATGGAACTTACTCCTGCAACGCGTTTCCCACATGTGAGAAATGAGGGAGATGGTTCCCTTTCAGAAATACTAAATAAAAGCTGTGTCCTGCCAGTTAACAGTAGGTTTGTAACCTGCTCCAAATACGTAAAACCTTCCCCCATGTCCCCCCCCACCCCGCCGGCCCCCTCCAACCCCCTCCCACAATAGAGTCCCAGACCTTTAGAAACTTTACTTCCTGGATCTTCTTCCTCCCCTTTCCGTTTAGCAGGCTTAGTTTCTCGGACTTTACCATGAGCACTTGCCATAGAATAACAGGAGGGACTGAAAGTCTCCCATCATCTCAGGGAACGCATATTTGTTCTAATCAGACTTTTTTTAAAATTTATTTTTATTTTTATTTCTTTCTAGGAGAGAGAGAGCACGTGAGCAAGGGAGGGTCAGAGAGGGAGGGAGATACAGACTCTGAAATAGGCTCCAGGCTCTGAGCTGTCAGCACAGAGCCCGACACAGGGCTCGAACCCACGAACCACGAGATCATGACCTGAGCCGAAGTCGGACGCTTAACCGACTAATCCACCCGGGCGCCCCAGTAATCAGACTACTTTTTGCCTTCCGTGGGCACGGCGACATCAGGGGAAGGCTGTAACTTCTGTAGAGCTCAGCCAATGAGGAACCAGGGGAGGGACTCACGTGCTAGGAGCTACATCGTCTGCTGCAACCCCGAGTGTGCCTGTCCGTCAGACGCTGCTCTAGCCAAGAACGTTGATTCAAGCCTGCCTCACTCTGCTCCCGGTCTCTGCATCCCTCCTTCGATTGGGTAACCGGGCATATGTCTCACACCAAACTCCTGCCTGGTTGGAGTTTACAAGTTCCAGACTTCCCCCAGTCATTGGAGATGAAATCTGGCGGGCAGAATTCTCAGACAGCCTCTGTGCCCACACCTGTGACTCCGTGCAAACCCCGCTGTGTGAGGGTGAGACCGGGGACTTGCTTCCTACAGAATACAGAAAAAGCGAAGGAACTGGACAGATGCGTGAAAGGCCCAGATCGGTCAACTCTATGATAATCCCAAAGGAGCCATCCTCGGTGGGCCTCATGTAATCAGGTGAGCCATTCCCAGCCCGCCCCACCGCACTGGCCTTGCAGAAACCCACCCCACTCCCCGTGGGATCTGCAATCACCAGCACGTGAATTCTGCCTGTCCTGGATTTTTAAATTCAGCATTATGTTTGTGAGGTTATTGTGCTGATGAATGTACAGTAAATAATTCTTTTCAAGACCATGTCGTATTCTGTGGTGTGACTATGCCGACATTTGTTTATTTATTCTGTTGTTCACGGACACTCAGGTTGTTTATATAGGTCTGAGTCTCTTGGAAAATACAGCTCCGAATGTCTTGGGCATTTATCTCACTGGACTGACTTTTCACCACACACCTGGGAGTGGCATTATGGGTCCCAGCGTCTGCGTGTCTCTAACTTTAGTGGGCGTTGCCAAACGTGTCTTCAAAATGCGGCCGTGGGGGCGCCTGGGTGGCTCAGTCGGTTAAGCGTCCGACTTTCGCTTGGGTCACGATCTCGCGGTTCGTGGGTTCGAGCCCCGCGTCGGGCTCTGTGCTGACTACCAGCTCGGAGCCTGGAGCCTGTTTCAGTCTGTGACTCCCTCTCTCTCTGACCCTCCCCTGCTCACGCTGTCTCTCTCTCTCCTAGAAATAAATAAAATATTAAAAAATTTAAAAAAAAAATGCGGTCGTTGGATCAGTGAAGCCCCACGTGTCCTGAGTTCTCAACAACACCCGGGTTCTTCAGTGCCTGCGATGTTAACCATTTGCGGCTGCATTTCTTCCTTTTCAATGTGTTTTATTTATTCCTATATACCTTTAATAATTTTTACTTATCTTTCTAGATTAATGGCATGGTTGAGCCTATAACATATTTGGTCAGTTTTTACATGCATTCAAAGAAATGTGGATTCTGAGGCTTGGTATCATGTTCTACACAAGTCTGTTAATTTCCCACAATCATTTACAGATCCGTGTGTTCTAACTGGCTTTTGTCCACTTGTTCTATTCGTTACTTAAAGATGTATGTGAAATATCTGAACGTGATTGTGGACTTGCTGCAACTTTTGATCGCGCTGTATTTTCCTTAAACATCTTGAAGCTGGGGGCGCCTGGGTGGCTTAGTCGGTTAAGCGTCCGACTTTCGCTTAGGTCATGATCTCGTGGTTCATGGGTTCGAGCCCCGCGTCGGGCTCTGTGCTGACAGCTCGGAGCCTGGAGCCTGTTTCAGAGTCTGTGACTCCCTCTCTCTCTGACCCTCCCCTGCTCGTGCTGTCTCTCTCTCTCTCTTTCTCCTAGAAATAAATAAAACATTAAAAAAAAAAAAGTCCTGAAGCTGGTAGCAGCTGTGTGCACACGTGGGACCGACGTACCTCTGGGTGGTGCTGACCCTTTGTCACTATGAAGTCTCTCTTTTCCATCAGTCACAGCGCTCGGCTTCCAGCGTGCTTTCTGTGGCATCGGTGCTGCATCTCCAAGGTGATGCTCAGCATGGAGCCTCCGTGCCCATTCTTTGTCTTTCTGCTGTTCTGTGTACTTATTTTTTAGTTTTTTTAATGTTTGTTTATTTTTAAGAGAAACAGAGTGTGAGCAGGGGAGGGGCAGAGAGAGAGGGAGACACAGAATCTGAAACAGGCTCCAGGCTCTGAGCTGTCAACAGAGCCTGACGCGGGGCTGGAACCCACGAACTGTGAGATCATGACCTGAGCCGAAGTTGGCCGCTTAGCCGACTGAGTCACCCAGGCGCCTCCCCCTACCATGTCCAAATTTTTAAAATGAGAGTTGCTGGCACACCTGGCTGGTTCAGCCTGGTTCAGCCTGTGGAGCGTGTGACTCTTGACCTCGGGGTTGTGAGTTCAAGCCCCACATTTAGGTGTAGACATTAGTTAAAAATAAATAATAAAATAATAAAATGAAGTAAAATAAAATGAGAGTTGTAACCAGTTTATTCTTTTCTATCTGGTCTGTCTGAAGGTTTTTGCCTTTCCGTGGGGACAGCCAGCTCACACCAGAGTGAGAACCAGTGCGGTCGGCTGGAAGGCCAGCCACTCACACTTTTCTTTCTCCCAAGTATTTCTTTGCGGTTTCCTGCATTCCTCCGGGCTTACGAAATATTTTCCATATTTCATTTTCAGTTCTCATATGACCCTTCTGAGGTTATCTTGGAGGTGACAGTGCTCACCCTTCCTCTGCTCCGGTGGCCCCACCCGAAAAGCTCAGGGGCGTGCACTGGGCGACTTGGTCTACGCCATCCCGCACGCGTGTTATTCGCTCGGCATCGTGTCGCCATCGTGGCTGTTTAACCCCAGAAACCCTCTTTTCTGTTTATTCAAAGAGCCACCAATTCTGCTTCTCTGACCTTCCTGAAGTTTCCTCTTCCCACGTGTGGATATTTTATGTATCTTGACAAACTTCTTTCCTTTTTGTAGTCAGAGTCCGCTGGCAGTGAATGTGTCACCTTGTGCATAAAACCCTTGTTTTCTGTATCTCAATGTCATCTCTGCTTGCACAGAGGTCAGGGCACCAGGGGCGCCTGGGCGGCTCGGTTGCTTAAGCGCCAGACTCCGGCTCAGGTGATGATCTCGCGGCTTGTGAGTTCGAGCCCCACAACAGACTCTGTGCTGACAGTTCAGAGTCTGGAGCCGCTTCTGATTCTGTGTCTCCTCTCTCTCTGCCCCTCTCCCGCGCATGTGCCCTCTCTCTCCTTCTCTCTCTTTGTCCTTAGAAAATAAACATTAAAAAATTCTTTAAAAAAAGAAGTCAGGATCACCAGATTTTGTCATTCATCACTTTAAAGACGCAATTCACTTTTCTACCGGCCTTCGTGCTGTGCGTAAGGAGTCGGCCTCAGGTCTTAAGAGTCGATGGCGCTTCTCTCCCCTCCATCCCAGCGCCGGCAGCTGGGGGCGCGGCTGCCAGGGCGGCCATTTCCTCCCCATTTATTCTGCTTGGGGTTTTCCAGGATTCGTGAATCTGCGCTTTATCTTTCATCAGTTGGGAAAAATGTTGTCTTGTCTGTATCTGTTTCTCCGCTGTCTGCCGCCCCCCACCCCCATGCCCCCTACTCCGGTCTCCTGGATGTAGACCATTCTGCTGTCCCTCCTGGGCCCGCATGCTCCGACCTGTTCTCTCTACGGCCTTGTGCTCTGCAAGCGTCACTCGGGCCGTGAGTGGTGTCCTGCCCCCACCTACGTTCCCACTGTCTTCTGCTGTTGAATTCACCCAAGCGAATTCTTACCTTCAGATGCTTTCCAATCCCAGAATACAGTGGTTAGTTTTATGTGTCACCTATGCTGGGCCACAGTACCCTGAGATGTGGCCCAACACTATTCTGGATGTTCCTGGGAGGGTATCCATAGAGAAGATTAACCTTTCCGTTGAATAAATTCCAATAAAGAAGATTGCTCTCTGTAATGTGGGTGGGCCTCTCCCAATCAGTTGAAGATCTGAATAGCATAAAAGACTAACGTCCCCCAATTGAGAAGCAATTCTGCAGCCAACGGCCTTCAGACTCAACTTGCAACATTGGCTCTTCCTGGTCCCCAGTCTGCCAGGCCCCCTGAAGACTCCGGATGTGCCAGCCTCCATAACCACGCGAGCGGTTCCTGCAAATAAGTCTCGTTCTATATATGTAAACATCCTATCGGTTCCATTTCTTTGGAGAATCGTTCTTTTTAAGAAGTTTATTTGTGGGGCGCCTGGGTGGCTTAGTCGGTTAAGCGTCCGAC
This sequence comes from Proteles cristata cristata, assembly GCA_017311185.1. Classification (NCBI taxonomy): domain Eukaryota; kingdom Metazoa; phylum Chordata; class Mammalia; order Carnivora; family Hyaenidae; genus Proteles; species Proteles cristata. The sequence goes on from JAESUZ010003089.1 coordinate 561,529, forward strand.
TTTCGCTTAGGTCATGATCTCACGGTTTGTGGGTTCGAGCCCTGCGTCGGGCTCTGTGCTGACTGCCAGCTCAGAGCCTGGAGCCTGTTTCAGTCTGTGACTCCCTCTCTCTCTGACCCTCCCCTGCTCACACTGTCTCTCTCTCTCTCTCTCTCTCTCTCTCCTAGAAAAAAAATTTATTTGTGTATTTTGCGGAGGGGAGGGCGAGAGAGAGAGAAGAGAAGAGAGAGAGAGAATCCCAAGCAGAATCCACACTGTCAGCACAGAGCCCCACGCGGGGTGTGACCTCACACACGGTGAGATCTTGACATGAGCTGCAATCAAGAGTCAGACACCGAACTCCCAGATACACCGGGTGCCCCTGCCTGGAGAATCCTACTACACAGAATATCCACTTGACTTGTTTCCTAGAGTCCTGTTCTCCGTCACAATTTCCTGTCTTTAAATCTCTTCTTTTTTTTTTTATTTTTTTTATAGTGATTTTTTTTTTTAATATTTTTATTTATTTCTAGGAGAGAGAGAGACAGCATGAGCAGGGGAGGGTCAGAGAGAGAGGGAGTCACAGACTGAAACAGGCTCCAGGCTCTGAGCTGGCAGTCAGCACAGAGCCCGATGCGGGGCTCGAACCCACGAACCGCGAGATCATGACCTAAGCGAAAGTCGGACGCTTAACCGACTAAGCCACACAGGTGCCCCTCTTTAAATCTCTTCTGTTCCACTTTTCCTCTATCTTGTTGAACACAGCTGTCATTGTTAAAGTCCTTTTCTGCTAAGTCCATTATGTGGACCACCTGTCGGCCATGTGGACGCTTTTCCGCCTATAACGTCCCCCGCCTCTGGGAGATCGAAGGACTTTGTATCGTGCGCTGGGCACGGACAGAGATGCTAGAGGCCGTGTGCTGCTCACACCTACGGGGTGGGCCCCGCACCCCCTCCTTACGGATCAGTGGGCGAGAGCACTAATCGCATCCACGTCACAAGCTGAGCTGGGTTGGGGCTGGACTGCACTTGGAGAAAGACTCCCAGATCCCCCTGCCTCTTCCTCCGGGGTGGGGGGTGCTTCCCGAGAGCCAGGGGGCTGCTGGGGCGCCGCCTCCTGCGTCCACATCTCTGCAGACAATGTGTTCGCAGCTCCCCGGTTCCCGGCCAGCTGCACGGTGGTCACTGGCCCCCGCCCGGGGTCCCCGCCTCTGCTCCCCGTCACTGGCTCTGGCCCCTGTCACGGATCTGGTCGGCGTCTTTACACAGGACATCTGCAGTCTGGCCTCTGCCTGGGCCGGTGGAAGGCATGTGACCGCCGGTCCGCCGCCCCTCACACCCCGCAGGCCGGGGCGGGGGCTCACTGTGCCCCCGGGTTCAGCGGGATGGGCTCCCGGCTGCTGTCTTCACCATCCATTCTCCAGGGGTCCCAGGTCCCCGTCGCACCGTCTACAAACGGGCGACTTGACCTCCCTCTGCTCCAGCGCCCATCAAAGTCCGTGTTTCCCAGCTGCCTGTGTGGGCACTTTGATGGGACCCCCAGTCGTGATGGGAAAGCTTCTGGTCTTCTTATAATGTAAGACGATGACTCCAGGAGATTATATTTTTCTGGAATCTTTTATTTATTTATTTATTTTATTTTATTTTATTTTTTTAAATTTTTAATGTTTTATTTATTTCTAGGAGAGAGAGAGAGAGAGACAGCGTGAGCAGGGGAGGGTCAGAGAGAGAGGGAGTCACAGACTGAACAGGCTCCAGGCTCTGAGCTGGCAGTCAGCACAGAGCCCGACGCGGGGCTCGAACCCACGAACTGCGAGATCATGACCTAAGCGAAAGTCGGACGCTTAACCGACTAAGCCACCCAGGCGCCCCTTATTTTTTTATTTTAGAGAGACGCAGAGAATATGTGCAGGTGGGAGAGAGGGGCAGAGAGAGAGAGAGTGCAACGGGGGGGGGCGGGCAGAGAGAGGGGGAGACAGAAAATCCGAAGCGGGTTCCGGCTCTGTGAGGACAGTAGAGAGCCCGACACGGGGCTCGAACCCACAAACCGTGAGACCATGACCTGAGCAGAAGTTGGACACTTGACAGACTGAGGATCTAGGCACCTTGAGTATTTTTTTTTTAATTTTTTTAATGTTTTTTATTTATTTCTAGGAGAGAGAAAGACAGCGTGAGCAGGGGAGGGTCAGAAAGAGAGACACACACAGAATCTGAAATAGGCTCCAGGCTGTGAGCTGGCAGTCAGCACAGAGCCGGACGCGGGGCTCGAACCCACAAACCGTGAGATCATGACCTAAGCGAAAGTCGGACGCTGAACCGACTGAGCCCCCAGGCGCCTCTAACATGGTCTTTTTTTTTTTTTAAATGTTTTATTTATTTTTAGGAGAGAGAGAGAGACAGCGTGACAGCAGCAGGGGAGGGTCAGAGAGAGAGGGAGTCACAGACTGAAACAGGCTCCAGGCTCTGAGCTGGCAGTCAGCACAGAGCCCGAACGGGGCTCGAACCCACGAACCGCGAGACCATGACCCAAGCGAAAGTCGGACGCTTAACCGACTAAGCCACCCAGGCGCCCCAATACCTTGAGTATTTTTAATCAAGAAAAGATATTTAACTTATCAGAGGTATTTTCAAAGTCTATAGATTTACTCCTATGATACTTATTTTCATATCTATTAATACGAGGGATTGTATTTTTTTAAATATTTATTTTATTTTTGAGAGAGAGAGAATGAACAGGGGAGGAGCAGAGAGAGAGAGAAGATCCGAAGTGGGCTCTGCGCTGTCAGGACAGAGCCTGACGCGGGGCTCAAACCCTCGAACCGCGAGATCATGACCTGAGCCGAAGTCAGACGCTCAACCGAAGACACCCAGGTGCCCCCATATGAGGAACTGTATTAACAAATTCCCTAACATTTTACTAGCATTGAATGCTGGAATATATCCTACGCTGTCATAGTGTATTACTTCCTTAATGTGCTGTTGGACACGGCTTTTTAATATTTATTAGAGATTTTTGCATTGATATACCTAAGAGATATTGGGTCTATGATGTTCTGTCTTTCCACAGTTTTTATTAGGTTAGTTACCAAGACTAGCTTCATTCTTGGTATTTATTATTTTGTGTATTTGTACTGTTTGTCTTTTGCTGATTAGGTTAGCTGCGTGTCTAGTTGTTTTAATTTTCCAGAGAGCCAGAGCTGTGACTGATCAGTGAAGGCTGGCGCGGTCCACACCCTCCCCTCCTGCCACCCCCACAGCCGCCCCCCTGCTCCCTCTCGCCTGGGTCTCCCTCTCCAGGCTGAGCTGGGGATCTGGTCGGGCTGTCGCTTCTTTTCCTTTTCAAAGAAACCAAAGTGCAGGTTTTAAAACCGTTTTCTGTAGCACTGATACTTGAAGGACTCCTGACTACAGGAAATAGGTGCTTCAAACCTACTTTCTTGACTTTTTTCTTTTAATCATTTCTGCTTCGCTGCGTCTTGCTTGCTGTTGACAAGCCTGATCACAAGCCATTTTCCCTACATACTTCCGGGGCCCTGGACCCTGAAGGTCATTTCTGTATCCACCGCTCCCCCTGAGCTGGTCCTCGCTTAGTGTCCCACCGCCCTCGGCTGTCCCCCACCGCCCTCGGCTGTCCCCCACCGCCCTCGGCTGTCCCCCACTGCCCGGCTACGGATCGCAGGGGCGGCGGCCCCCCACCCCCCGCCTGCCCCGCCCCGGGTGCCCCCCACCGCCCCCGCCTGCCCCGCCCCCCGGGTGCCCCCCACCCCCCGCCTGCCCGCCCCGGGTGCCCCCCCCACCCCCGCCTGCCCCGCCCCCGGGTGCCCCCACCCCCCGCCTGCCCGCCCCGGGTGCCCCCCACACCCCCGCCCGCCCGCCCGGGTGCCCCCCACACCCCTGCCTGCCCCGCCCCGGGTGCCCCCCTGCCTGCCCGCCCCAGGTGCCCCCGGCTCGCACGTGTGCCCCGGGGCCCTGCCATAAGCTGCTCTTCCGCTTCCTTCTCACTCGCTTTCATCCGTCCTCACTTCCTGTCTTCCTTCTGTTGTCCGCTTGTGTCTTGAGGTCCCGAGTGTCTGACGCAAGGTGTCTTCCCGGCTCCAGGAGCTTCACCTCAGGTATTACCCGTGAACCCGCTGCAGAGCTGGTGTTCGTGTTCACCCGCGGGTTCGCCTGTTTGGGGTTGTCTGCTGCCCCCTCCCGGCGGCGCGGTGAAGTGCAGCGCCCGTGACCGCGGTCCGTCCGTCTGTCTGTCTGGCGGTGGTTTGGCGGTGGGAGGGGTCCGCGCCTCCGAGACCGTGCTTCTCCTCTGCGGCCGGCTGGGCAGGCCCAGGGGTCCCTGAAGGATGGGACAGTGAGAGAGATTCTTTCCGATCACCAGGCAGGCATCTCTGCTGTCGGTTTTGGTGTCTTTATTTAAAGGTTCAGCAACAACATGAGATCACAAAAAGGAATTTTTACGATGGGAAGCCTTTTGTGAATTACCCCCATCATAGTGAGGTTGGATTTTACAACTAAGGAAATAACAGGATGTTCTTAATGAAAAGTAGGATGACATGTATGTGTTAAGTCGTAAATAGTTAGGCCAGGAGTCATTCCATCTGGCTCTCAAGAGGATGAATGTTTTTCAACTGGTTTGTGGAAACCTGCTTGATGCTGGATGTGTGAACACCACGGGGCCCTGAATGTGTCAGGCTTTTGCTTTTGGGTTATGTGTTGGCTACTCTTCTCCATCCTCATCCCGGCTGCCAGTAGGGGGCGGTGTTTGCAGAAAGTAAGCCTTGGGCAAGGGACCGCCACACACCCCCAGTTAGAAGAAGGTGTAAATGTTAACTTAGGTTCTGCCCTTATCTGTACCTTAACTCTAAATTAGCCTCTTTGTCTCGGGGCCAGGCTCAGTTGTAATTCTTGTGTTCTTAACCCCCTAAGTCTCGGATCTGCAAGGCCCATAGGAAGAGGCTTTTGACAGTCACCCACAGAGCTTTCATCTGAAGTCTCTTTGGAAAAGGCAGGGATATGCGTTTCCTTATGAGCAATCTGTGTGGGGAATATCGGTCTGATCTGGAACATTGTGAGGCCTGGTCAATACCCGCAGGCTCGTTTCCAACATGAGCCCGTAGTAGGAGGAGATCCCAGTTTCCGTTCCTCGTGGCAGGAGCTGTGCAAGCGCTGCCATTTCCTCGCTGTGGCCGTCACCCAGCGAGGCCGGCGCGGCTCCCGGCACCCCAACCCCTCACCCCTGGCGATCACTGATCTGATTTCTGCTACCCTCCCCTGTGCTTTCTAGAATTTCATGTTAATGGAATCACACAGTACTTATGATGTTTTTTCTTCTTCCCTTTTTAACTTAGCATGTTTGAAATTCGTCCGTGTCGTTGCATGTATCTGCTGTTTATTCCTTTACATTTGTTTAAAACCAAAATTCAACTGGGTAAATCTTAAAGACTGCGTTGGCTTTATTCACCAATTCATGAGTCGGACAGCCTCCATCTAGCTGATAGAAAGGAGCTCTGAGGCGCTTCATGGATTAAAAGACTTTTATAGGCAGAAGAGAGCAGGGCGAGCAAGTTACATGGCAAAGTGCAGGTTGGTTGTGACAAAGTCACCTTCCTTTAAGGGACAGCAGTGGTCTGTCGGGCAGATGCCCGCACCAGTGCTGATCAGGTACTTCCAGATGGACTGGTTTAAGGTTCCGTTCCCAGGAGAGCTCACGCTGTAATTAAGTCTCAGGTGCCTCGGGGCCTCGCCTCAGGGATTCTGTTTGGGGGCAATTTAACAAGTTGTTCCAAGGTATTCCGTCACGTGGATATAGGGATGTATGAATAAGACTTCTATGAATACCTGCATCCAGGTCTGTTTGGACTTCTTCTTCATTTCTTTGGGGTAAAAGCCCAGGAAGTGACTGCTGGGTCAGAGGCTAAGAGTATGTCTAATTTTAGAAGAAACTGCCCAACATTTCCCCAAAAGGCTGCACCTTTTGCGCCTGCTCAGGCACCGCGGGAGCGTTCCAGCCCTAAGCACGTCGTCCGTCCTCAGCGTGGCTGTGTCTGCAAGTATGTAGTGGTTTCTCGTTGTGGTTTTAACTTGCACTTTCCTGATGGCTAATGAGGCTTCACATCATTTCATGAGCTTTTTGCCATGTGGGCTTCTTCTTTGGTGAAGTGTCTCCTCAGATCTCTTGTCCATTTATCGTAGGGCTGTTTTCTTTTTATTAAATCGTATGCACCGTTTTAATATACATGAATATTTTCTCCTGGCTTTGGATTTCAATTTTATTTCCTTAAAGTATGTTCCTAAGAGCACAAGTTTTTAATTCCGATGGAGTCTGATGGATGCTTTTCTTCCCTTTAGAGAGCATGCTGTTTGTGTGGTAAGAGATGTTTATGTAGCCAAAGTCACACAAATGATCTCCTGTGCTTGTTTCTGGAAGATGGTGAGTGTTGGCTCTCATGCTGACATATTAGAGCCATTCCACAAACAGTGGTTGATTACATCCAGTGCCTGAGGAAGCAGGTGTATGGTTGAGACTTACTCTTCTCCTACGAAAGTCTCTTCCAGCACCACTTACTGAAAAGACAAACCTTTCCCCATTGAATTAGCTTGATGACTTTATAATAATCAATTGACTGTATGGGTGTGGGTTTATTTCTGAACTTGCCGTTCTGTTCCATTGATCCACACATCTATCCTGATGCCCAAAGCAATACTGTCTTAATTACCATAGTCTTACTGTCAGACTTAAAATCAGGTAATGTCGTATCTCCCGACTTGTTCTTCTCTTTCAGAAGTTTTTGGGGGCGCCCGGGTGGCTCAGTCGTGCAGCATCCAACTCTTGGCTGCTTTTGGCTCAGGTCATGATCTCATGGTTCATGGGTTCGAGCCCCACCTCCGGCTCTGTGCTGACAGTGCAGGGCCTGCTTGGTATTCTCTCTCTGCCCCTCCAGCAGGCTCTCTCTCTCTTTCAAAATAAACATTTTTTTAATTTAAAAAAATTTTTTAAATTTATTTTTGACAGAGAGGAAGCGTGAGCAGGGGAGGGTCAGAGAGAGAGGATAACACAGACTCTGAAACAGGCTTTAGGCTCTGAGCTGTCAGCACAGAGCCTGACGCGGGGCTCAAACCCACGAACCATGAGATCATGACCTGAGCCGAAGTCGGACGTTCAACCGACTGTGCCACCCAGGCGCCCCCTCTTTCAAAATAAACATTTAAAAAAAGAAGGGACCAAATTTGATAAAACTTATAAATGTTATCATCTCGCCGAACACCTAACGGCGCCCACAGCCTGAAGCATCACTGTAACCCCCATTAGAGTGGGCGCCATGGGGGCTGCGGATGTCGTGGGGGCTGCCAGGGGCCCAGCTGTGCTGTCAGGGTCAGAGAAGCTGAATAAAGCAAGGGCCTAAGTGGAAGGAAGAGCTCCGCCTCTCCTCTCCTGCCCGACCGTGTGAACAGGAGACTAAAGCCGGGACGAGGCGCCACCTGCCCCCTTCCGTTCTGCTCTGTGGACAGTGTGCCGGTCCAGGGTCCGTGGGTGGCCTCGGTGCCGAGGCTTCTGTGGTGGTGAGAAGCCAGGGCTCAGAGAGCGGGCGAGGCGAGGGCGAGGGGTGGAAGGGCGCAGGGTGGTGGGGAAGGGGTCTGCGAGGCCCCCCTCGCCCCCTGGTGAGGACGCCAGAGGGCACCTGGCGGCATGAGACTGAATGCGTGCAAGGGCAGGGACGGCGGGGCCGCGGTGCCCTCGCCGAGCCCCTTGAGGCCCCGGGGGCCCTTTGCAAGCGCCCGTGTGCAGTCGGGCTCACCCCGGGCGCCGCGGCTCAGCCCCCCGGTACTGTGGGACTGAGCGAGCACCGCAGGCGGCGCCCCGGACAGGACCCGAGGGGTCACGGTCACGGGGGGCCAAGGCCGCGGGCAAGGTAACGGGGAGCCCCGACCGTGTCCAAGGCCGGGGAGACGCCCCGCAGCGCAGAGGGTCTCTGCCCTCCTTGCCCCTGAACTTGGCGGAGTCTCCCCCACCGGGTGACGGCGGGGGCGGCCCAGCTCGGGGCGGCACCGCGACGGGCAGGGCCCAGTCCGCGTGGCACTCACGGTCCCCCGGATACAGGGGGTTTGCGATGTCAGGGCCAGGAGGGTCGCAGGGTCCCCGGGGCCCACAGCCGCGCCCTGCCGTCTCCACTCGCGGCGCCGCCGGCGCACAGGCCCCGCCCGGGACGGAGCTCGTTCTCCGCGCGGCCGCACACGAGGGCCGCCGAGGGTCCCCTCCGCCCGGCAGCCGCGGCGTCGCCACATGCTTATCGGAGGACGGAGTTTTATCCAAATCCGGTTTCTCCAGGGACCCGCTGCAGAGGCCAGTCTGTGTGCAGCCCTGCGCGCCCCCGAGGGGACCCGAACTGCGGCGACCGTCAGGGCCACAGCACAGGCCCCTCTGACCCTCCAGGGGACCGGCGGACATAGGCCTCGCTCGGGCTCTCGATCTCGGAAAGCCCAGATCCGGGCAACGGCCCCTGCCCCTCCCCCACCAACAGGGCTCTGGGGGGCAAGTGACCCGCGCTCCCTGCGGGGAAGCAAAGGTGTCCGGGAACTGAGACGACTCTCCATCCCGCAAAGGTCGGCCGACCGCAGGCTGACGATCTGCCTCTTCCCTGTCCCTCCTGACCCCCCAACCGGCCCCCTGCCGACCCCTGCCGCCCCTCCAGCCGCCCCCCTGCCACCCCGCTCCCGCCCCCCCACAGCTGCTCCGCTCCCGCCCCCAAAAAGGCCCTGCCCCTGCCCTCCCAGACGCCCTCCCCACCCCAGCCGCCCCCGGCCTCCCGGCCCTGGAGCCCCCACCCCAGCCGCCCGTTCCCGCTCCCCCAGCCGCTCCGCTGCCCAGAAACCCCTTCCCGATGACATCAGGAAAGAGCAGGTGGGCAGCCGCACCCACTGTGCCCGCGGACGTCCCTTGCCGGAGACCGAAACTGCGCAGGTCACCCCTGATGGCAAGGCCCAGGGAGGAGACTGCAAGGCAGTCAGAAGAAGCGCCTGAAGAATTCTTCTCTACTTTGTCTGTACCTTTTACTCTCACTTCTGCTGTGAGTCTATTCTAGGGTTAATATGAAACCAGAATCCCCCAAAGTTCCCCCCTTCCTCCAAAATGGAATGTACCTAAGTATCATGTCCGCCCCCTCAATCAGATGTTGTCTAATGAATATTGTAGCAATTAGCAAAATTGGAGACAGTCCACTATGCATGGGGTCCATAAGAGACCTAGACTTCATTTTCCTTGTACGGGTCTAACTACCAGTAAGAACACATATGATGCCATAAGCAGAGACAAAAACAGGACTTACTAGCTGTGGAGGACTTTCTCAAAATAGTGTTAGAGAAAATTTGCCTGCTGACCTTCAGCCTGTAAGGCAACTTATGGATTGTTCTGGCCAAAGAATGAGATTGGTAAGTGCAGAGACCGAATTCTAGTTGATCCACGTAAAACATTTCCATACGTCATCTATGATAAATGTTGACATTGTTCTTTCTTAGTAAGGGGTTGTGAGAGTCCGTTACCTACAACCGCGGGTACAAGTATATCCTGTGTTTGCACGCCCACTGAACTTAAACAATTAAAGGGCACCGTGATCTCATGTATTCTGGCAATATGCTTCACTTATCCTTAGATACCCGGCCACACGTAGTAAAGAATATGTAAAACTTCGTTATGACTACATGGTTAAATTTTATTGGTTGAAGTGGAAATTACGTACCATGAAATCACTGTTGCCAAGAAAACTTAGAAATGTTAAGTCCCATGACTGTACTCAAAAAATGTAAATTGTTTAAGCATGATTGTTTGAATTTGCTATATAAAAACCCTAAGCTGAAAAATAAATTTGAGCAGTCCACCTGAAGAGGCTGCTCCGTGTCTTCTTTCGCCGACGCCAACCATCACTCTCTGGGCCAACCCTGGCTTCAGAGGCTGGACCCCTGCAGCCCCTCACCCGCCATCACGAAGCTCCTGGTCCCGGGCGCTGATGGCTGTGTGGCCGGCACCGCCGCAGTCAGCCGGGCTCCAGGGGTACTGGCCTCGCTCCTCCCGAGCGCCCCCCACGCCCTGGCCCAGGCTCCTTTCTCCAGATCTGCGTTTTGTGGATTTCACAGTCCCAAATTCACACTCAACCCCATCACAGCGTGGACGGGCAAGTGAATAAACACGAGTGGTTTTCCCCAGGCTTCCGTCCTCCAGGCCCAGCCCCAAGCCCGGCCCATGCCAGCGGGGACCAAACAGCCGGAAGGCGCAGGAGCGTCACCGGATAAAGGACCTAAGGCTGCCAGACAGACCCCTGCGCCTGGCCAGGCAGGATCCCTGGGATGTGCCCCAAACCAGGCAGGGAGGGGGTCGGTCCTGGTCGGGCCACTGCATGGACTGGGGGGGAAATGACCCCAGCTGGCTGCACACCCCCTCCCCCCCTGCAGCCATTACTCCACGGTGGGGAGGGGGCGTGGTCTGAGGAGGGAGCCCAGTTCTGGGAAGGGGCGCCCGTCCCCCCACCTTCCACCCAGCGGCCACCCCTCTCTCTTTCTGCCCAGTCACCTCCTGCCCGAACCTCCTCAGGGAGCTGGGCTCACCCCATCCCGGTGGATCCTCACCCTATCCCTGGGTGGCCACCTGGTGTCCGGCGGAGAGCCCTGGGCGTGAGAAGGGCCCCTGGGTGTGAGGCGCTGCCCCTTTGGGCGGCAGCCACAGGTGGCTCCGGGCTCAGAGGAGAGGGTAGCACTCCTGAAGCCCCAGGCTGTCTGGTGACAAAGATTCTCTGCTTGACCAACTTTTAGTCAGGTTCTGGAACCTTCTCCTGGGCCCACGTACGCCCTCCTGGGACCTCCATTTCAGCAAGAAGCCCCCATCCTCCACAGCCCATCCCTCCCTACACCTGAGCCCTCCACATCCGGTCAGTTTCCTCCCCCGCCACCCACCCCCGCCTCCCCCGCTGAGGTCTGACCCCCTGGCCTGCCCTCAGCAAACACCCGGGCAGGAGGGCTCGGCCTGACCGCCTCGCCCGCAGGTGTCTCGTCCGTCCGCTGACCCGCAGCCGCTCTGCCTGGAGTCCCCGCCCCTGCTGCTCTCCGTCGGAGCCGGTCCCCTCCCACGACCCCCCCCCAGCCCTGGTCCTGTGCCCGCGCAGACAGCCCCTTCGAATAAGTCTCACTGGCTTTGACAAGTGCCAGGGAGTGTTGATTCTTTGTCACTGGCTCCGGCGAGCCCAGGGCCCCCTGAGAACGAGGCTCAGGTCCCTGGCTCTTGCTGAGAAGGGTCACAGGATGGGACACATGAACATCGGGGAGCACGAGCTGGGGGCTCTGCTGTGACGGGAAGGGCCGCCCTCCACACCGCGTCCAGAGCTCTCCCAGCGGGGGGAGATTTTGATGGGACTCAGCCTGGCCTGAGCTGAGGACATCGCTTGCACAGGCTCCAGACCCCCTGCGGGGCCCCAGGGCTTTCCAGGGTCCTGGGGACACAGCAGCCCTGCAAGCCCTCGGGGCCTCAGGCTCCAGGTGCCCGGTGAACTCGGTGAACTCGTGCAGCCTCTGCTCTGCCTCCGGGGCTGCCCCTCCGAGCACAGCACTGGACAGTCTGAAAAGAGTCCGGACGCGGAGCCTGTGACCCGCCCACCTCTCCCTTCTCCCCTCCCTCTCCTCCTCCCTGGGTTCCGGGCTCGGCTCTCGGCCTTCTCCCGTGGGAGGGCCTCACTCCCTCAGCCCTCCAGCCAAGGCCCCTCCTCGCCTGGCCCCACCCCCAGCCCCCCACCTCCCTCCTCCACCTGCGGGGCCTGAGGGAGGGGCCCCGGAGGCGGGAGCGATGTGCCCGGGCCCTGCGCCCGCTCCCCGCGGGTCTGTTCCAGCGAGAAGGAAGGCCAGCAGCCAGGGGACGCACCTGCAGGGGAGAGTCGGCGCCCTCCTCTGCCCAGCAGCTGAGGTGGCGGGCGGCTGAGGCTGCCGTCCTCGGGGACCCTGGGAACCCCTCCCCAGGGCAGGAGCTACGGAAGAGGGTCCCCCCGGCCAGCGATCTGCAGCAGGAAGGGGTGAGGGGGTGCTGAAAGGAGTGACCCGGGAGGAGGGGACCTCAGGGTCTGAGCGTAGGGGGAGGGGAAGGAGGGGATTGGGGCGCTCGGCTGACCCCTCCCTTGCCCCCCACCCCAGGCTCAGCCTCTGTGGCCATGGAGTCGCTGCTTCCAGTCCTGTGGGCTTTGCTGGTGTGTGCGGGGCTTGCTGACGGCAAGAAAGAGCCAGGTAGGGGCAGAGGGGAGGGCGCGGGGCTCCCAGAGGTGGACAGTCCTCTCCACCACGCCCCCCACCCCCCCCACCCCCCGCTGCCCCGCAGGCCTGAACCTGAGCTGCTACCAGTGCTTCAAAGTCGCCAGGCTGGAGCTGTGCCCGCCCGCCCAGTGCAACCCCACCGACCGGGTGTGCGTGTCCAACACAGTGGTCCTGGCGGGGAGTAAGTCCCGGCAACCGGGAGGGGGGCGCGTCCCGGGGGGTTCCGGGGGGGCGTCCCGCACCTGCCGGCCTCACCGCCCCATGTGGCTCCGTCACCGCCTCCAGGGCGAGTGTGCTTGATCCTAAACTTTTCTCCACTTTCTCAAGTACCAGGTTGTTGTTGTTTTTTTTTTAATATTTTTATTTTATATATTTATTTTATTTATTTATAGGGGAGAGAGAGAGAGAGAGACAGCATGAGCAGGGGAGGGTCAGAGAGAGAGGGAGTGACAGACTCTGAAACAGGCTCCAGGCTCCGAGCTGGCAGTCAGCACAGAGCCCGACGCGGGGCTCGAACCCACGAACTGCGAGATCATGACCTCAAGCGAAAGTCGGACGCTTAACCGACTAAGCCACCCAGGCGCCCCTCAAGTACCAGGTTTTAAATCCCGCCCCCCCCCAACTGTCCTCAGGGCAGAGGCTCCGGTGTAACTGAATGTGCGGAGGGCTGGCTGTGCAGAGGAGGGCCAGCCAGGAGAGGCGCTGGCCCGGCTGCCCACCACCCTGCCCCCACCCTCAGCAGCTGCTGTGGGCCTTAAGTGATAGGACTTTCCAGAACAAGCCTTAGAGGAAATTATTAAGTGGAACGTGAACACAAGAAACGTCACGGAGCAGATCACCAGAAACGCTCTTTTGTCAAGTTACAAAAATATCCGGGGGGCGGTGGGGAGGGACCCATCTGCTCTCCTGACCGATTGCGACCGGGGTTGCCAATTCTGCCTAGACGGTTCCGGGCCCCTGGGGACCTGCCAGCGCCGCCCCCCCCATCTGGGCCATCGTTCATTGAATCAGTTCCCCCTAATGAACCTCAGGAGGGACCTCCTGTCCTGATTTTCCAGCAAGAAAATCCGTGTCACACAATCGGGCTTCCCGGGGTAAATCTGTAGAGTGGACGTGCCTCTGAGAATCGCAGACGGCCCCTTTCCACCTGCGCCTCTCAGGAGGGACCCCCCTCCACCACCCCCCCCTCCCCCGTGCTCTGTGCCCTTCCGGGCCTCGCCTCTCCTGACAACGGAGAAGGTGCTCACTGTGATGGCGGCACTTGGCCCTGGGCTCCACCCAGGGATTCTGTGAGGGGGTTTCGGGGGGCGGGGGGGGCTCATGTAACGGTGGCCGTCCCTGCTGGAGGCGCCATCGGCCTGGGCTGCCCCGAGCACTGGGGAGGGCCACTTGGAATTCCGGGAGAGGAGGAGGCTGGCCTCTTGCGCCTTCAGGGACCCGCACCAAGCGCCACCCAGCAGCCTCTGCGCAGCCCAGGCCGCCAGACATAAGGCCACACAGGCGGATAGAATTCAACACGACATGAGCACGAGCGGCTCGTCACACAGGAAAGGCGGGCGGCCTTCTCTTGCACAGTTTGCGCTGCTCTGAGCGTCTTCCTTCCGTCCCTTGTTCCCTTCGGAGGCTGTGCCGCATCCTCACATGAGCAGCGGGAGATGGGGCCACGCCGGGCCTGAGCGTGGGTCCCTCTGTCTCCCTGCCCCGCCCCACGTCCCCAGGACTGCAGGCTGCCGGGCTGGCCGCGGCGGTCCAGGCCAGGGGGGGCTACAGGCGAAAGCCCCCACTGGGGCCAGCAGCCCTGAACCCCAATTTTGTGTGACCACAAAGGTGACCATGGGGGCCACTGCCCTGCTGGCCTGGGGGGTCTGGTAGCCCCTGCCGGGCCACGATTCTCTGCTTCTCAGGTTGAGTCCGGGCTTCCGGGCTCATGTGGAAAGCGTCCCCCACCCCACCCCGCCTCCTGCAGGCTGGCGGCCACCTGCTGTCTCCCTCCTTCAGGATCACAGGTGGTGGTCACACTCAGCAAGCGCTGTGCCCCCAGATGTCCCAACACCAACACGAGGTATGAGTGGACATCGTGGCCCGTGGCCTCTGGCAGGATCGTCAGGCAGTGCTGCTCGGGCTCTCTCTGCAACGGGGGGGCCGCCCCCCGCTCGGCCCTGCTGGGGGCGCTCCTGCTCCTCCGCCTCCTCTGGGCCCTGCTCTGAGCACCCTCCTCGTGGCCCCAAAGACCCACTGCACCCTCCCACCCCCGCCTCTGCCCACCCCTCCCATCCCTGGCGGGAGCCCTGTGCCCAGACCGCCGCCGCCCTTCGAGGGGGACACCGGGCGTTTCCCAGCTCGACCCCGTGTATAAGGTTTCAAGCCCTGAACTTACCGTCCAGGCCCTTGCTCTGGCCCACACAGCAAGGCCAGAGGGCAGCTGCGGCCCTGATTCGGGGTCTGACATGGCCAGAACCCCCCCCCCTCAGCCCTGCCCCCGCCGTCCGTGGGGTCCCAGGCAGGGTCCTGCGGGGGTGCCTAGCTGGGCATTGAAGCCACAACCACCGCCCCTTCTGGAGACGGTGAGCTCACTGCCTGACCGCTCGGTGCCCTCGAGCCTCCGGCCGCTGCCCCCTGCCGTGCCCAGACCGTCCCTCCAGCCTCCTCTGTGGCTGCGCGCCGCCTGCGCCAAGCCATCCAGCTGGGCCCGCCGAGCATGGGGCCGGGTAAGCAGGAGTCATGGGGGCCGGGGGGCCGGGGGGCCGCTGCCTGGACGTGGGGTAGAGACCGCAGGGTCGGGGTCCAGGGCGTGTGGGCGGTGCTCATGTAAGGTACTCGGATGCGGAGACGCCGGGAAGGGACGGCTGGGCAGTGGGGCGACGAAACCCGTGTGGGGTGGGCGGCTGGGCTGGCGAGGGTGAGGCCGAGGGAAGGGACGCCCGAGCCGGCCTGTGCGGGGGGCGCCAGGTGAGGGCAGAGGGGACAAGTGGAACTGGTGACAAGCTCAGGGCTGCTCAGGCTGAGCTGGGACACCCAGGGGACACCCGGGGAAGGGCACGTCCTGGGGGATGGGGCGATGGTGGGCGGGGCTGGGAACGGGCCCCTGAGTAAGACGCCCCGGAGGAGGGTCTGTTGGGGGGGAATCACCTCCTCTGTGGTGGGTCCACCCAGTGCCCCCCACTCCCCACTCCGCACACCCCACCCCCCCAGCGCACCTCCACCCAGCCACCCCTGGTCGTTTCCCCTGCCCTGGGCTCCTCGCCCCTCCCAGCAGGGTCTGCACACCAGCCCGCCTCCAGGTCCTTATACCTGCCCTTCAGGGCGCACCTGCCCCGATCTCCAGCCACTTGTCATTTTCCCCATGGACGCAGGTGGACTCGGCTGGCCCTTGGTGCCCCCCGGCCTTTGCAGGCTCAGGACAACCCTAGGCCCTGGCTCCTCTCTGTGCCAAGGAGGCCGCTGGAGGTGCAATGAGATCTCAGGTGGGAGAGACCTCAGGTGAGGCCCGGGACAGGGACTGGACCTGGGCCAGGACCCTCCCCTGCTCTAAGCTCGTGAGTTTTCACGCTGGACTTACAGGTCCCGGGGTCCAGGCAGGCCCGTCGCCCTCATTGCCCGAGTCCCCGCCGTGGGGTTCCCGGCACGGTGGTGCATCAGGAGCCTCTGGCTCCCTGAGCTTCGGGCGGGCGGGAAAGCCGGGGCCAAGGGGCTCGACGGTGGGTGAGGGGTCAGGGGTCTCCCTTCGAGCTGCAGTTGACGAGGAAATACCTGTGTGTGTGACCGGCGTCAGGAGCCCCCAGGGCCCACCGCTCCAGCCCCGCTCTGCTCCACCAAGATAAGAACTTTCGGAGCTGGGGGCCCTCGTCCCCGCCCTGGACGGAGGCCCAAGAACTGCGGCCCCTCAGCTGGAAACCAGAACCTCTGCTGAATCAGTGGGTAAATGAAGCCACGAAGGTGAGCCCCGGGCACGGGGAGCAGCCAGGGAATCACCGAGAGCGAGGCTGGGCCGGTGGGGCCCGGAACAGCGAGGAGGGGGCCTGTCCCCAGCGGGGCCTCTGCGTCGTACCCAGCCACGTGGCCCCCCAAGTCCCCAGTGCCACGTGGCTGTCCCCATCCCTCCGACGCCAAGCCACACGGGCCCCTGCCGGGCGTCAGGAGGCCCCGCCGTCCGCGGGCGCTGCTGCCCTCACTTACCCGTTCCAGGGCTTTTGTTGCTGATTCTGTGGGGGTTCGGGTCTGTTTTGTGCTCAGTGCTGGGAACTCAGGTCCCGATGCAAGCCCCCCTCCGCCCCTCCTTGGTGGCGACGCTCCTCTCTGCCCACTGAGGGCTCCTCTCCGGCCTGGGCCAGGCCCTGCCTTCGCCTTCTCCCACACGCCTCCTTCATAAACACTTGAGTTTCCGGGCCCCCATCTGGCACCGGCTTAGCTCTTTGACTATAAACCCAGTATGGTGACTGGATGCTTGTAACCTCTCTCTCTGATGCCGGTCATCGGCTCTGTGTGCAGGGCTCGGCCTGGGGAATCCCTGCCCCGTGGTGGGACCTGGCCTCCCCGATGGGGCTTGGATGGCTGCGCAGACGCCCTGCATAAGGAGGGGCTCTCCGGAGGCGCTTGGAGGGAGCAGAGGGCGGTGCGTGGGCTGCAGACCTTGAACGGAAGAGCGGTCGTGGGGGGTCCGGTGTCTCTCTCACCCCCTTGGCCCTGGAAAGTAGACCCAATCACGCAGAGTTTTATTTATTTCTGAGAGAGAGAGGCAGCGTGAGCAGGGAAGGGTCAGAGAGAGAGGGAGACAGAACCCGAAGCAGCTCCAGGCTCTGAGCTGTCAGCACAGAGCCCGACGCGGGGCTCGAACCCACAAACCGTGAGACCATGACCTGAGCTGAAGTCGGACACTTAACCGACTGAGCCCCCCCAGGCGCCCCCAGACTTTCTGTTTTAAAATGGAATTGGCACTCTGAGGAAAATGGGTGGAACAAAGCCGCACAGAGGGCCGGGGCCGAGACCCACGGCCGTGTGTGAGATCCAGCGCCCCCAGAAAGAGCGACAAGAAATGCCACAAGTGACGTCACCACGTGCGACACCAAAATGACATAGAGAAGGTCCCCGTAGCAACAGGGTGACAGAGTGGTGACGGCAGGCTTGGAAGGGAGAAGGAGGAACCGCGCACAGAGGGTCGCAGGGAGCTGGGTCCCTGCACTGGGGGCGCCACCGGCCGGCGGGCCAGGCGCTCCGCCCTCGGGGCTGACGGCGGTCCTGTGGCGCCCCGCCTCGTGGGAGCCCCCCACTGTCCACGTCAGAAGGGCGGCTTTTGACCGCATGGAAACCACAGTCGCAGGGTTGCCTGAGCTCGCAGGGGAGGTGCTCGCATACGTCAAGGAACAAGGCTGCACGTTTAGGGGAAATGGAGTATTTCCTGGCCAAAGCACAGTTGACTAAATTTAACCCCAGAAGTGAAATTTCAGTCTCCTTCACACACAAGCACAGCGGTGACAGCCACTGACACAGAAGAGGAAATGATGCCATTTTCGTGTGTTGGTGCTGCGGTGAGACCCTTGCAGGCCAGATTTAGGAGCATATCAAGCAAGGACATGTTGTGTGTGTGTGTGTGTGTGTGTGTGTGTGTGTGTGTGTGTGTGCGCGCGCGAATCAATAGAATCGTTCAATAAGGCAACAGAATATGAAATTAAAATGAGGTCGACTGCCCACTAAAATGTTAAAATGAAAACTGAGAGCCTTTTTATACGCAAGCAAGAACCAGCTAGATAGAGGATGTAGCGGGAGAGAAAACCTCACTCACAGTGGGGGCAAGAAAGTTTGTACTTAAAATAAGCCTGACCCCAGATGTGCAGCATCTACAGGAAATCTGAATTTCACACCCTTCCAAGAGGCATCTTGGAACAATTGTGAAGACACTCCCAGTTCCCACACTGAGGACTCAAAATAGCATGAAAATGCCAACTCTCTCTAACCCACAGAATTTTAAATTTAATGTGATTTCCATAAAAATAATAACTGGTTTTTTTCTTGAACGAGATGAGTTGAAATGGATGTAAACAAAAACATTCTTAAGATCAGTTAGAAATACTCTGGGGAAAAGCAGAGTTGTGGGAGAACTAGTCTACCAGACGTTAAACTGCACAAAACACAAAACAAACAAACAAACCCTCAAAAATCCAAGCAGTGTGTTATTGTCACATGAATGGATAATCAAGTGAAAAAGATTATAATGACCAAAAACTAGACCCGAAACACATGGAGATTTTATGTATGATAAAGGAGGAATCTCGATGACTGGATCAAAGATGAAGTTCAAAAACTATTGGTGTGTCAACAAATGCAAATGCATGACTATTTGAAAAGCCAAAATTGGATGTAGATATGTGCGCCCATACATCACACCCAAGAGCAAGCAAAACGTTAATTAAACAACTAAAACTATACAGATACCAAAATAAACGGTATGTGAATGTCTTCAAAACCTGGGTGCAGAGAAAGGCTTCCTTGGTATAAATCAGATCCAAATACAAGAAATAAAAAGGTATGTTAGATGAGCCTGGGGAGCTCAGTCGCTTACACCGTCTGACTCTGAATTTCAGCTCAGGTCGTGGTCTCACAGTACGCGGGATCGATCCCCGAGTCGGATTCTGTGCTGACAGCTCAGAGCCTGCTTGGGATTCTCTCTCCCTCTCTCTCTCTGCCCCTCCCCCTGCTCGTGCTTTCTCTCTCTCAATATAAATAAATAAACAAACATGGAAAATAAAGATAGATTGGGGCGCCTGGGTGGCTCAAACAGTTGAGTGTCCACTTTGGCTCAGGTCGTGATCTCACAGTTCGTGGGTTCAAGCCCTGCGTCGGGCTCTGTGCTGACAGCTCGGAGCCTGGAGCCTGCTTCCGATCTGTGTCTCCCTCCCTCTCTGTCCCTCCCCCACTCACACTCTGTCTCTCACACTTTCAAAAATAAGCAAACGTTAAAAATTGTTTTTTAAAAGGTTAATTTGACTATATAAAAATACAGATTTTCCATGGGACATACACACACACACACACACACACACACACACACACACTGGAGGCTCTAAAGGACTCTTTTAAAATTGAGGAGGGGGAAAGGCAGAAAGCCTGATAGCAAATAAGAGCAAAATATGAACAAATGTAACAAAAGTGATATGAAATACCGCTTAACCATAAGAAAGGATGTCTGCCTTCACTTCAGATGAGACAGCACCAGGGAGGGGTGCCGCACAAGGTCACGTGCAGAGCGTCCAGGGCAGCTTCGCCAAGGCTGGTTCAGGTTCGGGGAGGATGGGCTGGGCAGCGTCCCCCTGCACGTGGCCACAAAACCTACGTGGACTTTGCGGAGAAGCTACGTGAGCACTTGGGACAGAAAACCAGAGCAGAGACACGGCGGGGATAAGACAACGACGTGAAGGGCCACAGAACTGGTGCCAAGCTCCCCCCACTCATTCCCCGTGATCGCCCCTGGACTTGACCCAAGATGGTGCACACCTGGACGTGCTGCCGGAGCGTGAGCGGATGCGCTCAAGAGTATCCCGCCAGCTCTCGCCTGGTTCCGGGCGCTGCGAGTCCAGGAGTGAATCTTCTCCTCATCATCCCACTAATGACACCACCAGGTACAGACGCCTGAGCAGGGAATACAGGGCCCTGGGGTGCTGGAGGCCGAGGCGGCTGCAGCCGGTCCAGGGGTCCCTGGAGGATGGACGGTGTCGGTGGGAGAGAGTGAGAGGCCCCGAGATGCTTCCTGATCACCAGGCGGGCATCTCTGTCCTGTCGGTTTTGGTGTCTTTATTTATAGGTTAAATGATAACATGACATCAGAAAAAGGAATTTTTACAATGGATAACTCTTTGTGATAAGATGCTTTGGAAAGTGTACAGAAGCAGGTTTTACAGAAATATTCTTGCAGAACTATTCCAGTTATAGTGAGGTTAAGTAAATCTTATAACTAGAGAATTAGAGTATTCTTAGTAAAAGACAGGATACATATTTGTTCAAAGTTAATAACGCTAAGGTCAGGTCATAGGTTAAGTGTATAGATGGGCTAAGAGTCATTCTGTCTGACTCTCAAATGAATGTTTATGAGTTGGTTAATAAGTTGTTTGTGGAAACCTATTTGATGCCGAATGTGTGAACACCACGGAGGCCCTAAATGTGTCAGCCTTTTGTTTGTGGGTAATGCTTTAGCTACTCTTATCTGTCCTCATCCCAGCCACCTGTAAGGGAGGGTGTTTGCAGAAAGTAGGCCTTGGGGAAGGGACTGCCATCCATCACCAATTAGGAGAAGGTGTAAGTATTAACTTAAGTTCTGCCCTTATCTGTACCTTAACTCTAAATTAGGCTCTTTGTCTCGGGGCCAGGCTCAGTTGTAATTCTTGTGTTCTTAACCCCCTAAGTCTTGGATCTGCAAGGCCCATAGGAAGAGCCTTTTGACAATCATCCGTAGAGCTTTCATCTAAAATCTCTCTTGCAAAGGCAGGAATATGCTTTTCCTTATGAGGTATCTGTGTTCAGAATGTTGGTCTGATATGGAATATTGTGAGGCCTGGTCAATACCAGCACAACACGAGCCAGTAGTAGCAGGAGATGCCAGTTTTCGTTTCTCATGGTGGTAGCTGTGCAAACACTGCCATGTCCTTGCTGTGACTGCCATCCAGCGAGGCCGGTGTGGCTCCCGGCACTGGGGGATGACCAAGGTCCGGCTCTCTGACTCGATGGCCAACGACAGGAGCCCCAGGTGACTGGAAAGTGCCAGACACCTGCAGGGAATGAGAAGCTTCGGAAAGCGAGTCCGTAAAGGTGCTTATGAAAATCCAGGCTCACTTCTGAGCTGTGTATGCACGGGCTGGGCCCCGGGCAGTGGAGACCGTGAGGACCAAACTCTGGGACTGATCTCCACCAGGGCATCAGACAGGTCACGGGGTCCAGACACCGCAGTCTTTGAAAACTGCGCTAGCACAGGAGCCAGAATGCACAAACCCAGACCCGCGCTCGGAGCATGAACAGAACTGGGCGGACTGCCTGCCAAAACAAGAATACCAGCATTTCGCACAAGACGGAAGTGAGATTCGGCGTCTCCTAGCCTGGCAGCCAAAGCCACTCTTTACACGGAAGATCAGGGAAATCTCAACCAGGAATCACCCCACAAAGCCTTCGAAGCAGTTACTGCAAAAACGCCCCAAGAGCTAAGGGCAAACACGCCTGAGATGAATGGAAAGAGAAATCTCAGCAAGAAGCAAAACACAGGGGGGGCGCCTGGCGGCTCAGTCGGTCGGGCGTCCGGCTCTCGCTCGGGTCACGATCTCGCGGTTTGTGGGTTCGAGCCCCGCGTCGGGCTCTGTGCTGACTGCCGGCTCGGAGCCTGGAGCCTGTTTCAGATTCTGTGTCTCCCTCTCTCTCTGACCCTTCCCTTCTCACGCTGTCTCTCTCTCTCAGAAATAAATGAAAAGTTAAAAAAAATTTAAAAAAAAAATACTAAGATGCTCTCTTTGTAAAGACTGTGGATTTGAAATGTGCTTTCGTTTGTCACTCTTACATGTGAAAAGATCGTGTTCCTCTGGTCTGTTATTGATTTGGAGCTTTTCCTCGTATCTGCGTCAGAGAAGATGGTCCTGAGCCAAGAGATAAAGGAGCCTTCTGAGAACGGATACAGTCCGGACCCTTGAACAGAAGCCAGGACCCAGAAGGTCTTGTTCAAGTGTCAGCTGAGCAGCTGAGGGCCTGGGGCAGGGCTGTTCCTTTGAAGAGCAAGAGCCCGAGGGGGCGGCTGGGCCGCCGTGTGGACTGAGCCGATGCCTGAGCCGCCTCTTTCAGGAGCTCTCCCTCTGCCATCTGCGGGCCCTGCACCCTCCTGGCACTGAACCCAGTGTCCCCCGTTCTGCGGGTCTGTTACACGAAAGAGGAGTGATCAGAGCTGCCGGCGGAGGCTGAGGCTGGCCGCGGGTGGACCCACAGGTGGGGAGTCGTCCTCGCCCCAGGCTCTGAGTCCCCGCTCCCTCCTCCTCCCTGGGCCCCAGAGCCTGCTGAGTCTGGAACCTTCTCAAGAGCAGAGTGCGTCCTGTCCTCCCTCAGGCCCCCAGCGAAGGTCTGAAGGAAGGTGTAGAAGGGGGTCGGGTGAGGGGCCCTGGGATGGAGCCCGAGGACCTGAGGGGCCACGAGAACGTATGAAACGGAGACAGGGGGGTGTCTGGGGTGCCGGAGGTGGGGGGAGGGGAGCTGGAGCTGAGGGTGGAGGAGGGGCTGCCTCCTTCCACCCTGTCCCGGATGCAGGCCTGACCGCCTTGCGGGGGCTGGGGGGGGTGGGGGGGGCTCCAGACCCCGTGCTTGTGGCGCTGGGGGGGGTGAGACCCCAGGACAGGGGTGGGAGAGAAGACCCCGTGGCTCTGTTCCGCACAGGGCGAAGGCGAAGGCCGCGTGGAGGGCTGGCCGCTTGCTCATCAGTGTGCGTCCTGGAGGGCGGCCTGTGCAGTGTGTACTTTGTATCGTGACCCTGGGGAGATGAGGCTGGGGGTCAGTCCCGGGTGTGAATGCAGGGCCCAGCCCGAGGGACCCCCGCGTGCCCAGTGCGGCAGCGCCCTCAGCTGAGCTGCGCCCCCGCCCCTCCCGCTCCTTCAGGAGCCCCCACCCCCACCCCGCGGGACAGGCTTCCCGCAGGCATGCATGACCCTGTGCCCCAAGGCCATGTCCTGTTCTACCAGCCTACGGCCAGGCCAGACGCCAAGGGATGGATCCGAGGGGCTGACTCACTGCGTCCTCCTGACGCTCGCTCTGCCCCTGAGCCTGGCAAGTCTGAGAAATGATCCAGCCCAGCCCGTCCTTACTGCTCGCACTGCTGGGGGGTGGAAGGTGCCTCCTTTCCAGCCCCAGCGGCCACCCCGTTAGCTGTAAAAATAAAACTGTCAGTTGTTTTACCAGTAAAATGGGTGTATTCAGAAAATTTTGAGCCAGGACAAGTAAGCTGCACAAAACCATAGGCAAGTCCCACAAATGAAGGGGAAGAACATTATTTTATGGTGAAGAAGGAGGAAATCAGGAGGGTCGGTATTGATTGGTTGATTGATTTGGGGGAAAGAGCACAAGTAGGGGAGGGACAGAGAAAGGGAGAGAATCCCAAGCAGGCTCCACGGTGTGTCAGCACAGAGCCCAGCATGGGGCTCGAGCTCACAAACCGTGAGATCATGACCTGAGCCAAAACCAAAAGCCCAACAGCTTAAGCGACTGAGCCACCCGGACACCCCAGGGGGGTCATTTCCAGACACCTTTCTGGAGGAAACTCCAGAGGACTGTCCCCTGGAGAAAAGCCGGCACTCAGGGTGATGGGGTTTCCCTCGGGCTGCACTGCGGATGGTGGGTTTCTCATAGGAGCCGCGGCGGCCACCTTCCCTGCTGGGCGGGGGGCTGGGGCGTCCCTCCCATGACTGAGGAGCGTAGCTCATCCTGACTCTGCCCTGGAGGGTCTCCTGTGTTACCTTCCGCCACCCTGAGTGACGGTGGTGGTCGGATGGCTGGAGCCCTGGGTCCAGCCCCTGCCATCCCTCCCCCAACCCCAGCCTCTCCCCTTCCGGAATCCCCGTGACCTCAGAAGGACATTCAGGTCACTGTCCCAACCTGCCTTGGGCAGGTGGCCCAGCTGGGCGCGGCCGGAGCTGTGGTCTCCAGCCATCGCGGGGGGCGGGGGGGCGCACACTTGCTCACGAGGGCCTAGTCTTTGAAACCTGGATCCCAGAGACCCCGGACCAGGGAACAGCTGCCCCAAGTGCACACTAACGGCTAGAAAAATGTCTCTGGTTTGCCTGATGAACATAACAGAAGCGCCCGTCTCCAGCAATGTGTTCCAGGTTCTTCCCCACAGCCACCGCGCCCGCACCCCGCGGCCGGGGGAGCACCCCCACCGGGCTGTCCTCACCGCCCGCCACGAGCCTGGGGGGCAGGAGCGGTGTTTGCAAATGACCTTTGGGGTGTCCAGAAGTCACACGGGTCGCCGGCACCCGGCTTCTTGTTTAGGGCACCGGAGCGGGACAGGGCGGCCAGCGTGCGGGTCGGTGCTGCCGCGGGCAGTCCCGGAGGCCCAGCATGGAGGAGGCGCCTCACACGCGGTGTCCGTGCGCCTGCGCGGTTCTGTGAGGCCACGTGCTTCTGATTCTTGGTTGAGGTCAAGCACTTTGAAGTCCACGGGCGGATAATCATGGGGCCACCGTTTTGGGGTCCCCACTTACTCTCAAGTTAACCTCCCGGGGGCCCCTGACCAACAGGAACCAGAACCGGCAGAGAGTTCTGGGCGCAGCAGCCGCTCCCGCACACCCCCCGGCCCCGGGGGTCCTGGCTGCCTCCCAGCCGATGAGGGTCGCCCCCCGTGCGGAGCTCCAACTCCACGGTGGTGTCTGCGTGGTCCCCTGGGGTGCCCACGCCCCAGGTCGTCCTCCCCAAGGCCTCCTGTGTCCCATGTGACCCTTTGGGTTCAAACAGGTCACAGGTGAGCACGGGGGAGGGGAGTGGCTCCCCAAGTCTCATTGCCGGATCCCCAAATGCTGGGACCCTTCTTCTCCACCCGCCCCCAGCCAGACCCCCACCCCCTCCTTCCTTCTTCAGAGGAGACCCTGCCGAGAGTCACGAATGAGTGTCAGGCCCTTCCGGCCCCCTCCCCCTCCCCCCACGCAGGGAGAAGAGCCCAGGGGCCTCTTCTGGGCACCGCGGCCACTCTGCCAGCACCGCCTCCACAGCCGGCCACCGGATGATGCCCCACGGCCACGCCTCCGGCAGGACAGAGGAGAAGCCGAGTCCACATGCGCTGCGTGGTAGGTTCCCAGACGCCCGGACGAGCTGGCTCCCAGGGCCACCGGGGCGCCCGCGAGGTCACAAGATGACCCGTTCACGGGGGCAGGGCTCTGCTCCAGGCACACCTGGGCCCCAGGACCGCTGGCAGCCATCGACCTGCTCCACCTGGTTCCCAGAGAGGGCGGCTTTTGTCCCGAGGAGCGCTGTGACAAGTCCCATGCCACAGAAATGACTGTCTGGAGCCTGAGTCCCGGAGGGAACGCGGAGGAGAAGGGCTGTGTGCGCCGCGAAGGCGGTGAGGAGGGAGGCATCGCTGCAGGAGACAGTGTGTGTCGGGTGCTGGGCGCTCCTGCTGCACGCCCCGCCCTCAAAATGAATCAATGTTAGAAAGGGGGCACCTGGGTGTTCAGTCAGTGAAGCTTCCAACTTCAGCTCAGGGCATGATCTCACAGTTCGCGGGTTCGAGCCCCGCGTCGGGCTCTGTGCTGACAGCTTGGAGCCTGGAGCTGCTTCAGATTCTGTGTCTCCCTCTCTCTGACCCTCCCCTGCTCACAGTCTTGTCTCTCTCTATCAAAAATAAATAAGCACTAAAAAAATAAATTAATTTTTAAAACTAATGTGTCCTGGAATAAACTGCCCGTGCACAAGGCCCTGTAAGGGCGAGCATCCGTGACACGGGAACGACGAGCATCTGTGAACGGGAACAATGAGCGTCTGTGATACAGGACAGGATGTACCAATGTGTGCATTTTGATTTTCCATAAACAACTTCTGTGTGTATTTGTACACATGTGTGTATGGGGGTGTCTGCCATCTGCTTGTGTGAGCATGTGTGTGCTTATCTACTTCCTTTTTCACCTTGGGTGCCGGGAAGCTCAGATCTGCATGTGCACCACCCACACGTGTGCGTGGCTCTCTGCTGTCTGTGTCTGCACGTTCCTGCCTCTCTTTTGTGTCACCCACCCGACGGCTGTCTTCTCCGTCCTCGTTACACCCCCCGAGTGTGTGATGCTCTGATGTCTGATTCCCTCGCCGCTGCCTGCACGGTGCATTCGGCCACGCCGCCTCTCCGAATCTCCTCCTGGCCTGGCCTCGGTTCTGCGGTTCTGTAGTACAGCGCGGCCTGGAGGGAGGGCCCTTCTAGCTCCTCCCCAGCCGGGTGACGGAGCCCAGGATGGGACAGCCTCCTCTGACTCTCCTGCCACTTGCTGAAAAGTGAAAGGCCCCTGGGCTGCCGAGAACGAGCGGGAGCCGGAGAGAAACCTGGCCACGGACACCTCCCCACCTGCCGTCCGTGCCCCGAGAAGCTGACGGAACCATCCAGACCTGCAAGCTGCTGGGGTGCGGGATGTCATGTCAAAGAGCCTGCTCGGGTTTGTTGGCCAAGGCCGGAGAGGGCGGCTCAGGCATCGCGCTCCGTCCACACGGCCCTGGCCCAGCCGCCCCCTCGGGCTCTTGCTCTGCGAAAGGAACGAACAGCCCTGCCCCGGGCCCTCAGCTGCTCAGCTGACACTTGAACAAGACCTTCTGGGTCCTGGCTTCTGTTCAAGGGTCCGGACTGTATCCGTTCTCAGAAGGCTCCTTTATCTCTTGGCTCAGGACCATCTTCTCTGACGCAGATACGAGGAAAAGCTCCAAATCAATAACAGACCAGAGGAACACGATCTTTTCACATGTAAGAGTGACAAACGAAAGCACATTTCAAATCCACAGTCTTTACAAAGAGAGCATCTTAGTATCTTTGTAAATACCCAGAAGAGACGAAGGAGGGACATGCGCGTCTCGGAATGTCTGGGCTGCCGTGAAGCGGGGTCTGTCCCCT
The DNA here is from genome assembly GCA_017311185.1 of Proteles cristata cristata. Lineage (NCBI taxonomy): Eukaryota > Metazoa > Chordata > Mammalia > Carnivora > Hyaenidae > Proteles > Proteles cristata. Next base: position 588,380 of record JAESUZ010003089.1, read on the forward strand.
GCCCGTACAGGGAGGGAGAATAAACACCGATATTCTTCTGGGAGGCTCCTAGTTTACACGGTCGTTTCTCCCAGTGCAGCTTCTGCTGACAATGGGTTCCCATAGTTTCATTGTATGAAATAAAAGTATTTATTTTACCTCTGTCTTGAAGAATATTTTCACTGGATATAGAATTCTTGGCAAATGATTTTTTTCCTCCAGGACTTTCAAGATCTTGTCCCACTGTCTTCTGGCCTCTATTTTTTCTGATGAGAAGTCAGCTGGGTCTTTTTAATTGTTCCTCTGGCTGCTTTCATAGGTTCTTATCTTTGGTTGTCAGCAGTTTGACCATGTCGTGCCCGAATGTAGTTTTCCTCATGTTTACACCCCTTGGGGTCTGCTGCCCTTCTTGAATTTGCAATTTCATACCTTTCATCAAATATGAAAATGTCTTGGGGCGCCTGGGTGGCTCAGTCGGTTGAGCATCGACTTCGGCTCAGGTCATGATCTCACAGTTCGTGGGTTTGAGCCCCACGTCGGGCTCTGTGCTGACAGCTTAGAGCCTGGAGCCTGTTCAGATTCTGTGTCTCCCTCTCTCTCCGACCCTCCCCTGCTCATGCTGTCTCTCTCTCTCAGAAATAAATAAAAACATTAAAATTTTTTTAAAATATGAAAATGTTTTGGCCATTATTCAAACAATTCTTCTCCCCCTCCCCTCCCCCTCCCCTCCTCTCCCTCCCCTCGTCCCCTCCCCCTCCTCCTCTTCCCCCTCCTCCTCTTCCTTCTCTGTCTCCTTCCTCTTCTGGAACTCCTGTTAGATTTATGTTAGACTTTTCACTATTGTTCCCCAGTTGGTTGAGGCCGTGTACAATTGTTACTATATTTTCAGTGTATTCTTCAGATTGGTTCATTTCTACCAATTTGTCTTCAAATTACTAACTCTTCTGTCATTTCCAATCTTCCTTTAATCCCAAATGCTGAATTTTCAAATATTTTATTTTTTTAGTTCTAGAATGTTCATTTGAATCCTCTTAGAGTTGCCATTTCTCTGTCGAGACTGCCTATCTTTTTATTCTTTTCGTCCATCGCAAGAGTATTTTCCTTGACATCCTTAAACACAGCGACAAAGGCTGCTTTCAAGCCCGGATGTTGTGATCACAGGATCTGATCCTGGGCCATCTCCGTGTAGATCTCTCGTCAGCATCCTTTCTCAAGCGGGCGCCATCGTCTCCTGTTTCTTCATGTCATTTTCTCCATGTACTTTTACGCCGCTTCCTGGACACTGAGAATAGAAGCTCTGAATTTCCCCTGAAGGGCACCAGCCCATCAAGCTGGCTGAGCTCCACCAGCAAATGGTCTCCTCCTCAGTGGACCCGCCACCCGCGGGTCGGTCCTGTTGAGCCCAGCTGGACCATGAAGCTTCCCTGCACAAGCAGGGTCAGAGGCCAGCCAGTGGTCTGCGGGGACCTTAGACGTGGCATTTGGGGCTTCCCTTCTCCGCTCTATCTTTTTTGGTTTGCTCCCTTGTTTGCCACCTGCTGCGGGGTCCTGAACTCTGCCCTCTGGTTCTTAAAGTCATTAAGACTGGCGGTTCTGTCCCTCGTGTTGGCCTCCCGGATGGCGCTGATTGTCCCCAGACTAAAATCTGTAACGATAGGAAACTTACCAGCAGTTCTCTTACCCCTGGTGTTGACTACCCCTCAGCATCTGCCTGCTTTGGGCCACCCAGGGACAGCACAGTCAGAGACTAACAGTGGGGCCAGGTGTGACCCGCGGTGGGGCCAGATAGTGACTGGAGGCAAGAGTTTGCCAACCTCTTCTATAATCTATAAATAATCACATTTTATTTTTTTTAATTTTTAATGTTGATTTTTGACAGAGAGAGACAAAACACAAGCTGAGGACGGGCAGAGAGAGAGGGAGACCCAGAATCCGAAGCAGCTCCAGGCTCCGAGCTGTCAGCACAGAGCCCGACGCAGGGCTTGACCTCAAGGACCATGAGATGATGACCTGAGCTGAAGTCAGATGCTGAACCGACTGAGCCAGCCAGGCGCCCCTAAATGATGACATTTTAATGTCTTCTTTTCCAATCTTTATGCCTTATTTTATGTCACTGTCTTATTTTATCATTGTGTAAAAATGGTGAAAGTAAATATCTCTGTATCATTTCTGATGTTTCAGGGAATGCTGTTAATATTTCCCTGCTTATAATTGGCAGTAGGTATTTTATAGACAGCCCTGACTAAGTTAATACTCTTCTAGTCCTGCTTAGGAAAAGTTTTTCATGAATTTGTGTTAAATTTTTTTCAAAAGTTTTTTAACTGAAATGACCAGGTGACTTCCTCATCCCATCTGTTCCGGAGACGATGCTCTTTGATAGATTTTCTAATTTCAAGCCTCCCTTGCACTCCTGGATTAAACCTACATTGGTCATCTTGAATTATTTTTTTATACATACATATTTTAATACATCTTTTTGGATTTGATTTGTTAAAATTTTGCTTGTAGTCTTGTTTCTTTGTTTTCGAGTAAATGGACCAGTAGCGTGTCTTGTCCTGACTCCTCAGGCCCTAGCGCAGAGCTGCCGTCCTGGATTCGGATGAGTGGCTGAGCATTGTCCCTTCCTCTTCTCTGGAAAGTGCCAGCTGCTGGGCTGATCTCAGACGGCTTGCTTCGGGGGTGCCTGGGCGGCTCAGTCTGTTGAGCCTCCGACTCTTGATTTCGGCTCAGGTCATGATCCCAACATCTTGGGATCAAACCCCCACGCTGGGTTCTGCACTGAGCGTGGAACCTGCATCAGATTCTCTCTGTCTCTCTACCCCCCCACCCTGACTCATGCTCTCTCTCTTTCTCTAAAAATTAAAAAAAAAAAAAAAAGAATAAAAAGATCCTGCTTCAGTTTATCTCATAATTACAGTCCCAGTCATACTATCTAATGACAAGCCCATTTTTCAAGTTACTTTTTTCTATGAATGTTTCCACTTCATCTAATTTTTCAAACTACTTGCTACACCGTGTGTGCCTTTTATCTACAGATATGGTCTATTTTTATCTTATATTGACTGTTCGCGTCGCCTACTTCGCCCCTTCTTGGATCTTGTCCACATCTCCTCCTGGTGGTCGTGAACTAGTGAGTCTGGGTGGCCTGATCACCCCCCGTTCCTGTCCTTTTTCATTCATTCCCACTTTTACTTTAGTATCTCTTTTGGGGGCTCTAATCTGCTGTTCATTTTTTAAGTTCTAAGCTGCGCACCTTTAGCTTCTCTTATTCTCTAGCATAAGTAGGGAAGGGGAAAAATCACCACTTCCTTGCACCCTAAAAATGTTGATATGTAGTTTTTTCATTAGTATTTACTTAGAGATCATTTTACATTTCCACTGTGACTTCATTTCGAAGCCATAAATATATCAGGAGAATATTTAATTTGCTGGTACAAACAAATTTTTAATTCCTTGCTTGTATTAACATTTGGCTTCAGGTGGGCGGTGACTGGAGAGTGTGGCCAGTGTGACAAACAGGACGCTTCAGGGAAGTGTGGACGTTTGAAATGAAGGCTCTGTAGCAAATACTCACCTGTTCTGAGATGCACTCACTTTGCAGAGGAAGGTGGGGGGTGGGGTAGAGAGACCCACCCTGTGATCTTGTTGTTTTGTGAGATAGGAAGTTGCATCAAAAGCCCTGAAATCCGGTGAATCTGAAATCTGAGGACACGCACGTGGCCCGGAGTGTGAAGTCCCCACAGCATCTGTGCGCCCTCGACGTCTGCCTGCGCGTTGAATCAAGCCCGAGAGCCACGTGTACTTACCTTTATTCTTTGCTTTGTCTCCAGGGAGTAAGAAGGGGTCTGAGAGAGACCCCAGCCCACACGGCGGACTCAGAAGCCAAGGCAGGTGTCACAGGAGGTGCCCGTGCGGGAATCCTGAACCGGGAGGGTCAGAGGAGCCAACGTGCTCACGACTTTTACAGCCAAAGAGTGAAGGACCGTCGAAGCTGATCATCAAAGGCTTCAGGGATGGGAGGCAAACAGGGAAAGGAAAGAAGACAGAGGTGTGACATGGGTGGGCCACGAAGGGCAAACAGGCTGAACGGCACAGACTTTGGCGGGGGGGGTGGGTGGGGGGAGGCTGGAATCCAATGTGGAAAAGCAAGCCAGGTGCCCCTTTCTCCGGCCCAGACCCCAAAGCAGAGCAAGGGCCCTGGAGGTCCGAGTTCTAACCCGGTGTCCCCACAGAGGGGACAGTGACAAGAAGCAGGTCTCCCTCGTAGCCCCAAGCAGGACGGGCCTCTCGACACGCACCGTGGTGCACGCAGTGACAGTTTCACCACGGTTTTGGTGCACGTTCATACCGCGGGCTGGCAGCAGTGGGCATGGTGTGCCCCTCTCAGTGATCCGGGTTGATCCAGAAACCTTCAGGAAAGTGGGTTGTTTGGTCCTTCAAGCCAGTAACATTCACTTTTTTGACATGACCCATATCAAGGAACATGACGTGTGTGGGGCGCCTGGGTGGCTCCGTCAGTTAAGGCTCAGACTTCGGCTGGGGTCATGATCTCGCAGTTTGTGGGTTCAAGCTCTGCGAGCGGCTCTGTGCTGACAGCTCGGAGCCTGGAACCTGCTTCGCACGCTGTGTCTCCCCCTCTCTCTGCCCCTCCCCTGCTCGTGCGCTCTCTCTCTCTCTTTCTGTTAAAAATAAATAAACGTTGGGGCGCCTGGGTGGCTTAGTCGGTTGAGCGTCCGACTTTTGCTTGGGTCATGATCTCGCGGTTCGTGGGTTCGAGCCCCGCGTCGGGCTCTGTGCTGACTGCCAGCTCAGAGCCTGGAGCCTGTTTCAGTCTGTCACTCCCTCTCTCTCTGACCCTCCCCTGCCCACGCTGTCTCTCTCTCTCTCCTAGAAATAAATAAAAAACATTAAAATAAATAAATAAATAAATAAATAAATAAATAGACGTTAAAAAAGGAAATACAACGTGTGAGTGTACAGACACATACATCCACACTCACACTCACACGTGCACGCACACTCACGGCCATGACACACTCACACAGGCCTGGCTGCAGCTCGCCCTTCCTCCCCCGGGGATGCCCTTGGAGAAAGAGAGGCGAAAAGGATTTCGGGCACATTTGCTGGGCAACGTGTAACCAGAGCCCCCTCTTTCCCGGGCAGACCCGGCGCTCGCATCCCGCCTGCCTGGGCTGGTCACGCACAAATGCGGGTTCATGGGGCGCGGCCCCGGGGACCCTCAGTATCTCCCGGGTAACGACTGGACTTTAAAGTGTTTCACGCTCGGAACACGTCTCCGTGGGGGTGAAGGCCTCGGGGACCGATTCTGTCTCCGCACCTGAGCCTGTGTGAGGTCCCGGGGGGAGGGGCGGGGCGGGCTGTTTCCGGAAGCTTCCCCGGCTCCCCGCCCCCATCTGACAGTCCGGCTCCTCGCATTGTCTCAGACCCGCGCTGTGAGCAGCAGTGACGTGTGTACACACCCACCACTATTCTGGGCAGAGAAGGAGGGAATGGGAACAGTGAGGCCTGGACGCCTGTCGCCCCACCCGCGGTGGAGGCCGGAGGACAGAGCCCGAGCCCCACGGAGCCCGGCGGGCGGGCAGGGGGAGTGCGCGGGGGGGGGCAGGGGGAGGGCGCCTGGAGGGGGAGCAGGGAGGGCGCCTGGAGGGGGAGGGCGCAGGGGGCGGGGGCGGGCGCAGGGGGGACAGGGGAGGGTGCGGGGGGGAGGGTGTGCAGGGGGCGAAGGGCGCAGGGGGGGGACAGGGGAGGGTGCGGGGGGGAGGGCGCAGGGGGGCGGGGGCGGGCGCAGGGGGGGACAGGGGAGGGTGCGGGGGGGAGGGCGCAGGGGGGCGGGGGCGGGCGCAGGGGGGGACAGGGGAGGGTGCGGGGGGGGAGGGCGCGGGCGGGGGACAGGGGAGGGCGCGGGCGCAGCTCTGTCCTTTGGCTGCTGTCCCCGAGAAGTTAGGCCTCCGGGAGCCACTGGGACCACGAGGGAAGGAGACTCCGAGACAAGTCTTCTCTCTCCTGTGACCAGTTAAGCAGACGCTGCGCTCCCTGGAAGGTAACCGGTGCGCAGAGGCCCCGCAGGGGCGGAAGGCCTGGGGCCCCAGCGGCAGAGCCAGAGCCCTTGGGGGGACGTGACAGCGGCGGCCTGACGACTCGGCCCCGGGGTCTCCCTGTCGGCCCCCGGCGGGCGGACTCAGCCCTCACGCCAGACACCCCGAGCGCGCGGTCCGTGGCGGCCCGTCCCCAGCGACCCCCGAAGCGCTAGAAGCTGCTGTGAGCGAACATTTCACACCCGACTCGCTGCAGGGGTGATGGGGGTTTCTCCACGAGAAGCAACCCCCCAGCGCACAAATGACGTGTTCCTTCCAAAGCAGTGGGAAAGCTCCCAGTGCCCGGGGCCTCCTGGCTGGATGCGCAGGGGCCGCGCCAGGGGCCTCCCTCGCTGGGGTCGCGTACACCCTCCCCTTGGGGCCGGGGCGGCTGGGGGGGGGAAGACACGCTGGACTGTGGGGAGTTAGGAATGGGATGGAGAGTGGGGACGGGGGGGCACCAGGGAGCTGCCCACTATCCACCGTCCAGGCGGGCAGGGGGCCCGTCACCCCCCCCCCCCATCTGGCCCCTGGCCCGGCTCGGGAGCCGTTCAAACCCCATCACGAAAGTGGGAGTCCGGAGAGAAATCCCGCGGCCGAGCCTGTGCGGACCAGCCAGAACCCCGCCCCCCACTCTCCTCGCGGCCCCCCACTGCCCTTTCCCCCGAACCCCTCCCCAGAGTCCCCCAGCGCCCCAGCCTGGTGGGGGCTCCCGGGCCCCCCACCCCCCACTCCCCCTGCGGCCCCCACTGCGCGCTCCCCGCTGCCCCTGCAGCGCCTGCCTTGACTCCTCAGTGTTACCCGCCTTCTACTTGTTGAAGCCTCTTTACACTAAACCCTTCCCCGGAAGCCGGGGTGCTCTCCGTCCCCCCACAGCCCGGAACACTCCAGAGCGACCCCTGGGACCCCTGTGAGTCACCAGGAGGGGAACTGAATGGGGGGGCGCCTACGCAGAACAGCGGGAGCAGCCACAGGGCCTGGCCCAGCAGCGCCCTCGCCACACAGCCCCCAGCGTCCCTGGGGGCCCGCAGCTAGGCCATGAGGGGCACGAGCCGCTGGCAGAAATCGAACCCGGGTCTGAGAGCGGCGCCCTGGGGACCATAGACCCAGGAGGCAGCCACCGCGTCACCCGCTGCCCGCTCGGCCCCTGGTGCTGTGTCGCAGTCGGTCCACGGGAAGTCTGGGGAGTCGCGGGGGCTCCCTGCAGTCCCCTCCGGGGTCCCGCGCTCATCTGGCCGCTGGCAGAACTCCGCTTGTGGGGCTGAGCCCCCGCTGTGCTTGCTGGGGTCAGCTGGGACCCCTCTCTGCCTCCGGAGGCTGCCCCATCCTGCCCCCTCCTCTCCTGCAGGCTCCCCCACACCTAGGAGCCCCCCCGCTGGGACTCGGCCATCAGCGCCCCTGCACATCCTTGCTCACCAAGCACCCGAGCAAGTGTGCGACCTGGTGACCAGGACCAGAGTCCAGAGGGATTTGGGGCGCCTAGCCGGCCCAGTCAGATCAAACAACTTGATCTCAGGGTTGTGAGTTCAAGCCCCATGCTGGGTGTGGAGATCACTTAAAAATAAATTTAAAAAAATTTTTGGGGTTCCTGGGTGGCTCAGTCAGTTAAGCGTCCAACTTCAGCTCAGGTCATGATCTCACGGTTCGTGGGTTCGAGCCCCACGTCGGGCTCTGTGTTGACAGTTTAGAGCCTGGAGCCTGTTTCAGATTCTGTCTCCCTCTCTCTGCCCCTCCCCTGCTCACGCTGTCTCTATCTCTCTCTCCCTCAGAAATAAATAAAAAATATTTTAAAATAAATAAACATAAAATTTTTTTTAATGTTTATTTATTTTTGAGAGAGAGAGAGAGTGTGAGTGGAGGGATGAGCAGAGAGGGAGACACAGAACCTGAAGCAGCTCCAGCTCCAAGCTGTCAGCACAGAGCCCAACACAGGGCTCGAACCCGCGGACCGCGCAATCATGTCCTGAGCAAGAACCAGACACATAACCGACTAAGCCACCCAGGCGCTGTCAAAATAAATATTTAAATATTTATTTATTTATTTATTTTGAGAGAGAGAGAGAGAGTGAATAGGGAAGGGGGAGCGGAGAGAGAGAGAGAATCCCAAGCAGGTTCTGCACTGTCAGCACAGAGCCGGACACAGGGCTCAAACTCACAAACCGTGAGATCAGGACCCGAGCTGAAGGGAAGAGTCAGAGGCTTAACCTACCGAGCCACTCAGGAGCCCCTAAAAATAAAATCTTTAAAAAAAAAATCTTGGGATTTGAATTCTGTGCACCAGCACCCTGACCGAGGGAGGCGTCAGATCGTCCTGGGACCAGAAACGCGGCCGGTGTCGCGGGCGGTGGCAGAAGCCGGTGGCAGGGACGGAGCAGCCCCGCCGGCTCCCCCAGGGTGTGAGCGGCTCAGCAGGTGGCCGTGCGGCCCCGACACAGCAGGCTGCCGGCCGCGCCCCCTGACCCCTGTGCAGTGACCCCCCCCAGCCACCGCGGGTCCCGCGGGAAGGTCGAGGAAGACCCGAGCGCCTCCCGCAGACACCCACCAAAGCTCCCACTGCCCCCCCAGAGGGGACAGAGGCCGGGCCTCGGTCAGACCCCAGGGCGAGACCTGTGGGTCCCAGAACGCGCCGGCACGTGGGTGGGGAGACCGAGCGCCCCGGGCTGCAAACTGCGCCTGGTAATGCTGCCCGGCCCACCGCCAGCGGAGGAGGGGGGGACGCGGCTCCGGGGGAGCAGTGCCCCCGCGACAGGCCGACCCGCTAAGTGAGAGGGGGGCGGGGGGGCACGGGGGGGGGGCCGCGCTGACCTCAGCTCGTGGGCGACGGAAGCAGAACGCAGCCCCGGACCCGCTCAGCCCCCGGACTTGATTCTTCTGTGCAGGAGCACGTTCTCACCGCCTCCGGGGCTGAAGGGCCAGGGACACGCCTGTGACACCAAATACCACACCGAGTGTGGCCCCATCACCCAGCAAGGGGGTGGCCCTGTCAGTCCTGACCTACGAACGCTGAGCGGGGGAGATGCGCCTGCCGCCCCCAGGGCGGGTGTCGTCCCTCAGCTGGCGGCTCGCGGCTCGGGGCAGGCGGGGGACCCATGGCCACAGTCCCTGGAGGCACGCGGGCCCTCGAGTGGGAGTGACGCCGTGCCACCTCCCCCACAGGTGTGGGACGGGGTCCTGCACCCCCAGGGTGATCCGCGGGCACGAACGAGCAGGGACCCTCGGTGGCCCCACTCGCCGCCAGCCAGCCCGGGCTGTCAGCACCCGGCTCGGGGCTGTACTCACCGTCTGGGCGTTTTCCCGATAACCTGAGAGAAACGACACTTTAGAAATATGGGGCTTTTTAAATACCAAGTTAAGGGGCAGTAGCTCGGTTAGGTGAGCGTCCAGTCTCGGTTCAGGTCACGGCCTCTAGGTTCATAGGCTCGAGCCTTGCATCCACCAGGCTCTGTGCTGACGGCTCAGAGCCCGGAGCCCGCCTCACATCCTCCGTCTCCTCTCTCCGCCCCTCCCCTGCTCACACTCTGTCTCTCAAAGATAAATAAACAGTAAAAAAAAAAAAATTCGATACAGACGGAGAACAGACTGGTGGTTGTCAGAGGCAGGGAAGACACGGGATGGCAGACATGAGCTGTTTTTGTTGGATCTTTTAGTTTAAATACATTGTTTCTCTCTCTCTCTCTCTCTCTTAAATAGTGAAGTCCTGGACTAGGGGCATAGCAGCTGGACCAAAGGCCTGGGAAGTTTCTGGAGACATTCAGAGGCAGGACATCTGGGATTGGCCAGTGGGCTCACGCGGGGCTCCGGGCACCGGGGTAACGAGGCGGCGGCTTTGAAACTGTAAAAACTCCGTACCTCAGGCGGGACCCCAGGAACAGGGCAGCGCGGGCGGGGGTGGCCTGGCGCCGATCACCCACCCGCTCCAGAACTAGGGCTCCCACGCCTGGACGTCAGCCGCTGCCGCCCCTGTGCCCCGGGCCACAGGCTCCTGAGCCTCCTCCCACACCAAGTGAGTGACCTGGGCCCGACCTCCACGGCCTCGGAAGCCTGACCGTGGTGGAGGGCCCCCCACACCCCTGCTTCTCTCCACAGCCACCTGCCCTTCAGGCCACCACGCGCTCCAGTCTGCACTGCCCTGTCCCCATGTCCCCGCTGCCGCCTGGTCCCCCGGGGCCTGATGCTTGCTTTCTTCTTTCTCTTTCTTTCTTTCCTCTTTTTTAAAAATGTTTAATGTTTATATATTTTTGGGAGACAGAAACAGAGCGTGAGTGGGGGAGGGTCAGAGAGAGGGAGACGCAGAACCCAAAGCAGGTTCCAGGCTCTGAGCTGTCAGCACAGAGCCCGACGCAGGTTTCAAATCCGCCAACAGTGAGATCATGACCTGAGCGAAGCTGGACGCCTAACCGACTGAGTCTCCCAGGGGCCCTTGATTCTTTTTGTTTTGTTTTCCCACGCCAACGGGTCACGTGGTAAGGTCGTAAGAAGGTGTGGGGGAGGCACGGGTCCCACAATGGCGTGAACGCCCAGTCATCATGCTCACGAACTACAGAAAGATCCCGGAGCCCGATCCTAAGTGTGAGGGTGACCGATCCTGCCGAGGACGGCCCGGGGTCAGCCCGGGGATGGAGAGGAGCCAGCCCAGCACCGGCGCACTGGGAGACGTGCCCCAAAGCCCATGCCACCGGGGGCCTCCGCCCGTGACCTGGTTAGGAAATAGGGTCTTTGCAGGTGTGGTCACGGTCACAGTGAGGACTGAAGTGAGGCATCCTGGACGCGGGCGGGCCCTCCATCCGACGGGAGTGTCCTTGTAAGAGACAGAGAAGGGCTCACAGAGACACGGGAGGCCAGGTGGAGACAGGGCAGGGACGGAGGGACGTGGTCACAAGCCAGGGGCACCAGGAGCCCCAGCAGCTGGAAGACGCAGGAAGCATCCTTCCCCAGGGGCTCAGAGGGAGCACGGCCCCCCACACCCTGAGTTCCGCGTCTGGCCTCCATACTGGGGGAGGGTGGACCTCTGTCGTCTGCGGGGCTTTGTCACAGCCCAGGACGCCGACACATCCCAGGGCCTCAGCTCGCACATCGCGGTCGCCAGGGCCCCGCAGAGGCCAGCTGCCCTCAGCATCCTTCTCTGCTCCGGCTCTGCCTGTGGCCTCTGGGGTCCAGGGCCCCTCAAAACCCTGTTCTCTGCCCCCAGGACACCTCCTTTCTCCTCACATTCACCCCCCCCCCAGTGAGAGTCAGGCTCATCCCTCCATTCGCTGGGACAGGATAGGACAGGCCTCCTGCCCTGGAGTGACCTTTTCAGCACAAACTTGGCCCGTTCCCCCGGGGACAGTGACTCCCATCCACGGGAGGAGGGGGGGCCTCAGGAAGGAGTCCTCCTGGCAGAAAGACAAGTCACGTGTTCATAACGGGGGCCGCAGCTCAGCCCTGCGTGGGGAGGGGTCTGCTCTGGTTTGTTTAGCGTGAGGGTATTCTGATACTTGAGGGGCACAGAGTGGACTTTTACTCACGGTCCCTGGTCTACGACACCCACTCCTCGCTGGTCCCTACACACCCTTCGTTTCTTTCTTTCTTTTTAATAATGTGACAACCTTCTGCGAGCCACCAGCCAGCGGGAAGACTCACACTTTGACACCAAGGCACTGCAGCCTGTGTGACCGTTCTCAGTCCCCTCTGCACCCCTGCGCGCCCCTGCCTCCTGTCCTGCGGGAGCGACACCGCGCTCTGGAATCTTCCCGATCGTTCTCATTCTCCCCAGATAGATGACTGATAGAGACGGACAGATGGACGGGTGGGTGTATAGCCAGGTAGCTTACAGTTAGCTAGATGGATGGATAGACAGATGGACGGATGGACGGACAGGTGGATGTTAGGTAGATGACAGATACGCAGATAGATGACATAGAGCTTTATCGTCTGTGAACTTGTGCTGTCCTGTCGCACTTCGATAGAACAATGGTGTGAAGCGCTTCACACACGAGCATCGGCCTCCCGGCCCGCACGGGGACTCACGCCAGCTCTCTCTGCTGGGGCTCCACGCCCCGCACCGGCTACAGCCCCTTATCACGTGATGCGTCCCAGCTCATCAACCCCACCCCGGCCATGGTCACCTGGGCTCCCAGACGGCTGCTCTGTGCGCAGGGCGACCATACACCTTCTGTCACGTGAGCCGTCTCACTGGGCGATGTGGAGCCACCGCGTGGCTCTGGGAACAGACTCTTCAGAGAATGCGCCACGTGTCCCCGGGCGGCTGTTCCGCAGCATCTCCACCGCCCGGTGTGCAGGGGAATCTGGCCGTGCACGTGGCCCCGTCCCGTGGCCCCCGTCCTCAGGCTCGTGAACGCTTGCTCCCCTGGGGGCACGAGCCTGGGGTTGGCGTCCCTGGTGACGCGTGAGGCCGGACACCTCTTTGCCATGAGCACCGCGTCGACGGGCAGCCCGGCGCAGGCCCAGGCGGGCGCTTGGCTGCGTCGACGGGCAGCCCGGCGCAGGCCCAGGCGGGCGCTTGGCTGCGTCAGGAGCGCTCAGTGAGGAACCCTGAGGATCTGAAGGTGCGGTAACCATGGTGATCACTGCCTGGGACCCTGGGGACGCCCACCAAAGAATGACTTCACTTCTGATCAGCTAATCTTCAGGTCTTCCTGCCGTGCTCGCTCGGGTGGACGAGCTCTCCCCTCGGAGGTCCCCCGGGTCTCCCCAGGGTCAGGGCCCCGACCTTCTTGCCTCAGGCAGGTGTCAGTTTGTCTTTCTGATCGTCCGTGCGTCTCCTTGCCCAGCTGGGGCCACGTGTTGCTCTGTTCCCACGTTAGGGACAAAGGCCCAGTGCTCTGGAGGGGCTGGAGCAGGGCCCTGGGGGTTCCCTTCGGAACAGGGAGACCGGGCAGGAGGCAGTGGGGGGTGGGGGGGCCGGGAGGAAGGCCACAGCTGCCACCCTCACAGCCGCCCCGTCAGCCCCTCTTCTCGGTGACCCGTGGCTCACGACCTGCCGCTGAGGTGAGTCCTTCTTCCATACTCCGCTCACTCATCTTTCATTTTACTCATTCGTTCAGCAAAATTGCCAACGGCCTGCAGGGGGACTGGCCTGGGAGGCGCGTGCAGGGGTCTGGGTCCAGGGAAGGGCTGGGGTCGCTGCTCTCAGTGAGCGACCCCTCAGCAAGCAGCCCGCCTGGGAGGAGGGGGGGGGAGCCTGCCTAATGGTGACACCCTCCCCACGCGGGTGGGCAAACAGCCGGGTGCTCCCTGGGCCAAGCAGAAGCAGCCGCTGCAGCCCCAGCCTCGCCCCTGCGCCCAGACCCTCCCACATAGACGCTGGAGAGGCTCCCAGGCCCCTCCCTGGCCTTCACCGGGCAGTGCTCCCCGGCTGCTCCCAGCCACCCGACCAGTGCCAAGACCGGTGTGGGATCCAGGGGTCTCGGGCACAGGGGTGGGGGGAGCGGGTGGCACTTGCCTGGAGCCTAGGAATTCTGGAACTTCCACAACGGCGGTGGTGTGACACGCACCTCGCCCACAGCCCCTCTTCCTCCTCCTCTACAGGAGGGCCCCACCCACCATCTCCCCTTCCTCCAGGAAGTCCTCCGGGGTGCCCCGTGGGTACCCGTTCCACCTGTGCCAACCCCCTCCTCACCTGTGCCCTCACCTGGCGCCCCTTCCCAGGCCAGCAGGGGCCGCCCCTTCCCTCAGTCCTCACTCTCTCCGCCACCCAGCTGTCCCCTCCCAGCATCTCTGAACCCTGCCGGCCTGGACAGGCACCGCCCACCCTGTCACACGCCCCTGACCGCGAACCTCCAGGCCCTCCCCTGGCTCCACACGGTGGCCCTTCTGAGAGCGTGGATCTGAGCCCATGACATGACGCCAGTCAGCTCTTCGCTGCCCACAGGCTGGACTTCAAAGGTGTCCAGGCCAGACTGGGTCCCTGAAATTGGGACTCCCCGGGCTTGAACTCCATCAGTCGTTGTCCACCCTGCCCCCTGAGAAGCTTGCTGGCGCAGGACCCACCTGCCAGCCCCCCCACCCCGAAAGCTCAGGGCCCGCAGCACGTGGTCTCCCCGGGAGGGGCCGGGGCCCCTGCCCAAGGTTAGCAGCACTCACGTTTTGCAGGGCTCGGCTGCCCGCAGTGCCCTGGGGCCCCAGGAGACAGAGCACCCAGGCGGGGGGGGGGGGCCGAGGGACACCAGACACAGACCGGGTCAAACGAGGCACCTGCGTCCTCAGGGGGCTGGGGACACAGGCCAGGAGGAAGGCCACCAGGGCGGGCGCACCTGGAGAGGCTGCACTTCAGTCTCAAGTCCCAGGGAGGGGGATGGTGGGAGAGGGGCAGGGTCCAGGGCGAGCCCCAAGTCCACCCCCACCCCCAGCTCCACCCCCCTGCCGGGACCAGCACTCTGCCAGCCCAGCAGCACTCCGCCTGCAAACACGGCCCCTCGCCCGAGAGCTGGGCGTGTCCCCGCGTCACAGACAAACCCGGCCCAAGGGGTGCAGGGCTTGGTCCCGATCACACAGCAAGAGGCATCTGAGCCCAGGCGTGTCCTGCAAACCCCACGGAGGTTTCCGTATGTCCGTGTCTTACCTACCTCTTCCGGGTCTGCTTCCTCGGGGGTCTACCCGGGCTGAGAGCAGCGCAAAGGAAGAGGAGACAGACAGACAGGCAGACAGACAGACGCTATGAGAGGGACGGGTCCAGCACCCACGGGTGAGGAGGTGGGAGGCCGGCACAGGGCACCCACTGACCCTACCGCTGCCCTGGGCCCACACCAGAGGCCCCCCGGACGCCCCCAGGAAGCCCTGGGGAAGGGGAACGCCCCCGCCCCCGCCCCCCCAGCCAGACTGCTCTCCAGAGTGGCTGTGGCCGTGTCCTCTGTGAGGCTGCCGAGATGCTGGGCGCCCGTCCGGTGAAGTCGTCCGAAGGACTAGAGACAGATCGCAGGCACGAACGTGATGCGGCTCTCCTGACGGCCGGGGGTCAGGCGGTGGGCGACAAGAATGCGGCACCATGACCCACCTCGGCTCTTTTGTCACAAACGCCGAGGTGCTTCACCGCTCGGAGATGGGCGACAGAACCCGCTGCATTAACTACTATTAAATGAGCAGATACGGAATTATATCAATAAACGGTGAAAGGGTATTTCTTTAAAACTCATCAGCCATTTCTAATAAAAAAAATATAATTGAAGTATGAATAAGTAAATAGTCGACGCTGAATAAAGACTGGTTTTCAGGGGCGCCTGGGTGGCTTAGTCAGTTAAGCATCCGACTTTCGCTTGGCTCATGATCTCGCGGTTCGTGGGTTCGAGCCCCGCGTCGGGCTCTGTGCTGACTGCCAGCTCAGAGCCTGAGCCTGTTTCAGTCTGTGACTCCCTCTCTCTCTGACCCTCCTCTGCTCACACTGTCTCTCTTTCCTAGAAATAAATAAAACATTAAAAAAATTAAAAAAAAAAAAAAGACTGGTTTTCAGATCCGAAAGCAAACGTCGATTCCAGGCGCCACAGGAAAGGCCTTGCAGGACGGCAGACAGGCCCACCCAGGGTCACCACCCACCCCGCCCGCAGGTCCCGGCCGACGCAACAGACACAGAAACTGAATAAGCAATAAAAATACTGGGGAAGCAGAGTCAAAATTATCTTCCTTCGTCGGCCGCCTGGGTCTACACCTCGAAAGTCCAGGAGACAGACCGTGCCAGGAACGGGGTCGACAAAGACGAGCGTCGGAAAATAAGAAGCTTCTCCTTGTGCTGCAGTGCGAACGTGGCTGCCCCGAGTCCCCGCGGGCGGTCCCCGCGCTGTGAGCCCCGCCTCTCTGGAATTCGGGGACCGCACTCGCAGCTTCGCAGCCCCTAGGGTGTCCCTCCACGACTCCGGTTCTGCCGGGGGGACGCCCCCGGCCGCCGCCGCGGACCGCTAAGGAGGGCGGAGGGGCAGCGCTCAGCCGTCAGCCCGCCCCCCCCGTCCCGGTCCCCGTCCCGGTCCCCAGGCGAATGAGGGACACAACTGGAATCTTTCTGCCTCAGTGTTTCCTCGCTACACCCATCCTCCCAGGGGAGAATTCTTCTTTTCTTCCGGGGCC